>OZ022389.1:20526991-21743328 GCA_963989295.1 Ametastegia equiseti | reverse complement strand
TGGCAATGGTTAGTATACATACATACTTTCCTCTGTAGTTAAATATCTTTTCTTATAAATGCGAGAAGACAAAAGAGAAGAAAAAAAATACGTCAGCTGAGAAAGCCCAAAGGTATGCTATCTGTACTCGGATATAATGAATATAAGAAAGGAAACAAAGCTAAGAGATTAACTAAAACGCGTAAGGAATCTCCGTCTCGTTATTATTACCAAGCTGTGTAAAATAATCAATATCAGGACGTTTCGCGGTAGGTATAAGGTAGGTATGAAAAGATTTTTCTTCGGCTACACTGTGGATTATTCCTGAAAACGCAGGAGCGATTTTTACGTTAATGCTGAGCCAGCTATTGACCCTCTTCTTCTTTCTTTCACCGTATACTCTACACTCGTCTCCTTTTCAGCTCAACTTTTTCTCAAGGGCGAACTTAGAGAAAGAGATTTCTTCGGGGTGAATCACCACGCGACTTAGGGTACAGGACCTCGTGGTATACACCTACATACTTACTCACGTCATTGTTCAGGTATAAGTGCGTGAGATACTCAGTCAGGTGCTCACCTCGAACTGAACAGAATTCCCTTCAGCTATAAGTACATTATCATGATTCTTTCATTTCCCTGCTTACTGGACATTTTTTATATTTCCCCCTCCTAAATATAAAAAAGTGGAAAACTCGAAATATTAATGAGAGCATCCTGCAGGTCGTCCCGAGACCCTGAGTCGACTGAATTAACCGATGGAATCCATTTTTGTTCGTCTTTTCTATCACTCAGAAAAAAGTATCGTTAAATCGACTATAATTTTGCTCAATTAACAAAAAATTCGTTAGATTTACAGCAAAAAAAATGTGGTTTTGATTCAACAAAAGATTCTTGTCCGCCAATTTTCGTTGAATTAACGCATAGCGAAACAGTTTGTCAATTTTTGAACAGTATTCTCTTCAATCGACAAAGAAATCACCAAAAGAAAATTATTTTGGTTGGATTTACCAAATCTGTTCTCTGAGTATTCAATCGATTTGTATGGTTTATTGTTATAGATTGAAAAATTAGGTACATACTTTGACGTCCTTTGGTAATTTGAATGTGGAATCGAGTAGATGATCATGATCTATACGTATTATACAAGGTGAAAAAAAGAAGGAGCAAAGTAGGCGGTTTAAATCGCAATTTCACAATCAACCCCATAAATGGACGACCTTCCGAGAATCTGAGCAATAGCGAGGATGAAAAGAAAAGCTCTTGCTCGGTAAGGAAATTTTGATTTATCGTTGATTACACCACTCGTGCTTTCACGGCTATAAGTACCACAGCCGCTGGCTATACGATATAGGAAACAACTCGCATCGTTAATTAGGATTTATTTCTTGAAAATAAACCGTACATTGGTCACTCGGAACCAGAGTACCTCATATAGATTGCCAATGAATAACCACAAATGAGTAATGGTTTCTTTTTTTTTTTTTTTGTGTTAAATTACAATTTTGCAAGGTGTCAAGTTATTTTTCTCTCGATTTTGGACCACAAGGGGGGTTTCACGGTATTTAAGGTAATGATATAAACTTTGGTCGACTGCACCATTGCAGAAAAGACGGATCAGACTTCTTCTCTGCAATGAAATCACCTCGTGTTTCATATACATATATATATATATGTACATACGAGATAAAACTTTACCGGGAAGTTATATACATAGTTAAGCTCCGTCGTGAAAGCGGTCAATTCTCAGTTAGAATTCAACTTCGAACGAATTCCGGTGACTAATTTTCAAGATAAGTTTGTCAGCAGCCTACGCACACGGAATAGAGTACCATCGATGGTTATCGAGTCATTCCTGGATTGTTTTTATTATTATTATTCTTAATATTTTGTTTTCTTCTTTCTTCATTTTATATGTATAGAATCACGCGAATTGAATTTTTCAAAACTTCGAGTACGGTAGACGAATTTCGAAATTGTTACAATCTCAACTCGTTCAGCTCCCGATCATGATGAATTCGTGGAAAAATAAACGATAGCTAACTCGCTAGTATTTATATACCCCAAAGTTCCGGGAACACCGAATGTGGATAGAAAGAGAGAGAAAGGGATCACGTATAGGTATAGTTTGTCTGGAAAATGGGAAGTGAAGAAATAAACATAAAGACAAATGCGAGTTGCTTGTTCCCTTGTTCGCAGCATTGATTGTATAAAAGTCGGCTCTCGTGCTGCTACGATATGTATGTACCTACATAGGTGTAAGTAAGTAAGTGTGTATGTATACGTCGGGTGCACGTGAAACCAGTTAGATTCACCTGACATTGAAACCCAAATCAAGAAATACAACTTTCTTCGAAGTTCGCGCCGGCCATTATTGCATTACAAGACCAAACTAATAACCCGTCTGGTACAGTACCCGGCGACTATTTCAACTCCAATAAAAACGTATAAAATTACGTGATGTGATCGTAATTCACAGTGATGACGGAGCTTTTGACTTTGACACATGGTTGTAATTATAGAACGAAGGCTTGGAATAAATACACGGCTGAAACCTACCGGGGGTAGGAGACCTTTTTATTTTACTCAAAGTTCAAACCTTCCGGGAGATATTTATCTCTCTCCGAAGATAACATTCGAGGAATATCAACGAAAGTTATTCAGATTTGAAGAATCTCATGACAATAAACTGTCAAGAGTCTCTGAATTCATTTGGCTTCCTCATGAGATGACGATGTCTATTAAATAAATATCTCTATTGAGTGTATCACTGCAGTGGAGTAAACGCGTGTAGAGGTAAGATAGGTGCGGATAGAAGCTCGGTGAGAAATATTCCAGTCGTGTGAAAATACACAGCCCATCAGGGTCGAGGAGAGTGAAAATAATAGATCTACTCATGTATGTGCTAGAGGGTCGAGTGTATGCCGCGGTGCTAAGACTAAAGAGTAAAGCTATAAGGATGAAGAGACCTCGGCATGTGGCGACGCACACATTGACACACCTTCGTTAATTCTCTGGGTATACATATATGCACATATTTGTCGCGTGTATTTACTACGACTGACATGTCAACGGGGAGGAAATAAGAGTATGTAAGTTATGTTGACGACGGGAGGAAAGACATTAACGTTGCCGTTTTCTATTAATTAGACAACAACGACGTATCTAAAGTTAAGAAGAGAACATTCGTATAGGCCGGTTTAAAACTTACCTTGTAAACTTGGCCGTAGGTTCCATTACCGACTACCTCGATCAACTCGAATATCCCAGCCGGATCCTGGAATAGATTAGAAATAAGATGATATGAATACGGAGACCCACTGATTGCCGAGCAGAAACAATAACGGCAATGATCGCGAGCGACACGAGATCCCACCCTGAACGAGGCTAGGCGATGGGATTTAAAAGAGAGAAAGAGAGAGAGAGGCTAGGGACGGAGGAGAGTAGCGGAAGGATTAGGGTGAATAATTCGAGGCTGAATAGTTTGTCTCTCGTTTGTTTACCTTTAATGCGTTTAAATCGATGTCGTCTAGCGAACAATTCACGCTTGGTGCTAAATTATGCGCCATCTTGATATTCTTCACTCACGAATGGGGAAAAAAAATACAGTAGACTACACACACTCGCGTTACAAAAAAGTAATAAACTTATACAGTTTACGAAAACTCCTGGTGGGCTTCTAGCAATATCAAGTTTTGATCACGCACGCAGAGTTGCACATGGCACGGTCACTGGATCCTTTTATGAGTTTCGTATAAAATACATTATTTACAAAAAGGGTCTATTTCGCGTAGGTAGGTATTACTTATTTTATACGGTATATTGTCATAACGTCGGAGCGAGCTGAGCCCACACCTCGGCGGCCGTTCTGTGACCCTCTGACGTCATACGCTCAAACTTACCAACATGGACGTCATCCCCCACTATTCGATATCCTCCGTGATATTGCGATACACGGCTGGAATCACGCTGGCGCGAAATACAAATCTACCACGGGACCTTCCCTCCTCGCTTCCTTTTTTTCACAATCTCAGGGATAGTTTAAACTGATACCCAGCGAGTATGTGAACGACACTTGGCCTATTGTATCAAGAAACAAATTTCCTGAAAATTTCAGCTCTTAATTATTGTCCGAGTAATCGAAAGAGATGTGATTTTCAGTTGTTTTTTTTTCACTTGGCTATTTATGATCGATTCCTGTTGAGTTCTCTTTCGAATACTTATTGACAAATAACATTGAACATATAGTTTCTCAAATATTTCGTACCAAAACTTGATTTTCAATAATTAAACAAAAATTAAAAACGGCTATTTTCACGCGTTTCGTTCAAAGTACAATTACGAAACTTTCAAGAATACTGGTTTTTTATGTCCCTTTATTCTTATAGTATATTGTGTATTATAGGGTAAAAAACACCTATCCTCCCTTGATGCACACTATATTTTTTTTTACACATGCATGGAAACCGATTTTCCAAACCGTTTTTCCGAACTATAGTGTGTAGTGATGTCTATTGTACAACGCTCTTTTCTTCCCGCTTTCGTAGGGAAGCAAATAAATTCTTCACGACTTGCGCATGCGCGCGTTCGCTTGTGGCCCAAGAGAAACAAAAGGCCATTTTACTCCCACCAACCAAGCGCGGAAAATCGGGTTTTCCGTGCATGTGTGATAAATAGTTCATTCCAATACGACTACGGAAAGGCTTTTTTGGCGAAACGAGAGGTTTACGGCCTGAGCCGAAGGCGAGGACTGTAACGAGGTTCGTCAAAAAACTGCGTACGAGTCACAGTCATTAGTTTTCATCACGAGAGCCAATAAATCGCGACAAAGTTGCGATTTTGAGGTTTGAGTGATGAAAATTTATTTTAATTCTACCAATTTGCCGCAACACTGTGAAAAAATATCAAAACCGTTTTCTAAGCGTTATTTATTTTATTGTTTGCGATAAGACACATGTCTTTGTTACTATTATACTTGGCAAAACTATATCATTGATTTGCTTTTTATTTTCTTGACAGTCAATCGCAACAAAAAACCATTGCGAACTATATCATTATTGTTAATATTGTCATGATTAACGACAACATAATCACAAATCTAGCCAAAGATTCAATGAACTCGTTTGAATCTATCGATCTCGTTCATGACTTGTTAAAATTATACTTTCGGCAATAACCGTTCGATTATACACAAAGTTCAACACATTTAGAGTTGATTCTCGCTGCTGGTAGCGAATTGACTGAATTGGTGCAATAATACCAATCCTACCTTTGTGCTATTCCAAGCTGTTAGCTATAGATCAACGGCGAGAATCAGTATACTAAATGTGTTTAGAACGCAGCTAACCAGTCTTTTAGGTTTTCCCATTCGAATCCGCGCATTTAGGTATGTAATTGCAGGGTCAAAAAAAGGGACTTTATTCCCGACTCAACCGTGAATACCACATTTTTTACTTAAAAAGCAGGACAAAAGTGGGATTTGATTCCCTGCTATACTCTTCGTCCCGCAAATTCACTTTTCTCCCGCATTTTCCGAATACAAGTAAATTTGCGGGACGTAAAGTACTTTCTGTCCCGCAAATTTATGATTTTCTGAGATTATTTTTTTGAGCTTATTTTTTTTATTCATTTTTTTCATCTTTTGTCTTGAGTATTTCTTTCCATATTTTATTATGAATTTTCAATGAATTTCAGTTTCCACACTCATGCGCCGCGGAAAATCTGGAATACTTCGCTTTTTTGCGTGGGTTTTTCTTCAGGTAAGAAAAGTGGCCAAAATTTCAATTATCGTTTCATCGGTCGATGCATCGGCTTAATGTAATTTGGAACTATTTCTAAGTAGATTTTTAATTTGATCGGTACGGTATTTCTTGACTCATTGAGCAACAAAAATTTGGAAAAGCTTTAGTCAATGGGATTTACTCCAGCTTTAAATCTGATTGAGTTGTCTTATCGATCGATGCGGTAGCTTGTTCGTTATGAGAAGGTTTAATTTATTCTTTGCACTCAGAGTCCTTAAAATTTACCACCCAGGGTTATTCTCTAAAATTAGGCGAGACTTTTAGAATTTCCAAATTCCAATATACGAACGTCCTCTTAAAAAAATGAAAACTCGCAGGTCTTTCGAGTCGGCAAGCACAAATTCGAAAGCGATATTACAGAATTCACAATAGCTGCGGATGTCAGAATACAGTAGTGATCGTTTTTTCGCTCGTAATAACTACAATTCATTTTATTATAATACATACCGAATCAAACTTTTCACTCAAGTAATACTATTTTTAAACACAACAATTCTTGGCCGGAAGTTCTAGGTCTAATTATTCTTCGTATTCGTTTAAATTGCCTACTTGTTTCTCATAGTATTCAGTACGTCTGTTTTTCGGGAACAATTTGAGTCGTAGCACCGACTGGTAGACAAAAGTTTCAGTAGATACGGAAGTATATTACGTTAAACATTTTTCAGGACTGAAATTTTTCCAAAATAGATATGGAAAATAAGAAACGATAAATACAACGGTGCATTTTGAAATAAAATCTTTTACTTTCGCTATGTACACGGTATTACATATCTTATGTACCTTATTCTGGTATCAAATTGACTAAGCTATCAGTACTTGTTTTATTTTCTGTGAATTAAGCTTCAAACGCACAGTATGAAAACAAATAATACTAAATAAACTAAATAAATAAAACAATTCATATGAAAACTTAAGACTAACTTATTCTCAGCAAAGCGCGGCAAGTTTTCTAACAGTTGCCAAGTCCCTGAGTAGCATTTGCACAGTCTGCTTTGTCCGAGGTAAAACATCAGGATTCGATACAGGATCATCTGGATCCATCGCCTCTAGTGCTGCAAGTAAAGAATTAAGATATTCCGTCAGTTTTGAAGCAGGATCATCACAATAAAGATTCAAGAAGAAAATGGAAAAACTGTTGAGAAGAGACCAATCCGAAATTATCATCGCCTAGTTTCTGACGTTTTTTTTTTTTCACAGTATAGAATTTTATTCTTCTTCATCCCAACTTAGATTGTTCAAAGACTGAGGATGAATGGAAAAAGTGACCAATAGTTTCCTGGATTAAAAATTCGTCAGTTTTGAGAAAAGAAAAGAATGCTTTATCTTTGAATGCTGAGTGAAGAACTCAGAGAATTGTCTATCTTAAGGCCAAAACGCACTATGCCGAAGCGAAGCGAACCGAACCGAAGAAAACAGTGACTATCATCAAGTCTATTGTTCAAAAGACATGATCACAACAATACTTCATGGATTGATTGGGTGACAGCTACTGTTTTCTTCGGTTCGGTTCGCTTCACTTCGGTATAGTGCGTTTTGGCCTTTATTAAATTCGGCAGGCAAAAATAATGGTGGAAATTGAAACTGATTACGAGTTTATTGAACAAAAAAGTTCAATAACTCTAGCGAAGTTAGAAATTCTTGAGAAGCATACCTACTGAATGTATGATTTTACAAGAAGACATTGCATTCCATTATACAGGGTAAGCTTTCTCCGGCTCCGAATGAGGGAAGGGCCTATTCTACTCATAGTTGTTATCGTCTGAATAAGAATTCCTGTTTAGATAATCTCACACAATAACAGGTATGTCTGTTTACGTGGTGATTGGCATTCGGCATTGGCAGACGATAACAAGTATGGATAGAATAATCCCCTCCCTTGTTCGGAGCCGGAGAAAACTCACCCTTTATAATTGAAATTTACCAATGAATTTGAAATAGGTACATTAAGAATTTGAAAATACCCTAACTACATACCAGACACTTGTGCCTCGATGGTGATAAGCCGAGAATCAATGTGATTCTGAAAGTGATCAATGTGCTCAAGCAGCCTCGACCGGCACTCATCTGGATCTATTGGAGCCTCTGGTTCTGGTATGAACGGTTGCAGGGGAAGAATTTCGTTCATACGAGCTTCCTGATGTTCAGTATTCTCAGTTGGAGCCGAAGGGATCTGATCTGGGGTTTTGGACGTTGATGGCTGATTATTTGGTGGCTCTGAAAATAAAAATACGTGAATCGTCCAAAATCCCCTAGTAATTCCTACTCTAAAGTTTGCAAAATAGCATCACACTCTATATTGAAAAATCTGAAATCTCGTGTCCAGCACTTTTATAGATTTCCTACGCATTTTTATGACAAACGGTTCTTCGTTATCGCAAGTAAATTTTTCTTCAGTGTAGTTGAATAATTTCTATTTTTATGAATTTACTTTTCAATTGGTACTGAATTAAATTTTGACATTGGTGTTTTTCTTTGATTCTCTAGACTAATAATTTGAAGTTATAAGCGGCAGGCGTAGAGTTTGTAATATCAAGTTTTCTCACCACTGTTATCTGTTTTTATTTCAGCAGCTAATTTATCCGTACTATTCCTAGTCAGAGCTTCCAAAAGAATATGACCTTCGCTCTGGCTTTCCTGTTTTTTAATATTCTTAAGTTCTTCCGGATGTAGACTATCTTCTTCGAGAATTTTCATAAGCTCTGAATTTGATGCGATCGATTTTTCGTCTGGTTCCTCTTTTGGTTCTTCTTTTATTTCAACTTTAATCTCCGTCGATGGCGAACTGTCCAAACTAGACTCAGCCTTTTCAAGAGGTTGTTTAATAATTTCCATTATTGGTACTGGATCAGTATTTGGTGTTGGTATCTCAGTTTTTTCCCAATTTTTTGCCCAAAGATATAGTTTTGGATGATCTTTTTTCCTAAAAATGAATGTATTTTCATTCAAATCTGTTTATAACAACGCTAAAAACGGCGCATTCAACACTTCGTGACCATGCCTCCGTAAAATAACTTAGTGGTCAAAATGAGGCCCTGGTAAAATCTACGCATGGTGGTCACGAAGGGTTGAGCTGAAGAATTGCCTACGTAAGAAAATCCAAGACTCAAGATGGATAAAACATGACTTTCTACCTTCGAGTAATTCCTTGATAAAACTCATTACAAAAACATTACTTACTGAGCAACGTTGATTTTCACACGAAGACTATGCAGAATTTGCTGTATCTGTAGCAATGCAGCAACCAAATCGTACGAGCGTTTCAACATAGCAGTTCTTTGATCAATCACGGATTGATCCTTGGTACGATTCGATAGGCTGAAAATAAACCAGAAGTTTCAATACCGTATGATAAAGTTGAAAGGTTGAAACCTCCAATTTACAATGAATAAAAGTTTGGATGAGAAGTTTTTCACTTACCTTGGCAACTTTCCTTCCTTAATCCAATCCTGGTCGTGAATGTATTTTTTTGATGGCCTTTGTCTATAAGGATTGAGGCAAATATAGCAGACGTATTTTTCAGGCACGTCTTTTTCTCGCTCTATAGCATTGCAGTGTCCGTGCTGCCAGCAAAGGCATAAGTCACACTGAATCATTAATCCATCCTCTTCCATAAAACCGCATGTACAATTTATTATTTCTTCCCGACGTAGTTGTTCCACCTTTACCAGTTCCCCGTTAATCATCATCATCACGCCCTCGCCGTCTAATATGTCAGATATTTTACATTGAGATGATTTCATTGATCGACATTACGTATGCCTCATTTGATCAATTGCGCATGTTTACTTGGAATTAAATTTTCATACAAACCAAATACACATTATTTACCCAAACATCCTCCTAGTTACTTTTACACTCTTTTTTAGCTACGTAACAAAAATAGGTATATAAACTAGAGCCCCAAAACCAAGCTACAAAGCGCAGTATGAATGAAAATTTGATTTGCCTTGAGACTTGGGACAGAAAACTACACATTTGCTAACGTTATATGCAATGAAACACTGCTCTGTGTAGGCTTTGTGTTACAAAAGTTTGCGGAATGAAATTGATTTAGATTAGGATACGAATTGATACACAGATTCTAAATAATCCTGCTTCCCTAGCTAAAGAAAGCCTTTTAGTAAATGTTGAATCATGTGTTTTCATTTCTCAATTCCCGACTCCACATATGCAAATTAATACTGCACACACGGAAACGCATCTAATTGACGTTTTAATTACCCTCTGCAATCTCAACAGTTACTCAAGTCAATCGATACATCTCTATACTTATCAGCCATGATGAGTATTTGAAAAAATATTCGGTACACTGATTCCAAGGTATTCATATGATTAGAGGCGAATATTAACCAGAACTGGAATTTCGAGTTAAATCTACATTCTACTGTGCTAAAGGTGCGTACGAAGTGAAATAACTTGTGTCGATGTCGTAGATCGAAGTGAAAAAGAAAAGAAATCATAATACGTAGCCAGTTTAGTGTGACGTATGAATTTGAATGGACACAAATATACGAATTAACTGTAAGGTGTTTGGATTGGCATCTATGATAGTTTTTATCGCGAGAAATTAAAACAGTACAGTTTTCATGCAAAATAAACATTTATAAAAAAAAGCTGTATACCTTCAGTATCATTACTATTATCTCTTTTGGCAGCGTCCCCTTTAGGGGTATCACCTTTCTCAAGATGGGAATCTTTTAGTTGACCTGAATAAATAACACAGGGAAAATAATAGAATAAAAAATACAAGATTGACAAATATAAAGAATATACCATTACGCTATATACATTCAAATAACTCAATCTAAACAATTTCAAAAAACAATCAATAACTTAACGGTTTACTACACAATCGATCAAAGGCCAATACCAAGACTGTTTTCAGAACTTACTGCTTTGACTATTATCATCACTCTTCGGATCAGATTTTCTCCTACTGAATCTGTACGTAGGGGCAATGGGTTCCTCAGTGTCCAAAGTACCGTCAATTAAATCCCCATAATCATCCTTAAGCTCCAGCATGCCTGATAGCAACAAAAAGCACTTGTTCTACCGCCAAAATAATAAAAGCTTTATACTTCTAGGTATAATATATTAACATCTCCGCTATGGGAAAGTAAGCAGGAGACGCAAGGAATGCTTTGATTTAATATGACTTTGGATAGCTCCTCTGCTCTGATCTAATCATTATCACCTATAATGGTGTTTTTTTTTTTCAGAATTCTCACAAATATTTGATCCTCGATAAATTGGGAAGAAGTATTCATTCATGCTCGAGATTTGAGTCATTGCAAAGCAACGTAAAGCTCCTGAACCACAGTACCAACGAATATATAGAATAGAGCTGCCCATATCTGCACCACTTTGGTAAAACGTGAAAAACTACATTGAGACAAGGAAAAGAGCTGAATCCTCTTTCAAATTTAGGTCATAGGACTTCAGACCCCGAGAATTTTGTCGATTGTCGATTATTTTTCTTCTTCATGCTTGTTTCAAACGGATCGAATTCACTTGGTAAAGATATACAGCATATGAATTCCTAATGCCTAAATTATTTATTTCATGAGAAATAATGATATTCGATACAATAAAGAGAATTAAGAATTTGATCAATTTGCAAGAAACGTCTAAAAAAATATCAAAGTATGACCAAATTCTTGGAGTCTGGAGCCCTATGATCCCTCAAAACAATCTTGAGTCTATAAAAAATGACTACTGCACGAGACTTCGGATCGAGAAATTTTAGAATGGCGAGAATTAATACAAACATAAAGACGTGTGTGATTTAAAAAAAAAATCAAGGTTCAAACGTCATGCCTTGTTGCTTCTTTCGAATATACATCCACTTTTTCACATTACATCGGATTTTCTAGTGAAACTAGAGTCATTTCCAAGATATAACAGCTCTATCCTATCATATTCATTTTCCTTAACATACATATCAGGAACCAGCTGAAGCAAACGTGAAAAGTAATTGCGACTTTCGACTTTTCAACTTAATAGGTAATACCGAATTAGAGTCGTGATGTTCTCTCGAAAATTATCCTGTTTGAGAATGAATTATCTATGATCTATCTCAACAGCAGCAAAAAAACGATGCCTTGATTCGATAAACCCAATTTATTTGTAAACTGGTTTGTGAAAATTTCCTATCATTTCAATGATTTCGCGAAAATCATGTGGGTATAAAAGATGAGAGCAAGTATTCAGTGCTACCGACTATGAATAACCACTTGATCAAAATTACAGCTATCAATCACGGTATCAACTAGAATAAAACCAAAATACGAAGATGGTAAAATTTTACCTTGCTTTTTCTTGTACTTTATTTGTACGTCAGAGTTATACTCAGACATTTGTCGCTTCCTTATCGATTTCCCTTTCTCCGAGACCGAAGGTTCGTCCAAAGACTTAGACCTGTCCAATTTGTGTAATTCAGCAGCGACGTTGGTGGCAAGAGGAGTAGGAGGTGCCGGTCTAACCGGTAATAGCGTTTTAATGCCAGTCTGAGTTTTTTCTTCTCTAATTTTCAAATCGAATAGAGTTCCCGGTGACATGGCGCAATTGGCTTCCCTCTTTTTAGGAATTTCTTCATCTATATCGAGGCTTTGGTTTGAAATAGGCGATGTGATTTCTAGCATAGAATCTTCCTTTCCCGAACCGCACATTTTTTCCATACAATTTGTTTCCGAATCATTAACATGTACATGTTTCTCTTGAGATGCTTTTTTCTTTTCAAATTTGTTGATTTTTTCCAAAAAGTTATTCTGCTTCTTCGGTATAATATCCTCGATAGACTCGCCAATTGTTCTGGCATAAGCTAGGTCTGCTACGTTCGGAGTTGATCCCAAGAACTTTGAATACTCCGGATGATAATGCTTGATATGCATTTGCAGAAGATTTTCTTTTCGGAAATTCTTGTTGCAACCTTCCTTCGGACATTTATACGCACTGTCTTCCATTTCAACACGAAGTCCTCCGATAAAAACAGCTGGTACGACATAAGAAGAAAGAATTACATCCGGAGGAAATCATGCAAACGTCGATATACAGTGTGTATCATCTCAAGTGTCGAGAATGGGAGGGACTTAGTTGCCAATAAGCGATGCCCCATTAACCAATCAACAAAGAGAAGAATTTCTTAGAGCTGATTTCTTACGAGAATAGAAGATAAAATTTCTTATATAGGAGAATAATATCAACAACAATTCGAACCATTCTTCTGAGCGTCGAAGTAAATGAACACCTGATAGCCTGATTCCAGTGTGGTTGTTGATATTATTTTCCTACACCAAAAAATTGTATCTTCTATTCTCGTGAAAATTTCGGTCTACGGAATTCTTCTCTGTGTTGATTGGTTGATGGGATGTCGCCTCGCGTCAATTAAGCACCTCCCATTCTCGACACTTGAGATGATACACACTGTATAAGTGAAGACCTTTTGCACATTGGTGGTCTTTGCGCATATTCTTTGCTCTGAGCGTCTTTCAGAATTTATTTCACTATTTTGTCATTCTATTTAATTATCCAAGTCTAATTTATCCTAGAAGCAGTAGCGTTGCCTACATCGTTTCAAAGACTTAACAAAAATATTTCTCTTTATAAAATGGCAAAAACCGAGGGGTTGATCACTCCGGACAGGAAAATTTTGTACACCGGACTCCAAGACTTCAGAGATTTCATGAGCTTTCACAAACTTCACCTGGACTTCAGAGATTTCAGAAAAATTCAAAGACTACGTAGGATTTCACGGGACTACATAAGATTTCACAGAACTTCGCAAGACTCCACGAGATTTCACGTCACTTCATGAGACTTCAGAGGACTTTTTTAGATTTCAAAAGACTTCACAGATTTCATGGGACTTCACCCGCCGATATACACTGGACTTCAAGAATGATTAACCCCCTCGGCAGAGACTATAAAAATGATTGTTTTTCCAGACAACGCAAATATCGCAAAGCTACAGTATCTCCAAAAACTAGATTCTGTAAAGATGATGAATTACTTACAATACGTGATGACTGTATGTGTGATAGCATGTGAAAATTGGAATGAAAAATTATTCTTTATGACACTGGCTCGCAATAAATGAATAATATTGAATGCAACGCTTACCACCAGGATCTGCAGGCATCACAGGGGTAATTAAAGGTGGCAAAGCAGGCGGAGGTACAATAGAAACAGGTGTGGTATCAGGTGCGGTGCTAACTGTTGTTTTAGTTTTAGGTAGGAGAGTTTTAATTTTTTTTGGCATTTCCGTCGTTGTTGGTACTTCCTGCTTTAATTTTGCAGTGTTTGATTTACTGTTCTTCTTACGATGTATACAAAAGTCAAATTTCTCTGGTTCGAAATCAAATTGTCCTTGATGTTCCATGAAAGATCGAATATCGTTTCTTGATCTGAACTTTTTTCCACTTGATTTACTGAAATATTTCAAAGCAAACATGAACATTTTCTCTCACGCAGAACCAACTCAGTAACACTGATTAATTATTCACCTCTCAAGTGAAACCTGTGTCAATTATAATGAGACAATTTCTCAACTGATAATAATACATCGATATTGATATAAAAACCATGAGCTCTGATGATATAAATAAACAGAGAAAAATGTGGTTGAAAAGTAAAACGGATCGAGATCGAGAAAACGAATCACAAGAATTGGTAAGTCCTGGTGATCAGTAACAGGGATTGAAACATTTTCAAGATATCAAGGAAAAAACCAGAGCTATAATATCAGAGAGTATGAATAATACTCCCCCGGTTGGGATGACCTCCTCAACACTTACTGTATGAACAAAACGTCCCATTTCCCAGCAGAGGTGCCAGTTCTTCTCTGCGTAAAGTGTTTCTGCCATCCGGGTGGTAGCCGCTTATCTGCCACAATGATAGACCGACGCGGTCCTGCAACTTAATTTCATAAATTAGTACGCACGCTGCGGTCGTTTATTTTTTAAATCTGATTCGATGGTAAATTAGCCAATTTTACGAAGAGCGAATACAAAAATTTGGAAAAATCAATTCAAGAATATTCTAGTATGTTTTGATGTTCTTGAATGATGAAGTTCCTGGGAATTCTGCTTACCGTCATTGCCATCAACGATAAAAGACTCTATGCCTTTAGGCTCTCCGTCGATCCATTCTGGCCCTACCTCGTCCTCATTATCGGTATCCATCTTAGACATTTCCTTCTTTTTTTTCTTGGCGTAGGTTTTAACTTTTGGCTTACTCGGTTCAAACCCCTTAAGTACTTCTGTGCCGGAATCATACGCTATTGCCGGTGTCAATTCTGGTGTTTCAACTTTACTATCGTCTTCACTTATCAAGGACTCATCTTTCTTGAGCGACTTTTCGGAATCGTTTCTTGGCCGTTTCTTAGCGTTAGAATGAAACAGATCCATGACGCTGTGCTTTCTTTTCTTATCTCTTCTCTCTTGTTTACTCCCTATATAATCCCCATCTATCGGCTTCTGTTCCAAATAAATTATTCAATATTAATCAAGACCCTGGATGACAGGCAATTGCTGAATTCTTGGGACAAACAATCGATTATTCATCCATAAAGAGAAGAAACTTACATCACTGAACAGTGAGCTATTAACAAAGAAATACCAAAGAGAAAACCAATTTTTGTAACAAATTAGAATTCTTGAAGCCGGAATGCGAAAGAAATATTTCAAGTCAGAAACTGTTAGATTTGAGCATCTGATGTAGAACTTGAAAACGAATTTCAGGGCTACACGTACTTCTTCAACGGTAAGAGGTAAAAATTCAGCCGTTTTTGCAAGATTCCCTGGTTTTCAAGATACGCATCGAACTTGTTCGAATAACGCACAAATACGACGAATGAACTTTACCGCCCTAATATCAAAAGTGCTTCGCACAGAGCTTAGTAATTTTAAGGACCGCAGAAAATATTTATTTTGTACAGACTAATTCTGTCTATTCTTTCTTTAATTTTTGCCAAAAGTAAAAGAAATAATTCAATAAAGTAAAATATCGTGAAGTTCCTGACTGCCAAATGGAATGATTTTGCGTCTAGCAATCTTGTAATTTGAAAATCATTATAAAATGTTCAACAATTATACCAGTAAGACTTTCACTCCGGTTTCCAGTAATTGACTCGATGTTGGAAGTTTAATTAGGTCAGGTTTGACGTAGACATGAAGTAAAAGGACTTTGCCCAAATTTTCGAACTTAAAAATCAACATTAAACGTATAAACAGACGATCGTGAAAACACGTATAATTGATCATGCGACCACAGCGATAAAATATTTTGTTACAAGTGTCAACCAAGCAAAATTGGCAAAGCTTTTCAAAACATTCTTCGTCAGTGATGATGAGACGAGAAGAAAATTTGCAGATTGAAAATAAATGTCGCATATTGGTGCCTGATATTCCTGTTTCAGTTGCACATGAATCAGAATCGACGTGTCTCATCTATTGTTTACAATAAGATTTCGTACGATATATTTTACTGACGTACCATAACCTTAAAATATGTAAATAACGAAATATGCCTACCTTTTCCGTACTAGCAGCGATTTTGGTCATTTTCGAAGATCTGACTATTTTGGCATAACCATCGTCGAATAGAACATCGTACCTGTCTGAAAATTTGATGAAATTCAAATTCAATATTGAAGTGGATTGTCAAATATGGTAATGGTTGACGTTCTCGTTGAGGTTAGGTTAGGGTAAGGTTAGGAGTTAGGTTACTTACCGTTTCCCAACACAGTCTTCACTTTGGCAGGATATTTCCTACCGTCAGCCCATGTTGCTAGAATTCGTTCACCAGCTACGAATTCCCGCATTTTCGTCTCCCTGAGAAATGGAAATATCAGAAATAGAATATCAATTCCGCGTCCCCATCGATATGCGGAAGAAAATAATATTTATTCAGTCGAAAGAAAAAAGAAGGAACGAAAGAAGGGAGAGAAAAAAAAGCTATACTATTTACGCGACGTCACTAAAACGAGCGTTACTCTTCCAACAGCTGATTTTTGTACACAAACACCGCCACGGACTTCACGGACGCTGATGGACAAAACTGAAAACATTCGTCATTCGACGACCTCCGTACCTTGGATTTACAACTCGTGGAAGATATTACCCTCTGGATATGATCAATAGCGGATATTTGACGCGAAAGAGTTTACCACGTTGATGCATTATTAGCCAATAGCGATTTAATGGAACGTAGGCCTACCCTTAGCGTCACCTAAGGTTAGGTTATGTTGTGTTGGGTTAGGTTGGGTTATGTCAATTTACGAGGGGCTCAGCGGACGCCGAGCTAAGCTACCATTTTATTTGATCAATAAACAACCCTTACCGAGATATTTCACCTTTATTTTATTTTCCTCTCTATTTCAAGTTTTACGAATATACCTACGCAAGTTATGTTCTCTATCATTTTCTAGCTGATTAAACGAACTATGTGTATAATATTTACTTTCTATCATTATAAATTATGCACATCTATTGTAGGTTGAGAAGTTGAAATGAATCATTTTTCCGATTGAGAGAACGGAAATTGCTGTTTTCTTGTTTCTCCGATATTACATAATATCTAATAGTAAATTACAATTCCTGCTCATGCTCTTCCAGATTTATAAATAAGGTTCATCATAATGACCCGCAAAATTTTTGCCTCTGGATTTTTTAACTTTGGCAAGCCTGTAGCTCCAAAACAATCGATCGTAGAGAAAACTTTATACATTTTTCGTTTCCCTTCCTATCAATTGTATAGTTACACATTTTTTATTTTCCTTTTTTGTCCATTTATTCATTTGTTTCTATTGTTCGAAAACTGGCTCTAAATGGCTTGATGAAAAACTAATAAAAATAAACCACCGCTGGATAATTGATTTATGGTCAACAAAATGGAAATAAAAATAACGAATAATAGCTTTAAATGTACTGATAAAAAAAGAAGGTAAAAAATGCGTGCTTAGATCATTGACAGAGCAACAAAAAACTGTGTGCAAAGTATTCTCTACGATCGATCGTTTCGAAGCTACAGCTTCTCAAAGTTCAAAAATGCAGATGTAGAAATCTTGAGGGTCATTCATCATAGAATTGAGAGGTTTTCGACTAGATTATTAAGATGCAAGGGATGGATGGGTTGAGGATATGTGTTGGAAAAGGAAAATCTCAGAAGTTGGAACAAGTTTGTCCAGCATTCCATAAAATCAAAATAATTATTCTGAGCATTCTCAGCTGCATTACTTGATGGTACCTGAAAAAAGAGTTCATTTTTCTTTCGAAACAAAAAATTATCAGAAATAAATCAATCGTTCATCACATGCCTTTATTATGAGTCCCAAAAGTGGACTTATTGTAAGTTTGATATCGAATAACGCACATCAGAAATTCATTGTTATTGTACCACAAATCACCTGTAAAGATAATGATCATGTCTGCAAACATAGAACATCCATAAGAACTTAGAATATGCATCAAGTTTTGTTTACCCACCAATAAGTAATGCAGTTAAGAAAATGCACAACCCCCTGCGAAATTTTCGGACGATAGAATCAAGTCTCTACTATTTTTTTATTTTTGTTTTTCAATTCAGTTGAAAGTATTTGATCTGACTAGTCCTTAAGTCCACCTTCGATCTGCTGCTTCAATAGTTGATGATAGTGACAGAGGATATGTGGAAGATAGGAGCAGCGATCCTCTTCAATTGTTGTTCCGTAATTTAAACACGCAAATACCAACATGCCCAAGCACCATATACTCAAGTACCTCATAACATAGGATAGATTCATACCCGTTCTCACATTTTATTAGACATATATAGCAATGTACATGGAAAATTTGACAAACGTGAGATCAGATCATAATGCGATATACAATTTTCTTTCAGATAAGAAAATGATTTCGAATATTCTGAAATGAATGACACGTTTACCGGATCGTATTATCATTGTATACTTATATTATGTAAGAATGCTAACTACATAGAATGAATACTGACAAAACAAATAATGCTCTTAAAGTTGTCAATGCTTGATAATTTCATTGAAATGCCATAGTCGGTGGTTGTTAAATTTACCAGCTACGAGATCAAGTGAAAATGAAAGCCACAAATCGTGCCCAACACAAGCAGTGTTGAACGGCAAGATGCAAAGTAAGAAAATTAAGAATTAAAAAACGCAAATCTTCGGTAAATTTGGTATGAGGATCATCCCATCTGGAATTCATTCACATCTACAAAGCTGAGCATTATTGTAATGATCAAAATACTTTCTGCATGATCAGTGTTATTGCATGGCGACCATTGAAATTCGAAAGTTTGCGTTTTAATCATAACTATAATCCTCTGAATGAAATTTTCTATTTTACCCGCTAATAAAATGATTTGCACTTACGGAGGTGGTAGCGTCCAAGCTGACTCGCTTCAGTTACAAGAAACAAAAAATATCTCATATGTAAATATATTCAGCGCTGTTTGCAATAAATGTTAAACAACGTTGATGTTATGGTGTGATTACGTGTTATGAGAGGAATATATCTTATGATAAGCATGGCAGATGTTAAATTCTTGAAGAAAAATAATAAGGTCAAGAGACTGATGAAAAATATCATTAAATCCTGTGTACATATTTCAGATGATGGACGCACACTGAATTTTTATTGTACTATTGCAGGATCCTATTTTCAGAAAATGAATAATTTTGAAAATAATTCCTGGGTAAGGTAAAATTATTGTTAAATTCTGTTGGATACATTGGGAATGACTGTGACTACTTTTTTGTTTCAGATATTACGATAATAATAAAAGGCCATGCTTATTGTCTAAACATAGGAAAATACAATAGCAGGGTTTAGGGTTTTGCTGCACAAAAAATGTATGACAAGTACAAATATTCATACTAGGCAACCAACTGAATCATGGAAGTGAAGGTAGTAAGTTTTGTTTCGATCTTTACTCGGATAACTCCCATTGAGGTATATTGAAAAACTTGCTCCAACTTTTCCAATATTTCTAGACCAAAGATGTATCGTTTCTATACAATCTCAAAGATGTTTCTCTACACTAGTTGATGCAATTTTTTCACGGAGATGAAATTTGCTTCTGATGATTAGGAAGTATAAAACTATATCCTACTTTGACTTTCGATGAGAGTATTAAACTACTTTCAAACCATGGCATGACTGATGCTTAGCCGCTATTTGTCAAGATATTTCATCGTAATTATAGTGATACTGAATTTATACCTACTCGTCTCTGACCTTTGGCTTTGCAATGTCTTAGAATTGGGCATTATTTTCATATCTTTCAAGAAAGTAGGAATCTTTCTTCATCTCTTTTAAGGAAGTAAGGAAGGCCCGTCTGAATCAGTACATTTGTATTTAATTGTATTGAGTGATAAGTTTAGATAAGATTCTATGCGTATTAGTTTTTTTCACAAAACCAGCCCTCGTAGAATGAAATCGCTTGAATATTACAGATTTTTCATCATTTTAAGGCGCTGTGAAATCAAATACTGATATTTGCTCAATTGTTTATGATTTTTTGAATATTTTTCGAAAATATCGCAGGGAATTTTTAATAGAATACAAGTAAATAAACGTGATTAACATTCAATGTACGCTCATCGCTCAATACAATTAAATACAAATGTACGGATTTAGACGGACCAACACCTCCTCAAATAGACTGAAATTCTTTGGTTCGTCGAATAATGAATACAGTCAAAAGGACAAAAGTTTTTGAAAATTCTAGAATTTCTCAAGGTTTCCAACAATTTCTCAAAAGTCTCTCTTGGTGAACCAATAGATCAAAATGTTCATACTGAATTCTTATTGCAAAACTTTGAACCTAGGAGTTTTTATTTTTGCCATTCACCGAGATCGTAATAACCCTGCCATTAGTATTTTGGTCATTATAGTAAAATATGAATAAGTATCATCTTTCGGACACCAACATCGGTTTGGATTTCGAAGTCATCGATCTTGTACACCACATCAGAGTATGACGTCATCCGCCGAATTTTTACAGATTTAAAAACTCATTCATCTGTTTCAATATGCAGAGGATTCGAGTTTGAACAATTGAATAACCATCTCAGGCTCATGGGCAAAGAAATTAATCGACAATTTTGATTTCATCAAATTATTTTATGATTGAATCAAACGGGGTTTCCATTGTAGAAAACACATAATTGAAGATAAAGAAGTCTCAGGATTTGAATAAAGATATCAAACACATTATCGGAGCAAGGGCTTAGCCTGATGATCCATTTCTTCTCATTAATCCTTTTGTTAATGATTTTTCGAGTTTGCACTCTTTCGGCAATATCTTGAAAGGTTGAAAAGATAAAACGATTTTCAAAATATGGATTCAAATTATGTTGTTAAAATCGAAAGGAGATGATGGTTTTCTTACAGCCAAATAGATGAGCATAAAAATCCATAAAAAGTAGAGCAACGTTTCACGGTGCAAAAGGGTTTCCTAATTTCATAGTACGATGGCTACAGCTACATCCATCCGTGTTGGTTACCGGAAGAATCACCCACAAAAATATCCACCCAAACATGAAAATCTGATATCGGTCTGTTGATTTGTGAATTTTTTAGATGAGGTTGAAGTTCGTAACATTAACGCTCCAAAATGATGAGAAAAAATTCATTATGTGATTTGATCGGTTCAAAAACACCAAAATATGGTGTATAATTTTCCAAAATGAGTGAAACACGCGTATCTCGTCAATTTTGCAAATCTAACAACATTTGAGTCATGAAATAGTGAATTTCTTTTAAAAATTCTGCTACATTAACGTTACGAACTGCAATTTCATTTTCTTAGCCAAAAGTTCATCGGATCAAGTTCTAACGGGTCTAACGATATTTCGTATGAAAGATTCTCAAAATCTCTCAGAACTTGAATGGCAGCTAAAATGAATGTTGAAGTAATTGGCTTGTGAGGGAAGCGAAATTATGAACAGAGATTATCTAGACACGATTAGTGAGCAGAAGATCAGCGTATAGAATGGCTGGTGCATAGAGATGAAAAATCAACAGAAAGAGATCAGAGTTCAGTTTCTGAACATTTTTTTTGACCAAATGATGATCATGCTGCGACTCACTTTGGCTGTACTTGAAGTACCCGTAACCGCGAGCTGTCCATTGGTATCCATTCATCAAATCTGGAACTCCATTTGTCAAAATGTATCAACACTTCCCTCTCGACCCAGTCAGTCTCAACTACACGCGCAGAATACCTGCGAGAATGAATATAAATAAATACAATGAATATTCCTAAAGTAAAAAGTAGTTCTTGAATATCTTTGTTTAAATTTTGCAGTGGATATTAAAAGGCAGGCCCTTGAAAGAAGAGGTTCATCTGATTCTACCACTTTTTCTTTTTTTTTTTTACACTTGGAAAATTTATCAGATTAAAATTTGGCGCCATGCGATTTTCGAAATTTTCGATCCAGTTATGGACGAAATTCAAGCTCATTCTGTACGTAGAATGTCAGTGTATTCAATCCGGTAGATAGTGTACGTGATATTTGTCGATCTATGCGAGTTACAGGTTATGTTGACGATTAGCACAACTGAAATTGGTAAGGGTTATCAGTTCCTCGAACAAAAGGTTACCAACTGTCAGGTGACGGGTTAAAATATCATTGGAACAGTTAAAACAGGTTTTATTCAAGGCCGACATCTCATTGTGAAGTTATAACGTGTAATTTATTGAGACAAATCGGGTTAAACAAAAACAAGCAACGCACTGTTGCGAAAATGTAGAGTAGAATAATTCGATAGGAAGTTATTTGTTTCTCGGCCGATTAATTGACTTGTTTCGATCGATTGTAACGGGATAAATCGGCAGTGTTGTCACTCGTTACCGATTGTTAATTAATCGGCAAGTTAGAGGTGAAAATATACGCATTGTCCTCTGCGTCCGATGGGCGAACTCGTGTTAATGATTCGATAACAGTCTACAGTGTTTTTCAACAATTGAATCACGGGGAGGAAAAGTAAGCAAAAGGAATTGCACCGGTGGTGCGAAGCGACTATTACTTATCACAAGTTAATCCTTAAAATTTATTGTACCATTTTTCATTGAAATCCTTAGCTTCCAACTTAGCACCAGGGAAAAACTTGAGGCCTCCGCGGCTTACCATCTGGCTCATGAAAATTGTCCACGTATTTATTTTCCACAAAGTAAAACTCTCCAGTGACTATTAGGAACGTTCAGAGATAATTACCGGCTTCGGTAACTATGATTAGTCGAACAAATTTAAGGAATGTTTTCTTTATTTCGCGACGCAAACAGCGACCATTTTCATGACGACACTAATCGATTCTAGAATGGCGCGAGATTGCGAAACCTATTCAAGATGGTACCGGAGCTAAGTTCACGCCGTACCTCGAGGCAGACTTCGCGTGCCTTTGATAAGACATTGTGCCCCTAATTGCAGCGTCCGACTGTTTGAAAGTCTATTTTATTATTTTGATACATCCAACAAATATCTATGAAAATAATCTGTCATCATCCATAACGTGGATAACAAAGAGACACAATTATAGCAATATTTGTCTTCGAAATTACAGAACTTTGTCTTTACAAAATCTTATGATACTGAAATAAACGAAAATCCTAATTTTCTAGGTATAGAAGATTTAGCCTGCCTTAGTACATCGTCATTTATTTACAGTATTTTAGAAATTAATCGAATGCGCTTGTTGCTCGGCTATTCAATAATTATAATTGAATATTATCAGAATAGTGAATTCAATAATCTTGCAGGCAACAATGGTTCGATACATGAGGTCGTATCGAAAAGTTGAAATCTCGCAATGTGATATTCGATTGTGGTCGGATGCGCGCGCAGCTCAGGCCGCCTCTTTCACTTTTCCGGTGTATCAGCTAGCATCTGTGCTTGTTCTCTGCGCGAGCTAAGGCCAAATCGGCGACTTGCACTCTCATTATAATCCATCAGTTCGTTAGACAAACGAAATAATAAACAAGATGGCTTTCAAGGCTGAACTCGCTTGCGTATACGCCGCCCTGATCCTTGCCGACGACGATGTCGCCGTTACCGTAAGTACCTTTTTGCTCAACCGCCATCAACAATCTTCACGTTTGTCACACGTGTGCGATTCACACTATCACGCTCACCTCTCGTCTTTACCATCTTGAGATCTAACAAACATCGACGCATCATAACGCGATTTATATTTATTTCTCTTCAGTGTCACAACGCGCGTTTTTACTTATCCCCCATAAAACTTCGACTCCAAATTTCCTCTGAATCTTCTAGACAAGTGAAACAGGATTTGGAACTGCACGTCGGCAACTTGCAACGCATTCTCAATGTGAAGCTATTCTGTGATCTGACTAAAATGCATATTACAGGGTGAGAAGATCCAAACCATCCTGAAGGCAGCCAACGTTGAGATCGAACCATACTGGCCAGGTCTCTTCGCCAAGTCTCTTGAGGGCATCAACATCAAGGACCTAATCACCAACATTGGATCCGGAGTCGGTGCTGCCCCATCTGCCGGTGGTACGTATCAAGCTGGCCAAATTCATCCTTTTCAAAGTTTCAAACAGATTCAAAAGAGCATGTAGCTTAAACAGAGTCAAATGAGGCTAAGGCTACTAAGTAGCACACGATTTCTTCATCTATTCACCTATAACTATATTCCGAAGGTAATCGAACTCTGGAATCCCGAACAGAATATTCAGAAGATTCTATTGATTTAGTTTTTTTTTTCAGAGTTTCTCTGCTGGCTTACCCCCTAAAATGTATTACTTACTAAGTATGACCTGCTAGTTTTAGTCTCAAATTGGTCTATAAGTGCCTTTCATCTAATCACCTCTTTTCATCCACCAGACTAGTTCATATCTCTACTAGTTAGGTCAGCGAAATAAGAGGAGAATAACTGAGCTGTGGACCTGCCGGGTCTTAGCGCTTAAAAACTCAGACCTAGATCCCTGCTTGAACAACTGCATTTGAAACATTTCCTGTTTGATTATTAGAATCAATTGTATTCTGTGAATTGCTCTCTTCAATTTTGTCCGTTTCAAGGTGCACCCGCTGCTGCTGCCCCAGCCGGTGGTGAAGCCGCTCCCTCGAAGAAGGAGGAGAAGAAGGAAGAACCTGAAGAGGAATCTGACGACGACATGGGATTCGGTAAGAAATCTAATTTTACATGATTTTTAATCAAGTTCGATTCTTACACATGGTTTCTCAAGTTACACTTTTCACTATTTTCTTTCAATCATGAGGCTGAAGTTCATAACGTTAACGTAATAAGAAGAATAGGAAATATTCTAAATATCAGGGGTCAAACGTACCAGAAATAGCAAAATGCGGTGCAGAATTTCTAAAATTGAGTAACAAATATCGTATTCGTGTATTTTATAATTGTAGCAACATTTGAATCACAAAATTGTGCATTTTTTCGAATATTCTGTTGCTTTAACGTTGTGAACCTCAATCTCATTTTCATTCGTCATTTGAAAGCAGATTAGCTTGACCACAACACATTAGCGTCTTTCAATGATTATTTCTCGCATGTATTAGCTACTGAAAGTAAATGAAGACATGGATATTGTAATGAGAACCTTTGATTCGTGTACATGTTTCATGATTCTGTAATAACTTAATTAATGCGAATATTTTGGTTTTTTCTGTTATAGGTCTCTTTGACTAAATCGTTGTGCGAAACAAGATCTATGATGGATCCATTCCTTTTGTACAGTTGTATTGTACGCTGAAAAATGAATAAAAAATTGTAAAACTTTACAATTATTTATCTAAATATGATCTTTTATTTCTCCTATCTTTGTAGGTATAAATAGTGGTACAAATCGATTAAGCTGGAAATAACAACAATTATTGATAACAGCTATAATATACGCCGATAGGAAATAATGAAAAATCGATTGACCAATGCTGAGTAACTACAATCTCAAATAGTTGGTATGTCATTGTACAAAGAAAAAAATATCGATAAGTTGAAACTAAATTCATCCGTCAATCAGTAAAATAGAAATAGTAGCTGTAATACAAAATAGAAAGGGAGTCACATCGAGTCAAATGATTTGTTTTAATTCGGATAACTACGTTTATAATTATGATGATAGTCACTATTTCGATCGTCTCTATCGTTACGTCGTTTCCAGCCCTGATTGCGCCTGCCCCCGTGATCATGACCCCGATTTTGACGACTCCAGTCAAAATTTCTAGGAGGTTTATTGTACCACGGATCCATAATTGGCGGATGTTTTGGTTCCACGCCTTTGATTTTCATAAATTCTTCATCTTTATCGGTAAAACGGTCTTTAAATTCCTCCTCACACTCTGCAATGAATGCTTTCTGCTCCTCAGTCAAAGGTACCTCTGTCATTTTATTCGATTAATTTCTATACAATTTTGGAATGACTAATAGCGAATTAGAAACTGAAAAGAAACAAAAATAAAATAACAATCAAATAAACAACTCAAATTGCAATGAAGTTTGAGGAAAAACTTTGCTTTTTTACATACAAGTCTCACTGATTACACTGTCCAATATTAATGCATAGAAGCCTTCATTGGATGGTAAACTTCTGTCGTTTGTTGCCGTCCTGTATGGTTCAAACATCCTGAAAGCAAATTTAAGATTTTAACATGTTTTTCGTGTGATGGAAAAATATATTCTGGAATACGATCAATTAATTTACAATCTTACCATCCGATGTGCGCACCACATTGACTACAGAAGCAAAGTTTCCACGCGTATCCGGGAAACCAAGAATACTGTGCTTGCCACTGAAACATTGAAGAAGTAATCATGTGTTTGAACAAGATTCATAATATTTAGAACAAATTTAACCAGCTCCGTTAGAGTCTGGAGTCAGATGCCGCATCTACCTTGCATTACGTCCAAAAGAATGAAATGATATACGTAACTAATAAATTGATAACATTCAACTTTCGTCTCAACAGTTGGAAATAAAAACGCACAACTTGGCTACTATTTTCACAGTCCATTCGTTTGTTGAATAACTTTTTTACGAGTGGACAGATTTCGGGGATATTTAGGATGTAATAATTTGAGCAGTTTACAGATTCGGGACTACAAGCAAAATTGAATATGTTTTCACTAGGAATGGGGCAAGCTCAGGGTCGGTGCGCATCTGCAAAACCTGGAAAACCTTTGAAAGTCAGGGAATTCTGTTAAAACGTCTGGAATTTGATAACTCAGAAAACAATAGTGTATTTTTATCTGAATTGTCATGCAATAATCGTCAAACGAATTTGTACTTTTGCTCATTTTTACGGAATTACTTGTTGTCTGTAGGCGATGATCAAGGCTACGATTGAACGAATACTGAAGATATAGTTATTTAAAAGAATGGTGATCCCTCTGTGGTGAATATTTTTATAAATATCTGGAAACGCGCTATTCTTGGGCTAAAATACCTAGAGAAGTCAGAGAATCTTAGATAGAAACCGTATCAACCCTGAAGCTCTTGTACTAAAAAAAAAAGCAGAGAAGTAAAAATAGAGATAGGCAATATTCATCATTTGAGAAAATCGGAACTGAGATATCACTCGAACGGGCAACTCTGATGACACCCTAATTCTGGTTCTTATTTGTTCGAATTACGTTCGTTTACTGAAGTGAACTGAAGTATTCAGTACATGTTTGAAGTGAGACCTATTTGAGGTCTATTTCTTCAATTCGCACCATCCTCTTTGCACCAAATGATCTGGAATGAATCTGTTCATCAAATGAATCAAGAAGTTTGACAATCGAAGGCTTCAGAATATGAAAATCGAGGAATATTACAAGCTTCTGAAACCCGGTTTGATCATGAGTTTAAACTCACATGTTCACCGATGCCGATGCATTTGGCAGACGAAGTAGTGAAGATGTGAAATTGAACGCCTAACGGATTTAGCAGGAGTTGAACTTCGATATCTGATCTCCCAAACACAGTCTGGTTCCTCCTTATCAGAGCATCAGGACTCAGCTGGTTCACTATGTAGTGAGAGTCTACGACGTCACCGCCACATTGACGACACAGAACAAAATCCGGTACAGGATCTTGAAAAATATTTGGCAATAAATATCGTTGACAAACTGTACGGATTAGTCCCTGCAGACTAACAATAAGTTGCAATAAAAGCTGAACCGAAACAAAAAAACATCAAGAGTCTAACTTCATAACAAACAACATCGTCACCTGTGATGATATCGTTTCAAAATATTTTCCCCAGGAGACAAGATGTGATGGAATTAATAGAATTGAGCAGTATTTTGACACGATCGA
Source organism: Ametastegia equiseti (assembly GCA_963989295.1). NCBI lineage: Eukaryota > Metazoa > Arthropoda > Insecta > Hymenoptera > Tenthredinidae > Ametastegia > Ametastegia equiseti. The sequence goes on along the minus strand of OZ022389.1, from coordinate 21,715,258 downwards.
ACTAGACTGACATGTGTTAACCCTCCGTAGTCACAACTCTGTAGAATCATGTGGTAGTCACATGGGGTCAAATTAACCTGACTGATTTTCAATTGGCTGCCATACAAAAAGTATCCGTCAGATTTTTTCAAAAAATTATGGAACATACTTTGAACATTGTAGAATATGTACCAAAGGTCAATTTGACCAAAATCGCATGTCAATGTGTCTCAAAAAATTTGCGAAGATATGAATGTGCAAAAAATGCACTTTTTCAGTGAAATATTCGTAATTTTTTCATTTTTCAATTGTTTCTAACAAAATTTCAGGGTGATACTCACAAGACATGGTACTTTGATATGAAAAAAAAAAACAGCTCAAGACAATAGTGGAAATTCCAGAAAAGGCGTTTATTTTGACGTCTGAAGAGTCATTTTGGAGTTGAAATAAAATGCATTACACATTGTACACGGTAGGCAGAACCCCATCCGAAGACATTGCCATGTAAATATTCAGCCCTGAAGTTGAAAGGTGAGTCAATTAGACCCACAGTGACTAAGGAGGGTTAATATGATTCCGAATTAATACCCCTGTTGAGGTTATGTATAGAGTAACAGAGCCGCACGTATTATCGCGAAACAATAAACCGGCGAATGTAATTGGGGTGATGAGATTGGCTGGCGTAAAACTTTACCTTCCTCAACGTATCGAAATACGTCTTTGGGCGTATGGGACAGAGATTTGTTTACAACGATCAGAATAACAGCAAACTGTAGGAACGACGAGGCGAAAATATGGTACAAAATGGAGGCTGCCATTGGTGTTTAGCTCCTAAGATAAATCGAATAAGTTTCGGAAAGGCGGTGAGCCGTGTACTCTCTGGTCTTGGCATACGACGGCTGATAATATCAGAGACACGTCACAAGAGTAGCGATACAAATCCTACGAATTCTCGAGCCAATAAAGTGCCGTATTGGACTTCATTGTATCGCGATATAGTAAATTATGACGCATCTTCGTCAGTCGACGATTTACAGGAATCTACTTTACCGTCTGACGGTTCGACGCTGTCCAACTTCGGTGCATTTTATTCACCAGCTGGTAGCGCCGCGGTGGTAATTTGGCCAATTTCAAATCGGAGTGAAGCAATTGAGACCTGAATTAGGATTTTAACAAGTTATGCGATATGGTAATCGAATCTATAATAATACCAGGAAAGCGGAATAAGACTGGAAAGCGATTCTTTTGGTTCTCGTAATTTTCCTTGAATTTTGCTAATAATGGTTCTGTCGCAATTAGCAACCTTTCGAGCAACTGATATCATTCAACCTCGACCATACTAAACTTGGTATAATGTTGGGGACATTATAATTAGTTTTACCTTGTAAAGTATTAAGGAATTCTCGCAGGCAATTACGTCGAGTATATAAGTACATTTAAAGAAAAATTTTAAGCTCGTTATAAGGTATGCATTCATTGATCGTCGCGTACAAAGAACTACTTCATTCCTTCGGGTTTTCTAACAATCTACTTTCTGATGAACTCCTACTCGCTATAAGTAAAAAAAAAAAATATATATGGACAAAATGTATAAAACGTTGATTTTTCGCTCGGCATTCAAAGCCGTTTACATTTCGTTTGATTAGTAATCGTCAAAGTACGTGCATATACCTATACAAGTTTTGTGTTGCATTGATTGCTCGACTGCGGAATTGTCATTCAGATGTAAATCGTATGTACGGAACAAAGCGCACAGCAGTTCGATTGATGCGTCACGTTGGTGGTCATTTTTGAAACAATGCTAAGCGCAACCGTCGACTCTGTCATTAGTCAATGCAGCGTAAGCGCATTATTCCGTCAACTGGACTAGCTGTCTAAGCCGCGAGTGAATAAAAGAGGTAACGGTAAATTGGGTTTGCGTAATTTACATTCCTTGGCGGAGCGCGCTAGCCCGGCTACTATAATACGGAACCGGCCGGCCGGCCGGCAGCCGGCGCGCGGCCCGTTCTGAATTACTGCAGGCAAACAGGGGCGAAGCGGGGCATAGGAAAGTCAAAGACGTTGATGAATACGTCGAGAGAATAAATCCGTAACATATGCATTCGTGTCATACGTTTCACATTCAAACTTGCGCTGTTGGAGTAAATGTTTATACGATGTTTGATTCATGAGAAAATATGTTCTTTCCGTGATATATCCTCCGATTGGAAGTAAAATTCAAATGATGAAAGAAAATGAACGAAGATAAAAAGAAAAAAAAAAAAAAACATTAAAAAAACTCATGATAGAAAAGTAGAACGCAGTGCGTAACGACGACGACAGTCATGGCCGCCGCAATCTGCACGCGCTGCAATACGTTGCCAAGAGCATTCTAGGTGCGAACGAGCCAACAGCTGTCATCCAACGCACATTGCGCAACGTCCACGGAAATAAATCTAGGGATCGGCTGCTCTAGCTAGGCGTTGGTTTGGTGCGGCGTCGCGTCGCGTTGCGTCGCCTTCGAGTCAGCTTTGGCTCGCCTCCCTCCGAAGTTCTAACAACGAAAATACGAAGGCAACGCGTTGCAACAATGCCGATCCGTTCGTGTTGCTAGCGAGCTGTGCGCCCTCCTCCCTCCTCCTCGTTCCTTGCTGGCACAATCCCACTACCAGCTGACGAAAAGGCATTGAGGGGAAAATGAGGTGGGGAGGTTAGTGGTGACTGCGACGGAGGCTCCACTCGCGGCGTTTCGTCACCACCGGCTTCTCTCGCTTCTCAGCTGATACAAAATGGCCGTTTGGTACTGACAGCTGAGCCGAGAAAATGCATTGTTCGTCACTAATGCCAATACTACGTATGCGTATCATATGCTGATTAAAGTCGAGTACACAGGGCGGTAGGGACGCTGACTGCAATTCCCCACGGGTTTTAACCAGTCGGAGAACAAAATCTAGTATTCATTATGGCAGAGAGACAGAGAGAGAGAGAGACATCGACGGAAGGCCTCCCGGCGAGGCTCGTAGGCTTTGCCTAGTTCTAGGCTGAAATTTTTTCCCGTTCTCCTTGCCCCCGGTGGGAGCGACCAATGGGAGTAAGTAGGTCATACGCATTGGCCAATGGGCGGGCGAGGCCGGGTCACGTGGGTTTGTTGTTATCTATCAGCTGTTTTTCCCGGGCGGCCGGCCGGCGCAGTGAAAGCCGCTTGGTCTCAGTCCCTCCCGGCCGCTCAGCTGTGCGTCATACGCTGTCGCTCAACAAATCTTAAAATTGCTATAGTCGCTTGTATTTATACCCGAGAAAATTGTTGAATAAAAATTCAATCCGCAATATCGCACTCTGTATTATGCTGTCTGCCAAGTGCAAAGAATTATACGCATTTGATACCACAATCGTTGATAATATAAAACATGTGGACAACGGCCTGACAAATACAAGTCACGGAGCACGCCGCTTTGTTGATACGAGTTCAGTGAACGCCGCGATAGGCTTCAGGCCGCGGAGGCCGCCTCGCCTTCTGTAGGCCGACTTTTTAAACATTTTCCAAAAAAAAAAAAAAACCTATCGTGTTTCAGGGGAAAAAAGCAGAAAAAAAAATAACAACAAATTCCAAGTAAAATTGTAATTGTATCGAAAACATCGAAATCCGAGTGCAAAAAAAAAGGTGGCGTTTCAAGTGTTTGTGCGAGTGATCAATGTTCATATGTGTTTTAATACTCATTGTTGAAAGGAAATATTTCTATGATAAAAATAAATGAATACGAACTAAGTGAGTTTTAAGTGCAGCCGACTTCTTTACAACTAAATTCTGACACTTGGTTCGATAAAGATCCTGAAACTCCCGTCAAATTGACATACACACATACACACATATAATACATCGTTCGATTTGTCATTCAGTTCAAAACTGCAGTTGTTCTTTCAGTTTCTACAAACACGCGAATACGTCTTTGATAATACCATTGACGAAACTCTGCGACGTCGAAAGCGTCTTCGTTCGTACATTCATCGTTTGACAAAGAAGTCTGTCTCTCTTTCTCTCTCTCTCGTTAGAGAAAATATACCGTAATTCCGTTAAGTGGTTAAAACTAGTGACACATACCCGACTACCCTTCTTCTTTACAGAACCGATTTTAGCTCTTCCCCCCGTACCTCCATCCGCCACTCAACAAACAGAAAAGGATCGAAGGTTGTATAGTGCCGATCGTCGTTGAAAAGTAGTAAGTAGTGTATAAGACAGAACAGAATGTCAACGGGAAAGAGATTGGCGAAGCGGAGCATAATTGGTACGCGGGTTTGCGCGCCAGGAGAGGACGGGATGTATTACAGCGGTGTAATTCACGCCGTAAAGACACCGGCTTCTATGGCGTCCGAGCCGGGGCTGAGCATCACACCGAAGACTCGGTATTCCGTAAGATTTGACGGAGTTCTCGGTGGTCGTCCACCGAATCCGAGCACGGAATATTCCGACTGTGACTTGATCGGTCCAGGATTCGGGTCCGTGACCGGTGCGAAACTTGTACCCGGTCAAAAAGTTTACCTGACCTTCAACGGCCGGGAAATACAAGCCGAGGTGACTCAACATCGCGACGATCTCGACGAGGTTGACGTTCTCATCGCACCGACCGGACAGGAGGTTCGTTTTAATCATTTCACCAATATTATATTTTATACATATACCTCGACATATACTATACGCCTGCATATGCTTGTGCCTTAACTCAAATTGACCCACCTTCAAACTTTGGGACTGAATATACCTATTACAATGCGTTATGCGTTTTGTTTCAACTCCAAAATAGACCCTCTTCAGATGTCTAAATAAATACCTTTTCTGGAACTTCCACTATTGGGCTATTTCTTTTCATCAAAGTAGCATATCTTGCGAGTATCGTCCTAAAATTTAGTTAGAAAAAATTGAAAAATAAAAAAGTCATGAATATTTCAGTAAAAAAGTGCATTTTTTGCCCATGCACATTTTCGCGAATTTTTTCAGACACATTGACATTTAATTCTGTTCAAATTGACTTGTGGTACATATTCTACAATGTTCAAAGCATGTTCCATAATTTTTAGAAAAAAATCGGACACATACTTTTTGTACGGCAGCCAATTGAAATTCAGTCGTGTCGATTTGACCCAGTATGACTATCAAGTGATTCTATATATAGATGTGTGACAACGGAGGGTTAAGAATTTAAGATTTCGTTCCATTATCCCTGATGTAGAAACGTGCGCGTAGTCGACCGCACACCACTATACGAGATACAAATACAACGATGCCATTGTGTCCAGATGCGCGTAACGCGTGAAACCCCAACGTTCACGTTTCGAGCTAGATTCTGTAATACATGATTTTCCTGATCTATAAATGACTTTCAGAAAATCCCAGTACAGATTTCAAAATTTGCTAAAATCACGATAAATTTGGTTAAGAACGTTGAGTGATTTCTAATACAAATTCGATGGAAATCACAAAGGATCGTCTTATAATAAGTGATAGATATGGAATAGGTGAAAATCTTTGGAAATCGCCAGGATTTGTAAAATTGGTCAGATGTTCCCAAATTTATTACCACCAGCGATTTGTTGACACTGTGAATCGCAGAAAATCAGATGACATATCGATAGAAATCAGTAGGTATAGCGATCATCGGGAATCATCAAAGAATAATATGTACTTCGGATTCTCGGGTATCCGTATAATTTCCTATACGATTTCCAACGATTCCCTGCTCATTTCTGCGATGATTTCTTACAATTAGTCATTTTTTATTGAATTTTCTGCTGATTATTCGAGTACATGACATAGTCCCCGATCGTTCCAAGCGATGCTGTGTGCTGCTCTGGTGCACGAACGAGGATGACAAGCCGTGCAGGCGAGGAGGTCACGTGACAAAGTCCCGAGTACCGAGTCTAAAAATAGAATCAGTTTTCGTGAACTTTGGGTAAAACTAGCGCGTAACCTGAACGAAACCCCGTTTCTACATATACCTAGATATACGTATGTATATACGTATAGGTAGGTATGTTCGTATTTACTCTGGCGTTTTTCTGTCATCGCGATTAGACGCACGAGAGGAGTGAGGTATAGAGGGTATATTATATGGTAAGAGAAAACGGAAAAGAGACAAAATCTTCGTGTACAAAGGTTCAAGTTTCTCCATAAAAAGTACAATTATTGTTCGTTCAGAAAGTATATACCTACACCAAGGAAACGGACGAACGATTAAATGTATATATGTCCATGCCTATGAAATTCGCCTCTCGTGGAATCGTATTTCAATGTCACTTTATCCTCGTCGCGTGTACATAGCTGGTGCGGCATATGCACTCGCGATAGCGTATGTTTGTCGTATATATGCACGGAGTATAAGAGCGGCAGAGCAGCAGACCCGGATAAAGTCTGACTCAACGGCAATGCCCCGCAGGAAACAGATGACCGAAGCAATATGCCTCGCGTTTGACGGCAAGGCCAACAAACTTTAAACTCTATGTGAATCACTTGTATCGTATACGACCCTTCGGTGTAAACGTGTGCGTAATGAGTATAACATATGCAGGGTAAGATTGAAATTCTAAATTTCAAAAGCTGCGAAAGGTGAAAATTCCGAATTTTTATACTACCGATTCGCAGTTTTCAGAAAGATTATTTTCCCGTTATACATAAGCGTAATGTGGATAGAACAACACTGGAGATACCGGGGTGCACACGGGTAGGTATGTAATGCCGTTCGTCGATAACCGAGTAGGGTATATAAGGTACGCGGGCATGTATAGGTAGGTATGCATGGACGATATTCCTCATTCGGACCGGATGCAACCGGGCGCGCGCCCACGTCATGCCGAGGTCAATCCAAACTTGAACTTCGTACCCTCGTTACAAACCATTTACTTTTAAACTATACTTCTGATCTGATGATATACGCCATTATGGATTATTCATTCAATCGTCCACGCGTTCATATAATATATAGACGTGTGTACACAGCTATTCGGTATTTTAGATGATCCAAGGCATTGTTAACGGTGCTTATAACGAAACACGATAAAGTCACACTGGATCGATTCCACCCATTCAGTTGAAAAAAAAAAGAAAAACGATTCTGAACAAACAAATCCGTCCGAAGTGGTTCAAAAAATTACTGAACATACTTTAAACATTCTGCAATTACATACGAAAAGTCGATTTGTAAGAAATCAAATGACAATTAGTTAAAAACATGAATTAGAAAGAGGAAAATATGCATTTTCTACTAAAAAAATCAAAACATTGTCAATTTTGTATATTTCATATACCAATACATTTGGAGGTGACCCTTCTCAGATATGATACTTCTGGGGAAAAAAATAGTAGCATAGTGCGCTTTTTTAAAAAAAAAAAGGTCGTTATTCCAACATATTGTGAAAAGTTCGGTCCTTACCTACACAGCCGGGGACATTACAAATCCCAGTTTATAGTTTTAAGCGACTCAAATCCCGTTCGCATCTAGGGAATATTAGATATTCCGACCAAAAATTGATCGATGGGTCAATTCGACCCCGTGTAACCACAAATTAAGGGTTAATAACACAGCTTGGAAAAATTTAGCAATTTCATTTCTTTTTCATTTTCTTCCTCTCCCTCCCTCTCTCTCTCTCTCTCTCTCTCTCTCTCTCTGCTACTCGTCATTTGTAAACAAGTCGTGAACGTTCTCCGGACCAGTTAGTTCGTTCGCTAGGAAAGATAGGTAGATATAGGTAAGGGTATACGGAGGTGTACCGACCCAAGTCCTAAGTCTGGTACGTATACTAGGTATAAAGGCTTAGAGATTACGGGTTTGGAATAAGAATGCGTTTCTCGGCCCATATCGCGCGCGCGACACCCGGCCGATTCTAATTTCTAACGCTGCACGAGTTTGTCAGCCACGCGGTCGAGTGCCGTGCCGTGCCGTGTCGTGTCGTGCCGTGCCGCGCCGCGCCCATAACAGGAGAGTGAACGCGGCCATCGTGCCCCCGCGATGCCGCGACTCGGAGACCATGAAGCCGCGTGCGTCCGTTAGGTGGAACGGTTCAAATCGTCAAAGTAAAACAATAATTCGGCGTGCTTCACGTGCTTCCGTAATCATTATATATGTATACGATTCTTACTCCAGCGATTCGCCTCCCTCCCCTTCCCTCCCTCCGCTAATACGAGTATAAATAACTGTATACAACTTTGCGACAGATTTCGAAACGTATACGTGTATAATTTATATATACGAGTATATGTATGTATATCTGCATGTCTAATAAACGACTCATAGCCGCGACGGACTGGACTGGAATTTTGAAACCGCCGAGTGGTCATTAGTTCTTATTTCCTCGGTCAGCAACCGGCTCGGTTCTACTCTCCTCCCGAACAACGAGGGCATTGCACACTGGCCGAATGAATCTCTCGTCTATCAAGAGAGAGAGAGAGAGACAAAGAGAGAGATAGATAGAGAAAGAGATGTACGAGGCTCCGGCGCATGCGCCACCCGTAAATGGGTCATCTATTTAATACACTTTAGGAACGAGGTCACGAAAATTTAATTTTCTGATTAATGGTGTTTACGCGAGTTCTCTTTCTCACTATTTTGACGTAACGATATTCACCCTAATGCAACGCGTGTTACAATAGTCATTTATTGCCTGCACTGCATCAGGTGCAGAAACTGGAGGTGTTGAATCGTCATTCGGGTATATGTAATATGTATAGGTATGTGGATTTGAAGAAATAGTAGGGTAAAACGCTCGCATTTAACCCTTTCCCTACCAAACATGCAGCGGGGATTTCCCGGCGTTATATACGCTGCATAATGGTTCTGTGATTAATTTAAAAGACATTAAACTTTCTTTAAAACAATAAATACTGCAGATTTATACATTTATTCTATAAAGTTGGAAGTATTTTCATAAATTTTTACTGATTTTTTGAACCATTTTGAATATGTGAAAAAGTTGTCGCGGAAAACCCCATGATGTTTGTAGAGATCGGATGCCGTTTTTCACATGCGGAAAGGGTTAAAAGTGCAAATAACCGCATGGAAGAGGCCGAGATATCGAGATATCGAGATCGTAATACGGTACCAGCTATACCTGAATCGTCTACTTATAATAAATACCCTATGGGCGATTGAATTACGCGGAGGAGGGTTTTTGTGCGTAACCACGCGATCAGGTGAATGCCGCGGTAGTTCAACTCAAGTTAGCAACTCCTCCCCCAAATTGGCCTCTCGCGGAAAAAAAGAACCGCTTGCGAACGACCTGCGGGGGACGAGGAAGCTAACGATATATAAGTATATAAACGAAAGGGCCACAATATTATCCCGATGCGAGCTTTGGTGTATCGCGTGTTCCAGCTACGGATCACCAGGGACCCGGACGACGCAACGCAACGCAACGCAACGCGCGGGCAGAGACAGAGACAGAGGCAGTTGAGTTAGTTCTTTTGCCCGGTGCGTGCGCTACGTCATTATTATTATAATCATTATAATCATTACCCACTACGCGCTCATGCGAGATCTCGCGATCGCCAGTCAGCCACTCGTAGGTATTATATATAAAAAGAAAAATGAAAATAAAAATACGTATATAGAAACATAGCGTACCTACCTATATAGGGTGTGGATGTATAGTAGATCCGTACGTATCATCCGCATCCAGTCCATAAGCATGTGTAGAAAACTCGTTCGAGATTCTCCCGCTTCGTTTAACAAACTCCGTAGCGAAATAGGTGTAGGTACAGGTATACTTTATACTACCGAGACACTAACTTGACTTTGACAAACCATATCTGAGTGAATAAAAATCTTAAAACCTTATTGCATGTGATTCATTTTCAAGCTTGTTCTTTATATATATATAATTCCCCGTCAGATAGGCCATGGATCATAATTGTTGTGCGAAAACTAGGAGGGAACTTATCCATCGATGTATTATTGTTCAAAATATCTATAAGAGAAAATATATGTGTATGTAAAAAATCGTGCTTAGTCTCTATAAAGCTTCCCGAGTCCGTTGACATATTGTGCATTTCTCTATTGTTGACCGTCTTCGAAATTACCACTGGGGCTAATAATCGCTGCCATGGCAATAATTTCGGGAATTCCTTCAAAACTCAAACCGCAACAAACTCAGGAAGCTTAAGGGGACCAGTATGTCGCGGTTGTGAAAATGGAACGTGATCCAAAATCAATTTATTTCTTCACCAAAGTTCATTTCACTTCATTATAATCATGTCACTAAAAATCAGTCGCTGCACGAATTCAGGCACACCGTAGGTCCGATTTCACTTTCTCAGAATCCGAATTGTTCGGAAGACGCGCTGTCATAAATTGAATGAGGGAAATTGAATTAAAAAAATTATCATAGAAGATATGGCCAATTTTCCGAAAATCGAACATTTCTTTTCCACTTATTTGCAAATAACTCAAGCTAAAAATTAAATTTCCCAATTTCCCTCATTCAATTTGTGACGGCCGGTATTCCGAAGAATCTTGGTCATAGATAAGTCGAATCGGACCTACGGTGTGCCTAAATTCGTGCAGCAACCGTTTTTAAGTGAGATGATTATAATGATGCAAAATGAACTTTGGTGATGAAACAAATTGATTTTGTACCATGTTTAATTTTTCCAATCACGACATACTGCTCCCCTTAATTGAAGACTGTGCACGATTTTTTTAAATTATTTTTCCGATTTAAACATTTTGAACGAGTGGCGACGAGTTGAAGTTGAACTACGAAAAACAAAAACGTCATGTGAAAAATACGTTTTTTCACATATATCGATGGATAATAGTTTCCTTATAATTTTCACACAAAAATCATCCATGACCTATCTGACAGGGAATAAAACAAGCTTGGAAATAAATCATATCCAAAGACTCTATAAGATTTTAAATATTCACTCAGATATGGTGGGTCAAACCCGAGAATGTCTCGACGATCTTACGTCCTGAGTGTATACCTCGTAGACGCTTCTAATAATAATAATGAACTACCGATCCTATGAGTAGGCTTGTGTGCGATGAACTGAAGCCATGCTCTACCGATACACGATTTAACTAGATATTATACATAATACATCTAGATAGATGATTGCAGAAAAAAAAAAAAAAAAATCGCCAAACGCGGGTACCCGATTTCAGGGAAGCCCCTACGGTTTTTACACCATGGATCGGAGAAGGACGCTCGCGTCAGCGTATGGGTAGGTATATAGGTGGTGGGTAGGTAGATAGGTATAGATTCGGTTGAACGCCCGCTAAACCTGCGGGGGTCGCTGAACGGGACTCATCGTCAGCCGGGAGTCGAGTCAAGGGCCGCCCGCAAGACTCCGCGCCTCGTATACGCTTCTACTCGACGTGTTGGATCGAATATTTTTCACCTTCTTTTACTCTCCGCGCGAGCTACCGAATCATTTACGAGATGAGAAACAATTCACTCCGCTTCTCTCTCTCTCTCTCTCTCTCTCTCCTTATTGCGCGAGAGTTGTTTGTCAGATCTTGAGCGGAGTGCGTGCGGACAGTAAGGTACCGCAACACATACAGGTAACATTCATATGGGTTTATCATGCGGGGAAGGTGGGTAAACCGTCGAGTGAGCTTTTGCAGCACCTATACCAATACGTATTTATTTACGTGGATATCTAAGGTGGAGATTCGAATCAGGAATAATTTCTATATCTATTCATGGCGATTTCTATTTCGTATGTACAGATATACATACATACATGTGTTCGATGTCGCCTCTCCTTTGCATATAGGTACAGACGTAGGCTTTTATTTACGATCTACCTACGCGCGTTTCACCACGTTTTTCTTTCTTTATTTTATTTATTTATTTTGTTGTTGTTTCAGATCATTTTTTTAATTTATTTTTATTCATTTTTTATCCATCTCCTATATACCTATGTTGATTTTTCAATCAGTTGTAGGTATACAGTGTACTTTCAAACGCCTTTACGTATATACACCATATGGATAAAATAAAGATATAATATAAGCCTGAGAGATCAAAGAATACCAATCTTAGCAGTCAAACTCAAAACTATAACTTAGTTCGGCCAAATCACCAAATCGCTTTCAATTGAGTGGCCAGATTATTCGTGACTTGCTTACCGGTATAAAACAAATCGATTTCAGTATTACAAGAGATAAACTGAATTCATTTTCGTATATGCGAAGAGGATATGTTATATATAATGTAATTATATGCCATGGCGAAAGGCAAGAGACAGGTGATGGGTAGATACAGTCAATTATAATCAGTGAATTACACAGAAATAATAATAATAAAAAAATAAAATAAATAAATAAAATAAAATAAAAAATACAACAAAAATACAAAAACAAATCATAGAGAAATAAAATCAAGAGACACAGTGATGTAGAGATTAACGTTGAACTAAAGGTAATTTTATCAAAATATGGCAAATTGCGCCGTAAATTTTTCGCCTTTTGTGTATCTTAAAATATATATGGGGAATTCCAGCCCAACCTGGACAGCTTTTGACCCTCACCCCTCTCCATTTTTTTCATTTTTTTTTCTGATATTCGGTAGGCTGAAAGGAGTGCTTGTGATTTATTTCAAATTTTTATCTCAATCCGTTTTCGATTTACATATTTTTGAAAATTCGCAATTCCCGATGATCGTCAAACGTTTAAACGCCTGTATCTCTGAATCTATCAGTCGGATTACAAAATGTGAGTGTATGAAATTCATCGGAAAGAAGTGTACTTTTCGAAAAAAATATTTCTGGATAATTGTGCCTCGTCCTTCATAGTGAAATCTTCGTTTAAACATGAAAAATCGATTTTTCTCAAAGTATGACATAATTCAAAATTTTGAAAAAATTCTCAAAAATACTTCGAGAAAAGACAAAATTTTTGAGCTATGGCTGATCGTGGGCCTCGGCTGCTTTCTATTTTTAACAGAATTTTAATCGATTATTTCGAATTTTTTCTCAAATTTTTGATAGAATTTTAATTGATTCAATTTAAAATTTATTTTTAAAGATAAAGAAAATTGAGAAAAAATTGAGAAATCAATTTTCAACAGGATTTTGATTAATTTAATTAAATTTGTTTTTCAATTTTCAATAGAATTTTAATTAATTCAATTAAAATTTCGATTAAAATTCTGTTAAAAATAGAAAGCAGCCGAGGCCCACGATCAGCCATAGCTCAAAAATTTTGTCTTTTCTCGAAGTATTTTTGAGAATTTTTTCAAAATTTTGAATTATGTCATACTTTGAGAAAAATCGATTTTTCATGTTTAAACGAAGATTTCACTGTGAAGGACGAGGCACAATTATCCAGAAATATTTTTTTCGAAAAGTACACTTCTTTCCGATGAATTTCATATGCTCACATTTTGTAATCCGACTGATAGATTCAGAGATACAGGCGTTTAAACGTTTGACGATCATCGGGAATTGCGAATTTTCAAAAATATGTAAATCGAAAACGGATTGAGATAAAAATTTGAAATAAATCACAAGCACTCCTTTCAGTCTACCGAATATCAGAAAAAAAAATGAAAAAAATCGAGAGGGGTGAGGGTCAAAAGCTGTCCAGGTTGGGCTGGAATTCCCCATATACCTATATATATATATGGTTTTCTACATTGCAAGCTAATTGTATGTTCTCGAATCATTTCACAAACATGACCCTGAAAACTGTATAATAAAAAAACATCCGATATTCATTATCTTGTCAACGCAATCAAAAAAATGTATAGTTAATTGTATATACCGTAAACAGAAGCTCGTCCTGCGCACAAGTTGGGCTGGCAAGCATACCTATAGGTACATACATACAACATACATCTAAGTATATGTGAGTGTGATAATTTGAAAAAACAAAAACAAAAACATGAACGTATCGAACTACGGCTGATTATGAATACGCAAGATTCGTACGCTATATGTAGATATACATGTTATACTATGTAGATATACGCAGTCGTTTTAACAGGGTACAAGTCTCGCGGTGCGAGATCTAAAGATACTGAATAGTATCGTCGTACACGAATGTTGGTGTATCTATAGTACAGATGTATATATACGTATACGTAGATGCTATACGTATGTATGTACTACATAGATTGTATATATACCGAAGACGAAAACCGGCCGGCTTTTCTTGCGATCGCGACGTCGTAAACACGAGACGTGCGCAGACGCGCGATGGGTGACGTCACGACGCTATCTGTCGGCCACTAGCCCCCGCTGGTCACTCTCATAATTGAGTCCCTTGATACGGGGGGCTCCTCGCGGCGTGTATTTCCATTTGGAACACTAACCGTGTGTGTTATTATACGCACCGGCTGCAGTGTACCCGTACCTAATACATGAGTAAAGAGCAACGATCTGCTGTCTATAAATGCGTACGACATAATCCAAAACTTAACTCTATATGTATAATACGCCTGCGCTAGAATGCTCCGAGAAATCATGATATATGCATGGTTTATGTAGTATAATGATGGATACGTGCCGCGTGACTAATGGAAACAGGGCCTAAGCGACACTTTTACGCCCTTTTGCAATTCTTGGAGGCAAGAGGATAAATATTCTTTATTTTTCTACGTCATTCGACTAGAAAGGTTTCGAAATGAAAAAAATAACGTGGATGTTGAAAATCGAGAAATTTGGGTAAATACGCCCTTTTATCGTCAACTTTATTGAAAAAAAAAATAAATTATTTATCTTCCGGATAAATCCGCATTTACTTCTACTCCGAAATCGATCCGCTTCACATGTCGAAAATAAATACCTTTTCTCAAACGTGCATTATGCTATTATTCTTTTCCTATAGAAGTACCATATCTTACGAATATTCTAGTTAAAATTTGACTCGGAAATATTGGAAATTCAAAAAGTAATGATTTTTTTTTTTTTAACGAAAAGGTGTATTTTTTAACTAATTTACCTATTCGCGATTTTTTTTGAACATGTTGCAAAATTTGACTTTTGACATAACAATTTTTCACACATGTTTCAGAATGTTCTAAGCATTTTCAGTATTTTTTCGATCCCGATCGGATTGATAGTTTCCATACAGCAACCATATATGAAACTTGGCTGGGTCAATTTTATAACCACTGTGATCACTAATCGTAAGTTATTCTACAGAGGTGTGGCCACAAAGGGTCAAGTTTCTGTTTTCGAAAACAAAACAGCGGCTTCCTTCTGGTCAACCCTTCGCCTACAAAAAAAAAAAAAACAATATCATACGCCCTTTTGCCATTTAAATCGCATTTTTCGTCGTTTCCGTCTTTTTTTCCACAAGTCACGCGATATACGTATATGTACATAATGAGATTCGCAGAAAATGCACCATACGTATGTGTGTATGTGGAATATATGGACAGAAACCCTGTTCTCCGAGAATGTTGTTCCTTCGTGTTCGATATGCTTGATAATATCGCAAAAAAAAAAAAAAAATAGTAAAATTTAAATCAATTATCATCGCTTATAGTTCGCGCGCGCGGGCGAATATGCAACAGCTGGCTCGTAATTTTCCGCCTACGAGAAATCTACTATTTGCGTAAGACCTATGCGCACTCTATAGAGGCATGCGCGCGTTTCAAAATGGCAGCCACCTACGTAGCTCTACGGTCCTCTGTACAATACACTACCTATAACCTACCGTGTACGTCTCGCGGCTGAAATTCTCAGTTATTATTTGTACGTATATAGGTACATATATACAGTATACAAGTATATAAGTATAGGTAAATATGTAATGTACGCCAAATACACGGTTGGAAATATACATGTATACTAGACTGGTTCAAATAAAGTGACTATTTTTTTTTTTTCGAAACAATTTCATTTATACCTTCCAGGAGGTGTAAAAAGGTGCCTGTTAAAAGGAGAGCTCCTAATATTAATATTTAGAGGTCGCTCATCGCAGATTTCTATTTCCCATTGAAATAACATTGGAAAAAAAAATTTCAAATTTTGGAATTTTATATTTCGGTCTAGAAACAAAATGCTGGGATGAGCGATACATATTTTCATAGAAAATTAGTTGCTCTACAGAAAAGGTCTCTTATCATTTTTCGATCAATTCACTCCTTCAAAAGTTATTCAAGGTTAAAGTTTAATTTAGAGTAAATTTAAGTTTTTTTTGTTTATTTCTGACAAAATGTTGAAACTTATCGCTTAAAATCATAACATTTTCATGAATAATTTGAATGAATAATTTTCATGAATAATTTTATGATTTTAAGCGATAAGTTTCAACATTTTGTCAGAAATAAACAAAAAAAACTTAAATTTACTCTAAGTTAAACTTTAACCTTGAATAACTTTTGAAGGAGTGAATTGATCGAAAAATGATAAGAGACCTTTTCTGTAGAGCAACTAATTTTCTATTAAAATATGTATCGCTCATCCCAGCATTTTGATTCTAGACCGAAATATAAAATTCCAAAATTTGAAAATTTTTTTTCCAATGTTATTTCAATGGGAAATAGAAATCTGCGATGAGCGACCTCTAAATATTAATATTAGGAGCTCTCCTTTCAACAGGCACCTTTTTACACCTCCTGGAAGGTATAAATGAAATTGTTTCGAAAAAAAAAAAATAGTCACTTTATTTGAACCAGTCTAATGTATACGTATATGTTATATACTATAGTTCTTCAATACTATTGTGTATAATGTTTAAATATAAACGTATATTGTATGTATTTACTACGCGCGGTTTCGTTCGTCGCGGACGGTGGTATTCTTTCTATTTTTCCCTACAGTAGCCGGTATACTAGCATTCATTCGCGCCTAGGTACTATATAGGTACGCTGCGTTGCGTGCGCGTAGTCGAGAGTGAAGATTGTAGTGACGGAACGAGACGTAGCTTCGCACACACGTAAATACGTTACGTAACGTCAGAGAGAGAGAGAGAGAGAGAGAGAGAGAGAAAATGAGAGTCCGGCGGAGGCAGCAGCAGCAGCAGCTTCTCCCATTCTTATCTCATGGCGTTTAACGTCCCACTTGCGATAATCTATATACACACGTAGTGAGAAGCAATAAAAGAAGGAGAAAAAAAAACAACAGAGACTGCTTAAATTCATTATCATGGTGATAATGAGTAACTAACGCTCACGTTACTTCCATAGATATAAATTTAACATCTACTATCAGCCGGTTTTATTATTTTATCCTCCTGCATTTGCACATGGACCTATGTAAAGTTATTTGACAAAATTGGGGTCAAAATTTCGAGAAATCCATGTGTAAAATATGGAATTTTTTTTTGAAATTTTGATAGTAAAAATTCTAAAATGGCGACAGTTAAAATCTATATATATATATGTCGTATTTTTTTAGCACCGGTTCAAAGTCTTTTTTCAATACAGCTTTTCTATATTTTGAACGATCGTTATTTTAACATTTGTACCTACTTCTGGCCGTCGAATATTTTTCGACATTTTGTCCCTTACCCGAAGCGGGAAATAACTCAACATTTGACTGACACATTATTTTTTGTATAATAATATTCGAATTATTTCATTCATCACAGATTATTATTTATTATTCCAAATTATACTTTTCAATTATTTTCTCGGTTTTTTTTCTCATCAATTCATCATTTCCGCGGTTTTTTCCTCATTATTTCATTATTTCCTCGATTATTTCTCATTATTTCTCTTATCTTCTCGGATATTTCTCATTCTCAATATTTCAGTTATTCCCGGGGTTATTTCTGAATATTTCACGAGCTATTGACACGTTATTTCAACAAGTTATTTCCCCTTCGGCTCCACCTCAAAAATTAATAATAATAATGAGGAAGTTCAGAAAAATTACACAATTACAGATCGTATTTGAAACTTTCGATAAAATATAAATCTATTTCTTTGAATTGTACCGGGAGGATGATTTGTATTCAAGTATAAGATATACAGGTATAGCTGCTGCGTATAGGGTCCAGGTTTTCAGGTCACCCTGGACTCTGTATAGAGGAGGAGAAAGAGCGAGGTCCGAGGAACTGCAGAGTTCTAGCTCTAGCCCCCGCCCGCGTTTGCAATTATATTACCTCTTAATATCTCGCAGAGTATCTGCTTCCCCGGCCGCAACTAGGACAAGCCGGCATAGGTCAGACATCGAGCAAAAGTGAGAGTAGGTGGCTTCGAACTAGAACAGCCAGCTGGGTGCCGGCGTAGCTTCGCGTCGAGTAGAGTAGAGTAGAGTAGAGTAGAGTAGAGTAGAGTAGAGTTGCTTACATACATAGATAGATACCTACCACCGCGAGAGTGAGAAGCGTTTTGAAAGAAACTTTCCCGTGATGTGCTCTCTACTAGACGATTTACGGTACTTTTAAACCATACGGTTTCCTCATCAACACCGTATCTATAGATATATTACTATATACATAATACATACAATTAACGTGAATATTCACATGAGCGTAAAGCTGATTAATATTTCCGAGTCGAATTTCATCTTTTGCCAAAGTATCCCACCTATGACCTTGACAAATCACTTCCTATCCGAATTACAAAAATACAACAAACAATATTATTGGTTTGCAATTCAATATAGCATTTGAAACGCGCGCCATTTATTATACGTCACTTCATAGCACGCTCCTTCAACAACGTACAGCGACGTCACGACCAATCCGAAGTGTTTATGCTCACGTGATCTTCTAGCGCCTTTTCACCATTTTTATCAGAAATTTCAAATCGTGAAACAGTGTATCGTAGTATTGTGAATTTATTTCATAATCAATGTTACGCCTGTGAGACGAATGTCCAAATTTGGCAAACCTCATTGTTCAATTGAATTGCCTTGTAAGTTACAGCCAGGTACATTCATTAGATTACATATGAGGTTATATTACACACGTATATGGTATATGCCTCATATTTGCCTGCAGATTTACACATTTGGCTAGATAAAAATTTATTTTTAATTTTTTTTTTTTTGTTTCTTCCAAAGACTCTAGATCTACAAGGTACATGCAACAACCTGTTCCACCGTAGACCGGTCTGATTCCTACATATATATATTCATAAGCTGGCAAAATTAATTACTTGTTGATGCTAATATACTTACGCTAATTGGCAAAACAGGGTTGCATTTATATTCAGACGAAAAAAATAAATAAAATAAAAATGAAATAAAACAACTCTGCTGCTATGATTGTTTTTATTTTTATTAGGTACTTACCTACTTCCGTATTTTTTCGAACTTGACGGTATCTGCAATCTGCATACATACAGGTGGATACGATTGATATATTGCGATCGAAAGTTCTCTATACATACACAGCTATAGTATATATTACAAGACAGACGTATACATTTTTTTGAACATTGATCGCAGTGACATAATCATTGCCCTACCGAACGGAAACTGATGATATCAGCCCTACGACGGTCTATCGTTGGACTTATACCTAGACACATAGACGTATGTGTACATACAAGAATAGGGTCACCGCAATCACGAGGTTTTTTTCTTCAAAGAGATGCGTGACCTAAATGCGATTCAGGAACTATATGAAACGTCTTAACGTACCGACGAGTAACCATCATTAATAAATGAGGAACGATGTACTCATAATCAAATCAAGTCGTTATAGGATAGTTACGGAACCGCCACAATATTCCGGATGAAATTCAAGGCCGCAAATACGGTATCTACCTAAATTTTATGTATGACTTTA
This sequence comes from Ametastegia equiseti, assembly GCA_963989295.1. NCBI lineage: Eukaryota > Metazoa > Arthropoda > Insecta > Hymenoptera > Tenthredinidae > Ametastegia > Ametastegia equiseti. The sequence goes on along the minus strand of OZ022389.1, from coordinate 21,695,618 downwards.
AACACTCCTCTCAATTATAGACCTTTTCAGAACTTTCATTTAGAAGATCTTTTCAATAATCATTTATAATTTCCTCTAAAACTCTCAAAAAATTCCTAAACGTTGTGTATTTCAGGTTCCGGATGCAATATAAGACCGCACATGATTGTCGTACATAAACAGAGACATGAAATGAGAAGGCCCTTGTACCAGATTCCAATGAATTTCCACAGAAAGCTTTCTCATCTCGCGAGTTTGTAATTATTTGATCTTGTTGCATCTGGAACCTGAAATACATGGACATATTAATCCCGAACCGGTAAAACTTCATGAAATATACATGTACGTAGATGTGTTGCGGGACTTCCACTATCCATGAGGGGATTTCCACTGATAATCGATGGACGTGTGCCCACTGAGGTTGAAAAAAAGATGAAAAAACAAAGAAAAAGAATAAAGTCCCGAACATACTGTAGAGTGGGTATTATAATGTGTAGGTATACCCCACACAGTAGAGTTCAGTAATTGGCGCACCCTGCATATGCCGGTTCATCCGCGTAAAAGGAATACACGCTTTGAATATATGCCCGTGCGAGAAGATGAGGACAAAGACTGGTATTGTAACCATACCGGGCATCTCGCCTGTTATCGGCATTATTTCCAGCTGCAGTGACTATCCAACGATCATTTTCCTTTCTCAAAAGGATGATTATTTTTACCGCAAATGAAACGTTCGAGCCGAGAAGAAACTCACGCGTGATTAATCTGTAGATACGATGGTATGTGTATAGGTATGTGTATTTGCATCGAATTTATTCCATATCCTATACATGAATATATGAAACACACTTCAATTAGACCCCTAAGACCATAATAATGGCCTGAACAGTATCCTGAAGGTAGGTGCCTGTTCCTGCAGTCAGTAGTGCACCATGTGTGCGTACTGTTCATGATGCATATGTACTACTTTTACGTGTATTGGAATCCAACGCGTTTCCTCTGCCAGGAGGCGATTATTCCTCCACTATACCCTCTTCGCGTGCACATGCTGGCTCGATGGCTAGATACGAACACACATCCTACGGTTGGAATTATCCCGTGTGCTGTGATCCGCCTGCGTGGGAATAGTCCTCCTGCAGGAGGCTGAATACGCATTCGCGACATTCCTATAGTTGGTAATCGAGGACGGGATGACGTCAGTCTCTAGGAAGTCCTGCATCTGCACACGTGCACCGACCCTTATTGGGTGGGTCTAACACTAGCTTCGTGCAGCAGCTTATAGGCTCAAGAAACCTCGGGGCCCCGCGGGGCTATAACTATGAGTTATAAATAACCTCCTACTTCCGTTTTTGGGTTTATTCAGGAAATCAGTAGTAGGCTGCAACGCGCTCAGCCACTACAAGGACAATTCAAGCATTTTCTTTTTCTCCTTCTTCTCTCGCATCGTCTCGGCGCATGATTTCCGTGTTTGTTTGCTCCAAAGGAATCCCAGTCTTTTCCAGCCTCCTTGGTTTCCTATAGTTTCCTTGATTCCATTTTCTCTTCTTTCCGTAATGATTTTCTTATTGTACACCCAATGAGGTGGATTCTGTAGCTCCCAAAATATGCAACGGTTTTCACAGGTAACAGTAGGGATCTGCTACTCCGTTGCTGACGGCGTCTAACCGTCGATCTACATAACCTCCAACCGGTGCAAACTGTCAAAGTCATTGAGAAAATCTGGATGCTCCAAGGAGTAACGCAACTATCTTAGAGTGTTAAAAAGGTGATTCTGGAGTATTTGAACATTCACTATGATGTCGTGATTCGTCAGGAAGATAATTTTTCCCTTTATCAAGTGATCCTGGTGATCATACACCAGGTCATAGAACAAGATTCTCCCGGATTTTTCCCATCACTCTGACAGTTGGAGCTGGTTGGAGGTTATGTAGATCGACGTTTACACTCACTCAGCGACAAGATAAACAGATCCCTACCATTACCTCTAGTGTCGCCGACCTGAAGCCACTTATTTTGACCTGTGAAAGTGGCTGCATATTTCGGGGGTGACATGCAGAATCCACCTCGTTGGGTGCACGTATGTTATGAGACCCTTCGATGTTAGAAGAGGATGCTGTACATCGAGCTTCCTGCACGCAGCACCGTTCAGAAACGACGTGCCATCCGTCAGATGTGACTTTTGAGCACTTTACGTTGATATGTATGTACACATACATAATTATACATACTGCATATAGATCTACTACATTTTGTTACTCATTCGTGCGGGTAATAATTAAGAAAGAAAAAAAAAGATCGAACGCTTGACCGTTATAATCTCGAGGAAAATCGATATGCATGGGTATTTTATCCGCAGCGGTGTTTCGTGACGTTAATTCGGTACATAAATTCTATGCTTTTTCAAATCGGTAGGAGAGATTAACGCTTTTTACGCACGTGAGCCCCGTTATCGCGTTGAACAGTTTTTCTCTCTCTCGTTCTCTCTCTCTTTTTCCATCTCTTTTTTCCCTCTCAACTGGAGACGAGGAGATTTTTCAGAGTCTAATGAAACTGAAACCGCATGAGAGAAGAAGTCATCAATTGACTTGACGTTATTACCAAATACTTCAATGCCCCTATATCGGTGAACACATATGGCGTCTGTAATCTGTATACGTATATTTTTATATCAAAGATCTAAAATTCCAATCTATTGATAATCCAATTTCGAAATTTCGGTGATGAGAAGACCGAGTCAGATGTATAACGACACACCTATAACTCGTTTGAGAGAAATCATTGACTCTGCATAGAATCCAGAATCTACGTGTTATTTACGAAAAGATATTGAGTTCTCACAACTGGAAATCCTTATGGGGTTCCGTATCAGATCCACCCACGGTGTACAGAATCATTAAAATCCTAACAGTCGAATCTGTGATTTATACTTTAGGACACTGTTTCGTATTCGTTTTCGGATTGAAAGTGGGAAATGAGAATGAGTCCGTTGACACCAAAGGGCCCCAGGGCCAGATGTGTCGTCCGGCCGTGTATGTCTCTTCAGAGTAGAACTCGAAACCGGACCTCGACGAAGGCCAACGCACATGGTTCTATATATCTACCAATGTATCGTATGTGCAGCGGTAAATGCCCACATTTGTATTTAAAAAAAAAAAAAGAAAAAAAAAATTAAACAGGCACACGCGTACGTGGTACATATGGACAGTCATGGTGGGTGCACGCGTGATACACATACTACATGGTATACATATATTATATATACAGATATGTGTACATAAGGCACACCATAGGATAATACACATGCGCATATATAGAGGCACCGGCGAGTTGGCTCGCGTGGTAACCTAATCTATACGACTTTGGAGTTTCGTATGTAGGGAGGCCATTCGGCCTAGCTGCATTGCACGTGTCTACCTCCTGACGCCCCGGCTTCTTCATCCTTCAAGTAGCCGTCGACGTTCAAGCGCATGTATAGGTTTGTGTCTGCGGTATATGTATACGTACCTACATAGCTATGTGTCCATAAATACATGTAGTATATGCACATATTCGTATATGTATATAATATGTATTAGAGTTGATATACGTACGCACCGCGGCATGCGGCACGTGCATCGAAGACTACTAACTCTCGGTATAGGTATACCGGCGATCGCTCCCGCAGCTATAACGTACTACCGTACATACGAATGTGCAATAAGTATACGTGTGTAGGTATTGCGTAGGTAGGTGCGGATTGTCGTAAAGGAAAATATGCACATATATATCGGCGTGGTTAACCGTGAAGGTGATTGTGGGCACTTGTGTGCGATTTGTGTAAAAATGTACAAACAGCTGTTGGCCTTGTTTGTCGATGGTATTTTTTTATCTGTCTTCTATTTCTTTCTCTCGTCCTTTCTGCTGTACCAGTAACAGCAGAGGAATATGAGGACGGATTGATCAATCTCTTCCTGCTTGCAGTCCCGGGACGGGATTGAAATTCCGAATTCCAAAAATACCGAACGGTCAAAATTCTGAATTTATTTGTTGTGATTCTGAGTTTTTGGGAACGCTATAGAGCTCACAATCAGAAGTTTGAATTCGGAAATGTGATTCGGAGTTTTGGCCTTTCGGATCTTCGGTGTTTTTCGATTCAGTTTTTCAAATTGGCAAGGTAGACTTCCTGGGAAATAATCTTCCGAAAAACTCTGAGTTGGTACTACAGGAATTCACAATTTTCATCTTCCCCAGCTTTTGAAATTCGGAATTTCAATCCTGCTCGTAGTCCCTCATTAGCTCATTATCAATTACCAGCATCTATAGGTTCCTGCAGACTTTGTACACGATTTGTATTATTCTGCTTCTTTGCCGTTCATATCTTCATCTGATAATTACCTACTCGAATTTCATTTATCACCCAGCGATTCTATCAACGAATTCGGTCAACGACCACATCCTGCACATCAGTGATTGTGTGAGAGAGAGAACCTCCCCTCTGGATATCCTCCGGCAGAGCCACGAAGAGGGAAGTTGAGAGAGAATGAGAGAGAGAGAGAGAGAGAAAAAGAGAGGAAGAAAGACAGGGAGATTAGTTGTGACAAACAGCTTTTCCGTCCTTCGGTTGTGTTCCGCACGTGCAGCGGTGGTCACCAGGTCGGCGATAACCGCGCGCGGATAAAGAATTTTTTTCTAATGTGGTTGTTGTTTCTGTGCGATAACCACGGTGTATAGAAAATATGCGTTTATCTTTGAGGGAATTTGATGAATCGAAAAAATGAAGGTATTGTGTCGACGAAGGACGGGATGTATATATTATACATACATATATATATATATATATAGGCATGTTGATATGCGACCGCGGGTGACAAATCTGGGCCATGCACAGTAGGCAGAGGTACATGTACATATACATACGGTTTGCCAACCCGACCGTATGACGGACACCGATGATCCTGCAGTCGCTGCAAATTACGATTGAATCGGAACGCGCTGCACGAGCTTCGAAGTTTCTAAACATTCTTCTTTCGACACTCGCTTTAGAGAATGATGTCGCCATTGTACAAGCTACTTAGCTGCAGCTGTTTTAGTCTGCCATGATGCAAATGCAAGTTTATATGCTTATGCAAATGCTTCCCCGTCTTCGAACACGTATGAATTATCATCACACGATTGTTCGTATACCAACCAGTATTTCATTCTTTGATTTTTTACTTGATCCGCGAAATTCCTCCTGATGATAATGCTGAAAATGATCTTCTAGTTACGCGATTGCAAGAAAATCACTTAGTACAAATTATCGAAATTGTTCAAAAATTGACAAAAAAAAAAAGATGTGTGAATGTATCGGCTCAATTCTAATAACACCTCAACGGAAGGTGACTAATTGTAAGAAATGACAATTGAATGCCGGAGCAAATTGATATTCATTTATATATCCGCGATTTGCGTTCGTCTATTCAATCGCTTGTGTACTTTCATTGTTTGTAGTAGCTCTCTGTCTTGCAGTATTTCATACTATTCTTTCCCCTTTCATTGTTCAGCATCTAACCATTATCAAGCTTCATCTTCACATAACTCTGGCTTTGCTGTCTTTGCCGCACGTTTATTCAGCATGCATATATCCTATGCTCGAATCGGGAATTCCTTAAACGCCAATATACTTCCTTTGAAATTATATCCCGCAATATTCAATATACAACTTATGTATATGTTGGTGCAGGTGATTCGAAACGTTTGCTGTTCCCCTAACTAATTCATAACTCGACTATATTGAAATTGACCATTGGCATATCGCATGTTGGCTCGTGTCGCGTTCACGAGTATTATAAATCAAGTCTTATAGTTGGGCGCCACGTCTAGTACCTCTTCCTTCTTCTCTCTTCGTTCATCTCTCGTTTTATCATCTTTCGTCATTTCTGCAGCCACCACACGTGTTCTTCCGGGTCGCGACTCGCGCGTGCACTCGGGTCGTAAACCGTCTCTATACACAAGCTGTAAATCGTGTATCGTAAATTGGAAACCGTAAGCCGTGAGAGGTGTCTCTCTCTCTCTGCCCCTCTCTTTTTCTCTCTCTCTCTCTCTCTCGTTCTTTCGTGCAAGGTCATTGCGTCGATTGTAAGTTCCTTATACTCGCGCAAGTGCATACTGTAGTGGCGTCACTACGCCTCTTATGCCTACGCGACAATTATCAGAGGCTTACATGCGCTTCACCGGTCGCGTTCCAGATAATACATACCCATCAAAATGGAAAGAAATCGCGGCTATCGGTATCGTGTGCATTGTATGCCTTTTACCTCACAGCTACAGGGGCTGTTCTCTGTACACATTACAATTTACCCATCTATCGGCATCACCTTTTTCTCCCGAAGACGGCTGATCAAGATGTATGTGGTTAGGTTGGGCTGGGTTGGATTTGGTTGGGCTGGGTTGGATTTGGTTGGGCTGGGTTGGATTTGGTTGTGCTGAGTTGAATTGAATTTGGTGGGGCTGGGTTGAATTGAATTGGGTTAGGCTGGGTTGGATCGGGCTTGATTATCTCAGGTTAGGTTACTTAAATTTCATACTGCAAGCTCGAGTTCCTAACAAGCTTGCGGCGAAGAGGGTTGTCACCAATATGTTATCCGACAAATCTTTTTCTACTCCGGAATAGATGATTTTCTCTACGTGTCCCTAGACCGCTTCACGCACAATATTTGGTTAGCTGTATTCTTAGAGCTTTATTTTTAACAGTTATTTATAGTGACATTTTCGAATCGCGTCTCGTATCTCGTCGTCGCGATTCAAACGCGTGTATATCTACCTACTCGAGTATGTATCTATATGCTATCCAGATTTGTGATATTTCGCAAAGGGTCTATCCGAAACCTTATACATCACGTAGGTGTGTAAACATATGTACATTATACACATATGTATGTATCTCGTGAAGTAACTAGCCTGCAGACCTTCGACGATCAGAGGAAAGGTTTCAGAATCCCCAAACCACGGGAATAACCTTCGCCGTTCTCCTATACGGATATACAATCTTATACGCGAGAAATAACCGCTATCATCGCGTATGTGCCGTTGTAACTTCCAAAAAAAAGAATTATACGTATATCGTATACCTACCTACTAAGTTTTTCTTATAGCTGCAGAATAAAAGGGAGATCTTTCTTTCTACCCTGTTGCCCGCATACCGTGCCAAAGAAGGAAGCACGCGGTTCATTGAATATGATTCGCCATCGGCGAGGACGTATACCTATGTGCGTGACACATGTAGATGACGTGCCGGATGACAATGACAAGAAGAAGGCCAAGGACACCGAGTCATTCGCAGTAGTGTCAGCTGTTGCTGTCCGATTAAGCTGGATCCTCGGGGTTTTAAACTCGACTCATTCAAGTAATCGAACTTGAAATATGCATTCGATGATTTTGTGCGCTCAAGTAGAGCTTTGAAATCCAAAAATTAGGCAGCATCATTTCGTATACTCTGATGATCGATTTCAACGAATTCGCGCCGCAGCTGTTGATATACCATAGTGTGAATTATTTCTACGCTATACGCGTTATTTTTCTTTGAAAAATACGTTTCGAGATAGTACGGCAAGGGAGAAGGCAAGGCAAGGCCTGCTGCTGCAGTCTGGGGGCAAAGGAGGTCGGTGGTATTGGCGTTGCCTGGTAATTCTCACAAAAGTATGTCAAACGAGGCGAAGAACGTATGGCGCACGCGGCTCACATGCTTCAGTGACGTCACACAGCCTCGACGATACATGTGTGTACGTATGTAGGTATATACAGTACATCGAGTTCACGGTGGTGCGCGCACATCGATGGATGCTTATTTATGTACATTGTACATGTACCTACGTCTGTATGTATGTATGTACATACGTTTGTACTACATAAGCGTAAACGCGTGTTAGAAAATAAGAGCAATCGTATATATATAGTATACTACGCGCGATACGCGCTCTTCGAAAGCCTTCAATATCCGCCAACCATGAGTACCATTATGCAATTCAATGCAATAGTGATGACAACAGCTGATGACGACAGTAAATACGTCAAGAACCGCGTGCGGTCATGCGGAAGAAACTTTGCATACATCCCGAGTGCCTCACGGCCTCTCAATTAACGGACCATCATATGCTAATATGTCACGGTATGATAAATTCGACACGTAGTCCCAAATCAATTCATTTTCGCACTAAACTCCAATCAACATTCGTAGGTATCATTTGAAAACATCTGCTGCAAGAATTTAGTACGTCAGCGTTGGTCTGATATCCAGCATTTTTATAGGGTTCGGGTCGTTGGGAATCAAAGTTCAGAAATTGAATGGAAGAAAATGTGGTGTCAATTTTGCAAGACTAGACTATTTCTTTTCAACTAGTTTGCAAATTTACTTCGCTTGAATATGAAATTTTCCCATTTCCTAGACTCGATTTATCGCGGTTCGAATAATTGGACTTGTGAAATGAACTGTATAAGCGAAGATCAGTTGAATTGATTTTTGACCATTTTGAAAGTGATCATAACAGATTGATGCAATGTCTCACGGTGTACAAAGGACAAGCTCCAAATGTGTGAGCGTAGAAAAAGTTAGTAGATCACTTTACTGGCAATCCATATTATTGGTGTGACTCAATCACATATTGAAACGATAGAGGAAGAGAGCTCGATTCTGAAATGCAAATGTGATTTGTTTCCTGCGAGTCTTGAATTTATTTGTAAAATTCATTGCATGTTGGTTGCTGTAATAGTTCTTTTTACTGTCTAATACGGTATTTCGTGAGTTCGTCTCCATGTCTGCCGAGCATTTTGCGCAACCATTTGATAGCGCGACGTATGTATGTATGTTATACATGTATCATGCTTATATCTACACCCGTCTAAATGCTCGCTAGAGAGAAATAGAGATAGAGATAGAGATAGAGAAGCGCCTGAATTTCACTGCAACGGGGCCTAGGTTAGGTGTACACATTACAGCTGTGTACATATCTGTACGATATACACGCGCGCGCATAGATTGGGCCTGGTCGAACGAACGAACGAACGAACGCAACTACGACGACGGCACCGACCCAAATACCCGAACGAATGTGGGTCGCGACCCAGAATGCAAACCGGTCCTTACTGCGCGGTAGTTTCACCAGAAATTTACTTTCGATTAGAACGTTGACACTTTCGCTTCGCTTTGCGTGTACCTCCGAGCCTCTGAGCCTAACAGAATCGACCGATCGACGATTACGATTCAAGCAAACGCACCATATGCTTCCATCTTGTCTGATGTTACGTATCAATTATACATACATATACCTACATGCACACATCAGTCTATACATATATTCATATCGCAAGTACACAAACGCGTATCAATTGTTCGGCAATTTATTTCATTTGTACAGACGATCTGCGGCCATATGCACTTATGTGACATTTTCTTTCGAAGGTATCAGCAGAACGAACTGATCGAATATTTTTTCGGATTATATTATCGATTCTATTGCCTTGTTACGTATGCGAAAACTTTCTATTGCATTTGAAATGTGCGAGGGAGTGTTTTCGGGATGCTAGACAGAATGCTGATTCATATTATGGTTATATACCAATTTGAAAATCATCTGTATGCTTTGTTCTATGGGATAACTTGAAAGATGCTAATAGAATGATGCATGTATAAGTTCACCGTGAAATGCATGTATAACGTTCGATGATCAAACGCAGATGAAACTTTCTACCTAACGCTGGAACTCGCAGTATGGTGCAAGTACCTACCGAGTAGAGCAAGTGGCGAATTCACCCCCACCCTGTTTTATTCCACTATGTATGGTTTTACCTTATACATACATACTATATTCAAATATCTTGCTGGTGCAGAATATACCACATGATCGTCGTATAATAACGTGGCCATCATCAATGCGATGGAAAAGAGAAAATGGCAATGCAGCTGTGGAAGGTACGCGTGTGTACCATAACGTAATTGAACTCGTAGGAAGAAATTTTACCACGTTGAAATAACGAAGAAGAAGAAGAAGAAGAAGAAGTAGAAGATGAAGAGGAAGAAGAATAGCTCGGCGTTTCTACTCCAGCGCCTTTCCCTCGCTATCTCCGGCATCGCTGACTGGCTATATCTACCGGGGTTAGTCGTTGAAAAGGGAAAGCCTCTAACGAGAGGTTCAATTCCGTGTTGGTATGGCAGGTAAATCCTGCATACGAAGATTAGACACTTACGTAGATCGGAGTGGAGGCTAAGAACGCGTCCTTCCGACGTCTGCGCAAGACGTAATACATATTACAGTATAAGACATGATACATGTAGATACTTGTTGTCTATATATTGGTCGAGAGAAGCCTGGGGATCGGGAAACACCATTGCGCACGTGAACGTAGACGTGGACGTGGACGTGGACGTGGACGTGGAGGCACGATGTAGTAATAAATCGCAATCTGCACATATTTGCCGTAAGTTGGCCTGCCGTGACGTCATTGGTTGCGGTGACATGGTGACATAGTGACACAGTTACCCCGACCACCAGCATGCTGTATATATAAGCGTTATTTCACGTACCAGCTGTTGCACCGAGGCCTTTATCCTCGATGTACGGCTCCTTCTTTGTACCTCGCGATGATTGTTCAAGTATATTATGTCGTGACGGTGCTCTTTCTAACCGCAAATTAAGGGTACGCACGCGGCAAGCTATAGCTCGCGCCATGATTTACGCCTTTTCTTACTTTTATACGGTGTCCACTGTGTTTGCATACGTAATTTAACATGTATAGTATAGCCACCCGTTCACTTTTGTGTCTGTATACCAGGAGCTACTTACTCCCGTCAAATTGCACACGTGCATTCTTCACGATGAGGAGCTCGGAACAGCTGGACTCGTGTAACGCCAAGATATGATTTTACCGCAATTATAGATCATTGAATCTGTGGAGAAAAAATTGACTAATATGCAGTATGGAATGGTTCGAGAACATTTTCGTTTTATTTCTCGAAAACCATCAGTGGTTTTTGCTTTTCATGTTATCAGGGTGGCCACAGACCTAAAAAACCTGGAAATCCTAGAAATCTCATGGAATTTCAATCTTCGTTATGGAAAAAAACAAAACGTAGTCTTCAATATTGAAGGTTTTTTTTAGCATCCGTTGGAAAACCTGGAAATGCCATGAAATGTTATTCCTCGATTTATAGGTATGACCATGATTATGTGGGGGTGGGTAGAAGTTCTGAATTTTCGGATCTCTGCACGGGCAACGTTAGGAACCTACGTGGGGATTTTCGGTTTGAAGTTTTTGGGATCGCTCGGATGCAGAGACTCCCAGAAAATAACCTGTCTTCAAACTGTCGGTCGGTAATATTGAAATATCGAATTTTTATCGTTCGGAACCTTTTACATCCAGACTTTGAAGCCAGCTTCCATTATGTTTCTTTTTCTAATATGCTTGAATTCGATTCTCGTTCCACGACTGTCGTAGGAATTGCCGTTCGTGTTTTTATAGTGACTAGACAATTCTCAAGCTAGTTGGATGAACGTATGACACGTACAAATATTCACGTGGACGTTCAAGATATAGATTCTTATTTGTTGTTTAATAATTTGCTGCACGTGTTGTCATCAATCACGCGATCAGTCTAGGGCAATCACTTGAATGAAGTATTAGTAATTCGTGGAAAACCGTTTAGGCATCGTTTGAAATCGATTAGGTTTTCTCGAAAACAATGCGGTTCGACCTAATTCAGACCTCTGGGGTTGGCTAGAGTTTGAACCCACATAAATTCAGAGGCATCGTGGCATATATTTGCACTATACTGTTTGTCAGCGCATCAAGGCTAAATTTTCAAATCCTAATTAGTTCAGGAAGCAATTTACGCCCTAGAAATAATTAAAATTTGATAAATACGACCATCATTGACATCGTGCGGTTGCTCAGAACGAGCTCCATGTAGCAGATGACCAGCTGTCAATCCTGCGACGATTTCACTGATCACACCTTAAACCGCATTATTGTGTAACCAGATCGTTACAATTAATGCACCGAGTTCGTGTTCGGCGTATTGAATCGATCCTTGAAGCAAAGGGGGTGGAAATATTGTTTTAATGAATATGTTCATTATATATTTACATTTTATGCGCATAATTCTACCTCTCGTTTGAATACGCGTTCAATGTGTATTTAATACGTATTTGGAAGATTGGTTAAGCTCCAAGATCGTTAAAAGTCTTGGAGCTCTTTTACTTCGGTCAATATTTCCGGAAAAATTTCCAATTGCGTTAAAAATTCACAAATATGTACCACAGCGTGTGATGCACTGTCAAAAATACAGTCGTGATGAGCTTCAATAGAGAAAATTGAAAATTGTAGGACAAAAAAGTCTACGCAAAGTATTAGTTTTGTCAATGAAACCATCGCAGTTTGGGGTGATATCGATCACCAGAAATTTGTCGCAGTGAAAGATTCTTCGCCAAAATATTGCGTCATGGGATAATAAAAGTCAAATCTCATTTATGTAGCATATCATAAGAAAGCATTATCGTCTCGAGCAGTTCGCGTTGTGTAGAAGAAACGTTATTTGTCGTAGTCACGAAAAATATCATCGATTATAGGAGTGCTTTTTTCCTCTTCGCTTCCGAAGCTTCGCGCGCCTTTGAAACGGTAATCAGTTATTTCCTTTGTGATTAGGTACCTGATTGGAAAAAATCAGTGATTTACTGCACGTAGAGAACCGACCGCTTCGCGTATACCTTTACCTGAATCAATTTTCAGAATTTCATGGTAACATTATTTGGTAGTTATCGAACGAACGAACACTTATAAGTTCGTCGTAAGAGGCATTTTTGCAAAATTTAGCTTCCGTATCGATGGCGAAACATTGCCACAGATGAAGGGCGGTAAACACCGCAAAGGTAGTTTAGAGAAAAAAATCAGGTGCCCTAGACTTCTGCATCCTGAACTGTCATTGACTCATGCTAGTTCTGAGTTTCTAGTAAATTTTTAATTCTCGGCCGATTCTGAGTCACACCGGATTTACGTATGGTATATGTCACAGAATTTACAATTTTTGTGTGCTTTCCCCCGACTGATTCGCCTGATTTCTATAGATACCCACCGACAATCAATGACCAGCAGTCATTGAAATCGAATGCAAAGAACACGTAACTATTTTTCAGACAAAGGTATCAATCATTGTGGACGCGAAATCTCCGGAAGGTGCTTTTGCTTTGACCGCCAGGTGTTGAGCGGCTGCGGAGCTGTGCGCACGTGCAACAAAAGCGAGTTGTTGAACATGCTGCTGCTATAATTCTGAAAAATCAAGGGTATAAAGTAGGTACATACGTGATCAGAAAACAAAGAGTATTACCACGGACAAAGGAATCCTTGAAGCGTTCAGGTGCACGCGTATGCATACGGATAGTGTCTTATCACTACGCAGAATCATTCCACGAACATACATAATACGTTGATATTCGAGTAAATTGTACAAATTCGCAAATATGAAACGTCCCGAAACTTTGCTATGAATAAATTATGATCACTACATGACAAAAGTCATCCTTGAGGAAAACAAGTCCTTCGTACATTTACATAAGTACACATATAATGTAGTTATCAGCCACGTTCGCTAACCGCAGTAAAAAGATAATCCAGATGTAACGATCATCGTGCAGTAAATAACGTGTATTTTAGTTCCAGAGAATTTTTCTAACATACCGAGACAATCTTTTGTATCTGAACAGCCTGAGCGAGTGACTGCGCATGCGCGAGTTTCAGCGTCTGATCGTGCAGGCCAGCCACCCTGAGTCTCATCTTCCAAATTCCATTTTTGGCGGCTTTGTAGTTATCTTTCAATATTGACCACTCAATCAGGAACTACTGTTGATGCTATTTAGCTACGGTGATTGATGCAAATTAAAATCATTGATAACATGGCCTCAATTCGCAATGAACAGCTTTTACCCCGTTCCGTATAAGTTTGCTACCCTGACTCCCTGGCTGAAATATCGCTAATGGACGATCTCGCAGACCAATGAAATTGAATTATTGCATGCATGCGCAGTCGTTTGCTCAGACTACCAAGTGTCAAAACATTGTCTCGGTACCTATAATAATACCACAGAACATTATAGACGTAACGTACGGTTTCCGAGTATAGAACATGCTGTAACAAGTCCACACGGGCATAAATAGACAGCACGATGTTATAGTACGTGGTCATTTTTTAAGGATACTTAGATGTACGTACCTTGAATTCTGTGTCATTATGGTTGTTCGAGCCGCGCTATTATTTACAGTTATCATTGGGCTGCACCAGTCGTCGTTGCGCTCGATGCGGCAATCCTATATACGTTTCCTGCACCATAATTGGCCTGTTATAGGAATCGGTCCGGTACTTTGAGTCTTTATTATATCCAGAACAGTCTGTAGTGCGGTCCTGTTCTTCCAATATTCGAGATGAAAAACTCTATGAGAAAAATATATCCGCAAGGAGACCGACTATTATAACTTTTACAGCCGGTTATCTCCTCGCTAAAGCAAATCTCCGATTATTGTTTCCTAGAGCCAGGACATTACTGGTATATAGATTTAGCTCTGATCTTAAAGGTATAACAATTGCGTTTTTCTCACTGCAGTTTACACGATGTGTATATACTTTTCGTTGAAAGTATAAATACGAGGTATGCTCGAGCCTCCATTCTTATCAATTCGCAGCAACCAGACGTCAAAAATGTCTGGCCCAGATTGCCAAGACTGATAATCCAAGAAGTGGCAGTCCTAGATTTAGCCAGGCCATCGCGTATCGGTAAACTGCGTTATAATCACGCGGTATTTGTAGCCTGCGCTATTTCCTGGGCGATAATACAGTCTTCTCTCGAGGGGTGAATCTCTTACCGTTAAGGTTGAAGTACATGAAACTCCATAAGCGATATGAGCAAAATGCAGATGTCATAGGTACAGAGATATACTACGAATGGTATTTGGGAAGTAATGCACATGCGCTATGGCGTATGTCTTCACCTTATGGCTTATGGAGTTCCATGTGCTTCCACCTTTGTTGTGCCACAAGTGCCGAGCAATGCTTACCCGCATGCGTATTGATATTGGAAGTTATATTGGGTCACAGACACAGATCTGTGGATCAGCGTATCACGTGCTCAAAGAGCACATGATAATGCGGATTATTTATTACAGAGAAAATGACAAACGTCAGTAGTTATCGCAAAATATATTACGTCGTCGCGGTTTATCGTTTTACTGTTTGTTGTTGTTGGTTTTTTTTTTTTTAATTCTTTTCTATTTGGCTTCGAAACACGCGCGTCAAAGGAAGCTCTGTTATTATAGTGACTCGCTAATAATCGCTGCACTGAGTAATGAAGATTATTATAAAATGCTATTTCGATGTATTAATATTGTAGCCGGATCGCTATTTACAATTATCGACTGCTGCAGTCGACGATTAATTAACTGATACTGTGCGATAGGCATAGGTGCAATTTGTTCGTATTCACAGAGGCGTGAAACGTTGCGTTGATGTCGCCGAGTAAACCAGTTATTACTCCGTACTCTGGAATATAGAAGTACCTATGTGAAATACAGGTATTGAGTTCTTGTACATGGTGTCCGGTTTTCGAATCTATTGCAATTCACAGACCTCTTGTTTATGAATCCTTTTTTTTTCATCAACAAATATCAAGGATATAGCGACCATGGAATCGATCAGCTGTTTGTTACCAATTGGTATCACCTCGAAAACGCGATTCGTAGTTTCGTCCAAACTATACAACCTATCGGAATGAAACTCAGGAGACTGATGCTTTACCATGGCAGAAAGTGGCTGAGAATTTTAATATTTGGCAGAAACGAATAGACTGCCAGCTAGATTTGAATTTCTTATATTAGCAAGGTTAGCTGCGAAGCTGCTCGTACCATATCGCCTTAAAACTATCGCAAGTGCAAAGATAATGGCCTCACGATAGTTTCTTTCCATATGTTGTACCTGCAGCGGTTCAATTGACCGTGAGTTAATAGTTGTCATTGGAAAATGTGAAACGACGTGGTAGGGTCCGTCGTGTCGCGGCTGAATGCCAAAGCAGATGTCTTCGGTTGTTCCATATTTGAAATTAGCAGTAAACCTCGCACCTCACATCCTATTCAATGTCGATTTGGTCTTGTATGAATCCTCGACTTCGCGTGTTTTGCCAAACGAGGACTTTCGATTGACGACAGCTCATGCGGCTGACGTGATAGTTACTCAGGAGACACTTGTTCAAATATTTATTACATCGTCTCACTAACTGTAAGTATATCGCCGGATCTCGGCCACATACTCGGATCAAGTATATTATATACAAAGAAATGACTTGACTGTATCGTAAGGAATATACTCAATACAAACGCGCGTGTAACATACTCGATTTATTTTATCAACGATCGGGACACCCGGTGGATTACACATGAGCAAACGCGTGTCCACGTATGTATACATACCTACGTATGCATTATGGAGTGGCGAAGCTGTGCCTTGTAAAACACCTTCTGATTTAAACTAAGTGCACTTTCACCTGCCGGCTATTTTGCAATGTTCTAGTATAAACCGCCAGCGAGTCTATCGAGCGGGTAGTAACATGTGCGAACCAAGATGTATTCGATTCAATCCGATTTTATTGATTCAGCTTATTTCGTCTGAACATATATTTTTCTATAGTGCAATTTACGAATATGAAATCTTCCGGATTCGAGAATGGAAATATTGTTCAATTTGGAAACGCGGAATTTTAGACTGCAAAAGTTTGTAATATGGTTTGCCGAGGATTTCAGTATGCAAGGAATATTGTATGGTATTCGCAAATAGTGCGTACTTGACACATAACTAGTTGAAATTTTATACATTTTTTAATTCCAACGCAGCCGATTTTTCGCCTACGAATTATTATACGCTGGGTTTAGTCGAGTTTGAATCAATAATGACCGGGTCGTAAATTCCGGATGGTTCGCATTAAATAATCACATTTATATGTAAATCGTCGTCTCGTAACTGCAGCAACCACCAGGTTTTTATTTTTTTTATTCTAATTTTTTTCCACTGCATTCGATTACGCAGGTTTTTCTCCGATCTTTTATTAATAATTAATCATTTTTCACGATAATGAAAGATAACAATTATGTACAGCAGCAAGTTGATATAAGCGTAGAAAAACACGTTTATACGTCTATAAAGTACATAGATATCTACGTAATATTCGAGACGGAAAACCGTCATACCTTTCTCATTAAGCAGCCCGTCTGAAAGCGGATTTATGCAACGCTCCTCGCGCTTCGGATATCTTTAATACTAGGTGCGATTCACTTCGCGCACGGTTTGATATCTGTCCCGGTATATACGTATGCATTTAGATGCCTTCAAACTTGCATGCATATTAAACTCTGTCGGAGATTTGCAAAACGCGTGCGAGACGATTCTTTTTCATCGTCAGCTGGAAGTTTCCGGCTGCTGGAATCTTTCCGAACATCTGCATCTTTTTCTCTATCTTTCTCTCTCTCTGTTTCTCGTCAGAATACATGTCAATATCCACACGCGATATATAAACCATTAGGTATACATACATATATGAACCCGCGAACCATATGGAACCAGCGTCCGCATGCACAGCATTTATTGGTAAACTTGAAAACCAAAGGCCAGATGCATTTCTTAACAATCAGCTGATACGTTCCCAGCGACCCCGTATCGGGTCACTGAAAGGGTCACCCAGCTCTCGTAATCGAATCTGATAGTCGATATACAGCCTGACTTATATTATATGTATTATTATATATTCTAGGTTTTTTTTATTTGCATCTTTCTTCGCTTCATTTTTGTGTTATAAATCATTGATTGATTCTTGTCGTCGTGGGTTGTATCGATATGCAGAACAAAAAGGTTACATTAAGTGGACCTTGAGCTTCCGGTACAGCTGACATGTTCCATTACGAGATCAGCTTATGATTTAACCTCGATTTATACTATCCGATACGGCACGTTTCGTCAACGTCTGGCAAAATCTATGTTTATTGACTAGTTATAAACTAGACCGTAAGAAACGATTTTTTTGAAAATTCGCCGTACCGGTGAATCCAGTGTTATAATGAGTACTCGATTTTTAAGAACCTACCTTGGCAACTGGTACAGGTACATTTCGAGAAGTCTATCTATAGGTGTCCATATATACGATTGCCGGAGTATTGCCGGATCTACCCTGCACATAATGGTACAGAATTGGCACTACCCCGGCTGCCAAATTTTGTTCTGGAATACTGGCCTAGTACAGAGAAATTATTTGCCCAATGTTGGACAATTACTGATGACTAGTACTGACAAGTGAACATACATGAGGCTCAGCCGGAAGTCAGTTCTGTACTAAGAATACACTGGGCCATCATAGTATTTCATATTGATTCCCGGCACCATAAGTTGGATCGGTATTTCCTACCCAAAATTGTCCCACGATTGATTTTGACTTGGGCAAAGCTTGGCCCGCGGTATCTGTCAGTATTGGCAGCTATGGCACCAATACCGTGCTAATGCCAATCCAGTTTGCAGTCAGTACAATGGGTACAGGTACAGGTACTTTCCCTATATAGCAAGTGTGAGAGCAATGTTACAAAAAAAAGTGGCAAGAATATAAAACAAACAACAGGCTATGGTCATGCTAAACTCATCGTTTATTAACGTCGTCAAATTGCTGGTGCTCTGGAAATGTACCAACATTTCCACATGAGTATAGATAGTACCTTGAAATGTACCTGAGATATAGGTACAGGTAAAGGTATCAAAATACGTACCTAGATCGAAAAAAGGCACTTGTACCTATGTATATAAGGTACTTTACAACACTGCCGATCGCGGACGTCGTGCCATTCCGTAAATGATAGTATGAATCGATCTTCCATCGGTTCCGTAAACAGTGATTGTTTCCTGTTCAGTTTCCTGAACAGGGTATGGGGACAGTTTCCATTCGGAACGATCTTGGATCGATTATGAACTCCGCACGATTCGGTCACGCTCCGTTAATCGTGAGCGCCGCAGTACGCTTTACGTAGACGACCCACGTGACCGCGGTCCACCACTTTCTCCGGCTTTCAAATTTCTTGTATTATTACACTCGCACGCCTACCTACACTGCAAGGTGTAGAGATTCAGCTAACATAAATCTTGCGAGTCACCGGTCAACGTTTCAGCCCTAGACTTTTGGTATTTCATACGGCCGCGTTCTTTTTCTTTCTTTCCATTCATTTATTTGTAGTTTTTTTCTTCTAACTAATCGACTTGGAATCATATTTCTAAAATGATCTTCGGGAATTCACTTGGAATATCTCGCAGGAGAACTTTGACCTTTATAGTTACCTTTTCAAATTGAATTATACACATTCGTGTTATGTACTTATACATGTCCGCTGAAAGGCACGCGGTATACAGCCTTGTCGATTTAGAATTCAATAGCCCGTTTGAAACGCGCGCCATTCATGACGTCACTGAATACCGTGCCCAATTCCGTTCCAATAACCTAACCTACGGGTCCTTTTACAGTCGAACCTCGCTTACTCAAATCTCAGGAGAAGAGCTAATTTCTTTGAATAAGAGAGGTTTCCGTTTATCGAACTTTTCGAGTTACGGAGGGTTGCCAAATCAATATTCGATCATAGAGGCTCTTAAAAATTAGCTCGTAGCTCCCTCGGCGTATCTAAGTCTGCCTAAACATACAGCAAGAGATGTGTAAACGTGTACAGATTCATAAATAACGTATTGCGGTTTGATTACTTGGAAATACGTTTTTCTAAACAGAAAACACCGAAACTTTTTTTGAAAAGGGCTGCTCTGTTTGCAAGTCAGTTGCAATTCACTCCTTTTTTGGGATATTCATTTTGTTCGAAGGCCGAAGCGTAGACTAAAGAGTGAGCAAATATATCAATGATCTAGGGTCGGAAAAGGAGACAGACGGATATTGCTGTCTGGGAGTAATAGATCGACGATAGTTTATCTAAACGCGATGGTTTCGCCCGTGAGAACGTCGAAAATGAAATTCTATACACCTATAAGGATGCGAGGGTGGTGTGCTGGGTGATAACTTGATTCGGAACCCTAGGAGGTGCCGCTTAGGACTTCCAGGCTTCCGGGCCCTTCACCTGCCCGTCGACCTCCGTGTTGCGGTAAAAGTTTGTTTTCTGTGTTCCATTGCGGGTTCCCAGAGGCCACTGGCCCGCGTGCTCAGCAAACTTGTATACAAATTAAATATTCTCATTGCGTCTGGATCCGGTCAGCATCCTTGTTCGATTCTCGGAGCTCCCGATTTTTCATTTTACTTGGAATCGGTTCGTCTAATATTGTATACACATGTGTTCAAACTCTGTCCATTATTTGCCATATCATTAATCAATCGCGATAAAGAGCTATCCAGCGATTCATGGTCAGCTAAAATTCGCCAAAAACTGATACAAATTTCCAAAAGTTTGTATAGAATCAAAATGAGGGATGAGTAAATTCACGATTGTCATTATATCTTACATATAACAATAAATAAGGAAATACATTAACTATTGACTGAGAATGTCAAGAAGCATCGAAAAAAAGGGGTTTCTACAGGTGGCAAATTGAATACATTTTGGGGAAAAGTACTTCTCTGACAATTTTAAATCTTCTAATGAACAAAGAATACATTTGTTTTTTCATTTTCTAATCTACGAAGTATGAGCGTATAACGTAAGGTTTTAAAATTCTTACTACTCGATTACTTCATATTTAGCAGAACAGTATCTTACCCGTTTGGTGAACCACTTATGCGTAACACATAACGCAGTAATGTGACTAGCGACCAGAAACGAGCGTTGAACGACTTGAATGTTTACAAACGTATTCTGTAGAAGACGTATACTGTTATAGTAGATATTCATAACTGTATAGTACATCACGTACAGCAGGAACCATTAAACTGACCAACCTCACTGCTCATTCTCATTTATTTCATTTCACGAACGTCGCGATTACTTTTAAAGAAATTGAAACAGAGATGAGAAATCAGCGAAAGAGATGCAGCCTGCAGTCTAGTGGGCGAGAACGAACGAGAAGAATAAAAAAGAAAGCCTGACTTCGAAAGATAATTTTACTTGGATCGAAAAAAGAATATGAGAAATCTTGAATATTGTGTCGAATTCCGACGCAACTTTGGGTGTATTCCGAAATTGAACGACAGTTACAGTTACATCGTTTCATCAATGGTTATTAAGGGGTTCGTATAAAGATACCGAAAATGTTGTAATTTTTTCATTGTTACACATTTTTTGGGATTTCATGTTAGTGTTACTAGAAACAAAGAAAATCGTACTTCAAAACTGAAAATTGAATCAGAAATGCATGAATTATCCAGCGTTACATATGAAAAACCAATAAGTTAAAATATGAAGATATTCCCGGAGCAAATTCACGATTGGATCCCTATAAGTAGTTCCTTGAAAACAAATGGAAATTCATATTTTTTCAATTTTACTGAAAATTTTTTGAAAAAATTGATTTGTGGCTGTTTTTCAAGAACAAGAGATTCAATCGTCAATCCGTTCTGCGAATAACTTCATATTAGTGTTCTGAATTCCTACTACCTTCAAACATGAACGTCCTGCGAACATCACTGTGACGCAAGGAACTTTTAAAATTTATTGGTTTTTTTTTTCATATCTAACGCTGAAAAATCCCTACCTTTCTGATTTAATTTCCAGTCTTGGAGTGGGATTTTCTTTGTTTCTAGTAACACTACCATAAAATCCCCAAAATCACAAAATTTGCAGTATCTGTATAGGACTCCCTTAAATGCAATAGAAAAAGATTCAATGATGTGACCGTAACAATTTCGGAATACGAGTACACCCTATGTATGTTACATGGTCAAACGATGATGATTATCAAAAAAAGAAACAACAACAAGAAATAGAATAAAACGATATAGTTGTATGCATAGTAGTAGTAGTGGTACATGTATAGCTTTGCTGTGAACCGCGGAATGACAGACAGATATCAATCTTCTCCGCAACATAATACACAGCTATAGGTGAACCTATATGTATGTGTACAAGATATGCATGTAATTCTGTGATGCAGTCATACGGGCATATCGGCGATTGCGCGTAGCGTAGCATGGATGTGACGATATAGTACATTGTCACGCGGTAATCACGCGCCTCGCGTTACTCTTCTCTATACGCCATGCGGAACTGCTATACGGCGTTGTGTCTCCCGAGCGCGGGAAAACAGGAAATATTCACCACGACCTTTGCCTCCTCTCCCTCGGTTGTGTTCACTCTCTTTCTCCCTCCCCTCTCTTATTACGTACATACATGTATACAGTATACATATAGTGTATACTACAGTGCGTCTAACGAGAATATTATAAAACTTGTATGATCGCGTCACACGTCACCCGCTCTCGACCTTCGAAAATACATCGTTATTTACAATCGCTATATGTATACAGCCTGTTGTTTACTATGAAAATTTGCCCGCGAAAAGTCGGGTATATAATATATAAACCGACATTGCTCTCTTTATCTCCCTCCCTCTATACCGGAAGAATCTCTTGAAGCTTAGCAGTCTAAGCGATCGAATGCGCATGTGTCAAACAATTCGATTTCATTGATCGGCAAGATCGTCCTCTCGCGATATTTCAACCGGCAAGTCAGGGTTGCCAACTTATACGAGACGGGGTAACAGCTGTGAACCTTCCGAGCGTAAAGTTAGCGAATTGAGGTTACATTGTTGATAATTTTATTTTTTCGTCAATCATCGTATCAAAATAGCATCGACTAGTAGTTTATGACAAAGTGAACGATATTGGAAGATAACGTAGCTCCCAAAAATCTGGTAGAGATCTGAAACTTGAGGTGGCTCGCCTGCATGAGCAGAGCGCATGCGCAGTCGGTCGTTAAGGTGATAAAACAGAGATCGCTTGCAACTTAACCTAGCCAACATTAAAAAAACATGAGTTTTACTGGAATCCTATCAGTTTCTCTGACGAAGTGACATATTCAGCCACTTTCTGCCAACAAACTGAATTCTGTCGTCGAGGGTTCGTTCGGATCGGTTGGATAGTCATTGAGAAAGTACGATTCGCGTTTTCGAGGTGACAACGATTGGTAATAATGGAATTCCAAACATAGTCCCGTGGCACCTCAAGACTGCTAAATTTCAAGACATTTTCTGGGTATTATACAGATACGCAAGTCGACGCCGGGCGTCGTGACGTCGCAGTCGCTGGGGAACTGGGTAAAGTATATACAGCTAGGTTAAAAAATCTAATTCGCTGTCTAGTACAACCGTTTCACTTTCACGCTTAGTGGTCGGTCGCTTCGTACGCAGATCTATCAACGTCGCGAAAAGGTTGATTTTTTGTTCGTTCAGTTTTAAAAAAAATATCCACTACAGTACACAACGTATTTTATATATACATGCGTGAATACCAGCAGCAACGTAAATCTGTTCACACGTGTTGTGTAGGTACATACTGTATAACCAATATCTATAGTATCTACCTACGCATGCGGTTAACACGCAACACCGGACTCAGGTGTGACGTCACTGGGCTTCGTGTAAATATATATCCGGCTGTCCTCGCCACGCTGTACCTATCTGTGAAGTAACCACCGTATAGCTGTATTGTTATTATGGTTACTTTTGTTATTATTATTGTTGTAAGATTATTGTTACACTATCCTGATATACATATATCTATAAACTGGTAGCCTGTGGGGTTTGCCCTGTTGCTATTGGCTTCTTCTCGTGACGCAGTCGGTTTGGTAAAACCCTGAACTGGGAAACGATAGTTTAGGATTGAAGGTATTCTCTTGTATAGATATATGCGCGAGAATACATCTATACCATTCACTACAATATTTCGTCATGGTAGCTTATTTCTAGACGAAGAAGTCCAACGTACTGGAGTTGATATCTCAGCTGTTGACATTCTCATTTCTGAGTACAGGAAATGAAGAAAAATGCATTTATATAGCAGGATATTATATTGGGTTCGACTGATAATTTTATAGACAATCTATACAATCGTTACGTCCATTAAAGTTCATTTATAATAGTACGACACTGTTTCACACGTCAATTTCTTTTATTAATAATTACTAGAAAGTAGCTAGAAAGTCACGTGAACAGAAATGCTTTCGATCGCTCGTGACGTCACTATATAGACTGTTCAAGATGGCGGTACAGGAAAAAAGCATATAGTGTTAATTTTTCGATTAGGTTAGGTTAGCAAAGTGACGCTTATACGAATTCCCGTGCATTTCGAATGCTATACAGTATTTCAAATCAATCGTTTTCTTCGTATACTCTGTGTAATAATTAATGCATTTTCTTGTCTTTATTCTCACTGATCACCTATGGATGATCGTTTGAAACAATGAGAAAAAAATTCTAGCAAACTCAGTTTCAGAGTTCATTATTTATAGTTTTTTGACGGAAAGCGTGAGGTCCGAATTTTTGTAAGGTTTGAACATCGGTAATGTTTTGAAACCGGGTCTGGTGATACGGGACTGGAATTGTTGATTAATTCTGGAAAATTCCTACACACTCACAAAGGTTTTTCGAAAATGCTTGGAAACTCTTTTCCGGGTGCGGAAACGTGTTTTTGAGAATTATTTTTGCCGATCCGTCGTCCTTCGTACTCCGTTTATTATAACTATACCTATATGCCTATACGTCGTGCCTAAAAACACGTCTGTGTTTATAATTCAGCGTTTATTGTGTCGATGTACTTTTGCGGTTTTTTTTTTCAAGCTATATTACCGTTGACCTTGGCTTTGGGTGCAATACGCGCATACCTTTACGTAGGTATACACGTACTCGTAACGTAGGTTACTATACCTCCTGCAGTCTGGAGAGTATAATCGCCATTATTTTCGCATTATCGTCAGCAAATGCGTTTTATCGCAATTCCTTGTAATCCATTACGGCCGTTTCACCGCGGATATACACAATACCGGATGCCCGAGGGAAAATCCTAAAGCACAAGATTATGATTCGCGATGCAGACGAGTAGGTATGTACCTATCATATGCCCGCCAATTAAGTGACGGTGATCACTCCAAAAGTCACATCCTGGCTGTTGCTGGTGGAATTTTATCACTGCGCTTCCGAAATGCTCGACCACACGATATTATACACCCATATTAATTGTTTCACTTCTCGAGTATTATACCTACCGGCTAATTAGGAGATATCGCTCGCGCAATCGCACAATTTGCCTGTATAAACACTGCGCAGAAGAAATCCTTGGCAATTTTCTAGATATACGAATATTTATGTACACGGACAACTATATTGTTATATTTTTATTATTTTACGCCCGTACCGTGGCTGGGTGAGCGTCTATTTCGTTCTTTCAGGTATTTATCGACTACTCACGTAATTGAGTGAAAGTAACGAGTTTATTGTTCCCAGTCCCGTGCAAACAAAACAAATCAAAGAAGAAGAAAAAAAATAAAGAAAAAATACCGCATAAAACCAGCTCTCTTGCAATTGTCATCGCTTCGTTAATAGTCAATAGTAAAAACCAGCTGTACGAAATACTGGTTTTAATTGCATTTTCGTCGAAGAACTATAACGGCATAATGAGTCAGCTAGAAATTGTAGAGCATTCGAAACACTTCTCTACATAGAATTTCGGACTATTTTCATGTATAAAATACTCATAGAGGCGGGATTGAGATTCGAAAATTTCAAAGCTGCGATTAAGGTTAAAGTTCCGGATTTTTATACTACCAACTCATAGTTTTTGGAGATATTATTCTCTCGGAAGTCTACGTAGCCAATGTGAAAAACTCCGAATCGAAAAACACCGAAGGTTCAAAATTCTGATAGCTAAAGGAATCTTGGAATTCGTGAGATGCAACGTCGTTTATTTGGCAGCTTTGTCAGGAGATTAGCTTAAATTGTCTGATTTTTGGACTTTCGCATCTTTGAGCTGTCTGCATTTCGACCTTTTGAAGTTCGCAAGTTCTGAAACTTTAACGTTTCTTATAGAAACTTAGAATCATGTCTTAAATAAATTCGGAATTTTTACCGTTCGGAACTTTTGGAATTCGAAACTTCACTCCCGCTCTTATTCATACCTGAACAATCATCCATTTCTGATTGTGAGAATACCGAAACGTGGACTTTTTCAATGATCTCGAGGTACCTTCCGGCTTTAATTTTCGGCAAAAATCATGAGAATTAGACTTACTGTCTTACTTACTGTCTTACTTACTAGACTTACAGACTTACTACCCAATGGCATCATAGTGACGTGACATATAAAGTACAAGCGGCTGTTTCGTATTCTGGATTTCCAACACAGTTTGTCCTCCTTCGGGCTGCTGCTGGAATCCGATACGTCACGGTGTTTCCGTTATTGCGGTATCCGTTCATCCGTCGGTAATCTTGGAATCGACACGAGTGGAAACCCGAAGTTGGAAACGCGTACGCACGTTTTCAACGTGATAGCGACGAATGGCCGCGTATTTTCCTGGAATGTGCGCTTTGCAAGATTATATCACGGTGCGGGATTTATATGACGCGCCTCAAGGAAACTCGTCGTATGTACAATTAAAATAGGTCTGATCGCATCGCGAGTTGAGAAAAAAGAGTGAAAATAATTAAAATACGTATAAATGAAGGAAAAAATAAAGATAAAAGTGCCTACTGGGCTCGCTTGCATTTTATCTGCATTTATTACAGCGACGTGCAATCTGTGACGTAGTCGCGTCGTCACGTCGGCCGCCCCAACGCGGAAGTGAATCTTAATTCAATAGAATTCACGCGATATGTATCGGGTTTTATAAACCCACCGGAAGTGACACAGAACGCATATATACCTATACTCGCCTCTCGTACCAACCAAAGGCCGGAAATCAACGTGAAAAATAATTAACTGTTTAGTCCGGGATTTGTTCGCATGCCCCTTAATCAACAACCACTGCTTTCGGCTTTCGGCTTTCGACCGCGTCACGTCGATTTGCGGATCACTCGCCCGTCCGATCTTTTTTCGACGTTAAATGTAGTTATAGGTAGCTAACCTATTTACCGTTCAATTCTTGATGAAATACCTATAGAGCAGAGATGCACGATGATCAAATCTCTCCACTTAGGAATTAGTTTTTTATTTTTTATTCGCTTTTTTCAACTTATTTTATTTTTCATTTGTTTTTCTACTTACCCGCAAGACGCTCTATTACGTGCACCGAGTATCGCCTCGTATTTCCGGTATAGAGCTATGTATAGGAATACGAAGGTATTCGTTCATCATGTACTATAATTATGGTTTAAAAGTTCAATTTTTGCATTATCAATTCTGCATTATAATTTGACTTGGATCTTTTGGTTGGGGCGGGATTGAAGTTCCGAATTTCAAAAAGTTCGGAACGGCCAATATTCCGAATTTATTTGAGACGCGATTCTGAGTTTCTAAAAACGTTTGAGTTCAGAACTTGGTGATTCCGATAAATCGAAATTGCAGATAGCTCAAATATCCGGAAGTTGAAAACTCAGAAAGTCCAATGATCCGTAAATTTAAGGGAAGCTCATGACAAAGCTGTCAGATAAACGACGTTGCATCTCGCGAATTTTGAGTTCCGGAGCTTTGGCCTTTCGGATCTTTAGCTTTCGGAACTTTGAACCTTCGGTGTTTCTCGATTTGTAGTTTTCCAAATTGACTCCGTAGATTTTTGAGGAAATAATCTCTCTAATATCTCTGAGTCGGAATTTTCACCTTTCGTAGCTTTTGAAATTTGGAACTTCAATGTCGCCCGCCATTTTGATGACAATAGAATCTGCTGCGTGATATGTACCCGAAATTTGTACCACTCTGTCAAATCATTACCTTCCACTGACTGCGTTTTTTATCTGGACAATTTGCTCCATATTCTGCAACCAAAATGACAGACCATTGAGAAAGAGATAAACGCTAACTTTGTTTACTTGATTGCTTCTCAAAGAATAGTTTCTGTTCATTTTGTTTATTGTTCCAACAAGAACTTGACATTAGTTGTCATTGGGTTGGCTAGATTGCTCGTCATAACCGCAAGCACATTCTATTTTGCACGATATATTTCGCGATCGGTCTCGGAACTTGCAATAATAAATACCATACTCTATTTATGTTTTTCTCTGTTCTCTTCTCATTCGCGTATATGAGGATGGAAGAATATTTTCTTGCATATCGATCGTCGATCCGTTCCAGAGGGGCACAAAAATAATCGGAAAATCTACAAAATTACCATTTTCCAATATGAGAATAGACATTTTTCACCTGGAACGTGTTTTTTTTTTGTATTTAAGAATGACATTCAAAAATTTGCGTAGCTAGAGCATCCTTTTGTTAAATTTCTTCTTACACAATCGTAGCTAATACCGAATTTTCTTCTTGTTCCTCCTTTCAGAGTACGGTTGCAATTACGAAACGCATTGACGAAGTTAGGCTGTTGGAGTCCCGGAAGAGCGCTCGCCTCGCTGACCAGGACACCGACTTCGCGAGACTCGCCGACATGGCTGGCGATCGAAAGAGAGCATCGTCCCATTCGATCGACGTGCCCCACGTGAACGGGTAAGTCCGAAAAACGTAATATTACCATTTTTA
Organism: Ametastegia equiseti; assembly: GCA_963989295.1. Classification (NCBI taxonomy): domain Eukaryota; kingdom Metazoa; phylum Arthropoda; class Insecta; order Hymenoptera; family Tenthredinidae; genus Ametastegia; species Ametastegia equiseti. The sequence continues at coordinate 21,667,023 of OZ022389.1, read as the reverse complement.
TAATTTGATACTGCAGCTTTGATTTCTCTATCGATATACGAAAATCACGGGTCAATGATTTTCTGCGCTCCGTTTACATGTATTTAGGAGTTTTTATCTCAAAACTCATGTATAACTTCCAGAGAATATACCTATATTCATTGAATTGTTCTTATGTATAGACACAAACAATAATATTGGTTGAAAGTTTGTATATGCAGCTTCTTTCTCGACTTGTACAATTCCCTCTCTACATTCATCTCCGTCTTCACATTTCATATGATTATACACTCATGTTTCACTTCACCCACTTCATGTGTATATAAATTATGCAGCAGGCTTTGACTATATGAGAATTTCGGGAAGAATGAAACGCATTTGATCGAGCCTGAAATCGGCTCATTCAAAGTTTCATTAGTGTTTTGTGTATAAGCAGTGTCAACTTTACACCGATTATCATCGAGAATAGCCAAGGAAATAAAAAGAAATGAAAAGTACAAAGCTTCTATCTATATACCTATTTGTTTCGTTTCACTGCGAATCTAATTTTCTACGTTTTCCAAAGGATATGCGCTATCCAATTTTCTACGAAGATCCATACTTTTCTCAATATATCTCGGGATATTTTCCAAAGCTTATTCGGATCCGTTGCATCTTCTATTACATGCATTGAAACTCGTATGTTTGTATGTATATTATGTAGTTGTCTGGTCTCAAAACCGGCTAAGTTCGCAAGTTGCAAAAATGGTGTCACTTTGAGATTCTTGTTTGGTTAACGGTGCTCCATTATTTTTGTATGTAAAGTCGTTCTGAGAGTTCATGACACATGAAAATGCAGTTTTTTCTTCTTCTCAACTCGAACATGTAAATCGCACAATTCAATTTAAATTTGCTCACATTTTTTGTATTCCTAAAACCGTTCATGACCCCATCATAGTCTGTTTCGAAACCAGCCATGGTCTAAAAAAAATCTTTCAAAATCTACCATGTGTTCAGGAATTTCATTTCAAAACTCACCATGTTACCAAAAATTTTCTTCAGGCTTGGCTATGTTCTCCGGGATTCTGGTTTTAAATCAGATATATTGCTATAACAATTGAGGAGGTGCTATGCAAAAAGATACGAGTCACACCTGAACGAATTTGGGAACGAATATACAAAAAACCTCTCGACACAAGACACAATAACAAATATTCAACTGCAGAAATCTCACTTTTTTAAAAAATATTTCTGGACATGCGTATATTTTTGCATGGTATCTACTCAATTTACGTCGAAGTCAGCCGAATCTTCGGATCATTTTCGAAACCGTTCGAATTCAATTGAAATATATAGACCGATAGTTTCGTGTCTTCAACACGAGTTTGACGTGCTCACCTTAGACAGAACATTGTTGATACTGTACAACGTGATGTGCAACGGTCACACTGAAGATTTGTTTCTCCTGATAATATCCCAAATTGATATTTACTATATGGACTTGGCCAGTTCGAGAACGAAACGGCTCATGTGTAAAATGTCTGGATAGAAAGGGAAGAAAATGTCTTGAGACCGCGTCATCCCAATGGGGTTGAAGACCCCGCAAAGGGACTCTGAAACTTAGCTGACTGTTGCTACGCGAGAAATCGAGGCCCTGCAGCTACACATATGTATATTGGTAGATGTATGTATACGTGTACATAAATGTATAATACATATATGTATATATACATCCACGAAGGTATAGGCAGGTGTCTTTGTACCATACGCACACCTGATCGTCGAGGAACCCGCGGTTCTCGGGAACCCTAGCTGAGAGAAGAGGGTGATCCGTGCAACGGAGCGTGAACTGTCCACAGTCCACAAGTCCACAGTTCACGCACCTGTCTAACGTGTCCGCTTTCGTGCCGAAACTACCCGGGGCCCGGGTTACCTTAGCGTAGTACGTCGGCTATCATTTCATCCCCTTCGAGTGTATGAGCTCTTGACTATACCTAGGCGAGGCAAAAATAGAAAAAACTCTACCACCGTCTTCTTTGATCAAATACCAACGATGTCCATCTGCCTTTTTCCCTCCCTCCGTTTTTTTTTTTTTTTTTTTTTTTTCCCCCACAAGGACTTCGGTCCGGAGGCAAGCCTTCATTAAGTATATCGCTCTCCGCTGCAGGTCAATGGTATGATTTTGTTGACGTGCTCTTTTTTCTGTCATTTCTACTATACATCACCCTGAAGTATAGTAAAAATTGTAGATTATTATTCAAATAGTGAGTAACTAAAGCTTCATTCCGGAAGCAAAAAATTCAAAATCGATCGAATATTGCGTCCGCTACAGATGAGCTAACTTCCTTTTCTGAATCTAATGCTCCTGCACACTTAATTCATTTCACCATCCGAATGTAAGCTTAGAAAAAAGGAAATGCGAACTCTTTTCAACTGTCAGATCTGTGACTCTTCAAGGGGCTACGATAATATGGATTAATCGAGAAACATCCTAGTTCCGGATTTTTAATTACTACGATTCAATTTTTAACAAAGTTTTTTTTCATCATTTTTATGCCTATAAACCGAAAAGGTATCATTGGATCGATCTGTTGGTACGTCACTAGGAAGATAACATCGATCAGCAACTATCCTGCGAATTTCAGTCCGATCGGCTCTGTAGTTCTTGATGTATCATAGGCAAAAGTTTGATACTGTGGGTTTGAAAGAAATCAGTTCTAGAGTCATAGAGTCAGGCATGGGCATAGATCATTATTTGCGTCGTGTTCAACCATCCGAAATCTGAATGAGTTCAGACTGATTTCAGAATGAGTGTATAGTAGCTGAGTAGGCTTTCATGAGATACTAAAAACCCGAACATTCGTAATAAAACTTTGAAAGAAATAGATTCTTGAACTAACCGCGAGATTGGAGTGACTGATTATGAGGGGTCGAGAGTAAATGTAAGTAGATACCTACATTGATTTTCTTTAGAAAGAAGTAAAGCCTGCGCCGGAACTATACTTTTCTGTAATTTAGAAAACAGCTGATGAGGACATCGGCAGGATTTGCTATATACGGTTATAATCGCTCCGTCTGTTTGCAGCTCGTCTGTCAGTCAGTCCCTTTAAAACTGTCAATTTTTTTTCGTTTTTTTTTCGGCAAGCCCTTTTAACCGTCTAGACGTATGTCTGCCCTTGCTGAGCCCCTCGGTTGCCTGACCCGAGTTTATTTATAAAGGTCCTTCCAGACGAAATCCTCTCGAGGCGAAATTCTCTCTTCTGCAAATGACGTTCGCGAGTTTTGCTTTATTCGTTACCACGTACCGTTGTTGTTTCTCTAGTATATTTAATTCTTTCATATTGAATATTGAATATCAAGCGTCTCTAATTTTTATTTTATTTTTTTTTTCACACACTTAGTTACTCGGCTTATCATCCTGTCTGTAGCTCGTTTGTTCTAATTCCAAACATCCCCTACACGCGCTGTCAGACCTTAACAGATTAAAATAAAAAAATAGAGATCAAAGTCCCGCCTGGACATGAGATCATTTATTTCCTCCATCTCAGCAGACGTTTAAGTTTAATTAATTACATAATCTAGTGGCTAGGAATGCGGTGAAGTTACAGTCGGAATTTTATCATCATCATTTAATTAGCAGCTCTCTTGACCTCACAGACCTTATAACCTAAAGAAAAAAAAATTATTATTATCTAAACCTAGACAGGCAGGTTAATATGATACAGTGCCACAACTACTTGAACTACTAAAAATCAAAGCTACTAGAACATGTCGGAGAAGAATTTTTTTTTCAACCGAGTCACATTGCGTGCTGTCAAATATTTTTACCTGCTCCAAAGGACCTGCATCTTACCCTTCAGGTCGACGTACGAGAGCAGCCTGCAGCCATCTGTGGTAAGGTTCGTTACCTGTGCTGCGGGAGGTCCCAGGGTTTTTTCATCTGCAGGTCCACCAGTCCGACCTGCCTCATGTGGAAAGCTCAAACTTCGAGGCACGATAAGATCTCGATTCGATCATATTGTCGTAATTGATCATATATTGTCAGTAGTAAATGTGACGATGGTGAATTTGTAGTTCAGGTTACTTGCAGAGCAGTTTACCTGCAAAAATACCCATAATTTCAGGCGGATTGTTAATATTTCTTGACGGAATTATTGAAGTTTATTGTATCGATGTCTTTACAGATCGGAAATAATTTTCACCTTGAAAAAGGTATCTAATGTTCGTCGAAAACAAGTTGAGGATATACTCACAGCAGAGACAGCGGATAATGATCGTCTAGGAAATAAAACCATACGACGTCAGTCGGTATCGTCTACTCAACTATTTCTCTCTCATTCCCCACGATGCCCTCTTCGAAGTCCTTCGGTCTTCTTTCTTCCTTCTTCTTTCTTTCTTTCTTTCTTCCTTTCTTTCTTTCTTTCTTTCTTTCTTTCTGTTTTTCCCCTGCCTCTTACTCGCCCTTCAGCTTCCTGGCTAGCCTCGGATAATAGACGAGCCAAGCCTAGGCGTGCCTTGGTGCTACACGATGTGCTTCCCAACCTTAAAGCCCTATCCGAGGATGTGGGGGAGTGAAGTGCGTGTGACGACGTAGGTGTGTACCCAGTTATTGTACGTCTCTTATGGAATAACGGCGAAGATGCGTGAGCGGGGTCATAGTTGGAAGTTAGAAACCAAGATGGCTTCAGGCCAGGCATTGTCGATGATGGTAGCTCGCGTATACCTGAAAGGGGGTATATGAACCTTCAAATATGAAATATTTCTTTCAAGGATCACGTGTTCCGTTCAATATATCTTTTCTTCAATAACCCGCAGGTATATCACAACAGTCTGTTCAAATATAATCAGGTAATAAAATCCGGAATTCCAAGCCAACCTAGGGTCTTCGGATCAGTTGATATTCCGATTTGACATTTGCTAGTGTCTCATTCTTCGGAAAAGGAACCAAGAGATTCCTGCCAATTTAACAAGTTTCTGAAAATATACTGATCTTGAGAATCATGATTTTTGCATTATTATACGAGCTGAAGTTTCTCGCCTTTGTAATTCGCACACTTCATGTATAAATATTTCGGTTTATCATTTGCTGACGGTGAATGACACCGTTTTGAATAAAATCACTGTAAATCATTAACTAATTACTCAATCGCCGTAGCATGATCGAAGATCTGAGTAATTTATCTCGTAGATTGATGCCTTCGATAGTTTGTGGGGAACGATCGCCTCAAACCTTATTTACTTCCGGTAATCTATTATCGAGTGCAAACTTTCGGCCCCGGTCACGTGACCGTGTAACTTTTTCCCACGCGCACGCATAGATAAATACATATATATAATATATATGTATATATATCTACTGTATATAACGGAGTGCGTGTACTTATGCAATTACTGATGTTAAACGTATAAATCTTTCAAGACGGATTTCTTCCTCTCTTTATCTGTCTCGCTTCTTTTCACTCCTGTAGATCATAGCAAGCGATTCGTCTGCACCCTTATACTCAGCGTGAGATGATAATTATTATCGATTGAAAATACGTCTTTTTATCGTCATTTTTATACACAAAATTTATGAGTAAATAAATAACTGAAGAATCGAAGTCGAATTCTTGAATTCATTCAACTTTGGGTGACGGTGAAGATCCACGTTTTGAATGACACTAAGCAGACCGTACCAGATGTCTGGTTCAACCGCATACCTATATTGAAGATTTAGCTCTAAGCATGTACGCCCGATGTAAAAGATACAAAAAACCAATCTTCGAAATTTAACCGTCAAAAGTTCAGGATTTTTTTCTATTCATGCGTTATAGTATCGCAGAAGCAGACTTGATAAGTATACCTAAGTTTATTCGAATGTTCAAATCACGAAATTTGCTACATTACGAACCTTTTTGTATGTGTAATTCAAATGAAATAGGTTCAATTAGCGAGTCACGAAAATTGGCCCCGTGTCGAATTGGTTATAGGAGAGAAACATCGGCTTGTTTTCTCGTACAATATACATCTGCATCTAATGATATGTATATATATGTGTGTGTGTGTGTGTGTGTGTGTATAACTCGGGTTCTAATCAGATCTCCGGGAGGGGCCTTCTCTCGACCGTAACGCCCTACGGCGTAGTCCCCTCTGGCCGCACCGTCCCTACATAGCTAGTCGCCAAAGGGCCAATCGGTGTTTGTGCCTGTCGGAAATATCTCTGCAGACTTCGTTCGTGGTTATTTTTCTTCTTTTTTTTCTTCTTTTTTTTCTCTCTTCTTCTTCTTTCTTCTAAGAACCGTTCCATTCCGAGGGCCGATGATGTGGCCACAGGGCGTTCGTTACACGTGTCAGATAGTTTTGGCTATGATCTCGCTGTCACGAGACTACACTGATAGAAAGCATCTACCACATTCTACCACTTTTCGCCGACAAATTACTATTTTTGATAGCAAGTCGACGTGCAGTCGAAAAACCAGGAGAAGTAGCAACTTTTCAGTCAACAGTTCGCAGCAGGACTGAGATACGTTACACGCTACTCGGAACTAAAATTACAACCCGGCGTTGTAATTATCGCTATTTGTAAAAATTGCAACATATTTCAGAAGTCTTCAGATCAAAGCGTGTTATTTTTACTATCCGCGATTGTAATGCACTAGTTTCGCACCGCTTCGTGATACACTGTCAAAGGCGAAGACATACTCTGTCGCATGCGAGATAGTAATTTTTACAACCTGAAATAGTAAAATTAAGTACCGCGTATAGGAATATGGCGGACACGGCGATCATGGCCCTGACTTTCTCGCAAGTGCTAACTTTTCACCCAACGTAACATATAAGCACGAAAATTTTCTCTCAGTTATAATCCAATCGAAGCGTCCGCTAGATAGCGTTAGGGTATATGCGTTATTACCGACTGCGTCAATGTATGAAACTAGTTGTAAGTGCGATAATTTTAAGTCAAACACATGTACACCATTGTTTGTAAAAAATGTCATATGTTTTCACCCTTCCAGTATCCTCACTCCAGGTCATCCATTCAAAACGCTAGCTCAACCGAAAGGTGGTAGTGACAGTAGGTAAGTCCGCCATTTACGATCGGCGACAGAGGCGCTGTCAACCAACTTTTTTTTGACAGACTTCAGTTTACTATCTGAGATAGTAAAAATTCCGACACAGGTCGTTCTTGATACGATCGAGTATAGTAAAATTCAGCATTAAAATTGCGAATCATACCCTTTTTGAAGAGTAATTTTTAACATTAGTAAAATTTACAAGGTGGATTTGTAATTCTTTCTATTGTGTGACCACACGTCATTCTACTACCCAAAAATAGCAATTTTTCGGCGATATGTGGTAAAATGCGGTATATGCTTTCTATTAGTGTATACGTGAAGCCAACTAACTCAACTGAAAACTAATTTCCCATGCATAGATCATTCCTGCTCTGTAACACCATGAATTCACGTCGTTCCCAATTCATCATCGTCTCGATGACCAATTTTACTATTTTAAATTTCAAACGTCACATATCAGTTATAATTGATAGATCTATAGTCATTCGGGATATGGTTGAAAAACTATAATTGTTTTCAAGGATTTATTACAAAAAATTTCGAACTTCTTTCCTGGGACCATTTTTTTTTTCTTTGTATTCCTAGATATAGATTATGAATGTTTCTTTTTGTCGAAGTTCTCAGTTCGTTTTATTTTGGATCGAAGCCTGCTGCAACAAGATACAGCAATTACAGGGATCAAGTATGGCGGCAGTATATACGAAGAGGCGAAGAGGCGAAGGGCCTCGCGGAAGTATATTGCGTCAGCGAGCTAAACTAGTGGTCCTTGGTTTGAGACTGAGATCAATCACTCGTAAACGAACCTAAGATCATCGTTGGGTCATGGGTCAAGTCTGCATGAAGGAGGTAGGGCCGAGAAAACAACTATGGTGTACGCGATATGGGTTCTTCTCGCAGAGAAACATATTGCCTACGATATAAGTGGGTTTTTGTTGTTTTTTTCTTTTTTATTTCACAGAAAACTGAATGGCTAGGATCTCTTCCTCCTCCTTCTTCTTCTTCTTCATCCTCTTCTTTTTTCTTTTCCTATTTAGATTGGCACAGTGATAGAAAAAGAAATATAAAATGAACTAGAAACGGGAATTAAGATTCAAAATCGCATGAAATTCAGCCAGCGATTGATCTTTTCCATTTTGAGCAAGGCCCGTGGATCTTTGATACAGATTTGTCGTTCGCGGAAGAGTAACGAATTATTTTGAAAGTCTTGAGATAGTAATAAAATCGAAAAGATTCGAATATGAAAAGAAACAGGCGAGTTCGGGCTGACCATGAATCAGCCTTTGAACTTCCCGAATTCAAACCCATTTCTAGCTGAAATAATAAAAATTCTAATAATCAAAGACAAGACCAAAAAAACAAAAACAAGTTCGAATAATACAAAACTATTCATGTATTGATGTATTTCATGCTATCGATGAAGACCAAGATCATAAAAACCCTTTAATCCGTTTTCGAGATATCAGCGATTGAATTTTTTTTCTTAGAAATTCTGTTTTCGAATAATTCGAAAACCACTCCACGGATCAAATCCAAAATCTAACTATAAGTTCTAAGTTACGGAGAACTGCGTCAGTTGAGACCGGAATCATCAGAATCTGTTGATTCGTTCTCGAGATATAGTCGGACAAAAAAATTGATCGCATAATATACAATATACATACGCAGGTACACTTGAATGGTCGGAAATGATTCTCTGGACCTGAAAACTTGGAGATCTGGTGAAAACTCAACTTTAGATTTTCGGGGCGATTATGACAACTTGCTTTTTTTTTAAAAAAACGGGGAGTTAAGAAACGTTCGCAATTGTTCTTCAAAACTGCTAAGATTATTCCTAATTAATTCATTATCGCAAAGGTACGATCACGCGGAACCATCGTAATTGTGCGATACGAGTGCAACTTACCGGTGATTATAATTTCCGACTAGAGAGAATGCAAATTGAGCTTGTGTGACGTAATTGCAGACCAGAGCTTACCTTGAGGCGCAAGGCTAGCCAGCAACCGCGACTATACATATGTGATAGCTAAACTCATACATATATGCATATCCTTTATGTATAATACCTGCAGCATATTATTGAAGTTCTAATTTTTACGTAGGTACGTCATATATTATAAAACATTTCATTTTATCTCATTAGCGATTATTACTCTTTCCGCAAGTTTTCTCATCGATATAGTTGTGAGAAGTATACAACCTATGACAACCGTAATTGTATACTCCTTGATTTCATTAACTGTAAAAATATCAAAGACTAATCAATTTTGTGTACAAATTATTCCTAATGGAAATTAAAACCGACACGTACGATCATCGCACAGATGTACAATGTACATTATACCTTAGTATTTCGGTACTAATTTCTCCTTGAAAAGAACTTTCGACTTTCTTCTTAAAATCTTGCGCGAAATATCAGAGCACGCAAAATTCTTGCTTATCTAAAATCATCATCTTTCAATGAATCTGCTCTCAGGTGTAAAAATCTCGATTATACCCTAACCGTAATGAAATTAATGTACACAGCTCGTGATTTCCGCGGTATGCGATATCAAGTCTGGATATCGTCTCATATAATCAGCTGGACTATGCATTAGCTCTTCACATATATATATATATTCGTGCTAGGATATACTGAATCTGAGAAAATGACGTCAAGCTGTTGCAATTACTTCACCGCGACTTAATCGGACAAAAAGTTGGACATAGCCCGCGAGATGGATCGCAGACTTAAGTCTTGCACACCCAACGGATGACGGGTTCCGTTTATTTAAATATAAATACATCCGTATGAAGTAATGGATGTCATTTCTATCAGCTGTTTTACATCATCACTTCCGATCCGGAATTTCATAATTGTCCAGATATTTTATAGCCCATAGGAGGAATCGAATGTTGCAAATTTGACTTCGTCAAGCTGCCCTAACGTCACACGTACAGTAATTATCTTCGTAGTCTACCTTAATCTGGCCGAGGTCAGACGTTGTTTTTCGTTTCAGATAAAAGTCTGGCTTTAGCTGAAAGACGGCGACGTATGTCGCGATGTACATCTATACCTATCTGTACGTATTCGTATAGATATCTGCATACATTTGTGGGTATGATGTGCGCGTTATATATATGTATAGGCATTGAACATACAAATACAGTAGAATTATAAGTGCATGTATAGGTAATTTGAAATCCATCGAGAGAGAAAGAATGAACGAGCGAGCGATTCTTTGTTCAAATAATCGTGAATACTCTGAAATACGTCCTCGTTCACGAGTCCATTGACATTCCTATATGTAGGTATATAAGACAGACAATTCTCGGGGCATTATGCCTGAGGTATTTATCAGTTCCTTCTCCTGCAGCAGCTCTCTTAAAATTCTTTTTCAAAAACACTGTCCGATAACGTTGGCGTATATGCGCATGTATTATACCTATATGAGAGGTTCTCTTGCGTTTGGAAATTCCGTAGAAGCCATTAGCTTACCAAAGTCCAGTCCTGCATCTATAGTACCGAGTAGGTACGTAAGTCAACTTTGTGACGGTTGATTGTCATCCGAAGACCCAATACATCGACTGTCAAAATTTCATCGCAGGAAATTTTCAACCCAATACACGTTTTTGGATACACAGTATATCGATGCACGTGATGTTACCCTGTGCGATTATCTCGATACGAATGTGACACGTGAAATGGTGGCGTTTCGCATGATTGCTTCCAGATATCATACCTAGGTCAAAGAGGACTTCAGGCTACTGACCCTTCGTTAGAGTAGAGAAAAAGAAACCGCGATTTTCACCTATAATCTGGAACTATCGTGTCGTTACTTTTACCTACCTTTTACCTCGGTTGAAGTTACCTTTTACTTTCCATTCGGTGGGCCAAAAAGTATGTCGAACTTTCCATCTTCTTCTTTTAAACCCTTTTACCGAAACTCTATTATATGCAGCACACTTTCGTGGATTAAGTGTGGATATAGGATACTAATGCCAATCAACGAGTTTATGATCAAAAGGGGGTGCGATTGAAATTCCGCATTTCAAAAGTTGCGAAAGGTCAAAATCCTGAATTTTTCTACTACCGGCTGACAGTTTTCAGAAAGATTATTTCCCTGAAAGTCTACGTAGCCAATTTGAAAAACTCCAAATCGAAAAATACCGAAGGTTCAAAATTCTTAAAGCTGAAGATCCGAAAGGCCAAAACTCCGAATCCCGGAATTCGCGTGAGCAACGTCGTTCTGAGTTTTTAACATTTGGATCTTTGAGTTATCTGTATTTCGGCCTTCCCGAATTCGCAAGTTCTGAACTCGAACGTTTCTAGAAACTCAGAATCGCATCCCAAATAAATTCGGAATTTTGACCATTCGGAATTTTTGGAATTTGGAACTTCAGTCCGGTGGTAGAAAGATGCTTTTGGTGTTTACACATTTTTGTTGGGACAACAAAAGTTGTGGACTCATGGATGATTAAGAAAGAGATTCATGTACGCGTTCGCGACTGACGGCGTATTGTAAGAGAGACGAAGAATTAGATAGGGAATGAAATGGGACGTATAAATATGAGCAATATGCCTCGCGACACTCCTATCTACATACATTCAAAGTTCACTGCACCACGTAATACGAAACTGTATATAAGTCGTGCACTTTGATATCTATTCATCAAATTACGCGTATGATTGTCGTAATGTGCATCTTGTGTTACCTACATCGAGCTTATCGTAGCTTTTTCAGTCGTTTTAAAGAAATATTGTCTATAATGAACAGGATAAATACTATCGGTTATCATTACACGGTACTTACCCACCAATTTTATACAATTAATTACACTGTGAAGGGGGCCGTTGGAGTAATTTAACATATAGTCCAAACCCAATTCATTTCGTCAACAAATTTCATTCCACATAATCAGGCACGAATTCAGGCATACAGCTGATCCAATTCTATACTTCTCTAGGTGTAAGATATTGTTCGGAATATGAGTCGTTGTGAATCGAGTGTGGGAAATTGTATAAATCCATTTCTGAGACGAGTCATTTGCAAATAAGTGCAGAAACAGTATTATATTGGTTGATTTTTTGAAAATTGACCATATCTTCGACGACAATTCTTGCAATTCGGTTTTCTGTACTCACAATCAGTTGCGATGATGGAACTCCTTCCGAACAATCTTGCTTGTACTACACTTCGTGCATCAGGTGTCTTAGAATGAAAGATTCTAAAACGATTTGAAGAAATTGATTGATTTTTGGCTCTATATTTATCATTTCCACTGGTGAAATGTTGAAATTCTTTTGAGAAAAATTCGAGAGGAATTGAACACTATATGGATAATGTGTACATTATCTACTACAGTTCCATGAATACGTTGATCTAGATTCAACGGTTATCGAAATTACATGCCACTATGTCGCCACACTACTAAATGTATTGAATATCTGAATTTTTGTGACGAATATTGTAGTATTAGTGATAATTTTTCGACTCTTTGACAGACAGGTGAATCGGAAAGTAGCTATTGAATAATTAATATTGAAATTATTTCTTTTTTTCCATCTTTTGTACCTAAAAATCAATTGGCATCGGTTCTATTCACTCTGACAAATGGGAATAGATATGTATCAATGTGATGATATAGCGCAAAGTGTATGTATATATATAATATAAAAGAGCAGGCCATAGGGCGTAAAACGTAACGATTTCAGTCTCTGGATCATGAATATGCGAACGGTGCTCGCGCTACCTAGGCGCGGCCAACCCGGTTGCTCGACCTTGTATCCCACGTAGATGACGAAGACGAGCCTGTTTATAATCCGAACTATCGTAGTAGCCTAGAACTCTTCATTCCTCTAATAACCTATTCGCGCTCTGATTCGCCTGGACAATGGGAAGCGAACCCGCGAGGGACTCGCCAACGCAACGCCATGTGTAGAGGATTTGACGCTAGCCAGAAGCCCTTGGACCTTATAAAGTCGAGCCATTTTGTTACAGCGTTTCATTGCCGAAAAAAATTATTATGTCTCATGAAAAATTGGGCACCTGCACAATGAAGATTAAAAAAATTTATATTTATTATTTCAAAGCCGGAAGTATTGCGATATGGCAGTCTGTTAGAAATTTCATTATTACCAAATGTTGTCACCTCGAAAAGGCGAATTGTACTTTCTCGACGACTATCGAACCGATTCGAACGAACCCTCTGCAAATGAATTTAGTTTTTTGGCAAAAAGTGGCCAAGTATGTCACTTCGTCGAAAAAAACTGAAAGGATTCTAGTAAACCTCATGTTTTTTATGTTAGCTAGGTTAAGTTCGAGGCCATCTCTACTATATCATCTTGAACCACTGCTCATTTTTTTTTTTTTTTTTTTTTTTTTCTCAAAGTACATTCGGAGGAGTTGCAGCAAGAAGGGTTTACAACTGATATTTTTGAAAATGTTGTAAATATTACTTTCTCTGTACATTTCATCTTTTCAAAACGTAGGTACAAAAAAGCGCTTCTTCGAAAGAGGTCGTCACTTCTACCCTTTTTATAGTTAAACTAAGAATTTGACCGAAATCGATTATTCCCAGCCAATGGTCATCAAGTCCAGACATTTGCTGTTGGTTTGTAGATCGTAGTTTCTGGCGGCTTAAAGCATACGTTGGAATTTCAATCGTGCGGAAGAAGAAATGTGGATGAGGTCATACCTATTACCCATAAAATGTAGACTTTCTACACGATTTAGGTGTTTGAATTTTTCTAATCCGAGTCGAAAAGCTTCTTGACTTCACTGCATCAGGAATAGAAGAACCTAGAAGGAGGAGGAGGATGAGATGCGTGTGTCGAAGCGATAACGCGTGATGATAATATTTTAATTACTGCGTGGTTCCGTTGCTCGCACGGGAGAAACGCCGAGGTGCCGTTAAGCCGTTGAATTGAAACTCTTTCTCCCGTGTTTATTTCTCAGCAAAAGAGAAAATTTCCGGCCCTCATCTTCTCCTTCGTATCATTTTTCTTATTCGCCACACCGGTATTTTAGATGTATACCTACATACATTCGCAGGCGTTTATAAATCCAGCGTTTGACGCCATTTTGAAAGTTCATCGATGACTCTTGCAGTTTTTCTTTTTTCCTTTCAATAACAGTGCAATATTTTCACTGTTATTCGGTTCATATCTGTTCCATTATCGTCACCATCATCATCATCATCTATTCAGTTTTCTTCCTCTTCTTTTTCTTGTTTCTTGTTTTTCATCTTCTTCTTCTTCTTCTTCTTCTTCTTCTTCTTCTTCTTCTTCTTCTCCTTCTTCTTCTTTGTCTTCTTCTTCTTCCTTGTCTGGTTCTTCTTCTTCTTGCAAACTAACGTGCTGAGGCGCCTCCGCTCGATTGAGCTATGTCTCCAGGCCGGATAACCTAATTAGAAAATGTAACATTTGGGAAGCAGCGAGGGGTTAATTCTGGCTGCATGGCGTCGTCCGTGGCGTCGGAGGCGTCGGAGGCGTCGGAGGCGTCGGATAGAGTCAGTAGGTTGGGTTGCGTAACTTGGTCGAGTCACGGCAAACCCCCGCGGGGGTCGGCCAGCTACGAAGAATTGGGTCGATCAATACGAACTGAGTATATGGGTCAGGTGCACTACGGCTACAACCAGCTAGCTAGCTCTGCGCACAATGGCCGTGTATACCCTACCGCGCCGTCTCGTCCCCCACGACGCGATGTGCAAGGCTAGTCAAAAGAAAGAAAGAAAGAAAGAGAGAAAAAAACCCATCCATCATCTTCCAAGTAGGTCAAAAGGCGAAATTGACGAAAATATCAAATTTACACATTTCACAAGAATTCTCCACGCTTTTAGCTTTTAGCCCATGCGAGTCGCGGTGATGATGCATTTCGAGAAATAATATCCTATCGATTTATAAGGGTGAACGTTGTGTTATGTCGGCAAGCTGCTTCATTTATACCGCATAACACGTCGCGGCTACTATACCCGTCGCCATATTTTTACCATAAGTCAATGGGACCCGTAACCTCGCGGATAGAAGAATAAAACTGTCCTGAATTATCTGATCTAGCTTCACCAAAATCCCTTTCAAATCATCACAATAATTTCCTCCGGCAATTCGAGAGTCTGTTTCAAATTTCATTATTGCCAATGGTCGTCACTTCGAAAACGCGAACCGTAACTCTCTTGATGATTAGCTAAGATTAACTGATCCGAATAAACCCTCGCTGCGATTGAATTCAATGTTTTGGCAGAAAGTGGCTGAGGATGCAAATATACATCCAAAAAACTGATAGGATTCCAGTGAAACTTGTGTTTTTCATGTTATCGCTAGGTTAAGTGGAAAGTAATCTCTACTATATCACCTTAGCTAAAAGTATATTGCAAATTGTGAACGAGGTGAAAGACGAAAATACAAAACGCGTGGATTATTCAATCGATTTGGACTCCTCGGCTATCTGTTTAGTCTACCGTTTAATTTACATGTATGATTCTCGTCAGATACACCCTTCGTGCGAATTGTGAATATTACACGATAGCAAACTTGCTGCGCTCGTCTAATTAATCATCAAACCCTTGACTGGTAAATATATGCGGGTATTATTGAGCGGAAGTGTGTGGAACGAACTATTATAGCTCACATATAGAATCCCATCCGTTAACAAATATATACGAAATGAAAATCGCGTTATAATTCGAGCCCTAAACGCGATGTGGGGATCCCTAAACACCGGCGAGCACTACATTTACAAATTACAATGGGTAGTGTAAGCCTGACCCGAAGATTATCATGAGTTTATAATGTAACTATAATGTATGTAGGTACGAGATCGGCGAGGCAAGGCGATGCCAGACTAAGCGAGGGAGGTCTAGGACGTGAATAGCTCTTTAAAGATCATTTTCGAGCTATATTGAGCAAATTGTTCAACAGTGAATACAAAATATATCTACTAAATGATACACCGGAGTTGTAGTAGCAGTAGTCGAAGTTCCTTGATGAAGGTGTTAACTGTGCTGAATCCCTATAGCTGTAAATTTTATTGAGCCGTAAGTCCCGACTCGTACGGCTAGATACTACTGACTAGAATTTCGTATACCTATCTACATCAATATACCCACTTATGCATGTATGGGTATAGAGTACGCGTCCAGCATGACACAAACTTGTAAGAAGGCGATAGCCGACACGTGATAGGAGAGATAGAGACAAGGTTTGACCCTGGATAACTTGTTGTTAATCTACACCACTCCGTCTTGTAGTTTCACCTTCTCGATTAGTCGAATGGACGATCAAGTGCAACATATGGTCGAATAATTTGGAACACACTTTGTTTGCGTGATATTTATTTACCGATTACGACGATGGGGGGAATAAAAAAATCACACATTCGGCATTCTGGACTTACTGTATCATTAAATACTCATGAACTCGTCGATTACTCAGCTGAAAGTTAAAAAAATCTTTCCATCCCTTATCCACTCTTCAGTTCATTCAAGAAGTTCGTCAGAATCACTGAACGCGTAATCTGGTAGCGTCATAGCATTATTAGAGTATATAGCATTAACATTTGTATGGATTATGTGGAGGCCGGAACAAACCATCGGATAGTCGCTTCAAAGACTCGAAATGATCATAACTGCAGTGTTCTGTCCTCTAGCGATGCCTTTCTCGGTGTGAAGTTGTGTCTGGTATATGATCCTTGATTCGGAAACGGACCTAGACTAACTTCTGTTTATGAAATTAGGCGCGTCCTTGATAGAAGTTGCATAAATACACGATTGTACGGTTCTCCGCCCATGTTTTATTTCTTTTTTCTTTTTTTTTCTTCCTGTAACCGACAAATTATTTGCCGTTGTATGATATTCAGTCATTGATAGTATCTGAGCCATTGTTGTATAGTAGCCTCTTGTTAACAGTAATTGTCACGAGTTCATTACAGTAAGCTGGCAGAGGAATTATTTTTTTGCCCAAAATCAACGGGATCTGGAATAGAAAGTGAAACTTTAATGTCACTGATCACATATCTTAATTAATTAATTTATATACACTAATCCTGCTATTTGGACAGTTGTGCGCAGTTTTCGAGTTTAAAAAAATACGCCTCTTACAGAACTTGACCCTATTTTTTGACGGCCATTTCCTCCGCCGTGGTCGTCGAGCAGAAATAAACATGTACAACGTAATTGAAACGCATTGTTACCACGAGCAATACACGGTGCAACTCGTAGCAAACCGACGCCAATTAAACCATACAATTAGATATTACATTAGGCAGATTAGTACATGGTCACATACCCATTTCTGCTCCTATCTAGGTATGCACATTCTATCTCTTTGTTCATACGCGTATAGGGGAGAATGGAGCAAACGCGGTACCTCTGAATGAGGATGCCCTAATCAACGAATATCTTGAACCCTACGTTTTCAGTGAATAGAGAACATTTAATTTACAATTTCGTTAGGTTACGATTTCATACGGTGTGGGAAAAGTGTATGCTCAATGTGACAAGGCAGGGTACAGTTAGGAGTTCGCCAAATATGCTACCTGCTAATTATGACCATTGATGGACGGATTACTGAGCTTAAACTGCCACGAATATGAGATGATAAGTCAAACTCCATGAACACGAGTAGGTACATTGATAGCGTTCAGCGATGATGATCAAACAATGCACCTATAAGGAAGGGACCGGCGCCAGTGGGTTCACTAAGAAATCGAAAGAATCCCTTCATTTTCATTCCAAGTGTGTAATAAGTGAATACGCACTTTCCTTTCCATGTGCTACTGCGATGTTCATGTTTGCTTTGAACGTACAACACTTTTACCCTGCACACGTCATAGTGTACAGTGTACACGTATATGTGCATCTTTGTCTTGTTAATTCAGCATCCTACATGCTGGGTCACGATCTATGTCAATCACCTGTGCAATCCTGGTACTTTTCAGTGCATACCTAGCACCGTGAGCTCTCGGTACTTCCCCCAGTGTAGTGGCGTCTCAGGAGGACATCATTGATCACGATCATATAAGGGGGAGATTTCAGCAAACAGTAGCGATTGGGGGAACAGGCGCCAGTAGGCATACACAAAGAGATAAACACAGACATTATAGGTATACATAGGTGGAAATGTGCGTCCATATCATACATATACGTGAATGTATGTGTTTCGGTGGTGGGTGCCGTGCCTGGCGGGGTTCGTGCGGAGATTTAGGTCGATCGATGCAGCCCGACTCGAGTGCCATCAGATAAATGGGTCAGGTATGCTACCGTGGCGTTCTACCACCCTCCCCCCCTAAAACCTGCCACACGTTCGCTACTTGTTGAAGGAGAAGAAGCGAGGGGTTGCCACGGGATTACTGGAGGGTGAGTGTAGCGGATGGCCTCGTGCCCGTGCCGGTGCCCAAGTACGAAACTAGAACACCGGGTCGCGCGTATTTGCAGCATTGCAACCTCTTTCTTGACCCGTACTCCTAACCCCGACCTGCTATCTTCATGAAAAAAGGGTAAGTCCAATGATTTTTAATTAGGTCGTACTTTCAATTTCGAAATCGCACCTCCGGCTCACCGTGCAAGCGCGAAGACTTCGAAACGTCGCAGTTATCAATGCAGAAATGATCCATGTTTGTACCTACTGCAAACTGACTTGGCATTGGCACGGCATTAGTGCCATAGCTGCCAATACTGACGGCTACCAAGGGTCAAGCTTTGCCCAAGTCAAAATCAATCTTGGGACGATTTCGGGCTGGTAACACCGGTCCAACTCAAGGTGCCGTGAGGCCCAGTGTATTCCCAGTACAGAACTGACTGTCAGCTGAACCCCATGTATACTTTCACTTGTCAGTACTAAGTAGTTATCAGCATTCGCCTAATGATGGGAAAATAATTCATCCGTATTGGGCCTGCAGTATGCAGTATGCCTGCAGTATGTCCTGCAGTGTGACCGATCGAAATTCGGCACCTCTGCAAATTTGGCAATTGGAACTACCCCAGCTGCCGATTCACTGCACCATAAGTTGGACCGGTGTTGACAACCCAAAATTATTGACATTGATTTTGACTCGGGTAAAGCTTGGCCCTTCGTAGCTGTCAGTATTGGCAGGTATGGCACCAGTACTGTGCCAATGCCAAGCCAGTTTGCACTACGTACACGGGTGGGTGCTATTAAACAATAATTTTAGGTTGTCGCTTCTTTCGACGTTCCTCGTCTACTGCTCAACTTAGAAGGTTTTTTCAACTGTATACGATTTAGATGTACGATAACCGACTTGAATATTCTCAAAGTATTTATTTTGAGTTATAATTTTATTTTCTTGCATAGAAAGACGGGAAAGAAAACAACAAATTTCGTTTTACATGAAGGTCTTCCGGTCGTTAGGGTTAATAGTGTTTCGTACAGCTGAACACGGGTCGCTGCTTGATCCTGATTAATCGTGCAATAGTTACGGCATGTGATATTTGCATAATTTTCCAAGGGGAATGTGGAAATCTTTGAACACCAGGAAGGAAGTTGGAAGTTGGTCTGGTATAAAAATGACTTTCGAATGGTTCCTGCAAGGCCTAGACTAAAAGAAGCGGAAGTTTCTAGGAATTAATTAACCGTACCAAACTGCAGCTCGTATAGTATAAGCATCGGAGAGTCTCGATCATGTAGAAGCAGTGGACTTTAATCTGTGTCCGGCTCCAACTGAAGGGCCCGGGTGATTCGCACCACTGGGAAGAATCGCCACAGAAACTAGGTCACACAATTGCAAAGGGTGGGGTGCCGGCCGGGCCGACAGAACCGGCGATATAGGTCAGGTCGGCACTGGTACGCCCCGGACAAACCGAGGGAGTCCCTGAAACTAGGTCGTGCCCTGGGTGGGGAACTAGGTCACGACTTTGGCGCTCGATTCGGCGCCCTAAAGACGCCAGCTTCCGTGTTCCTGGGGCCGAATGTAATCGTTGGCAAACCATCGAGCCCTGAAACGTCGATAAATGTTCTCCCAACAGGTTCCCTTCTCCAGCCATGTGCATGTCTAAGAAAGGTTTCAAGATCGAAAGTAACAAGTAAAACGTAAAGGTTCTGCTCGAATTATATGCCAAACTGTGAAAGAAAACGTGATTGCAGGTTCTCCATTCGACGAAATTATACAGGTAGACCTTGAGTTGAATAATCGATCGAAAGTTTGATGTATTGATTGGACAGGGTCTACATCGTGATCTGCAATCAGTGTCATAGTGATTTTTATCGTTTGGTGGTGTTGCCCGGTTGGGTATTTCGAAATCAGTCCAGTAAGACATTTCAGTTCGAGCTTTAAGCCGGTGGTTCATGCCTAGCTATACGTTTCTTCTCGATTCAAGTTTCATGGGTTGGGGAGGGTGTGTCTCATACTCAAGTGTCACTCTGGAAGACTGTCGTTCGACCGTATAATATATAACTCTTCAGGTCTCACTAATAGCACCGAAAAAGTGAAAGTGACCGTCACAGTCGTTGAGAGGCCTAGTCATGATCTATGGTTTTGAGACAGGAAGCTAGCATTCCGGAGATAATTCTAAGGGTGATTTAATTTACCGATCTCAACATCAGCAGATTATTATGAGTCATTCATTCCATGTCACTTACACTAGTCATGGCAAGAAGTAAACTTTACCCTTCGGATTCGGTTTAAACTTTAGCTACGTGATGTATTTCATTGCGAACGAATTCGTCTAACAGTGTTTTACTGAAAAGCCAGATTTCCGGGGATGCGATTTCTACCTAACATCTCCGGACTGGATTGAGTTACAACTTAAGCGTAATGAACTAAACTCTCATATCTCTGATCGGAACAACAAAATGACTCCGTGATATTTTTCCGTCGATTAATTCATTTTTGAATATTCTATATTCTTCTGTTGAAAACATCCCCCTTGTGATAATTATTCTGATAATTTTATACTACGTAGGATATTGCCCCGTGCTGCCACTCAGAAGGTTTGGAAAAGATAATATCTTTCTTTTGAAGAGGTAAACTATTTTTTCGAATTTTGAATTTTTTCTCAGGATGCACTTTTTCTAGTAAGTGGTTCCGTCGAAACCTTGATGCCAGTAATGCATGTACATAAACTCAATATACCCATCTGAAAGTACCAAAAAGACACCACAACAATATCGTCAGGCTCAAAGTGACTAACGTTCACTGGCTGACCGGAATCGAGGACAAGAAAAAAAATCAATCTTCATACATTTGTATCTTCATATTGAATCACTTCCCCAGTATAATTGATTTGTAACTTTGTTTGTGTCTTCACTGAGAACAAATTTTCTTTGCCTTAGAAGGAAAAATGACGAAAATTTTACACTCTTGACTATGCCAACTTATGGATGATGTAGTAGATACTTCGAAAAGAGACCGTACATTTTTTCGGATTTTTCAGAAGCTTAGAAAACCTTGAAAATCCAACTATTCCTTGAAAGACCCAGTTGACACACGGAGGGTTAACATTTTAGACCAATTCGGAGGTAGTAAGATTCGGAGAACAATTGAATTGACATGGAATTACCTTTACACATAGGTATTACATATTACGGCAGAATAATTCTTCTTCAAAAACACAATAACCGCCGTATCATTGTCATATGCCCATGCAGATAATTGGACTACGGAAGTTGATTGACATCACTAGATTCAAAAGGGTTGTAATATGTTGATCGATAATACGTGCTCGATGAAGTGTTGTTTTTCAATTCTCATTATCGCCAGTACCTACCTACGTCTATTTTTTAGTCTGGACGCAAGAATGGTAGAGCGCACCAATTACGCAATGGGTATACATAAATATACTTAGGCGTGTATTAATTACTACACTACGTACGTATGTTTGTTACATACCTACGCGCGTAGTAAATTAACGTGAAAACCCGTTGGATATATTTGGAAGTGTCAGCCGCAGCTACGAAATATACGACTGTTGTCACGATCGCGTATTTCAATAGAGTATTGTTTATGTTTATCATAGTCCTAGGACAACGTTGATTAATTGATCGCGTCTGGTCCACTGTATGGCCTTCGAAAGCTTGACGGCATTGAACAGGCGTAATTTAACATCAGTGACATTCGACCTTCCCTCTTCAGAGAATGAACGGTATGCGTACAACAATGACACCTTGATTTTTCTTACGTGTTGTCACTCTGATAAAAGCTGTTCATCGATCAACCGCTTTCGCTACCCGTGTAGAAACCATGTGCCTCTGCACTCAAGTCTGAATGCATACATATCCCGGGATTGGCTATTACCTGGCGGAAACAGGTGCGAAACTAGTTCAACAAATCGCGAATTTATTGCCCGGCGCTACAGCCGACAATAAAATTGGAAAAATAATTGAAGAGGCGAATAAGCATCAGGGCGAGAAGGACCGGTGGCAAAAGGCCGTACAATTTTTTTCACATTTGCTCCAAAAATGAAAAAAATGCACAGATCAATCAAAATCAGGAAATTTGAGTAGGGAAAGAAAAATCGATCATTTCTCTCTTCCTTTCGCAGTTGTGAGAGGTCAAACATTTCGTCCACCAATTTTTTGTTCTCAACGAAATTGTTCCCACAACATGTCTGCATCAAATTACTCAAATTCGCAATTCAAATTCCGCCACTTCCTGAAAAGTGATCCTAATGACGAACCGGTATAAAATTTGTGTTTCATTTTGTTTCTGATCCGAAAATTGGTTTCGTTCCCCAGACCAATTGAAACGAACAAATTCAGAAGTTGGAATCGAAAGGGTCGTATCTATTAGCTGCAGGGTTGTGAAAAATGTAATGTATTTACATTTTCAATTACCATTACATTTCAAATGAATTCGGTTATACATTACGAATGTAATGGACACTCGAATTCGTCATCGAATTACAAAACTAAATGATGACTCGCAACCCTGTCTACTAGTAGGTACATAAACGATCTTCTGCTTTGAATTAACCGATAATACATAATTTCAATGTTTCCAAATCTGTCTTTTTACCTTCTTGAAGTAAAGACGAAAACAAAAAATTGTTCAGCTCGAAACCATTAGATGCGTCATATACTCGTACACATATCGCAATGGTTACATTTGACTCCGTGGACTCATAGTACCTCGGGTCTTCGACTCAGCCGGATTTTTCCTAAAAACAGGAAGCTTTTGCTTCCACAGGCACATTTCTGTGAAATAACCCATGACGGGCGGGTGTTAGTGCGGTATGCGCGATAGGTGGAAGCGGGAATTCATTCAAGGGGCCAAAAGGATGAAGCCGAAGGGAACGCGAGCAGGAGATGAGAGAAGGTATAAGTAGCTGGGAGGGAATAGATGATGGGAGGACCGAAAGCACACTTCCCACGATCGCAATTACCGCCACGCCACGTCCCTAAATTTTTTACCTCTTCCTGGAGAGCCCGCATTTTTTTCCATACGCTACGTGCAAGTGCTTGAAACGATGTCGAAAATTACAAGGGGGGCCCCTTTGGCACCCCAAGATCACGCGAGTGCCGCGCGAGATTAGTGGTGCATTATTTGGCTAGGAATACACGGCATGAATACCATACGGGTTTGTTAAGGTCGAGGCACATAAAACTCCACAAGCCATAAGTAGAATGCAGAAGTCATAGATGTAGATATACCATCAATGGTACTTGGGAAGTAATGCGCATGCGCTATGGCATATGCCTTCTGCTTATGGCTTGTGGAGTTTTATGTGCATCGACTTTAGAAGTGTAACAGGCGCGGTTACGTATCCTTATAGTCTTTTGGTTTTTCTAATCAACGGTGAATATTGAATACGAAGGAACTATTATGCCAATCGGAAATACTCGTTTAAAAACAAACATAGATCCGCGAGGACGTCTTCTACGTTTTAACGACGACGTTTTCTAAGCATTGAATGGATTCAAGGAGGAGTAGGTACATATATACGTCTCACGATCTGTTCACGTGAATCTCGGCATTAGGTGAATTATACAGCGGCGAGGATGCCACTCGAAAATTCGTTTCAAAAACCAAACAAGATCCAATCTAAATCAATTAACTTAGAAAAAAGTAATATCTTGGAGTATTTGCCAGTTGGCCGTGAAATTCGGCCTTGTATAAGCCGACGCCGATTATAGGGACACAAAAGTGCGTTTAGAATCCGCATGGAATTGAAAAGATCCACTTGTTACCAACGTAAGGTAGCTTAGATTTGCAATTTCGTTGAAAATTTGAATAATTGAGCAAAGTAAAAGTGACCGAGTCTCGGTAAGTTTCTTGTTTATTTTATGTATTTTCAAATTTGTGCAAATTGCTGCAAATTATAACTACGTCGTTTACGAACATATTTCAAACTCAAGACGTCTACATTTGCATACTCGTTTATCGCTTTTTCTTTCAAACGGCTCTAAAATTTCTACTTTGAACGCTCTAGCTGTTTCGATAGATCGAATTACCAATGCTTGCCAGAGTTATATTAGTGCCATGGTCAGTTGCAGAGATGACAGTACCATTTTCTCCCAAGAAAGGAAGTAAAATCCTGTGTGGGAAGAAAAGATGATGAGAAATAACTGTTTCAATGGAGTGATTAGGCTGAGTAAAATACTGAATCAATCAGCTTTATAGATCAGGAATAACTATTAATTGAGTTAATCGAACGATTTCTCATAGACGGATATTTATATTGACGCAAGCTCGCCGATCGAAGGGGTTTTCTTGATCTTAACTGTACGTAAAAATTAATTCAATCAACAGGAGCTTTCTACTCTTCGTTCGTCTATTACTCTTCCATCAAATTAAGTGCGGTTCGGTGAAAAAAGATATAGAAAACACGTTGACACATTTCATAGATAATGCAATCTGGTCGGTTCTTGGATAATCAGTTTTGGTTCTGTAAACCAACGTCACGGTTTGTGCCACGTTTATCATGACGTCTCATATACATCGTATTTGCACGCCTATATATGTACAATATAAAAGAATAATACAGATTTTGAGTGTCAATATAGAATGAAACGAAATTCTTTGGCTATACCTACATGCTTGATGTGCGGTCCGAAAAGTCCCCGCGTCGTTTGGTTCGTTTGAAATTCAAATTTATGGGGCCTCGCCTGTAAGTTGCGCCTTCGCAATATTTGCGAAGAAGATTAAAAATCGCCGTTAGCGCGGGTTTACCGGACTTTTCGTAGTACGGTATATAGTAGATATATATGTATAGTGTATACATAATATCAGCGTCATGTTTATAAACTTAGGTATACATATTTTCGTCTAGCCGGATGATGGCGCACGCCATGACTCACCCCGCGCGTTGGTGTAGAATTTAACGGAAACGATATCATACGCCATGACCTATACTTGGCGCGGTGAATTTTTTCTAGCAAATAAATTTCGACGAGAAGTAAATTTCGCGCAAATACCTCGCCACGACTTGGATTTTTTCCCCTTTTTTTTTTTTGTCTTGCCGTGTTTTGACGACGATCAGCGAGAGTGTAGCGCGCCCGTTCTTAGCTCACTTACACACCTATAGGGACAACAGTATATTACTTTCGAAATACTTTTGCGCACCATCTTAGCGAGCGTTCATCCGAGAGAGTATCTCTTCTCCTCTCATTACAACATTATTTTCACACCGCTTTTATATACCGTTGTACAAACTGGAGCAAACCTCTGGAAATAGCCGCCTGCAATCTTCTCCTCCGGGTATACAAACCCTCACTTGCAAATAATCCGGATTGTATTTTCTCCGACATTTTTCTCTTCTTTTCGATTCGCGATGAATTTGAGAAGGTGCCATCCAAAAAAGATACATGTCCACAACTATCGAAAAGCGAGATTTCAATTGGATATCCTACTCTGTTCCTATCTTTATGGGTTTTTTTGCATATTGCCAAAATTCGTTTAGGTGTGACTTGTATCCTTTTGCATTGTAGCCTCTCATTTATTTTCTGATCTTCTGCTCCAGGCGATGAAAATGAACCATTCAATGCTCGATACATAAGCAGGTGTAAACCATATGGGTACCTTATAGTCGCGGTACATGAAGTTAGTAGTTTATTTCACATCAATACGATTGGGGGAACCTCGCGGAAAAGTATAAAAATTTTCCGTTTTCAGATAATAACGGGCAATTACGAATCTCCGTTTTATGACTTGCCATGCCTACGGTTTTATACACGTTTGGTCCCGGCAGGCTACACTCGAAGCTATAAATTAAATGACCCTGTATTCTAACGGTTGTTTTAGTTCCGCCATTTTAGCCAGTACTTTATATAATATATATATGTATACCTAACATCCGAACGGTAATTAGCACAGGAGACGAGATTCGTCGGTATTTTTCTCGCTGCTTCGTATAAATGTGCATCTATACTCTACGTATAGATGGGGGACCATACGTTGATGAAATATGTGTGTAGAAATAGCTGAGATTTAATTATAACTTGAGCCGGTGATCTGATTAATTATCTCGAAGTCAGCTGCGCTCGAAAAGCAAACAGTTAAATGAAGAAAGCAAAACAACCCGTACGTACAATATAAGAATCACCGAAGCGCACCAAAGCCTTTCCATTCCTGCCTAGTCAAGCTTGTCCACTATAAACTGTACAGCTTGGCGTCGTTCTCGTCGTGGTCTTAAAAATTGTTCAGAAATCCCTTCAGAATGCCACCATTTAATAAAACCTCTCTCTATATGTATGCCGACTTCACGCAGTTGGGTTTAACGTTGCAAAATATGGGGCTCCACGTCCTCGTCGTGGTTCAACCGTTTGATTTGTATTTTGATTTCTTTCTATTTTACTTGTATTTTCTTTTTTTCTTTTTTTCTTTTTTTTTTCACATACAACTTTCACTATCGCCGTTAGATTTTGTTTATATATTGATATTCGAAGCAGGTGCTGCTTATAGGAGAATGGAAAATGTACATACCTCATCTGATGAATCTCCTTGCCCCGGATTCACCCGGACTCTCA
The DNA here is from genome assembly GCA_963989295.1 of Ametastegia equiseti. Lineage (NCBI taxonomy): Eukaryota > Metazoa > Arthropoda > Insecta > Hymenoptera > Tenthredinidae > Ametastegia > Ametastegia equiseti. The sequence continues at coordinate 21,640,116 of OZ022389.1, read as the reverse complement.
TACACGTACCTACATCAAGTTAGAATATAGGTATACCATCTGAATCAAGATGAATGACGTCTTCTACAATTAGACCAGGTTAAACGCTCGCTGATATCGGCGAGCTCACTGTAGCAAGTCGATAGTAATCTACGTCACCGTGCGGTGGTGCCTTTCACTCATGATCACCTGGCAATACCTACTCCATTATTCTTGACTAGCGGTAAAATATATAACTGAATGACCTTGATCAATCCTCATTAGCGGACTCGCGAGATCAACCATCAGAGATCACGAGCTGGTCCCTACACGTATATAGATATATATACATGTGTATGTCTGTCGGCGTATTATAATATATTTTGAACGTAAGTCCTTGATGATACGACTCACACGAATTTCTATTCAGTCCATATATCGAGCGACTGTTCATATGAGTTTAGTTTTGATTTACGTTTTGGTATATTTGTTAGTATTACTTCTAGTATTGCGAGCATTTGGTTTAATGAGTGGCGCAGAAAGGGATGCGGGATGCAGTTCCTTTTCAAGTGTCTTCATCGAACGTATAGCCATAGCCTAAGAATATTGATTTTGAATGAGCGGTCTAGTCTGATTCTTGATCTGAGCCAGTGTGCATCATGAGAGAGACTGTCGTTAGATTCTTATTAGAAAGGCTGGTGGATTCGTTATCGTGACTACGTTTTGTGTTAAGATCCTGCAGCGGCATTCGAATCATTTGAAATACAACATTGCAGAGAACAAATTTTGCGTACGGCTATGGTGTACTTCATAAAAGTGTTTCTATGAATTTGACTTTCTACTTTAAGTATTCTGTTATGAGCGCAAATTATTTAGACGAGAAGTTATAGGTCTAACCCGTTATGGTCAGATGAATTATCTGCTTTTTTCTCCTGTATTGTTTCATGTAATGCTGCGAAAAGTTATACCCGACCAAGTTACGACTTGATTATGTTTTCTTTAATGACGTTTTATGTTTGGCAAACAAAATATCGTAACTGAAACTAAACAAATAGCTGTGTAAACAGGCTCGTCTCTTTATTTCGTCGCGATTTTGAATTCCGGTATCGATATGACCAAATCAAAACTGTAAATAAATGAAGTGAATCACATGATTGAATGTCGACGCCTGCCAATGAATCACACTACATTAGTGATGATATTTCAAAGTTTGGTTAAAAATCATGCTATTTTTGGTTGAAAAAAATCAGCAGAATTTTTCTCAAACGCCGAACAACAGAGGCGGGATTAGAGTTTCACATTCTAAAAGTTCCAAACGGTCAAAATTGCGAATTTATTTGAGACGCGATTCTCAGTTTCTAGGAACGTTAGAGTTCAGAACTTGAAAATTCCGAATGGTTCCAAAAATTCGAATACTCAAGGGAAGCTCATGACAATGCTGTCAAATAAACAACATTGCTTGCGAATTCCGAGATTCGGAGCCTTGGCCTTTCGGATCTTCAGCTTTCGGGATTTTGAACCTTCGGTGTTTTGCGATTCGAAGTTTTTTCAAATTTGCTACCTATAGGCTTCCTGGGAAATAACCTTTCTAAAAACTGTGAGTCGGTGGTACAAAAATTCGGAATTTTGACCTTTCGTAGCTCTTTGAAATTCGGAATTTCGATCCCTTCCCAAAAAATACGATTGGACAGAATCGTGGATTTTTAAAAAACGAGGACGTTATACACCCTGAACACAGGACATTGCAACACTACAACCTTACATTCTGATGTATCGTGCTTTTGCCACGCCACTGAGGAGTCGAGATGATTTGATCGATAGCGTACCTACTCGAGACGATGATTATACATTTCGCATCGAGGTGGATGTTTCTTTTTCACGATAACTTTTACCCCAAGGAATAACACAGCAGATTCCTCCACGGTACATGAAACTCTGTGCCTACTGCACGTCGTCTTTTACCTAGCGCCAGAGAATGCCCTTCGCTCGATAATCGCCTCGGAGGGTTTCCGCGCAATTAGTTGCCACGAAGCGCAGAGAGACCGCGTCGAGATGAGGATGAGGACAAGGAGGACGAGGAGGAGAAGATGCGGATGAGCAAGAGGCACCCGAGGTCGAGATAGTCATTCGTGGGTAGCTAACGAAGATGAACAAAGGGCAGCCAAAAGTATGTCAGTCTAAGTACTACTACGGGAGGGGAACTAAGGCTGCTGGGCATTCTAACTCTCGCAGTTAACGGATGCGGTGCCGCTAATCTCACGCATTGGCGTGGGTTAACAGTTAAACACTATATACATACATACATACTCCCAGAAGTGTTTTCTTCACCGATAAATATCCATATGCGAGAGGTCAGAGGACGTCCAAGCTAGAGAGTATATTATTCGAGAATTTTCATTCGCAATAGGAATGCGCGCAGCTCGAGGCTGCACAAAGTGCTTAAGCCGGATCGAATACGCACCGCAGTGTTCCAGGCCCAAGCCTCGTTACAACTCGAGAGAAAAATTCCTGACCTCTTTTCCCAACGGATTCATCATATGGTTCTTCCGTATTCTTAGAAAACCGCACGACGTTTCTTATCGTCGATTTAAAATTGCTCTGGGATACCGATTTCCACCAAGAGACTTACAATTAGACCGTTTTTTCACCAATTAAACCAATAATCAAGATTCACCTATATGCCGGATAATGGTATTTACGTGCTTGTGCCATTAGTCCCATCATGATACCTATTTTCAAACATCCGACTATGGTGTTTACCGTTTACGAGCAAAAAAAGATTCTTCTGCCATAGGCACTTTGAGCTACCTACGAATCTATGGGTACCCTAGCCTGTAACGTATGTCTAGATCTGCTATACCGCCGCCAGTGCAGCAGATAATGTCTAGATGTAGGTATACTGTATATACGTATGTATACATACAGTAAAGCGTATATTTTCGTCACGTACGCGAGTGGCAAAAGTCTCGATGTTTAGTCAAGCGCGGATTTGCGGCTCGCAGGCTGCACCGGACGCGTTCTATGTAGTTAGGCCACGCTGGCCAGGTGCAGGAACTTGGATTAGCGGCGGTAAATGCTTGCGAAATTCTTCGTGGTCGAGTGATCGCTGATAGTTGCTGCATCCTTGTCGGAAAATGTTCCCGATAACCGATCTACACAGCGGCAAGGCATGGAAAACTCGTGGAAATAGGTACACTGTAAAAATATAGGTACAAGTCGTGTGTTAAACTTTGCCAGCTTGAACCGCACGATAGTACAATTCTAGCAGTCGTTTCGAAAATACACCAGCCATTAATTGATCATGTGAAAAGATTTTTAGTGTATCAAAAAGACCTTAGATAGTGTTCAATTGACACCAAATTGCATTCTATAGTATTCCAAACCGCAAATTTTTTACAGTGTACCTACTAATTGCTTTCTTCTGGTTAATTAACCCTCCGTAGTCATGTACCACTGTAGAATCACGTGGTAGTAAAAGCGAATGTTAATGTGTCTGAAAAAATTCGCGATCATGCGAATGTAAAAAAAAAAAAAAAACACTTCTTCAGTGACATATTCATATCTTTTTCATTCTCCAATGTTTTCTAAGAAAGTTTTAGGGTTATACTCACAACATATGGTACTTTGATCAAAAAAATAGCTCAATAGTGGAAGTTTCGGAAAAGGCATTTATTCAGACATCTGAAGAAGGTCTATTTTGGAGTTGACACAAAACGCATTACGCATTGTACATGGTAAACAGAACCCCATCTAAAGCCATGCCATTGCCATGTAGAGATTTAGCCCCAAAATTGAAAGGTGAGTCAATTTGACTCACGGTGACTACAGAGAGTTAAGGCTCCGTTTGTAATCGCCACACGATCTTACGCTTACCTCTCTTGGTAGTACACACACCTGAAAAACATGTGCAATAAGCTCTTCACTCAATCTTCTAAAAGCGAACATACGAAACTGTTTCCTATAATTATCCACTACCACATGCTTGACGATATGTGAGACGATTGAATAAATGGCAAACGACATGCGACCGAAGTTATTGGAATTTTTACTTCGCTGAAAGGTTCGAAGACGAGACGCTCGCTCCGAAATGTTCGTATATGTATACAACACATTTGCCAATGTGCATACGGAGGCGACTTTCTCGAACGAGAAATTGGAAGTAAATAACATCGTTATCTGCCCAAGTTCGCGTGTAGTTGTGGGTTGAATTTGTCGACAAGTATTATTTACTCGATTTTAACGACGCTACGTTTCTCGTTATGTTTCAGGTCGCGGAAGAGGAGGCCCAGCTCAGGCAACGATTCTGAAAGATCATACGGTGGTGGGGACAGGCCATTGCACGGATGTGGACGCGAAGGATGCCGGACAAACGAAAGAGGCGATTGCATGGACGAATGTACCGCAGCCCTCGTTCTTATGTCTCTTTCCTGTTCACCACACAGCCCTCATAACCCCCTGCCGTTACACTGCCAGCACAACTACGGTCGGTGCACATTCCTTTTATACTAATGCTAGTTTTGTCGTAGGTTCGTAGCATCGCTAATATATGCGATTCTATCCAATTTAATATAATTTTATCTCATTTCGCGTTACCTGCGGGGCGAGAGAAACCAACTTCTATACCACTTAGGAAACATGATTACTCGAACGTATAACCTCCTATACTCATAATTTGACGTAGGTACATACCTACTCCGAGTGAGTGGTCAAGTCATTTTCATCAAGAACTCCATGCTAGATACATAACTCGGATTTTTTACTTTAACTTTCCATACCGTGACTAGGAAATCGATGATTGTTCAAAATCAATTCACTTCTTCGCCAAAGTTCATTTCACACTATTATAATGATCTCTTTTCCAAACGTCTGATATACGAAATTAGGCACACCGTTGCTCTGATTCGACCTTTCTATGTACCTTCAAGTCATGAATTGGGCGCAGAAGATTAAATTTGAAAGTTTATCATAGAACTATAGGTAACTTAGTTTTATGATAGTTAAACATTCAATTTTCTCTTACATTTTCAAGGATCCCACGAAAAGGATTTCCAATTTACTGCGTGATCTAAAAAATTCTAAAAAATAGTTTAAAAGATAATCTTGATCTTTGAAAAGTCGAATCGGATGAATGGTCTGCTTGAATTCATTCAGCAGGTGTTTTGTAATGAGCCGATTGAGCACCACAAAGAGACTATGGTTAATTACCCAACAAATTCACACAATTGGTAGCATCTTCGAAGTTACGTCTAAATATTATGGTAGCTCTCGCACACTAGGTCGTTAGGCACGTGACTATCCGATATAATTATACTGCATGCGTCTATGTTCATCATAAATATGCGTCTATGTGCCTGGTTTTTCAGACTTCTTGTTTAAAGTGTTAAAGCTGTTAAGTAATGGTAACAGGTCCAAGTTGTCTCTCGAACTCCGAGGGATAACGAGGTGATGATTAATCAGGAAAGCGCGATGTATGAAATCCAAGACCGGAGACAAAAAATTCATTAATAAATTAAACGTCGCGCTGAGCACTAAACGGAGTGAACCTGGAAGATTGGCACAAGGTAAGCGTTGATGATATTTCATTATTTGAACATCATTCATCGGGTGAATTTGTTGGCGGATGAAATTTTCCAGCAAAGTTTGTGAACTTATGTGTTTATTGAGTTATTGATTCGATTCGATTTGTGGAATACAACAAATTTAACTCTACCCTTGTTCTTAGATTATTTCATTTCAATTACTCGCCAATTTTCGATGTTTACTTTCACTGAGATTTAGGCCGTCTGTAGGTCAACAGGTTAGCAATACTCTTTTTCTAGAGCTTCTGTCGCAACGTGACCGAATTATTTCTCAATGTCAACTGTCGAACGATATACAAGCTGCTGTATTTACGTATGTATTTATATACAGGCGGATAAATTTTTTTTTTCCCCGTTACAAATTCGACAGGTCGGAACAAAGAATTCTAAGAAGAAGTAGGGCTTCGTTTCCTGTCGTTACATCGTTTCCGCGCACGACTTTGAGTCCTAGCGATCAATTCCGCAGGTCATTTCAAATACAATAATGCTAATTCGCACGCCTGTGGACGAAATCGAATCTATGGTTTTTTTCGACAACCTCCATTCAAGTATCACCAACAGAATTCTAGATTCCCGCTTGTTCCCGAAGCCACACCGTGAAATACGATTATATTCAGGTTATCGCGCAACCTATGGCTTATGGTAATAGGATCTATGCCCTGGGGAAATACAGGATTTTAAGGCCTACCAATATTTAAGTCGCCTTCACGCCGTCAGTGTTGCCCCGATTTCTCTACAACATCTTTTCCTAAACCATACTGAATCAAATCGAACCTAGGTAGATAGGTACCGTCAGTTTGTCGTCTCGCATGGCTGCTGAAATCCGCTATGTAAAATAACGGGATTTCACTTTGGTCCAAACTAAAATTCCCAAAGGGCAAAGATCGAATCTCTCACCATAATTACGTCATTTCTCAAGTCTTATCAATCTCTGACACAAACTGGTACAAGATTCATTTTGTATAAACGCATAATATATGGAAACTTCATACACAAGTTGTAAGTATAACTTTTGGTTTTATCTCATGTCAGATATAATTATTATCAACGAAGGACGATTATATAGCTTCGGTTATTTCATCATAGTTAGGAAATACTGCGGAAATGTCGATAGTCCCTTGCCTCGTGTGTTATAGGTAGGTATTATCATTTGCTTACGGACAGGAATTAGTGGATAATGGAAACTTGATTTCTCGATTCCTTGCAGAGGTATACATCTCTTCTTCAATATATAAATGACTTTGCAAAGTATGAAACGTAAAATCCTTCCTCATTCTTAAACGTTAGATCGGTATTGACTCGATTCTTATACTTCTAAGTTTCTGCATGGTAACGGAAGTTTCTAATTTCTTACGTCAGAGTCTTAACCGTCTGAAGAATAAAACGAAAACGTACACCAAAATCTATGTATACATTATATAGCTGCTCGAATGAACCTGCGGTAAAAGAATTATCCACATTTTATAATCATCTAAGTAGTTATGTATCTGAATTGACTACAACGATTGTCTCAACTACTTTCATAAATATACTTTCGTATAACTTTCGGGAACATAAAGTTCAAGTGTAGGTAAAATTTCCTCGCGTGTTTTGGGTCAAATAACATACTCGATCCCCTCTTGTCAATTCCGCGTCAACACGCGTCGACGCTTTTTGTTCGCCGAACAACTTTTGCCTTGTTTTACACTCCCGCGAGCACTTTGTCGATTTTACCGCTTTCGAGGCAATAATTCGCACCGCGGTAACGAGCCTCGAAACCTACCTGCTAAACTCCCACCTCAATTCTTTACCAGTATACTATACTATATACATATGTATACTATACAGTAAAGGTGTGTTTAGCCTCAATTCGACTCCATAAGTTCGACGCGACGCAGGCGGCAACCCTAACTCTGCTTTCGTTATATATGTGTTAAACCCATACTGCAATTCTTGGGAATTTTTACCCTGCATTTTACCCTCGTATATTATAACCTCGCATAGCCACGTTTCATGCGAATAGATATGTATACATATGCATGAGTATAAGTAGTTCTAGCATAAACTAGAAAAAAGGAAAAAGACAAAGAAAATCCTAGTTCGCTGTGTTTGCGGTATGGTGAAACTGTACATGGTCAGGTGTCTTTAGAGAAAATTGGAGGATAAAGTGAGAAATTGGAAGGAATCATTTCTCACGACTTCGACGATATGAAATTAACGATAAAAGCGTATAGAACACTTTCCTCCTTCCGCGAAGACACTTGCAGTGCGTGTAGGTATGTCTCTTGCTGTTCGCGATTTTATGTAGGTGTGCAGTCCGCAAGAACTTTCGACGACGTGTAGAACGTGTATTACAGGTTCTACGTAATATGTAACTGTATAATATATACGTGGCACACATGTGTGTATTCACATCTATAAAGACCATGTACAAAGATATCTACACGACACCTCCAAAGCTGGCGTCCACATATGTGGTAGCATAATTCATAGATCACGTATAGTCTTCTGCACAACGGTTCACGAGCGACTCTTAATTCAATATCTCGAGATGAATTGCAATGTATGACTATAACTGTAGACGTAGAAATTTAGACATATGTATGAAAGCTTTCAGCTCTTGATCGTTGAGAAAAGCCAGCTGCTTATTTCACTCTCTAATGAATGGTAATTTTTGAGTCACGAAATCCGGAAGTATACGTGCTCCAATCTGGGATGGGATTAAAATTCCGAATTTCAACAGGTGCAAATGGTGAAAATTCGGAATTCTTATACTACCGACTCACAATCTTTAGAAAGATTATTTCTTCAAAAATCTACGTAGCCAATTTGAAAAACTCCTAATAAAAAAAAACACCGGAGGTACAAAAGTCGGAAAGCTACAGATCCGAAAGGCCGAAACTACGAAACTCGGAATTTGCGCGAGCAACATCGTTTATTTGACAGCTTTGTAATGAGCTTAGCTTACATTTTCGGATTCTTGAACCTTCTGAGTTTTTAACTTCCGGACTTCTGAGCTGTCTGCATTTGGACCTTTCGAAATTTCCAATTTCTGAGGTCTAACGTTTCAGGAAACTAAGAATTGCGTCTGAAATACATCCTGAATTTTTACTGTTTGGAACTGTTAGAATTTGGAACTTCAATTCCGCCTCTCTAATCTCAAGAACTAATTTCATAAAAATTATTAGAGACAATATGAAATATCCGCAGTACTATGTGAGGCGTACCGTTATACTCGTGACGTTTCTTCGGGATTCACATCTACTATGTAGTACTTACTACCTATCCGAATCGAAGCGTGACTTTGCGTAGCCACCGCGCGTATTCCGATGCTAGAGTAACGGTGAAGCCTATATCTCTACCTATATATTCCTAGGTACGTACATGGATGCAGTTGAAATATATACGTATACCTGCTTAATATACAACGTGCTCGTAGTGAGCCCGGAGAAAGGAAAGAAGAGTTGATTTTGTACGTCGATCCTGGTATACGTCGTAATTTTGTGACGTTTGCGAAAAACGAAATATTTGTGCAAAATATCAACCTTGATCGAATCACCTTTACCGAGGTGGCTCTCGCAGGCCTTGAATATTTAATCTCTGCGCATGAAGAACGAAGTAGTTTATTTTCTTTCATTTGACACACTCGAAATCGCATACGCAAAATTAATTTCCTTCGATGTATCAACAGGGCGGATCGTTTCAACGGCGCGCAATAAAGTTGCGCAGTATATTTTTCTCATATTCCCGGTGGCTGTTCAATTTTACACACATCAGAATAAAAGTTCTCCGATGATTCTATCCGCAAAAATTCAAAAACTAAAACAACATGATTTTTAGCTACAGCTGGCACACCCCAATTTCTACTTGCGCAACGAAACGAAAGATTAGAAGAAAAAAAAGTTAGAACATAAAATGAAACGAAACTTTGCAGGTCTGAGGCGTATGTGTTGGTTGTCGCGTGTCAACCAGGAGTCACGCGTGTTTTTCAGCAGTCACGAAGGTAGATTTACCGCTTCAGGTATATGTGTACCTGGGTATATCTATACACATACCTATATATGCGCTTAAGTGACGGTGGTAATACCTGCGAGGCGTAGAGACAGAAAGCTCTCATATATCGCCGGGGAAAATCAATAGCAGACCTTTTTTGTCACTGTGCTTTGCATTGAATTTTTAACCACCCGTAGTACCGATGCTATATAGAAAATTACCGGGTGAACTTTCATATTGCGACTGCGGTTTGCCAATGACTAGCGTTTCTCCGTATAAGACGAAATTTTTTCAAGCGAACGGCACTACGGTTTGAAATATTTTCTAGATTTTTTTTTTTAACCCCCCGTAGTCACCGTGAGTCAAATTGACCCCTCATTCAACTTTGAGCCTGGATATCTGCCTGCCACGTACAATGCGTAATGCGTTTTGTTTCAACTTCAAAATAGACCCTCTTCAGATGTCTGAATAAATACCTTTTCCGGAACTTTCACGATTGAGCTATTTTTTTTTATCAAAGTACCATATCTTGTGAGTATCTCCCTAAAATTTTCTTGTAAAAAATGAAAAAACGCAAAAGTTCAATCTGACCCAGTGTGACTCCCACGTGATTCTACAGAGGTAAGACGATGGAGGGTTAAAGAATATACATCGGGACACATCGAATCCCTTCAGAGAATATTACAATTCTTACGTTCTCATTTCAAATATTCGAAATGGATACGAATGTATCAGCTCTGTCCCAAGTCAGTAATATGGCGAATTAGACTTGCCGAAAAAGTGCGCACTGAGTGCGGATTCCCTAGATTCTAACCAATAGGAATCCAGGAAAACTAGGGAATAGGCACTCAGTGCGCACTTTTTCAGCAAGTCGAATTCGCCAATAGAAATAGCAAACCAATTTCAAAATTCAGGATACATAGAGACCGCCGAAGAAATTTGGATTATGATTTTTTGAGGAGCGTTCTACCCCACTCTATACCCTACGTGTTACAAATAAATTATCTGAGCTAGATCGTATTGTAATATTTGTATACGTATCGTAGTAAATAATTTATCCGAGTGCAAGATATGACGGAAATCGTTCTTTGTGCAATTATTTTTTGAGTAACGGAATATAAAATCGTTCCAATGCAGAGACGAAGATAGGTCGAAGTTCGACTGAATGATCCAATCTAAAAAAAAATGTTGGGACTCTCTTGTCTCAATTTGTTGAGGCCGATTTCGATCAATGAATCCATATTTTCCTGATTTCTAGAGAAAAATATAATAAACGGCAGCAAATCTTTCTTTCGCTACAGCTCCTCCAGTCAAGGAAGTTGAAAAAAAGCTCTCAATTCGATAAAAAAATATTTTACGAGATCAAAAAGAAAATGGCGGCCGTTACTCTATGGACAATTGAGATGGAATTCTCGGTATCGGAAACCCCACACCACTTGTGTGAAATCGCGAACCAACTCGCTTATTACTCACTCATTTTCTGTGACACTTTCGTTACATGCTTGTGAAACAAGAAGATGTTGATCAGCTCTTTGTTGCAAATGAAATATGAATGGGAAAAAAATAGGATATCGGTTATGCCCGGGCACCGCAGTCGCTGCACGAAACTCCCAATTCTACTATTCGCGTGATTCAAATTATTCAGAGGACATATCTGCGTATCTGAACACGAAAAATCAATCCGTTTTAGTCAACCAACAGGACATAGAGAGGGGTCCGGACACTCGGTAGGATACAATGATAGCGTATAGCCTGAAAATGACGAGACTTGTAATGATTTCATTTGATTAAGCCACAGCGTCGTGATAGAAATTCAACTCACACTCGAGGAAACAAAGGTGATCTCGTTTCATATCGTCACAAGTATTTGTAGGAGCATGTATGGCCTTTGTAGAACGAACCTTGTACCTACCTATACATCGCGTAAGCGCGTACGTGTCATTCACATACCCATATGTATGTATAATGTATATGTACATACATGTGCGATCAAGTTTATCGGATATGAACAAAGGTACCCATTTTCCATTTTATCGCCGCTTCACGTGCGGCGATATTGAAAGATATAACGACCTTTGAAATAATCTCTTTTTGTCGTACGGAGATTTCCAAAATTTCGAAATCTCTTGTGGTTTCGTAAAGAATTGAAGCCAAGTTGCTCAAATTTTATGGAAATCCTTTCCATTTTTATGCCGTAAAACGACGGAAGGATTCATCCCGAAGATTTTCCATTCGGTGTTCGTATATGAGCAAATAATCAGTTTTTGTTACAGAAAAGTAATTTTTCTACGCTTTTGAAATACCTTCGGCTTAAGGTGTTGTACCGAATGAATCGCGCTTCATCAATATATTCGAGATAAAAATAGCCGCGGCCGTTTGGAATAACAAGTCTGACACCATTTTCGGAAAAGCTTAAAAAAATTTCGAATTTCTTTAAACGTAAATTTATGTAGCTCTCTGGCTCTATTTCCGGGATAATTCCAATGGTCACCCACACGGAAGAATTTTCTGTGCAGTAAGCATACGTGAAGATGTTCCGATACACACGCACGTATATGTATAATATATATAATACAAATATGAATTTGTAAATATGAAATTTCGAAAGTGCGTAGTTCGGCAGTGTCGTAACACCTACGGACGTGTATCATAATTTCCTTGAAAATAAATAACTCGAAAAAAAATGAATGAATAAATCAATATGAACAGTGACGTCGACCTGCGGTTACTCAAAATAAGAACTTTATCACATTTATATGGCTGTAGCTTGACCTCTAGGTCAATATACGACGGGCCATAAACATGAGAAGTTTAAAAAGTTTTTAGTTTCCCAAATCTACGAAGATTATTTATTTCTTATCATCTCTTCGGAGATAACTGTATATTTACCTCATAAATATCTGGCGTGGTCACAACTTATCAGATCTGTATACAAACATACCAAATACATGCACGTTTATTTGATAATATTAGCTACCGTTCGGTCTTGTTCTTGATTATACGTATATACATAACGATCTCACTTACGCGAATGTGTATGAAAGTGAGAGAGGTCAAATGACTAGTGTGCCTTCCAGCGAGAGAGGGAAAAGGTGATTTATTAAAAGGTGCTACAAGAGAAAGTATATACGTTCATAAGACTGTTACGTGCATAATATACGGAATAACTAGTATTCTTATCAATTATTCATTCGCCAGCCTCCTCCGTCACCTTCGAAACGGTTCATCACCCAACAGCTACTTATATTTCACTTTAAATTACTCGAGTGATCAGCGTATCCAGATAAATTTCACCCGACTTGACCTGCCCCAATCCACAAGTCGTATACTCAAGTTAAAAGCTCGTAAACGTCAATTCAATGTTAGTTTACATATATACTGAGGAAAGAAATTTTTCTTTTTGCCCCATCAATAAGGGTCATGGGGAGGTCGCGGTGGCGTCGTTGTTGGGTCACCAGGAGCCGGTGGTGCTTCAAACAGCAGCAGCAGCGGTGCTTCCTGGCGCAGTGGAACCCCAAGTCCACCATTGAGTGACGAAGGTGCACCAATGACACCATCGCCTTGGCCAACCCCAGCGATTCCATCCTCGTCTCATCACCACGCTAACACTCACAACAACGCCAATACTTCCGGTTCCTCATCATGCAGTACTCCGGGATCAACCACCACCCTGGACGAAGGTATCGTCCTGGACTATCTCGGAGAACAGCACCCTCGTAAGAAGAAGGTAGGAACACAAATTTCGTATTTTTTTATCTGTTTTTGGAAAACAGCGCACGCGCTTTGAATCTGCCAATCGACATTTTCAGCAATAGTCTAGTCTAGGGTTTAATTCCGTTGAAATCATAATTTTTGCCATCGTGAAAGTTCCGGGTTATCAGCCACATGCGAAAATGATGAAAGTATAGTGGTCGGCACCCGTGGATCAAAAATGACGGGCAACGATCAACGGAATGACTAACTTTCGTACTAGCACATCCGAAATTGACGGTCTGATTAGTCACTGACTCGAACTACTGCCTGACCTGTGCGCCTCGTGCTACTGACCTAAAAAATGTTTTGACGCGAGAATTCATGCAAGTTCCTATACGCATATAATTTTCAGTTGATTATGTTTGAGTCAGAGGTAATCGGAACAAATCTATAACGTAGTGAATGACTGTCATTGCTCATTCATAGTTATTTGAGTAACTCGTGTAGAGGTAGGTATAGGAGTATGAGACAAGCAAATTGCAACTATATTCGCGAGCAGGTATTTTTACTGTAAACCATTCATCTATGACTATCTCTACCTGTTGATCGCTATTGATACCTATTCATTTCCATTGCCAACTGATCGTTTGTCGCTATCACTACACGTATACTTCGATCGGAAACGTACCAAGTAAAATATGTTGAAAATTTCTAATCGTTATTCACGAATGTAAAACTCAAACGATATGATAAGTGCCTATCTTCTTTCCGTTACTCTATATCAACGCATTTCCTGAACGACATTTGATACTCACCCGGAAGTTCTGTTCTGCTATTTCTAGTCTAGAATCTTCTGAAATATAGGGCATACCTCCTGGACACATAGCAAAGGATCGAAGGGGGTCCGGTGGTCGGAAAATATATTCAATCACGTTTGCACAATCGGCACATTTTCGAGAAATACGAATTCTGAACTTCCTTGCACCGTTTCTGTCACAATTAGAGTCTTCTTTTTTTCTACCAACTTAAGCTTTCGCCTATTTTACCCGCAGTTCCTGCGATTCCACCGACTAGGAACCCGTATTTCGCGATACTATTGATAAATGTCTTTCGATACGTGTACAAATACATAATTTTTCATGTACAGTATAATATCATCGTGTAGGCATCTACGTCACTTACTTAGCAGTCGTTTTACACGAGATAATGATGATTGTTATCGTCGCGCAAAAATAATGTCCATGACAAATAAATTGACGGACGTTAATTAATTGCTTTAAAAAAATAATTGAAGAAGAAGGCGAGAAGGAAAGAACTGGAAAGAACAGGAAAGAACAAACAACTCGAAACGGTTGATCGAGGTCGACAGAAAAACGTGTATCACCGTGTTGAGCTGAAAGGTATATTTCTGAAACGAAATTTACAAATAATCTTACAACTAGTTATCGTCAGAGCCGCCGTCACGGATGCTAATTGTAATTCAACATCTTCAAGCTACGCGATTTTCAAGTTCTGATATAATTCTGCAAAGATTCGCGAAGCTAGCTGCTACAGATTTCGGTGTTCGATGCATCTGCAAAGACTCGCGTTGTTTGCCAACTGGTGTGTGGCGGTTAGCCGGGTCGCGAATAGCCAATGATATTCGTTTCTTTTTTAGCCTGACATTATACTGTACCGCATCGCGTTGGTCGTATGTTGGTAGGGTCGTAACAGTTCTTGGCTATTCCAATTTCGATTTGACCAAGAGCTGGTGACGTCACCGTGCCAAATGTCTTCCCACCCATTTAATTCGTCTATTGGTGTTCCCTGACGTCATCGGTCCATTAAATAATATCATCTGCGATGAAGACGGACAATTTAGAAGCAAAAAAATAAAAATAAAATACCTAAGACTTTAATAACTCTTAATACTAAATACTTATCAGTAAGAATAGTACGGAGCATTCTCTGAGGTAACAAGCTGCATTCATTTTTCAACTACAACTTACGTAATAGAAAACAAAGACGCAGACTCTGGTTGGACTTTGCCGTAGTGTATAATTGCGTTTAATCAAGCTTTCAAGATGGAAACGTCGAATTAACTTTCACAATAGATTGTCGGGTTCAATATAATTTAATAAATTTAACGTCTTTCAACGATCCTCCTTTCATTTATCATAATACTCGCATCGTTTATCGTTCCGCAATTAGGTATGTGCCGCACGGTATCGAATGACTGTGATAACCTGATTGATTGAACATGTACAAAATATTGCATTGAATTTCGATCACTCTAACTGAATGAATAAAGTCATTTGTTTGAACAATTGCTCTTGGCTCGTATCAGGAAGATTGCAAAATGATAACACACAATGCACCTAATTGCTGTATGTGGTATAAAAGATATCTGCATATCATTCTTATATATCGAAGGTCGAATATGTTGTTTCACGGACACACGCATATATATAAACGTTAAATTCGCTCGCTGAGATAACGGATCGGGAGAGAGTGATTCTAAGCTGCAAGTAAAGATAACGCAATTACACAGTGATAGGTGACGCTTGTAGAGAATAGCGTTGTAACTCATGCACCTATACTTCAATGTCAAAAGATGCATGCCTGGTTGCTACGTGAATTTGCCAACAATTTAGTCTCTAGAGAAACGTTAAAAGAAAAGGGATGGTATCAGTAGCTGAAAGTCAGTTACTGGTACCATTCTCATATGGCTATACAGCAACCAGGACCAAACGTATTGTGTCCAACAACATGTACCTTTGACCTTACTTGTTCAATTTCGGAACGGTACGAGTAATAGAGTTGAAGCGAAAGAGAATAGGGCAACAAGAAATCGATAAAAACCGATTTCCACGATTGAAACCCGTTCATCAGCACCACACCCTCGTCAGGCTATCTCTCCACGTGGATAATCGACTAAACGCAGAAGGCCGTTAGAGCGAGTGTAGGTATTTTGTAATTATTAATCATGCACGCAGCTGTCGCAGCGTGGGACGCTCATGCCAGCCTAGGCTAGCTCTAGTATATGTAACATACAAAAGCGATATAATGCAGAGTTCGTAATGCATGTTCTGCACGTTCAGGTCGGCGGTGTTCTGGTACTCAAGGTTATAACACTCGACGAAGCACAGGCGTGTTGGTTGCCTTGGGTAATGCTGCTCTATTTTTTAATCACCGCATTATATGTACATATATGTATACCCGCGTGCGTTAATGCTCCATACGTTATATGTATATACTCGCGGACGTATACTTTACCAAGAAAAGATCATCTCACGCCATTATCCAACCAACGTACACGTGTAATTACGTATTCATGTATATAGACCTATCAATTATTATATCATCTATAACCACACAATCCAACAGCGATGCATCGTCATATACTGCCGATTTGTTTGCTATACGCAGGCTAACGTGCCTACAATAACGGCACATATTATTATACATATACTCTGCACATTTCACGACAACCGGAAATTTAGATTCCAAGAAAACACCTACCTCAAAGTACCAGTTGCTGTGGATGGCTCAGGAATAATACCAGTAGTTTGGCATGGGAATGGTACTAGTATAGCTGAAGATTAACTGCAAGAAATGTAGGCTTGTCCTGCAGGTACTGGTACTATTCTCGAGGGATGATTCTACTGAAATTTTGGTGAATAGTAGTTTTTAATTTTTTGAATGGCCCGAAAACGTTCACACAATAAACGAACGTCTCCAAACGAAAAATCTTTTGCAGCCCTGCAAAGGAGAGATTCTGCTAAAGGTTCCTTGCGCATGAACTTTCATCGAAGGAAATTGCAGAAACTTTTTTTCAAAACATATCATATCATAATCTGAGATTCTTGGTATCTTTATTTTTCTTTTTTTTTTTGATTGAACGTCTTTTACGGCAATTTCAAAAATAAAAAAACCGCTTTTTCCAAACTTTCGATAGAGTCCTTCCTTAAGGTGTCCAAATATTAGTATAGCTCTACGTCACAAATCGAGATATGCGATAAAATATTCCGAAACGTGAAGTCGTGTTTTTTATTATCGTCGGTGAATTCGGCAGCATAAAACAGCTGCACGTGAGTGTCAAAGTATACACTAGAGATCGTACAAATGTGGGTCCAGATTGGTCTACACCTACGATGACGTCAAAATGTAAACCGCTAAGGAATTTTCACCCACATATACGTGCATACTATACGGATCTGAAACATTCTGAAATAACTTGTTCTATTCGGGATAGGTGTATAGGATAAAAGCGACCTTGCTTGTATAGACTGCGCATCTGGTTATACCGCGTCGACACCGACGCGACGTAGCCAGTTGTCTTGTCTATGTGATATTTCCGTATTTTGTATTTACTCCTAACGCCGTTGAGGGGAAACGAAGGAGGTAGAAAGGGAAGGGTTACTCCCATCAACAATCCGGTAGCTGGGTAATATATTCGTGACATAGTGACACGCATAAGCAGCCGGTCCCTGCCAAGCCTCGCTTACCCGATCGCCTTGGCTGGTACGCGACGCTATGATGTAAACTGGACGGATGCCAGTGGATGCCGCGGAGGATGATGGAGGAGTATCCCGCGTTGCCATACCATACCGCTGCTGCTGTTGCAGAGACACAGACATAGAGTCGATTTAGAATTAGAATTGGGCTCGTTGGATCTTTATACGCATCGCGTACTCTGTTTTTACACAGAATCTTAATACCTTTCAATTAATACTAACGAGATGTCACTCGTGTTTCATGTTTTTATTCCCAACCATGCGTGAGGATTTAGAAGTCGCTGATATCTTACATACTCAATGTGGAATTTCATATTTAACTCGTACAACGATTCGATATGCATGTATGTATGTATACCTACATACATGTGTTCCTATATGTATCGTATTGACGTACATACGTACATATACAACGGATTTGCGCAAGTGGTCCGCGCGCGCGGCGCGTCGGAGTTATAGAGCGCGTTGAATGAACGGAATTGTTATTGATTTCGATCATGGAGACGCGTGCCAAGGAGAAATTTTTCATTCCTTGAATCGCCTGCCATATCATTTTTCAACGTCAATCAAAACTATAGCGTAATCGCAAATTTTTACCACGCCGCAGTAGGTCCAGAGTTCTCACCGTATATCGACATAACCGACTTTATAGAGGCTAAAGTATACGCTATTCGCGGTTCATAGCTTCTACCAAACCATACCTGCACCGAATGGACATTGTAGAAATTGTAGAAATTGATGCTTGATCGTTCCAGCAGAAAGTGATCAAGTATTTATTGATTTAATTTCCGAAAATTCGTAGGTTAGGTGGAAAGATCAGGTCACAAGTAACTGTGAAATCCTCGAAACAAAAAAGCGAAATACTCGCACATTTTCTGCCAAAGTAAAGCATCGATCTCCAAAGTTTCATCCCGCTCGGTTGTGTGGTTTCCGAGAAACTACGAATCGCTTTTTCGAGGTGACTAGGCGTGATATGCAATGGCGTCTTGTGGTACATTTCATGCACCAATCACAATTTTTTTTTCTGCAATATCTTGGTTAAGACGGTATTGCATATCACGGTCCAAATATTTTGCGAAAGCTGTTCCATATTCCGTTCTAAATACCGAACGCATCGCGAATCTATCACGTTCTCACTATCGACGATGGTTTGATTTCCTTGCTCGATTTTCCCTTGCTTTGAATTTCTCATTATAATCAATCATTTCAATACTGTCAGGCAAAAAATGACGCACATTCGAGGGATATACGTTCGTTACATAAGTTATGCATAGATAAGCAGCCAGAACAAGCGGTAGCTGTGTATGTACCTATGTATGTACAGAAACTTTGGTTGAAAATGTGGAACATGAAGTGATATGAGATGAAATGTAAAGAAAACGAAAGATAGAAAGATACGGAGGAACAGCTTGACAAAGCAAACATATTCGGTCGATAGGATTCCTATAATCTCTGTTTTATGTATAACGTCGAATGAAATTGACGGTCGACTCCTGGTTGATAAGCGTGTCGCACCGATTGATCGTTGGGCTTGAAACTCGTGTACCAAGGACGGCTTGCTATTCCGACAAGGTTAACGAGCCGAATTTGGCGAGTTAACGACCATAAGAAATACCCATAACTTATGCATTATGATCAGAAAATGAGATTGTCTTTACCACTATATATAATTATCATACTTGCTAGAATTCTTACCACCAACGATTTATCGGAATTGATATTATAGAATAGTTTTCTATACAATATACATATAATACATTATCGCATACCTATTGATGAGTATCATAGTCTATGAAAGAGAATAGAAAAGAAAAAAAAATCGCACCGCAGTCGCCTGACTCCCGAGACGATATTATAAACACGTAATATATCTTCGGTATCTCATGGATTGAACTAACGACTTAATTATCATTTACCAAGCGCGTCGCTCCTCGCGTATGCATTAAAAGTCAGGAAGCGCTGGAGTGGCTACTACGGTCGTATAGGTTAGGTTAGTGCAAAGCTATCGAAGGCACACGCGCCTTCTAGTCTCTCGATGTAATGCAACTCGCCATGTATAACGTTGACTGACACATTCACGTCGTATACATAATATTATATACATCCGTACACAAACTATGTATACGTATATCTGTATACAGTATGTGCGGAGGCGTGTATATAGAATGCATCGGAATTGCTGTATCACGCGCGGTGTATATCACACACTCCCACAACCACGTCTGCGTGTTGATGTTCATGTTCATGTGCATGCGCATTTGTGACGTTAGAATGGCACGTGGCGATGCACTAGGGCGGGGGCGAGGGAATCATGGACTAAGGTCATCGCGACCCTGACTGCACGCGCGGTACTCCCTGACGCCTATGCAGTCGCTATAACGCGCAGAAAATGTATTTCTAGGTTCTAGGTACAGGCTAGGATAGCTAGCTAGCTGGGCTTACTCGCAATCTGCCAACTGATGCACGTATCTAATGCGTCGAAAATATTTTAACTATTTTATTCAAGGCACAGTTATAGAATCTATGTACACGCATGAGTCACGCAGGACTATTTATGGACCGTTTCTTTTTTTTCGAGGGTAAAATAATTCAAGATTTCACTGATACGTTATTTTATTGTATTTTTTGGGGGAAATAATTAAAGTTCTTTCATTTATTCACCATTATTTTTTTTTTTCAGTGTGTTCCTCGGGTTTTTCTCATTATTCCAGTTATTTTCTCGGTTATTTCTCAATATTTCACGAGCTATTGACACGTTATTTCAATTAGTTGTTTCCCTCTTGGGTTTTTTCACATTTCTATACACGTACAAACATCTACAAAAACAACAAACTGAAACGAGTTGCATTATGCCTTTTTTTATGATAGGAATATGGTATATGGATCTGAAAAATAGGTCAGGATATAATTATGGATTATCAGAGGCATATACAAAAATGTTATTTTTTTTCTGAGAATATCTATAATTCATTGGATGGAATATACATATTTCTAAACCGTACGTGATGTATCATAAAAATTACGTTATCCATGTGCATTGTTAGTTTATTCGAGCGTATAACAGATAACGGATAGTTTATAGTTATTACATATGTCTGATTCTACGTATATGACCTGCATTTTCTACCAACGGTTGGTTTGTATAAGCGGGGTCAAATATCATTGCAGCGAATCGCATTTGTCTTTTTATTCAACCTTTGGAGCTCGCGCGACTTTTCTATATCTCTTATTTCATAATTATTCGTGACAGTTCTATTCCCGACGTATTTGAACATTACATATACACAATATACATGTATGAAATTAGTTCATAACAAACAATTGAAGTGAACAAAACAAATCAATCCTCGTAACTTAAAATACCAATCAGACGAAGACCGACACTGTTGAGAATCTCCGTTCGAAATTAATACTAAAATATTTATATATGTGACCCAACTGATATTTACTTTATTTACGTCTAAATTCAACTGTTTGAATGATTGAAAATTTTGAAACATTCTGGAATTTATCGTGTCCGAAATATTTACTTCAATAGATTCAATATGTGTTTGAATTTTCGGACAATTGTTGTGGAATTTGACATCAAGATATATTCATTTTATTCGAATACCTCGTTGTACATCTTATTTATATTCGAATAGTAATGCAAAATCGTATTTCGCCTGTTTTTTTCTTTCATATTTCAACTCGATTCAAATGAAATTCGACTATTATTACAGTTAAATGACGTCAAAGTGAATACATGTTGCACTAGGACTCAGATCATCCGAAAAATGCTGAAATGCGGCAATTTTTAGTATCTGGTTATCAACGACCGTACGCGATAGTGTGCATATCTAGTAGATGTCCAAAAACGAGACGCCGAATCAAACCTCTGACTCGGCGTAACGAGAAGAGGTAAGATTTTCGACCCGGCCCTACGAAGGAGGGTGGGTATTTTTGAACCGAGTCAATTTTGCCCACGCCACGTTACGCTACGTTTATACGAAGTAACGCGGCGCGGCCTGTTGTTGGCCGGTTCGCGTCCTTGACTCACACCGACCTTCGGTTCCGAGCTACGCTGCCGCTTCCGTGACGAGGATTTATTTAGCCTCATCCCGAGGCTCACCAACTCCAAATTTATACACGACTTTGCGGTACGGTCCCGTTGAACCCCCCCAACGAAATATTCTCAAATCGGCTGCAGCATATATGTATACGATACTCGCCTCGGTTTCGCAATGACGATATAATATCTTCTCATCGTCAGCCACGCGAGAATCCACCTGTAAATATAAAGAGGCTAAATCTATTTCGGCGCTAGTGGGAGTTCGCATATGGATATAATTTGTAATTTCAGCTTCCGGAGAGGCTGGGAAACTTATACTAAGAGCTATTGATAGAGTAACGCGTTGCGGCAACAGACGCGTCGTACGATAAGGAGAGTCGCGGACCGCGAAGAGGAGCAATTTGTCGTCCGGCGACTTATTTGTTATCGCGAGAAAGGCGCTGCAGGCTTTATCCGACTGGCGGTAGCGCTAATTAAACGGATAGTCGGGGGGGCGATCTGGTGTCTCGATCTATAACGACCGAGAGAGTCCGCGCCGCGCGGCTTCTTCCTCTATATACCAGAGAGATAAAAGGCGATTCGGTGTGTCTTGGCACCGCGCTGTCTGCAGCTGGTCACCTTGCCGCTCTCGCACTGTCTCTTTGCCTGTTACCGCGAGCCGCCGACACTACATTACATACATATATGTATACATATGTATGTAGGTATATGTATGTGCATAATTGTTGAACTACGACGACTCAAGCCGGACTCAAGCTACTTGCGGTGCACAAGTGACATAACGCGAAATATTACGCAACTTACTTATACCGGCGATATTATACGTATATGTATGTATGTACAAAGTTAGGCAGAGGAAACTCTACAAGTCGATATCTCCCAGACTGTACAGGGTGTAGAAAGAAGCTTAGTTGTTACTTACTGGCTACTTCCCGCAATGGTATAAGCCGAATCAACGGATCAGCTGCAGCAGCAGTTAGTTGTTACTAACATTAGTCAGATGATTCTCCAGCTCGAGATCGATGGGGCGCCTGAATAAAATGCCCCCGTAAAATCTGTCTTAACCTCGTTAAGACTTATTGGAAATTTTTATTATTGGTTTAAAAAAATCTTTTCATCAAGAACGAAAAAAGTATCAATGGGATCATGGGTGACAAATGGATCTTTCATTGCGAAAGAAGATCATAAAGTTTAAAAAAATGCGGAACTGAAGTTCGTTTCCAACCTTTGGTTCCTCAGAGATTTTTATTCTTACTGACAATTCGAATTTTTTAAGCTCACGAAAAAATTTGACCTCTGAGTTTTAGGCGCAAGGTTAATTTCGCGAGGGCACGTTATTGGGGCGGTCCGCCGATTTCCAAGCTGCAGGACAATCATCTGGTCAAGTAGTGACAAAACGTTTTTACACACCCTGTACATTGAAGGGATAGAAAATCAAGGTTTTGAACGACTGCTGAGTGTCTCTTAACCCGCTAGCGTTGATCCGGAGTAAAAATTACTTCCCTCTTTCAGCAGGAAAAAAAACGAATCAGCACAGTTGTTATTAATTTCATCGATCGGATCTGTTTTTGCTGATAAAATAGCTTCAAAAAATTCCAAGTGTAAATCGTGTTTCATATCCCTTTGAAGGTTAATTTCTGTATCTTATAACCTAGCTTGTCAGGTCACACAGAGTCGAAATATGTTCAGCCGTTCTAAAATGGCTGCTGCACGAAAAATACCGTTTCGATTGGCTCAAAAAAATTATGAATCATACATTGAAAATTTTGGAACATGAAACAACGCACTCTCACAAATGAAATGAAATCATAAAATGGCGACGAAAATATGGAAGATGTAGGTGCGGACAAAAGCGGTTTTTAACAAAAAAAAAAACTTCCTTTTTTCTTCCTTTTTTTCAAACTTCCTATTTGAAATCCCGTTGAATTGAATTATACGGAGGCAGCTTAGCTACAGGAATTATAATCCAGGGATATATTTGCCGCGTATTCAGAGATGAGGAAATTCTTGCGGCGAACTTTTTATTTCATTGCGGAAAAGCTGGGCGGAAATATGATTTTTTGAATCCCGCGCGAGTTGGACGTAGTGAGTACGGTTGAGACTCGCTCAATTCGACCCTGGTTGGGTCGGGTTATGCAAGTATGAGATCACCACCGCGTCCCGCCCGGCCCGAACCAACATACACCACCGCGTCCTTGGACGAAGTCGCGCGAGCAAATTAGCGCAACTTTATAAATATCATGCGCTACTGCTACGAACAGTTTGCGTACATCTTCCTAGCTGCCTCCCTATACGTCTTCTATCTAGGTATCTTTGAGTATTATATCTCTGTACTCGATAATTTACTCCTGCGAGGTGGGCTCCCTGTTAACTCGAACCTATTTTTACACGACCGAATTATCCTCCGCGGTAGCCTCAGAACTAGGAATTTCGAGTATTACCGCGAAAAGCGTAGAAATGCAGCCTGAACGTAAGGCTTGCATTACGGCAGCAGGAAAAAGGCTGTATATCGCGTGTTATACGAACGAATTTCATGTCGATGTCGTATCTACCCTATACTATTTTATATCAAAGAATACAAAGTCCAGGATTTGACTGTCTACACCGTGCTTGCAGGTATCAGGTACACGTTGCATTACGCAATTGTGTGGGAGTAAATTTTAAGAGTGCGGGATAAACACATTTCGGAATAGTGTGTGTCATTCGCAATACAGGGATATGCATTTCTTGCTTCGACTTCGTGTATTACTCCTTGATTGTTGATATTAAAAGAATAAATATAATGATTTGAGTTTTCATTTCAACACAACGAAGTTTGCTTTGTAATTCGCGCGTTGAAGTTCTGTGTTATAGGAAATGTGCGGAGGAGAATTCGTGACTTTCAATAATTAGCTGTGTTTTATAATTCACGATCAATATTGATTTTTCAAAATTCAATAATCACAAACGTGAGTATAATCATATCCGTCCAGTCGTAAAAAAAAAAATAAGCCGCTATGAATTTCGAAAATTGTTATGTGAACAGTATTTCGTATTGTCCGGTTGTTTTGATTCGTTTCTTCCGTGATATACCGTAAGCCCAATATTTTTCCGGCAAAATATTTATAACAATTTTTATATTGCAGTATCATAGCAGATATTATGACGTGAAAAGGGGAAATATGTATATTACTATGGTATTGCTGATTGTGAGTTAAGAATTACAAGCAGAATATGTAACAAACAAACTTTAGCCATCACACCTCGGAAGTTTTACGAGACTTCATTCAAGCTTTTCTGATCTCGGTTTACCGCTTCAATTTGTCATACCTGCGGTAAACGGGGTGGAGATACCTAAGAAGTAAATACTTGGTAATTGGCACACGTTACAGGTGATTTCCTGTAGATGTTTATCATATTTGAGGGGGCGCTACAGTCGATTTTCACCGCCTTCATTGTTGTGGGTCGTAAAGTGTGGACATGGCTCACTATTTCGATGATTATCAAAGCCTGCTCTTCACTGACGCAAATATGATTGAGAATGCGCCATGCACTATGAAATGAAGAACATGTCTATGCGAAAACGTGTTGGTTTTAGACAAAGATATGATCATAATTTGGCATAGCGCAAATCTTAGACAACTAACAATTTCGAGAATTGTGTGAGGCTCTATACGTTTGTAATTCCGTCATCGCCCGCGAGATAGAGCTCTGCTCGCGAACCTTCACGGCGTGATTGGTGGACTAGTTCATATATCAGTGATCGCCACCAATCACAACGTGAGGATACGCGAGCTGCGCGCCCCCTCGCCGAGAATAACGGAACGACGGAATTAAAAATGACCTCGCGCAATTCTCGAAATCGCTAGCGTTAACGGTTTCCTGACAAGTTAGAACGTTATCGTTGCCTAAAATCAACATGTTTACGCATCTGTGTATTCTGTATTTCATGTTGTACGACGGTATGCTCAATCATTTTTGCATCGGTGAAGCGTAGGCCCTGATAATAGTCGAAATAGTGAGCCATGACCTCACTCTACGACCCACAACAATGAAGGCGGTAAAAATCAACTGTAACACCCCCTTAAGAATATATCAAGAATATTCGCCTCACAAATTCGAATGTTTTCAATAGCTACAGATGACGTGGAATAAAACACTCCCGCCTTTTTTCGGTTTTTATCCGCTGTACGGAGTTTGGAATATCATATTTTTCACGCCGACGCGTATATTTGACATACCTCTGTGCATACATATTATCTATGTGCAATTAATGCGGAGGTATATGGTGTCGATTACGGAATTGTGCGGCTATGGTCGATTTAATTTCGCGTATAGCTATACGTACATACATATACCTACTCGGTAAACGCGTAGGCGAAACAATTGCAACGTGGGCTTTTGACGTGACGTTGCCACTGCCAGCTGCGGTCAATATGGCGCCGTTCGCCTCGGCGCAGCTTCCCTTATCCCTCGCGTAGCCCCTTGTCCTAGATACATCATGTAGGTTATCTCCGCTTCAAAGTATGCACGTGCGGTAGCGCGACGATCGTGGATATTTTCTATTCTTGTTATTATTATACATTTTTTATTTTCACAACTCGATAATTAAATACTTGCGTAACCTTTGTTTCGGTCTACGGACATCACGGAAGAGACGACTTTTTACGGTGTTGTTATTATAGTATGTATGCACATACCTACATATATACGTACAGTAGCTGGATATAACGCTTCGTCATTGTGATATCAAGAAACGTTAGAGAGAGAATTACATACATGCGCTACTTTTGTTAAAAACGTGTGGTTTTTTTTTCATTTATTTCATTTTTCACTACATTTTCTTTTCATCTTTTCATCTTTTTCTCAATTTCTCTTGTCCTCGATTTGAATTTAGAACACATTTATCATCACAGGTATCGTTACGCGCTTCCGGTTTTCATCATCAGCTACGCGCCAACGATAATGCAACACGGCCCCGATTTATATATAGATATATAGTGTATAGAAATACATACGTGTAGGTATAGTATAGGCATTCTACCATCGCACATGTACTGCACATGCCTTGCCTCTCTGCAAAGGTCACCGCACGACTTCCCTGTATACCTACAAATGCTGTTTTCCGCTTCTGCGTACGTACATACATACTCCGTATGTCTTGTATGCATTATTGCTGTTCACTTATTCTACGATTACATCAACTGAATATCGATAATTATTCATCATTTGAAAATGCATAGTTACTTACGGAACCTGAATCATCGATTATCAACGTATGCGAACGTAGACTCATGAATCTCTATAGTCCTGAAAATTTGAAGAAAAAAGCTCCTCGACGTGTCTCCGAAAGAATTTCGACTGCGTAACGGTTTGAATTTATACCTACGTATATTTGCACAAATCGCTCGGCGCAGAGCAATCAATGAGAGAAAAAAGGGATTCTTAAATGAGAATTATCTCTGCATGCCTATTAGTTACAAATAGCCATTATTATTTCAGTCAACTCGAATCTATACAAATGGGTCTTTGAATTTGCAGTCGTTGTCATTGGCCGTTATATATGCATAGACGTAGAGTATCAACGTGTTGCCTTCTCGCTTAATCAAACAGTTATGCACGTATACAATAATACATGTATAAATCGTATAGTAAAGGGAGACACACCTCTTCCGGAATAGCGATGTAATTGTTATAAATGAAACGTTTCGTATTACCGATATCTATATACCTATTATACGTTGCACAGATTGTATTGTTACGTGCACATACATTGCATAGATATACATATACATACGTCGTAAATATCCGCCGCATAGATATCCTATGTATACATACGCAAATATATATAATATATATACACGTATGTATATATATCTGACATAATATTTAATGACAGTGATTATTATATGCGTAATATATGTTACCGCGAATCAATATTGCTGTCGCTATGTAATATATATTGCATGGTATAATAATTAGACGAGGATAATTAGCGATAACATTTAGATATAGCCTGTTCTTCGATATTAAGTATATCTTTTCTCGTATACATTTATATATACATATATACATGTATTTATGTACCTACTAAGCAGTCGGACCTTGGTAACAGCCATTACGCACAGCTTTCTATACATACATACCTACATACATGTCTCTAAGGTACGTAAAATGCTTCTACTGCCAGCTTTCGCAGTATACGTATAGTAAACTGCCAGGCTTAGCTTCTGACGGCTAAAATCCCCCCCATCATCGGGTAGAGGCACTTTCTTTAAGGCCGTGGCGGTTATTGCAAAGAGAAGAAAACAATGCCTTCGCATATAATTGCGTAACATTTTACCGCGTTCCGGTTACCGTATTACCACCATCGTACACCATGGGCTCTGGAGATCATCCCAGAAATAAGTACAGAGTAGGCAGACTACACGTACCACGTACTAAGTACATCTACAAATGGCCTGTGTATAAGTGTGGGTGTTTATTGCATTATGTATACATGTACAATATACATATACTAGTATATTATGAAAATATCAAACAAACCATCGAGCTAAAGCATCGCGAGCTTAATTGAGTGGGCGAACGTGTTCGCGGGGTATTTATAAGCTGCCAGGCGTTGGGAGAGTGACACTGCAGAGAAGATGCAAAAAAAAAAAATGAAATAAAATGAAAACAGAGAAAAAAACCGACAAAATTTCTCAACTGACGGACTCCCACCGCTGGGCAAACTTGTTACATGATTCGTCGAAACGAGCAAAGAACTTCATGGACATTGCTGCACGCAACACCAGGGACCCCGAGACTAGAGTCACGCTAGAGTTCGGCTGGTCCTCCGCAAGGTCGATTCCGAGTGGAACAAAAATTGACCGCTGATAATTGACCGGAATGATTTTCGCCCAGGACAATCCTTGGTCGCGTAACCCTATGAGGTACAGGCATAAAAAGAACTGCAGTTATCAGTGCAGAAATGATATATCTTTTAGCGTTTCATAAAATCTTATGCTACATTCGGCGATAAAAGAGTACTATTTTTCTTAGTACTTCCCAATTTTCTCGTTCTTTATATTGAACTCACGATTACCAGGATCTTTCACCATACGTGTTGCATGTGTAGGCGTAATAATTTACTTTGCAATGATTATAGTACTCGTCGTCGTAATTGATAACTGATAAAACGTACCTACTTTCATTCTGGAAGAGGACGTAATTTCCGTGTTGAATAAAAATATGTCATACCAATTGACTGAGAAGTACTTTCTTCATATTGACAATGATAATTGTGACTTGTGGACTATAGGCGCCCATGGGTATATACATAGATCTGTGCTAAGTTGTACATACAGGTTTGTTCGAATTTCTCGTTTTATAACGGAATACGTTGAAAAGACGTTTTCTCATCACGGCCGCTGCAAGTTGTTTGTTGGAGCCGAGGGACGTGGTGTTTGGCCATGTGGATATAGTTTAAATGTGGGAAAGGATGTGTTGAGATGATATTTGTTTGGAGCTATAAGGGACTGGTGGTAAACCTTCCCGGATGTAGAAAAGTGTCTAGCACGTGTGTCAGTACCTACACACGTAGACATTCCGCATTCCTATAAAACTATAATATTATTAGACAATACCTTACAACCCAGAGAATAATCTTTCACTGTTAGGTATATATACAGAAGCTCAAATTAAACATAGACCGTCAGAGTTTTGCCGATATCGATAAAATCTTATAATGCATTTAATTTAAAATCTAATTGTTGTCAGTTACGTCAGATCGACTATGACTGTAGATGTAGATATGTATGTACCTTATACTTATCAATATCATTAATCAAAGTCGCATCTACATGCACCGCGCGGTCATTTCGTAAAGATTTGATCAACTGAAGTCCTATACTGCAGAGTTTATTGGTCTCCGCCTTAGGAAATCGCTTATAGTAGATTTCAAACTCGTCAATAATTATGACACTGATATCGTCAATAAATTATCGATCTCTGCAACCTTGATGGCGGTCAAATATTACCTTCTCTGTGTATAGGTGAGCTTCTGCAACATCACGAAACTCGTTATCCCAGCTGCTAGGACACGTGACGGGATAACGCAAACTTCGCCGATAGACCTTTGATTAGAGATATATTGACCGTAGTCGAATGCGTATAACGTGTGATTACAGATTATTTTCTTTTTCATCGCGATTGAATCTTCCGTTCTTGTTGAACCGACAATTACAGTGCTGCAGGTTGAAATAAGAAGAGTTAAAATAACAAAATAATCAACAAAAAGGCTGAATATTCTTCGATTTCTAGGTACACATTAGACTTCGATTTTCCCGTTTCTATTAAATCATAAAGATGATATTATTCCAAGATAATGATGCGGAAGTTTCAGTGAATTATACCAAGTCCTACGTTGGATTTCAAGGGAAAATAGTAAGGTTTTCCCGTGCACGAAGAATTTAAATTTAATTATATTCTCTATCGCTTTACTAATTTCCGTACGCTGCAACTGCATCGCTACATGCAGATGGCATCGGAGGGACCCTATATTAATTTCGGCTGGTATAGAGCTGAATTAAGATTAGCGGCAAGCTGTCCTCGGAATAGAAGATGTATTTTTAGTTCGCTTGCCGAGTAGTTATCGCTCGCAGACGATAATCATTCTTGTATGTGTGTATAGCATATGTGGGTCTATTTCTTTACTTTTTTTCGTGTTTGTTTTTTTTTTTCTCTCCTTTTTCTATATAATTTGATCGAAATTGACGGTATATAATATATAGAGGAGAGAGGAACGGCGAAAACTGTGCTGCTGCAGCAGCCTTATAGGTATAGCTGCATGCACGATAAAGAAGTTGAATCATAATTACCAGAAAGTAGAAAAATGCACACAAGAAATGGAAAAGAAAAGGAACAAAAGTGCGAAATGATTAAATGAGTTGTACGTAGAAAATCACACGCTATACAATATGACGGATTGCGCTGGCACATACCGCTGGCTTAAATCCCTTATGCGGAGAATTTACTGTGAGAGAAAAAGAGAGAGAGAATATCGCAACATATTACGCAATGAGGCCTGGTGGTAGCAGCACAAACCAAACACGCTATATAAGTATGATTTATAACAGCGTGGGACAGAATACGCAAAATATTTGTGTCAGCGGGCCTCCGTCTATTTACCACTTTTTGGTGGTTATTATATCCAGGGACCCAGAGGAAACGGAAATATGTAGGTCCAAAATGCGAAGATCTACGCAAATGATTTCCTTCTTGGAAAATCTTGCTGAAATTATGTTCAAGATCCCATCTTGGAAATCAGTTTTCGTCAGAAATATCTCACGACGCAGCTGATCCTATAATATTGAATGAAATTCATTCTAATTTTCATTCTAACTCTATTTCGAGGCGATAAGGTTCTCGAAAATGATTTCCCCATTTAAGCTTTTATTGATAATTCTTAGAGAAATGAATTCTCTAGAAGATTTGTAGCCGTTTCCAGTGTTCGATCTACCGTAGAGCAGACGTCTGCAAAAACACCAATTTCAAACAACTTTGACACACTATAGTTCGAACAATGGAAATGGATGGGAATTTCTTTCTCTACAAAAATGTTTCGAACACTTTTGCGATAAGATCCACGGTTCGTGAGATATTTGACGAAAACTGATTCCCAAGATGGCGGCTACGGTATATATAAACCTTTTTGCCCCGCTAACTTGCATTTATACTGAAGAAGTAGTCATAACAATTTTTCAACAAAAAATCGTTTCGTGCAAAGTAAAACGAATTCGCAGAAATTTTCTGATGACTTGACACTAATTTCCTCGGATTTGCAATGTATAGGTGCGGCTTGCCACAATGATGTATTGTACATGTACTTGATTATATGTATACTGTATATAAATTATATAGACGCATATAAGCAGGCGGTACATGCCCGTTATAGGTATAAAGACATGTATTTGTATATGTAGATATAAATGAGCACGTGACATTGACAAGGCGTCGCATAACCAGGTGCTCTTGGTGTGCCGAAAAAAAAAGCTTCCAGGACCTAGGATAACAAATCGGCGGTCGTAGTGTGCGGCGCTATTCGTCCGCCCGGGGAATCCCCGCTTTACCTGGCTTCGTCTCGCTTTACCTCGCTTTACCTCGCTTTGCCCCGTCGCCCCGGTCGCCCGGCGGCTGCCGACCGCGAAATTCGCAACAACGTGACCTTGACTTTAGCCTAACGCTCCGCGAAATTCTAACGGTGTAACAATACCCGGACAATGCTTCCCCGCCCGAGCGACAAACGATAATGGAACCAACGATCTTGCGACTTCCTGCTAATCATTGACAAACGATCTGCTGCTCATTATTCGCTCCTACTGCGAATTCGTCCGAGCACGCGACAATCAACCCTTCGTTTTCACTAGGGGTCAATATGACCCCACTCTTAATTTTAGCACTAAGTAAGTATAAGTTGTTGAGTTTGGATACCGTTGACGCTGCATGTGGCAGCTTTTTGTAGGCATCTGCACGCTCCCCATGTAAGGGCTTTTTTGGATCGGTCGTTATCAAGCAATTTTTTTCCTGAAATTATCACATTTCAAGACTAACACCCATAAATTTTATAAAAAAATATTGAAAAATGTAAAAGCTATGAATTTTTTAGTGAAAAAGTGGGTTTTTCACACACTGACCTGTTTGTGATTTTTTTCAATTGTGTTGTAATTCGATTTTTCACACACGGACTTTTTTCAGAAATAATTAAATGTTTAACGCGTATTCATGAATTTTTTTGTTGCAATTGGATCGATAGCTTTCATGTCCCAACCGTTCAAACATTACTGTCAATTAGACCCAGTGTGACAAACGCGGGATTTCCGGGATGTGTGACAACGAAGGGGTAACGGATCGACGAAATTGAGATACCTGTACCGTTTTTGACTACATTTTGACCACACCGCGAATGATAACAGAATATTTGGTCCGGTTTGATTATTCTAAAATCCCATTTTAAAACAATCATTTATTATTAAAAATATTCACGGAATATTTACCGCAAGGTGTAAATAATCGTAATCAATTCAATAATTGAATAGATCTATAGCATATCACAAAACGAGTACAATATTTGACAATTTTAGCCACAAACGGTGCGGATGTCGTTCTGGGTTATATCTCGTTATCGAAACGCGTTGTTTCACGACTCCGAATTATTCGCAGGTCAAAATATATCGAAATTCGCGACAGCGAATCATTTATCCGAGCCAGATTTTATACCTGTAAAAATTCCCTAATATTTACTGAACCACGGGATATTTATGAACGAACTTCGCAGGGCTGAAAGTTCAAGTCCAAACGAGCTCAGCAATATAGAATTTGGACCAGGTCGACTTAGTATTTCGAAAGTTATAAGCCGTCGAAGTTGATGAAAAACCACAATCATAATCTTCTTCTTCCTCTTCTTCTTCTTCTTTTCCGTCCGCTTTTTCGCATTCGATATAACTCGCAGGTAAAGTCCTGCGTTATGGCTATACACGCATTATGTATTGTATGTGATATGGTAAGGACAAGTCGCTCCGAACCTAACCTAACCTAGCTAACACAAGGAATATGAATCTAAATAGAATTCTATTGGTTTTTTCCAAACATTAAAATACTTAGCCACTTTCTGCCGTAGTGTAGCATTAATCTCCTCAATTTCATTCCGGTAGGTTGTATAACTTGGAAAAAACTACAAATCGCGTTTTCGAGGTAATACCAATGTGTAATAATGGGATTCCGGGGAGTCTGTTCTAAATTCCATTATTACCAATTGCTGTCACCTCGAAAACGCGAATCGTACTTTCTCGATGACTACGCAACCGATCCGAACGAACCCTCGACGAATGAATTAAGTTTTTTGCGGCAGAAGTGGCTGAGTATGTCACTTTGTCAAAAGAACTGATAGGATTCCAGTAAAACTCGTATTTCTCATGTTAGCTAGGTTAATTAGTTGCTGGTGATTTGAGATTTCTACCATATCATCTGAAGAATCATGTGCGGATCAGTATCGCATTTCACGCTGATACACCTAATAAGTGATCTCCCTTTGTTATTCGTCGACGTAGGCAGATAGGCTAGTATATACCTACGCTCGCTATGTCTTAACTATCCTCACGTTACTTCACCACGTACGTAGGTAGGCGCGAGAGCGTAATGCGTATACAATGCTCAACTCGCGCGTACCACGCGTCCGCGCAACGTAGCCCATAAGTACTTATACCTATAGCGCAAAGTAAAGTAAAGCTATTCGGTTCACTGCCAAGATATTTAGGCCGAATCAACGACGCAAGTTTCGAACACGAATCGGGAGAAAGTTACATCTAGCTAGGCTGGCTGGCTGCTACAGAACGTTTTTAGTATGGTGAAACCGTTTATATAACCGTCATTCGTTTATTCTCAAGGATTCGGTGCGCTTACGGCTTACGATTAGTATACGTATATTATGATTATTGTTATTATAGTCGCTAGACCGCGAATGTCACTCCTACGTCCTATACATAGTGAAAGGTGATTTGCTGCATACTATAGCGAGTTATTAATTTGCCGCTAGTTACCTCCGGTAGCTACTCTGTTATTTCATTACTCTATGAAGGTATACCTATACCTACACATACGTGTACTACAGTTTTTGCCAGGGAAACTGTTTTATTTTTATTTTTATTTTACTCTATTATACTCTAGGAATTCTGCCGAAGGTCGGGCAGCAGTAGTCGTAGTAGGTACATATAATAACAATTCCAAGTCCGAAAAATCAGACACATCGCGATTAACTGTGCCTATATGGCAAATCCGTGAAGTTTCAGGTTCTGTAACATCCGCGTAGGTCATTAAAGCGTTTGCATAATCATGGTCAAAGTATTAATAGAGCTGTGATTTGGAGAATCCGCATCTCCGAAGGTCTCAATCTGCAAATATAAATAACAAAATTTCTACTCATTTTGGGCTCCCTTATTAATTTCTTCTCTTCGTCGTCAATATCAAATTGGACGATTTGTCCAGGTTTTTCCATTCTGAATTTATTCAAATAATGCATCTTTCGAAACTTTCTCTCCTTATGATTTTAGTGGAAAAATTATCACCATCAGCGAATTTCTTTTCTCTTCTTTCGCCGCATGCATATATAGAACATGAAATACGGGAATATATATGTATACGCTGGGAACTGCGTGTAGGTATGTATATGTAATAAAATAGCAAATTAGCAAATGGGGGGGCACGGGGGACAAGAAACAATCAAGACTTATACGATTAGACATTAAGCGATCGACTCGAGTCTTCGACCGAGCGGATGGGCGATGAATCATCAGCGCATTTCGCATACGGGGCGCTTATACGTATGTGTATATGTACGTATACATACGTAGGTATGTGCAAACGTACGTACGTATATACATACATACGTCTGATATATTTTTATATTTGGCGGGGTTATTGGCGCGTATATACATACCTACACTCCCGGGCGTTAGATAATTCGGACAGCTGCTGTTGATAGTCCTGGCCTAGGGTAACGTTATCCTTGTAGAGTCCTACCCCCACCGAATCATCGTTCGCCCGCCGCTCGTCTCCCTCCTCTTCACATTTTCGTCTACATTACGCGGCCGCGCGGAGGGGTTCGGGCCACCCACTCGTCATCGGACCCGCGGCATCGTAGCCTCCAGCCGAAGGTTTGCGAATACGCGACCTTGACTTGCTCGACTGAATCCGCAAATCTAACGGCCGACAGCGTACTAGGTCTTATGTATATACCGGCCGGCTCGGGTTCGTGCGCCGAACCATTCGTTTCAGTTTTCGCGCTCGCTCGCTCCACGCCAGGGGGTCCTACTTTCTTTCTCTTTTTAACTTCCCGTTTTTTCTGTTCCTTTTTCTTTTTTTTTTTTTTTCTTACAGGAAGTTATTGTAATCACCCCGAAAATGAAAAATTGAGTTTTCACTAGATCTCCACATTTAGAAGTCCAGAGAATCAGCTCCGAACATTTTCAGATGAATCATGGATTTTCATGATTCTGGTCTCGATCGACGCGGGTTTCCCTAACTTAGAATTGATCGGATTCCCGAAATGATCGGTCCAGAAGTTATCGAGTTATCCGGAAAATTAAATTTTGGAAGAAAAAAACGGCGTTTTTGCTCATATCTCAAAAACGGATCAACGAGTTTTTATAATCTTGGTTTCAATCGGCTGGATTTACTTCAACCTAAATCTGAATAAACTTTCAAATCAATTGATTCAACAATACATCAGTTGGGAATAGCATCTGTAAACTTCTTGCGCACAAAATCTACGCAGGAAGTTATTCGATTCAGGCGAATCATCTGCTAATTGTTCTCTTTTTCGTTTCTTTTTTTGAGATCAGTTGCCAAAATGATAGGGAGGATAGGAATTCGAGGGCGCCTGATTTTCGGTGTCGACGAACCCCACGCGAGCAATGACGTAAACTATTTGATATTATTGGGTATACTTTTTTCTCATTTTATGCATTTTTTCAATGATTCTCATCACGCGAGATGATAAGGTCTTATTAATAAACTCATTAGTTACGAACAGGGCTCTACAGATAACGATAATTTTCATAACGTGCACGAAGATTACGGGCGAATTCGAGATATCGAGGGGTCATTTGCTTCGATTTTAGGTGATCCAGTGACTCCCGACTTCTGATGACTTTCAGCAACTTATATGATCGACCTTATTGACATCTAATGCCCAATGATTTCTAGCGACTTTCCACAGTCTCCATAGTGGTTCACACAAATTGCCAGTGACAACACATGAGTCTATAATAGTGACTTTTAATTACTGCCAATGACTTCGGGGAC
Organism: Ametastegia equiseti; assembly: GCA_963989295.1. Lineage (NCBI taxonomy): Eukaryota > Metazoa > Arthropoda > Insecta > Hymenoptera > Tenthredinidae > Ametastegia > Ametastegia equiseti. Next base: position 21,603,550 of record OZ022389.1, on the reverse strand, counting down.
TATTAGTTGACTATTGACTTCTCAATAATTCCTTGACTCTTAGCTACAATTATTCATGAGAAAAGACTTCCACGGAATTCCGAAGAATTTCAAATAATTCCAAACTATTGAAAAGACTGAGGACTGACTACTTTAAGGCACCCTTGACTTTCAACTGACGACTTTCCGACATGTCCGCAGTGGCTTTCGAAACTTCGAAAAAGTCAAATGACTTTAAAAAAGACTTCAAGTCACTTGAAATACCAATCAAAGCGATATGGTACAAGTTGCTTTTAACCAAACCTAGCTGACCTAAGAAATATGAATCTGAATGGAATCCTATCGGTGTTTTTTCACGAAATAATAAACTTAGCCACTTTCCGCAAAAAACCTAAAATCATTCGTAGAGGGTTGAGTATCTTACTGTTTGGAAAAGAAGCAATAGAAATCTAGTCAGATTCATATTCCTTATATTAGCTAGATTAGGTTCGCAGCGACTTGTACAATATCGCCATAAATACAAATACTTATCAGAAATGAAATTGTTTTCTCGAGACGATACGTATTCACATCGACACATTATGTAGATATAGGATGTAGAGATTGCCTATGGTGGTATAACGGAAAATGAGAACAGCTGTTGTAACGCAGGATTCGTATGGCTACTTTTATACTTCATTATACCGAGGAACACTTGCAGGATGACGCAGACCATCGACCTTGAGTAGGTCTTTGACCTGTTCAGCCTGACAAATAAATGTATAACAGGGACTGGCATCTACACTAATTAAACGATAACAGCCTTGGATTTTGATAAACCGCACTTACATAGCAAATATTTGTGCGGTGGTATATAGATATATATATATACAACGAAGAAAACACAACACATGTGTGTGTGTGTGTATAATAAACCGCGTAAACGCCGATAGTATAATATGTATACGCTTTTGTAACGCACTTCCTCAGCAATACTTGTCGCGATTTTGTAGATTCAAATCATCATTCGTTATCTGCACTTATCTAACTTACTACGTAAGTATAACCGTGAGTTGTGTATAAGAACGACATACGCGGGCGGATCATAATACCCTCGTGAATGCGTACCTATATACCTATTCCATACATACAAACGGGTTCTAATCAGCTCGTTAACCTTCACGCGTATCATTTTCCGAGTTAGTGTTTATTCAATTATATCGTATGATATAATTCAAGGTTGTGTATACAACGAACGTATAAGTTTTTTACGCTCAAATTATTCGGCGATAACAAGACCCCGGAAACTGAATTGACATCTCTCATACACTATACGCATTTTCAATCAATTTTTCCTGTAAATCGTTCAATTCACCAAAAACTACTGTTACGTTATATGTTTCCGCACAGATGTATACGCGATAAATACACACCTACTGTCGAAATGTGTTCGCGTGTTATACGTAACACAAGCAGCGAAGGCACTTGTTTGCTGATACTTGACATGGGTCGGTCAGCTGGCGTCCGTCCGGAGTGTTCTTTACCAGCCATACCGATTACCGAAACCTCTGGCGCGCCTGGCAACGGGACTTTAAACTCTATACATATGTATATACTACAGCTGTTTCTCAACTTATAACGAAGAACAAATTTGGAGGTCTGGCAATGAGAGTGATCACGATGTCGCCGTGGTGTCTGATCGGGGAATCGAAATCATTCTGTGTACCGTTAAATTCAATATAAATGCTTTCATTGCTTCGTTTCCTTTCAAGTCTTGACGCTATCATTTGCGCTGACTATACCAACTTTCGGTAAAAAAAAAAAGCGAAATGTCTAACCAACAACTCCTTCGTGCTATTCGATCGCGTTCGAGGTCGCACGGTTTCTCCAAATTTTCAATCGGAGAAAGTATGTTGTACCTACGTGTAAAGTATAACTCTGTATACAAGTGACGGTTATTCCTTTACAGATTCTATTGTCCAAATTGCTAAGTATCTGACGTACTGTATGACTAACGTATCATCATGATGATGATCCTTCCATTATACCCGTTAGAGTATCATTGTAGGTGACCAACCCTCGCTGGGTGTCCACGGGTCTCCATATCTATGATATGCATCCAATTTTACATTCTTTTTCGCCGTATGTGTTACATTTCATTATAAACCCAGTGAATCGAGAAAGTAGCCTGCTGAGTACTGCTGTGCATGTATGAAGAGAATCTTATGAGTCACGTAATACAGAGCTCAATTATCATTACGAAATCGCTGGAATCAATTCTGGAAGTTGAAGGATTGGAAATGTGTGATGTCCAGAAATTCGTATAGTGATTTTTGCAGCGTACACTGATAGAAAGCATCTACCACATTCTACCACTTTTCGCCGACAAATTACTATTTTTGATAGCAAGTCGACGTGCAGTCGAAAAACCAGGAGAAGTAGCAACTTTTCAGTCAACAGTTCGCAGCAGGACTGAGATACGTTACACGCTACTCGGAACTAAAATTACAACCCGGCGTTGTAATTATCGCTATTTGTAAAAATTGCAACATATTTCAGAAGTCTTCAGATCAAAGCGTGTTATTTTTACTATTCGCGATTGTAATGCACTAGTTTCGCACCGCTTCGTGATACACTGTCAAAGGCGAAGACATACTCTGTCGCATGCGAGATAGTAATTTTTACAACCTGAAATAGTAAAATTAAGTACCGCGTATAGGAATATGGCGGACACGGCGATCATGGCCCTGACTTTCTCGCAAGTGCTAACTTTTCACCCAACGTAACATATAAGCACGAAAATTTTCTCTCAGTTATAATCCAATCGAAGCGTCCGCTAGATAGCGTTAGGGTATATGCGTTATTACCGACTGCGTCAATGTATGAAACTAGTTGTAAGTGCGATAATTTTAAGTCAAACACATGTACACCATTGTTTGTAAAAAATGTCATATGTTTTCACCCTTCCAGTATCCTCACTCCAGGTCATCCATTCAAAACGCTAGCTCAACCGAAAGGTGGTAGTGACAGTAGGTAAGTCCGCCATTTACGATCGGCGACAGAGGCGCTGTCAACCAACTTTTTTTTGACAGACTTCAGTTTACTATCTGAGATAGTAAAAATTCCGACACAGGTCGTTCTTGATACGATCGAGTATAGTAAAATTCAGCATTCAAATTGCGAATCATACCCTTTTTGAAGAGTAATTTTTAACATTAGTAAAATTTACAAGGTGGATTTGTAATTCTTTCTATTGTGTGACCACACGTCATTCTACTACCCAAAAATAGCAATTTTTCGGCGATATGTGGTAAAATGCGGTATATGCTTTCTATCAGTGTACTTATGTAGAATTTTCCCTCTACTTAAAACTGCTTAGAATCGATGATCATACCAAGGCATATGATGAGTTGAAACCAAATATTCTGTGAATATCTATCATGAAGCTGTGGGTTTAGAATTTTTGTGAAATCCTAGGCGTCCATATGTGCGTGTTGTTAATTCATCGCGACTAGATATTTCGAGCTAAAGTTTACTGTCCTATGATTGGACCGAGCTGCATGAGACTTGTCCATTTTCCCGTTACAACCAGCGACCACTCGGAAACCGAAGTTGAGAAAACAGACCGTTAACCGTATCCCTCGTACCGTATACACAAACGCCACTACATAATCAGTTAGACCGGTAAAATACGTGCTCATGCGTGTGACACACAAACATACCTATAAATACTGCTTTGAGAACGTGTATGTACACGTTTATAACACATCTTTTCGCAGGAAGAAAGAGAGAGAGGAAACCTTTCAACTAAACATGGGAATATGGAGTTAAAAGGCTTTGAAAAACCTGCGTTACATCCACCTACATATAAGTAGATCTGAATTATGAAATACGTGACTTTTATGGACGTGGCATTAGATTTTCCAAAACTTATATTATATCAGAAAATTCTGAAAAGAATTCGAAACCCTTGAATATAAGTCCAATTGCGGATGTCCGGATGAAATAAGAATACTGCATAATTGAAATCGCGTGAAAAACAAAGCCCTCCGGTTCTAATTCCAATACATTGGTTCATGGGCCTTTCCATCCATTGCGATTTCAATCATCTATTCTTTTTGCATCCGGACCCTGAGTTCATTTGCGTTTGGCAATACATGTACTCTAACTATATTGTGCACACGTAATATACTAGGTATTACGAATCGTATGAATCTATACATACATATATGATTGGATGTAACGAAAATCGTGCAAAATTGCCCATCAGGTTTTTGAACAGGTGAATGTGCCGCCAAATAAAATGGCTCGCGGGAAAGCCGCGGCGTGTGAAGTGCGATACTTGAGAGGTTAGGTTAGGTTAGGTTGGGCTGGGCTAAGCGTTCCTCAGATTGCCGTTAGAGACGAATGAATGGCGCACATAGTTGCAGAGAGCCGCCAAGAGCGAGTTGCGGAGTTCTTGAGGCGATCAAGATTCGGCTTTGCCTCGTTGTTTTTTTTTTCATGTATTTTTCTTTTTGTCGGTACCAAGTACAATGATTCGGGAGAGGGTCGATGGACCATGGTCTCGACACTCGTCGTCTGCTAATACAAAGCGAAATGAACTGAGATCGATAACGTACGTGTATAGTTCTTTCATTCGGCTTCACGTACCACGAATCTATACATTTACATTACACATCCCTAGATACATACATGTATGTATGTATAGCAATAGCATATCGCAGTAGATATACACGGAATGGCAAATTACTTCTCGGTATCATTTTGTCACGCGATTTTTTCCCTTAACTTCTTTCAATCTTCTTTTTTTTTCATTGTTTTTCATGCCAGGCAATTTCCTACCGTATTTATCCATTACTTTTCTACAACCGTTCACCTGCAGATATACATCCGCAACGAATTGATCCCAGGTTTATAATGAACTGTAACTGATTGCATTACACATCTACCTGTATCGATGACGACCTTCTTCCCCCTCGTCAGCATATGCAAGTATAACACGATTTTTCAGGATTGTTCCGAATCTCTGGCCCACTATATAATGGTTTTACTCATTTAAATCACTTCTATGTGCGAATTAGTCTGTATGCTAATATGTACACGTCTTTTTATTTATTCAATGCGTACTAATAGGTAACTTCACTGGTCAACCGATCACCTACACAGAAATTGTGTGAACAAACTCCTGTAGTTGTATGCAGTAATCAATAATAACTTAAATTCTTGAACCATAATCAAAACTCGCAACAAAAGAGAAAATAATAATAATGAATCACGATTTCAAAAGCAGATTTATGCTTTTTTCGTGGGAGCATTTATCGACCTGTGCAATAATCAATTTTATAGCACTTATACCTGCCGAATATACAAACCTGCTCGATTTCAGTTTTTGTCTTATTCAGTTATTCATTTATGCGTTTATTTGTTTTCCATTCTATTCAATATCGATTGACCAACTTCGCTTTCTAGGTTGAAAAATTTCTACTGCAGTTTGCGTAACTTGAGGTTGCAGTAGGTAGGTAGGTAGGTAAGTGTATAAGCAAGATATCTATTGTTGGGGCCTGAGGGTGGAATCCGTTGAGGAACTTTGGTATCCCGTTGGAATTAAATTCCGTGTCAGAAACGCGCCGGTTTCAATCCCTAGGACGTCGAATTCGGCTCTGGCCAATTTCCGGTTGCCACGGATACGCTCTATAGACGCTCGTATGGATTCAACAACCTTCTTCAACCTATACACCAATACATACATATACCTTATCCTCAATTTACTACATGTCCTTTATACGGATACGAAAATTATAGTCTCCATTGTACGCCTGAACGCAGGTATATTTCATTTCAAAAGACTTACTCTTCCTATATATTATATTAACATTCTGCAGTGTAAAAAAACGTATATAACAAAATTCTAATGGCATTTTACATGCTCTTGCTATCATATGAGGTTGCATATGGCGTGTCCTCGCAGGGTAGGTACGATAAATATATACATTTTCATCTTTATCCATATATCTGCGGTATATGCCCGTAAATGTAAGGCTGACAAATTTATTGCACCGTCTGCACGCATTACGTAATTGTTTCGTTCAACGTTCGTCGCCCCCGCGCTTCTCTTCTGGTACCCAAATATCATGTATACAAATGACCATATGAAAATTGACCGGTTAAGCGTAAAAAGTTGAAAACAATACGATTATGTACGAGCTTGCAGCGCGAGGTCTGCGAACCAACTACTTATAATAATTGACGTGGTCGCATAATCAGGTCCGTACAAATTAATATCATTGATCTATTTCTCCATGACTCCATATACCATCTGCAGGTACACCAGCTACTGACCACCTCCGCGTATTATCCACCAATAGGAATATGTATATGAAAGATATTATACACACAATATACGTGTATAATGTACATAGGGTAACTGCAGGTAGACGTCATCGCCATAGTTTACGAGTATAACGTGGGCGTCCGAGTCTCCGTCCTCTGCCTTGCCCTCTGCAGTAGCAATTTTATTTTTTTTTACATCTGTTTTAAATTCCATTTTTGCGAATGGCTGATTTCTGCAGCCTTTATAGTGATTTTTGCAAACTGTTCACCTGTAAGCTATGCGTGCAGAATATATTGAGGAAGACGGCTTTTTCATTTTCGGCCGACACGCTGCAGGTACGAGGTTCAGTTAATTAGGGTACTGGCAGCTATGAAGTGGGCCGATTAGTTGAACCGGAAATACCTACGCAGCCGGGGTCAATCTAAAGATACACACGGTCGAAATTTCGAAAACATTACTCACGTCTATAATAAACCTTATTCTGTGCCGATGAGCTTGACGTATATCCTACAGTATACATATTATACTGGACACACAAATTTAGACAATTACTAAAAACTATATGTATAGCGGTCAAGATGTGAATTTTTATTTTTGGCTAATCGCCTCTCTAAATAAACCCCATCTTTCAAGGACATAGAGCGTGACACTACACTAGCTAGACGAGTGAATCACCTCTCAAGCTAACTTTGTCTGCAGCTTGATGGTGCTCGTCGTCGATGGTTCTGAATACTTGGTAAATTATATTTGTATATTGGATCTTGTTTCTCCCGTTTACGGGAAAAGGTTAATCAATCGGCAATGGATCGATATACAAGTTTCTTGGTGAAGGTAAAATTTTCAACCTACAAGTGCAAACGCTACAGAGCGACGCACTTACGTTATTCACTCATTCAGCTAGTGTTAGTCCTCTCCCGGAGTTTGTATAGGTTTATCATTCTCCGCGTACGCAAAGTTTTTGAGTGCAGTACCATGTTGCCTATATGGCGTCCGGTCGTTCCGCCAAAGAACGGAACAGAACGCCCGCATTCTATACACATTTCCGGGAAAATGGAACTTGTTGGTAAACTAATTTATGGTTCTTGGACGATCGAAGTCTCGAAGATATAAGTGCAGAATTCGTTGGCGAAAAAGAAATTCATTTATTCAATAATAAAACAGGGCAGTTGTCATAAGATACATACAATTATAGGTACTTTATACCACAGCATGAAGATAAATTTGAGAAATTTATATCCACGTCTTGTGCTGATATTTATATTCTAATCAAAGCTTTTTCCTGTCTGTCCTCTGTGCCGGAGATTACAAACGTCGACCACAACTGCAGCGATTCCTCTGAGCTTTTAGCTGTTATCATTTTCCTCGTTTATTGAAAATTCCACGAATGTTGGATAATAGTCAGTCTTGTCATTCGATAAGTTTTATTCTTTCCCTCTATACTCTAGATTCAGAAACCAACCTAATATCATCAATGATGATAATCGATAATTAATAATGGTTCATTCAGTCACTCGCAGCTATTTCTCATATTATAGCTACATTCCTTTCTTTTTTTTTTCTCAAGTTATAACAGCATCGATGTTCATGTTATTTTCGTAAAAATTTCTTCTATGCCTACATTAGCCATCGCCTTACGGCGCACGTTTATATTATTAACGTCGTAAACACTGAATTGGTAGATATTTTTAGTACCCCCAATAAAATTCGTAAATTTGTCGAAAGGTGAAAGTATATACTATAATATATTATATATATGTATACATGAACCGGCCGAGCAAGTGTTTTCAAAGTACGAAATTCATCAGTCTTTGCTATTCTTATTATCGGAAATACACATACATAGAAATAGAAATAGATTAGACGATGATGTCATACGGGAGTGCGAAAATATTGATAGGCCGTAAACATCTAACGTATATACGCGAACCACCACTGAACTCTGAGATCTGTGACGTGGACAGAAGAAAAACAACAAATGGCTTAGTATATTTACGCGATCTAATTGATCATAAGATATTCAATGGAATCGACGCCGGATATGGGATTGTCCTCTAGTCATCACACGATTCTATGGATCTGAAAAGTCCGCGTATATTCTGAACACATATACATATTTCAACACTGATATGATTACGATTTACGCTGCGTTAATTACTGCTTAATAATAGTAAGTACATAAGAGTTTAATCGAAGAACTACTATAACGGCCCGTCGTATATTTGTTTCATGGTCGCCCAAACGCGAGCAGCTAGGCTAGTTCTATAATTACTTCTATATGCGCAATATATCTACAGGTATATACGTCACATCCGTTTCTATATATTCCGAAGACAACAATTGACAAGGTCGAAGCGTGGGGGTTAAAAATCAGATTCTTGTATCTCCGGCTAGATAAAAGATATCGCTACGGATATACCTGCGTTTATAGGCGTTCGGGTATAGGTACGTATAGTGATTTCGCTTTCACAACTCGTCTATGTACTATATATGATATACAATTATAGCTGATCGTTTATGCATAATTCTGTTCCGCTACGGGAATTCTGGTGTACAACTCTTGGTACTGCACCCCTTTGTGTTATTTTCTTTTTCGCAGTTATATATTTAGAACAATATTAACCTACTTACACTTTTTTGGCATACTTCTACTCCACTTTAGACATTTGATAGTGGTGCAGTTGTGGTATATAAAGTATTCAAACTTTTATCTGTCGCAAGTTTGCGTAGATAGATAAATGAGTGAATATAAATAAGGTAGACAGGTACCTACGTGCATGTTTATTACACACATGCGCGCGCACATACGTCTTAGATTTACACGCGTGTGATGTGCACAAGACTGTGTCTAGTAGATATGGAAATATCTAAGGAACGAATGAATGCTGCGTAGAAAGTGCGTCGGCATAACAAAATACGAAAGGCTACTCATTTCCCTTGAAATTACATATCGCGGTAGCTTTCGTCCGTACGTATACATATAACATAGGTATATACATATGTATGTATACGTGTACGTATGTACAACATGATACATGTGTGGACAAGATACGTGTATTTAGTTTACACGCATGTGTACATAACGTCGTATAGAGACACTCGCTACTATTACTCCCACTTTCGTCCTCGGTATAGATACATTATATATATGTATATATGTATGTAATATGTATGTTGTACATACACAGATACCCGGTTATCTACAATATTGAGATGACGAGATAACTTGCGATGCTGGTCACAGATAACGGCGACGCGAGTTTCGTAACCGTCAGTATAGGTACCCACTCTTTCTCTCTCTCTCTCTCTCTCTTTCTCTCTTTCTAAAGCCCGCGTAGTTTGCCCCGGGGCTGAAGATGCTCGATCGTTTGGCTGTTATTGCCATCGCTGCTCCGTTGCTTCGTACTTTTAATCACTTACACCTATACCGCGATCATTTACAGTTTATTTTTTAATCTTCCTGCCGAATGCGGGGCAAAAATAACGAGAAGACGACAAACGCGGAGACATGGTACAATTTCTAGTCCGTGAACAATTGAACATACCTGACTATACATACGCGTCTATATTATGACCTCATCCCTCTAACAATAAGCAAATATAAATTTGAATTTCAAAAGCTGCGAAAGGTGAAAATTCCAAATTATTATACCACCGAATCAGAGTTTTTGGAAAGATTATTCCCCAAAAAGTCTACGTAGCCAATTTACAAAAATTCGAATCGAAAAACACCGAAGGTTCAAAATTCCGGAAGCTGAAGATCCGAAAGGCTAACGTTTCTAGAAACTCATCACCGCGTCTCAAATAAATTCTAAATGTCAACTGTTCGGAACTTTTGGAATTCGGAGCTTCAATCCCGCTCCGAAATATCGCCTCGAGATTACGAAAGTCGAAGAGCACGTGGAACAGGTGTCGCGTTACGGTATAGAACCTCCGTGCACCTCGCGGACGTACGAACGATTTTGTAGATATACATCGAAGCTTGAAAACCGCCAAAGTTAGCCTCCCGGATGGACGGCGTGCTGCAGCCTGTTTACGAACGCATACATACATATAAAATATATCCTGTATATACACGTATGTATGTACATAATATACCAACATAGAACGAGGCGCAGCATTGACCAGGGAGTTGCAAAGCGTGGTTCACTCAGGTAAAGCGAAGATGGATCGCAGATGAGACAACGACTTCGTGATTCAGCTCGCCGGTATAATTTGCGCTCTGTTGCCTCCAGCGATCTCTCTACGTGTCTTCTTCTCGCTTTGTCTATTTGCCTCCTCCCTCTTTATCGCAGCTCTACACAACTTCCCATGCTTCCCTTTCCCTCCCCCCTTCGCGCCCAGGGGCTCTGCCGGTCACCGCGCGTCCTGGCCTCGACCACGAGCACCACGAGTTGCCCGCGCCCTCAGCCATAATGGCGATGTAAACAAGCTGACTGCGCATGCGCAAACTCTTGAATTCTCGGGCGCCCGCCGCGCGTAACGTATCGCATACTACGTATACCTACACACGTATTTTATAGTATATACGTACGTGGTACGCACACGGCTCCTTTATTATTGTACGTATATAAAGCGAGCCGATGTGTGCGGTATAAGTGGATTTATAAATACACATTATGCGCGGAGCGCTGTTTCCGCGTCGAGCTTATACGAGGAGAATACCGTAGCTCCCGATCACTGTTCAATTCACAATATTGAGATTTCAATGCTGGACGTATATCATTTTCTAACCGCATAGCTGCAGAGTCGGGATCGTTGTAAATCGTAATAAACGTACAGGCCGGATCGTTATCGAAAATAGTAGGTGACTATACATATGCGCATGTTTAATATTGTTGCGAAAAACAAATGACGAGGGATATCGAATGCACATTTATCGTTATTGTCTAGTCAGTTTCTCGCTCATTGCAACAGCAAGGCGAGCCGGCGGCTTCGATTTTCCGAGATCTTCCGGGTACCGCGAAACATCGGCAGTGATAACTTCCGCAATGATACACATAATGTATACATATGTATACATCTCGATGGTTAAGTCCGAAGCTGACAATAAGGCCACAGGTCGGCAACCAACGAGCCTCGAGCGTACAAAGCAGATATAAAACGGCTCTTGTCCGGATGGAATTCGAGACGCGCTAGTTGCTGGCGCCAAGATTAAAGATGGCGCCACCTGCGATGCTGCGCGATCCCGCGTATATACCATACGTGTAATAATTATACATATCTCGCGCATGAAACCTAAAACTTAAGTCGAGCTATATCCAAACAGAACTGTATATATTACATATACAATATACATGTATATACGGGAGAAGATTTTGTTACTCCTATTTCTCAACCCGAGAGCCCGCGCGCTTCTCAGAGACCGCGTATAGTAATGGCTGCAGCCGTAATTAGCAGTTGGTCAAATAAATTACCGGGCCCGGCTCGCTGGCTAACGCTGATTGCACTTGACGCGAGTTATAGGGTAACGTGGATCTGCCGTATCCAGCTGACGACAGGAAAAACGATCGTCAACTATACAGTCGGTTGATTTCCTGAGCTAAACTACGCTCTCACGCTCTTTTTCTTCAGCCTCGTATTTCGCAATCTCTTGTATTTGTAAACATATACATATGTATGTATACAGCGCTTTATGTCTCTCCATACTATGGACTCGTTCGAAGAGAATATCAAAAAGAGCGTTATCTTCTTTGTTTGACTCGGATCCAGTTTCTCTTTGCCGATTGAAGAAGAGAGAGACGCGCGCATAATGTGGCCGGGTGAGATAATAGATATTGCGGTTGAAAAATTCAAGTAACCACGTAGTCGCAGTCCGCATTGCAATAACATTGCAACTGCAGTCTCAACGTAACGATTCCGAGCGATGATCGGCCCCCGAGAAGCTAACGGCGAGGGGGAGGGGGGGCGGTTGGGGTAAACACTTCTCGAGACAACCGCGCGCGGGGCTATCGACCAACCTTGGAACAAAGGTAAAGGCAAAAACCCCGAGATCCGATGGAAGCCGTTTTTCAGCTGACCATAGCGAGGGTGACTCGTTCTTCGCCGGTCAGGGGTGCGGGTAGCGGGGCGAGAACGACGAGGGCGGCCGGCTAGACGGGTTTCCCCAAAACAACCGTCGTACCAACAAAGCGAACTACGACTACGGTCCTCTCCTTTATTCAGCTATCGCGTCGTCATCGCCTCTCGTGGCTCCACCGCCTCTGAAGGATTCTCTTTGTCCCTTACAGACTTACCCTGCACGGATCCTTTTAATCGTGACTTAGTTTCATCACGTTCTCATACATGTCGATCATTATTCGTCATTTAGAAACAATATTCAGCTATAAAGCACCTGCAGAAACTTGCTTCGATCTTTTAAAATCCTTCAGAATACGTTGCTCAGGTACCTACGAGCACGCGGGCGCATTGAAAACAAAGGAAACATGCCCTTGCCGGTGCCGGTGCCGGTGATGGTGCGCAGCGCGGGAAGCCGCTACGTAATTTTCTGCGTTGTCCGTAGCCGCGAGGTACTTGCCGCCATACATAGTAGGTACTGTGTACCACACGGCCTATACGTACGGCGGCCGAGGGGATCCGTGAGGCAGCTGTGGCGGTGGCCGGAGCCGGAGCGGGCGGAGTAACGCCCGGAGAATCAAAACAAACCGGCGGATGAGCCCTTGTGTTGGTGCGTCCGCGACGTATGGTGAGGGTCGGCCATTGACCCTTATGCCTTACACTGCCACCACGCGCGCACGCTCGCTATACAGTATACACGTATACATGTATATATGTATACCTGCGTTTCAATGGTGTATATATACATGTATTTATATACTACATAAAACCGCGGGTGACTCGAGAATTACCAAGAGAAGAACTTGCTCCACAGCACTATTCACGTACTGTTCTATCTATTCCCAACACTGCCAGGCGGAATCAATTCGAGCATAATACAGCGTAGGATGATTCTTCATGTTCATTCTGGGTTATGCGGTTTTTTGTGCAAATATTCATACAGCCAAATAGCGGATACTTTGGAACGTACGTGGGGTAGATTCGTGTTCGTCGCGTGAATAGAATGTACAACGTCTTCGTTATCTGGATAATAGCGTAGCTTGGTTTGAGGGTTGCGCGAGCACCCGGTAGATCGAATCGCATTCGCTTGGGAGAAGAAATCTCTAAGGAACCAAGAGGGCGGTCGTCGCCTCTTCTCTCGCAGGCGCTTCTCAGATGCTGTAGGGAACTGGCTTACCTCGGCGTGCCTCGGGTTTGTCTGGGTAGGGTAGGGTAAGGTGGGGTTGGGTTGGGTTGGGTCGAGTAGGGTTCGGTTCGGTTCAGTTCGGTTCGGTTGTATTCACTTGCATCGAATCGAGGCTCCGGCTGATATTCAGATCTTTCATGTACGTACGCACACCTCCACATCTACTCCGGTCGTATCAGATATATGTTAGCGTAAGGTCGTCCGGAACCCACACAAACTCGCACGCACGCAACAGGGCAGCCACCCTAGGTTCATGTCCCCTCACGCCACGGCAACCTGACGAGCACCGTAGCCGTAGATCTCACATACATATGAATAGGTATATAGTATAGATGTACGAATAACACGCGTGTCTGTAGATATATGCGTGTATGGGAGTTTTGGTGGATACGCACCATAAGGAATTAGAAAACCGCTTGAATTTAGGTAAATTCAAATATCATTTGATGGTTTTTGTTATTTTTCTGCTAATCAAATTGAGAACGGCGAAAATAAAAACCATCTGATGATGTTTGAATTACCTAAATTCAGGCGGTTCCCATCTCAATGATAGGTACCTAATTCCATATGGTGAGCATCCACGAATTGTATACTCGGAGAAATCATCTACTCCAATACAAAGTTATACCGAAAAATTAATTATTCATTGATAAGTATAGATTTTTGATTCTGCGCGGCTCAAATAATACTACGAATATTCCTGATTTTTCATACTATGAATTCTTATTCTTGTATTCGAGCATAACAGATGAATTTTTCTTCCAGTTGAACATTATAGGCATGAATGTACATTGCACATAAGATCCCGCATCTTTTTCTTGCTCGCCGAATTCGGCGATGTGTGAGATCCGCATATTTATTTCTATAATTTATCACAGCCGCTCTATGAACTCCAGAGAAAGGTGTCGATCATTCGAACCTAAACTGAAAAATGGATATTTTTTGCAGATAAACTATACATCACAAAATGATAAGTATTCAATGACGTACTGTAAACATAAATTTCCCTTGTAGATTATACTCATACGACATATGAACATTTCTTTGGAATCCATTTTATGTTCTATTTCTTCGCAGTTGTACAATAAATTTCCGAACATTGCATTCCAATTTTTGTCCGTTATGATTGATTTTTTCGAATGAATTTGTAAGTGAGTGTCAACTCAACTTAGCCGATATACATAAGCACGTAATGTTCGCGGTCAGTTGGATCGATCTGTAACGCGGCCGTATAGACGAGATGAGGGTTGATTGAAGTGGGAGAAAGGATCAAGGCCACCTTCAAATACTGCTGAATAAGGGCTGGCCTGAGAAGAGGGCTGCGGGGAAGGGACGGGGGTCTTAAGGTAGGCCCGCAGTTGGTTCTATATGGGATGGTTTGATTGATCGCGTGTAATAAATTGGCAGGAATTTCTTTTTTTCGAAGAACGCGTTAGATGGGCTTGTTGAATTTATGCCATATACATAATAAACACGTATTGTTTACCGTATATATGTTACACATGTATAGGTAGTTGAAGATATCGGTAAACGGATGTAAGAGCATGTAACGACGATTGAACAATAATAGGCGGGGATATAGGTATAGGTTTAGGTATAGGTAATAGAAAAATCGAACAGTCATCGTTACATGTTTGGAATAGAAAATGAATTCGATATTATACGTGATTTCGTCACGCTCTTGAAAGTCACGAGGCGTAAAACTGTGAGCGGATCATGTCCGCCAATAAATCTCTGACCGGAAAAACTATAATATTGTATACATATATTATTATCGTCAGGACGAGTAAGTAGCGCGTTAAAAATGTGCAGAACGAAAGCGAGAAGAGAAACGGATGCGCGGCCGCACGCTTCCGATAACGATATCGTACCTACGCGCGACAGGCGTTCTTTTGTTTTCAATATTCACGGCCTTATCTCGCGACAAGGCGGTCAGCTGTTCGGCAAGTGCGAAGCACGCGCGCGCTCTTCGACCCGCGGCGGCATCGGCGACGGAGTCGGTAACGTTATTGTATTATTGTCCATCCGTTGCGTAAAAATTGAAACAGCGGTCGATTTGAATCGCTCTCGAAAATCTAAACCGATCTATCACCATTGGCTCTCTCGATCGCCCCCTGCAAACTCTATACAAGATCTCGCGGGGATGTCCAAGTATAATTCGACCAGTGCCACCGTTTGCTCGTTCCGCTGACAGTATATCGTACTGCTATTGCTGCGGTTCTCGGTTGTCGACACCGCCGCTCACACATATACACAACTTTAACCGCACGCCGAGTCACGCTGTGCCTATATTGTAGCATCATGATGCTGCCTGGCAAGTGGCAACTCCGCGCTTACTCATCCCGATTCCAAACCGAATCTGCGACGCGTATGCACCGCGGTAGATACGTTCTACGTACCTGCTCGTTGTAGCGTCTGATTGCATAGCTATACTATAGTTTATTCATTTACTAGGTCCCTCTTTATGCCCGTACGCGATTACGATTTTCGTGAAATTTGTACCTGCTAGCCGAAGGGGTTTTGGGCGAGGAGCTATTCTTTGGAAGTCTTCGGTTAGAATTCTTAGAATTCGTCAAAATACGCAAATGGTAGTCTTTGGAAGACTTTGGAAGTCTTCGGAAGTCTGTAGAATTCGTCGGAACACTTTGGAAGTCTTCAGAAGTCTGCGGAAGTCTTCGCAAGTTTTTGAAACTCTTTGAAAGTTTCGAAAGTCTTTGGAAGTCTTTGGAAGTCTTTGAAAGTCTCCGGAAGTTTTTGAAAGTCTTTGGAAGTCTTCTGAAGTCTTTGGAAATTTTCGGAAATCTCCGGAAGTCTTCGGAAGTCTGGAAGTTTCGGGAATCTTTGGAAGTCTTTGGGAGTCTTTGGAAGTCTTCGCAAGTTTTTGAAAGTTCTCGAAAGTCTTTGGAAGTCGGAAGTCACCTGTACCTACACCCAAAATCGAATTGAATAGTCCCTCGGATTTGGATGTCCCTTGGAGAAATTTAGGGGCTCGTAGTAGTAGGCTTAACGTCTGGGCGACGGTGGCATTGACTCAGCCGAACCGAGGATTGGGCTTTTGTATACGAACTACGAAGGCAAATGCAGGCGAGGACTCGAAGGGAGGAGAGTGAGGTCTGTGACCTCGTGACGGACCGTCGCCCGGCGCTCTCCGGTTCTCCCGACTAACTTGCGAGCCATCGCAGCTCCTCTCCGCCTTCGTCTTCGCCTTCTGCGCTCCAGGACGCCGTGCAACCACCTCGAGAATACGAAGCGACGAAAATGAGCGCGCGTAAATGGTACTATTATTTCGCATGAAAACCGCGGGGTTCGTTGGACGATAAGGAACTGCGCAGGGCAGATTTAGCGATCTTCATTGTCTTCCAGCCCTCGTGGGTTAAACCTGTAACCTCAGATAAATTCCGCCCCTTGTTCTTCTTCACCGTGTACGAATATGACGAGACAACAGATCCGCTATCCATTCAACCGCATATTTCAGGCGCTGCTCTAGTCTAATGCCCGATGTTGCCGAGGCGAATTATTGCGTTGACAGTTATCAATTTTCATTATTCCGTTAGCTTCAAGCATTCCGACGTCGCCTTTGTTCCGGAACATGTAGCGACACAAACTAACTGCTACTGTAATATATTATTTCGGCGTATAGGTACATGCATATATGTATCTATCTATAGTGATACGTAGAGCTTCTTGTCGCGCATCCTTCCGCAGGTGTGGTTACCTACGTGCGCGCCTTCGCAATGCTTGGAAACAGTTATCGCTCAACTGGGGCCCCCCTGCAGGCTGTATGGTAATCGAGAATTTTCACGCGAGAATAAGTCTCATGGCGATCGTAAAATATCCTACCTCAAAGGCGGGGCCCAGCCCTGGGTTCCTTTTCACGCAATACCCGCATGCTGCTATACTGTTCGGCTCAAACTCGCGCGTCGCCCTTAATTCGATCTAATAAATCTATTAATAAACCATGGCTCGTTTGACTGTTTGACGCCCGTTGTAATAAGACGCGCGCGTTAAGCTCTGATATTGTTATACAATCGGCGTATAGAAAAAATACTCCGAAGATTACCAGTCATGTAATTGTACATAAATTTTCCTCGTTTTTATTCTGTGATTACCCGTCCCCAGCTGGTGACGTCAGCACATTAACGACGGGGATTCTATCACGTCATACTCATTGTCAGATCGAATTATATACGCTTGCCTGCGACTTCAACGTTTCTACGGAAAATTTGCGTTATCGGTATAAGCCGTAAGTGAAGGGATTTGGAAATATGAAACACCGTTCAACAAATTCTGTCCTTTTGTCGCTTGGACCCTTTTTGATTTTATCGCATCGATTATTACTCGCGTTATAATGCGTGAAGAGAGCGGCAAGAGTGTTTTTCTTCCGCAAACTACATATTTTCTAGTTGAACGTGAATCGAACGAAGATTTAGATATTCAGGACAAGGGAATTACAAGCGTCGAGAGATCTGTTTGTAAAACCACGTGCTGTGGCTCGGTACACGTGGAACGGCAACGTCATAGTTTTCCTCCAGAGCATTATAATCGGGGTCGTAGCGATAAAATCGTGTACATTTCTAATTCACGAGTAGTATAGCTGTGGAAAGTGAGTCACCCGATATATGTGTAATATATGTTGCACCGTCTACATCTACAATGACCAGATTTCCCCACTAGGACATAAAGCGGCATCAGATCGTTGAAACAGCCGCTGAAAGACTGTCAGCTGTTAGCATCATCCCTCCGCTCGCTTTGTTCCATTGTTTTTACTTTTTTGGCTCAACGCTTCGAGCGTCTTCTCTTCGCCTCCTTCATTCTACCGTTCTAAACACAGAGAGGCTTCGCGGCGCCGCACTGGGTACCCTTAGTAAAAATCGATCAGCCGGTGTGGATAACGTGGGCGTCGCGCGCTCCTCTTTTGTTTACTTCGCAACGTGCGGCGACCGACTTTGGCACCGAGGGGTTACGAGGCGGGGCGGAGCGGGGGCTGGGGGAAGGGGCATGGGGGAGGGGAAAAGACTCCGAGGTATTCACGTGGTATTGATCCCCCCACCTCCATCTTCCGCCCCTGACCCGCGGCAGGGGTATCACATTGCCACGCAATGGTTCCCGGCCGCGGCGGCAGGGGATGGTGGCGCTTATCGTTGTCCCGTAAGGCTACTTAACACGGAAGTGATGAAATATATGCTGCCAATCGCGATCTGTCTACATTATACTATACACTATATGGAAGAATCCCCCCCCCCCCCCCCCCCCCCCATCCGTTGAAGAATTATGCCATCGAGACTCTAGCTGTTGATAATAATGCCTAAGATGCGATTGCAGGTCCGAGGTTCATGAGGCGCGCTGAAATGGGAAAAGAGCGTGCTACCTGCGGCTCCCTCGTGCCTCTAGCTCTATCCGATTTGTTTTCTTTAGGTATTTCAGTTGCCCGGATGCGGTATTCGACGGCGAAAAAGATCCCACTTTAATAATTGATGCATATTAATATTTATTATATGATTTTTTCACAGAAATTTTCGAAATATGATTCATATAGGCTCTGAAGCCATTCGAATCTACGTGTATTATATACAAAACTTTTAGTCTATTCAAGTTTCAAGATAGTACGATTCGTTTCGGAGCGATGTCGATTTCAAAAAGAGCTCACAAAAATGTTGACTCATCTGTTTCGCGTAAACTACAGGCGATAGAATTTTTATACTCGGTAGAAAATTTTCTTTCAACTATGCCTCCAAACTAACCAAGATACAAAAAAAAATCGAAAGGGTAGTAGACAACAAATTTCCGATTTCGTATGGATCTTTTTATACGTAGGTAGAAGAGATAGCTATAACGTATTATAGTCGTATTGTCAGAAGCGTTTCACTGATACCTGCAAGGGCTAATTTGGTGTTTGATAATATAGCTCCAAGTTCGAAATTTTATTTCCTGCCGACATCCTCAAAGTGTAAGTTACCTAATGATCAAGGTGATCATTAGAGATCGCAATGATGATTTCCTTGGATTTCGGAATGAGTATAACCCATCGACCTGTCCTATAGTCATGACAAAACATTTTATAAACTGGAAGGTATTACGTAAGCTGAGTAACCGTCTCTGTTATACATTATTGCGTGTACGTGCAACAATTCAGTCCAGAGTATTTATCTGCAGATTTGCAAAATATAGTCGAATATATATGCGTCAAGTATTCTTGTAATAATAAACGCACGTATTCGTGAGTGTCGCGGATGAACAAAGAAACTCTCATGTGCCACCGCGATAGAGAATATATTGTATTGTTATAAAATTAGATCGTGAGAAACTTTTTCCTTCGTTACGTGCTCGGGATATTGTACCTCAGCTTGTTAAATCGTTCCGAAATTGTTGCGAATGTACCACTATAAATATTTATTATTCTGTTGACATACCTATACGTATCTTTTACACAACAATAATCGAACATGTATGAAATTGCGTATAGGTAAGATTTTCCATACATCGATGGTTCATGTACTTTTCCGAAAACGAATTCACCATAGCTTCGGCTGGGTCATCTAGGTCTTATCGCTATTGTTGCATTTTTTATGCTACACAATACTACAGTATTTTATTTATTTTTTCTATTATTGCAAAATTTACTTTATTTGTGCGTGCGTATAATATATGCCTTCATATTCTTTGTGGCGGTACGCGTTCATGACGTAATCCTCAGATTCCATATCACACCAAGCCTATTGAGCTCGCAGTTATTAGCATACATTCTCTAACTAATTAGGGATAATTGAATTTAAATGTAGCTATTGTTACAGGCACACCGCATGGTCTTCCAATGCACCTGGCCAGGATGTCTTGAGATTCAAACTACCTGTGCTGCCATCGAGGAGCACGTACGGAAACTACATCTGGGGTAAGTATCTTTCTCAATGAGGAATTCTCCGACTCGTAACTCACTCTCGTCGATGTTGGTGACAGTAGAGATTACCTACCTCCAACTTAACCTAGCTAACATACAAAAATATGAGTTCCACTGGAATCATATTAGTTTTTTTGACGAAGTGACGTCCTCAGTCACTTTCTGCCAAGAAACTGAATTCATTCGTATAAGGTTTGTTCAGATCGGTTTGGTAGTCGTCGAGAGAATAAGATTCGCGTTCTCGAGGTGATAACCATCGGTAGTAATGGAATTCCAGCCTGTTCGGATTTCCATTATTACCAATTGTTATCACCTCGAAAACGCGAATCGTACTTTCTCGACGACCACCGGACCGATCTGAATGCACCCTCTACGAATGAATTCAGTTTTTTGGCAAAAAGTGGCTGAGTATGTCACTTCGTCGAAAAAACTGGTAGGATTTCAGTAAAACTCATATTCTTTATGTTAATTAGGTTAAGTTGCAAAGTACTACGTGCATCAATTCTCCTATAAATTTTATCATAAATAAGTAAATGGAGGATGACAGTTCATCAAATGTTGAAAGTAGGTCAATCGTTGTATGGAATTAGATGTGAAGTATTTGAAAACAGGTAGAAAATGAGCAAATATTGGTTTGATGAACTAGTAAGTTAGTGGTTTATTGAATTATTCGAGCGAATATAAATTGATGATGAAAATTCTAAACCAATCGATATGACGATATGCGGGGTATAACTTGAAATAATATTTCTGCAATGCAGAACTGTACTTATGAGATTACGCTCAAACAGTATTTACGCAATAATAAATATCGCAGAAAATATTTTCAGAATAGTTTATTCTTGTATACTAAATGTAATGAAATGTCGTTAATTTATGCAGGGTTCAGCGTATTGGTATCCTATAGATGACCTCGTGTATATATTTACATGTACCGCTAATGATAAGATAGTAACCGCACAGTCTAGACAAACTTCGTTGCCATGGCCTCTCGCCGGTGTCTGCTTCCCAAATTCTTTTCTCAAAAATGTAAATATTTTGACGAGTTTTTAAATTCGGTGGATAAACTATACGGCAGAAACCGATCGAATTAATTCGTTTCGCACACATAACTCGTTCTCTTAATAACAAATCGAACATGAAATTAGCAAACATCTCATCTCACTTCGGCGGGAAAAAGGGCAGATTTCAGTACACCAAAATTCTGCTCATTATGTCACCAGGATTGATTTTATCAATTTTAATTTATTTTTCAATTTTACTTTTGCTCTCAAATATTTTGCCCACTGAACCGTGTGATCATTGATTAGCGTTCATCCTAAAATTTGTATATCTCCTTGTGTATTGGAGAGCAGCTGAAAATAATTGGTCCATGTTTTTTTTCTTGTTTCGTGAAAATAATAATTGCGAACCTTACAAGCAATATACAAATTCAATGTTTTTACTATACTTGTATTATTGGTCCGTATATCTTATCATGGATAAGGTTACAACTTTGTACTTTTTGATCTGTTGTAAGAATTACGACTTTTTTTCAATTGAAAAGAGAGAAAATGTGACCAAATTATTTTTTCGTCTACTAATACAACCCTGAAATAATCAAGAATTGAGAAACAGCTAATCCCAAAATTTGGAGGCTATCTTGTCTTCACACCTCTTTCGTTGAACTTTTCTCAAAGAAATTGGTTCTAATTTTTCCTCTCCTACTCTTTCCAGTCCTAAGGAAACAAAAGATGGCGATGACAACGAAGACGACGATATGTCAAATCACGAGGAAGAGTTCTATTATACAGAGGTAGCTCTTGGATGTCACACAAGTTCCCCGCCGACCATGTCTCACCGGGACATGGCCCGCCCCCCTCACGAAGATCCGGAGTATCAAAAACAGCTACGTCTAGAGGCTGCACCTACCGTTGACAACATTGTCCCACCCATTAAAGACAGAAACAACGCATTCAACGTTACTCCATCTCCGGTAAGTAACATTACAACTGAAGCTTACCTTTTCTATATATATTCATGGATGTGCTTAGAAACGCAGACGAGCATTTTGTTTTGATTATTAGAAGATTTCTCCGAAACAACTTTTGGAGTAATTGGTATTTTCTTTTTTTTCATGTTACAGAGCTCCCCAATAAAGCACATAAAGCTATCTCCGAGAAGCGTTCCCTCTTACATGCCGAACAGTGGACTTTTGGCAGTATCAAACAAAATGCCAGCTTCTCCACGTCGGATGCGCGGGGAAACTAAAAAGTGCCGTAAAGTATACGGCATGGATCATCGTGAACTATGGTGCACTCAGTGCAAATGGAAAAAGGCTTGCAGCCGCTTTGGCGACTAGAATCTAACTGCTTGCCGTCGATTATTGATCTCCAGACGTGTCGCATTGACCCCAAAGTTTGCCAATGTTAGGTTTGGCGTGACCGAACTTCCTTCCAAAGACTAAATCTATATACGTTGACTGAAACGCTGTATGCTGTCAGGTACAGAGCAATTACAGAAAAAAAGTATTCTATTTTTATTTTGGCGGTATCATTCTTTGCAATTAATTGTTAAGAAGGTATATATACCGTATTATTACACAATTTTATTAATCCCATGACGGATTTTAGTCGTCTCGAGGCTGGACCTCTTATCGCGTCGCTCTTAGTGAAACTATCTTTCCTTGTTTCACTATATTCAGTTTGTACATAGTTAGATCTAACGTCGTTTAAATTTTATTAAGCGATGTTACCAATAGTATTTTACCCCGTCGAGGTACGATCGAGCAAATGTACGTCAATTCAGTAAATAATCGAGTCAAATATTGATGTTGGATCTTATTATCATCTTTCCTTGTTATATAGACCGAGCCATTTATGCTTTATCAGAAACATTCTGGACTGTAGCGTAAAATTTTTTATCCACATTTCCTCGTCAATTCACATCACAAAGCTAGTTGGTCCGAGGACAGTAATCATATTTGTTCCTGGCTTCAGAATTTCGTTAAGTGCCAGTCGAACAAAATAGTAGCGTTAAAACTTTTGAACAATTTTACCGCATAGAATGATATTTTATTTTCAAGATTTACTCTTGTAGTTCAAGTGTAGTCCATAGTAACATACTGTTCATTTTTGAAATATTTAAACGAAGCTCAACTGGCTATAAAGTATAATAATCGGACTCTTCTTGATTTGTATTTTATTTTTATTTTTTTTATTCTCTTTTTTTTATCTGTGATTTGTTTTCAATTTTGAAGGATTGTTCCTTGGAGTTGACCACTGAAATACAAGTAATAGGGGCTTTGGAAAATTCAAACTGTGCATTAGAATAGAACTTAGCATTTGGCAAACTGTAATGGGGTCCCTTCGTGATAACTACGTTACAAGAATAAAGTGTTCAGGAATAGGCAATCATGGACTAGAGGCACTGTAAGTGCAAAAGCTGGCCACTCCTGGTTCACTTGAAATATCGGTCAGGAAATGGTATTCACAGTGATCCGATATAATCAATTTGGATATTGGAAGCTTATTAATTGAAGAAAACGGATTCGATTAGTCTGATTAAATAAAAAAATAGCAAATTGTGATATTTTGTCTAAATTATTCACGTCCCACGCGACGGAAAAAACGAAAAAAAAAACAAAAAAAAAACAAAAAAACGAAAAACGACAAAAAAAAAAAGAAAAGTGGAAAAAATAAATTTTATACACCGATCTATACTGCCAGACAAATAAAAGTTGTTGAAATTTCGTAATGTTGCGTCTTATATACGTCACTATATAATCCAGCCTTGGTAGCCGTCACTGTTTGACAGCCGTAAGACTGTTTACATAAAAACTCTAATGTAGTTGGCAGTGTAGTTACCTCGGCCGGTTACTCGATTGTATTCTATCCCATATGTACAAAATTAGAGTTGGAGCAACATTTTGATAAGTTATTCGTTACCTATTTGTATTCTAGTTACCTGAAATCATTGTGACAAGAGGTAATCGATATACCGCGTATCTTTTAGCAATATGTATGTGTTGTCTTTTATCTCTGTTAATTTTAAATTGTGTTCACACAATCCAGTAGACTAACTAAACTAATGATTTTATTTCTCTATTTTTGGAGCATATTGTTTTATTGAAAAGTTGTAAATGTTTTGCCATTTTTAATGGTTTTCAACGCAGGTGATACGTTTTTTAAGAATTTGTTTGAGTTGAATCAGTGTTCAAAATTTGTTGAATATTTAATGAAAATTATTATTACCCTACGCTAAAAATGTCAGATGAGACAGATAGAAACTGATAAAATCGGATGTGATTTAAATTAAAAAACCGGATTGTCTATCTGGGTTTTAGATCCGGATCATATCCCACTTTATCAGCTTCTATCTGTCTCTGTCTGATATTTTTTGCAGGGTAGTCCAATGACCCACCCGACATACTTACAACTGGTATGTACCTACTATTCATCAATTGCAAAGGAATTTGTCTGATAACAATACTGTTGCTAGTCTGTTAATGAAAAAAAAATTCGATTACTTATGAAACGGGTATAGCAATATTGTTGAATTGTTGCCACAACTCTATTTTAGTTGAGCGGAAAAGATGATTATCAGGTGCAGAGCTCTCTAGTAGGCCTATCGCATACAGGTTGAGACATCACTATACTAAATGGCTAATATTGCACCGCAGTGCTAAAAAATAGAGGCCGACATTGTATTATACAGGGTTTGGCTGTTATCGATTGTGAGATACTCGAAATCCGTATCGTTGAACAATCAAGAATCATGAATAACGTGGTGCAAATCGAGATTGCATTAAGCCCATGAAAGTTGGCTCATTGTATATAAGCTTGTTCAGAACCATGGTGACTAGAGACTGATGGAGAGTGAAACACATCATTGGAATTTACTTCTCAGATGGCACTGGGGGGCGCAATAGGCTGTAGTCGAGTGCGTTATCCCGGCCTCGTCTGAGACCGTTTTCCGATATTGGCTTGAAGCGCTGAAAATCTAGAAGGAGAGAGATAGAGCTTGGAGAAAATCAACAAGTGTGACAGAGACACAAGATTATTGATAGCGCTTTGAGCAAATATCGGAACGCATCCTGAATTCTGGCCGTCGTGTTGTTTGTGTATGAGGTGCAGCCTATTGAGTCCACTGGCGACACCTGAAGAAGACTATGTGTCTATTTTCGCTCATTTGAACCGCAGTTCGTACTCCTAGTCTTTAGTCTCGTTCAGAACTGTGACAATTGTATTCGACTAAAGCCACTACTTTGACATACGTATAATAGACTAAAAGCTAAATTTCTGTGATTTTATTAGTTTCGAAATATTTCCCAGATCATGAGGATGTTTTTAAAATAATTTGTAACATGTTGCGTAGTAGCGTTGCTGATGCCATAGGCCAAAAAATAGCTTGATATGCAGCCTGCTCCAAATCTACGAAATTATAAATTATCGACTGATGATTATGTGCGTGTAGGAGGTATATGATATGAACAATGAACCTTAGATTTTAAAATCGTACCACATAAGTCAAAGTTTACGGTATCTGGCAACTAGAGACACAGAATCCTGGGCCAGATAATAATACATAGTAATAATTAAAAAAAGAAAAAAAAAAAGAAAAAAAAAAGAAAAATAACAGTATAGTAACGATAATCTTAAGAGACATTTTTCAAGTATGCTAGAGAGTAATCATCATTATCCTTGCTTAGGCCCAATTCGTACAATGATAGCAATATAACGAGCATAATATCTGTAAAATACTATTGTTATTAGAATATCAAACGGCCAAATACAAAACTATTTCAGCTACTTTGATATAAATCACTTGTAACGGTGCACAGAATAATGAATATAACAAAAAGCCTAAGTACATCTGTAACCAATATAGTACAAATACTGGCTATAATCTGATTATTTGGGCGTTACCTACATTACCTTCAATTTTATTTTAATTATCGAGTTTCTTTTTCTTACTTTTTTTTTGGTTTTCATTCGCTGAAATTGTATTAGATCAAGATGGATATACTTTCTAGCTGAATATATTAGCACTGTCAAAAGCAATGGTTAAAAATTGAAGAAAAACTGTAATATTAAGTTCTGTTAAAAAAACTGCGATGGCATCTAATAATATGCCTAAATGTAACTATGATAGGTGCATAAAAAATCTACAAACCTACAGTCTTGGCTTTGGCGATCGAGTATCATTTAGCAGCATACTTCGAATCCGTGTTCGGTTACGAAATTCTGGCTCAGGTTCATCATCACGTTACAGAAATTGAATACAAAAACCTCCAAAATGCTCTGGTTCTTTTATTTAACTAGCAATGTTCACACATAGATGAATTTGTTAGTATTTTACCCAGTTCATGATTTTTTTGAAAATACATAACATTTGGTTGTAATAGTTTTGCCATTTCGGCATTTCAATTTTATAACATCAAGCTTTCGGCACTGTCGTATGTTGTACTCAGTGACTGCAACTTAGATCTTTCGCCGCACAGCAACTGATTGTGAAATATATATTTTACAGCTATATCAGTTCATGTACCTCACCAGAATCTTTTCATAAAATAATTTCTCATAGTCGGAGTAGTTAACGCATCATTACAATAGGCCAAAACTATCAAACTTAAACGGTACCTAAGATTCTTAATTTTGTTGTGAATTTTTGTTCGTTAGTCTGACTTGGTGACTTGTGTCGTATTGATGAGGATCAGGTAATGAAAAATTAATGATAAATGAATTGAATTGCTTCAAAGTACCGAGAAACAGTGCTGATATAATTAGTCGGACAAAGATATTTTGCACATAACCAGGATAAATTATAAATGGTACTGTTAAATTCACATTTCATACTATTCGTTGATCCGTTGCTATAACTGAATGGTATTACGATTAGATACCAGATGAAAAAAAAGGTATATTGTTTCAAAGACACAGATAAGAATTTTGAAATACTGCAGTTCTGAAAAATGCCATTACATATTCTACTAGTGATTTACTTCAAGAAACATTGATAAACATCACATTTCAGAAAACGATTCTAAAGATTATAAAACATCTAGACAAAAATTAGTCATGCTGAATTCATTTTCATCCATGATGGTAAAAATAAAAAATCTCGCACGGCATAGAGAAATGAATAAATATGCTGCAGATACCTATGGCCGGGATATACCATACAAAAACGATCTCATCAATTTAATAAAATGCAATTAGGTACGGCAGGCTATGAAATTTCATGCAAATTGTATAGTGTACTACTTTTCACAGGTCAAACACCTTTTTTGTCTACATGCATACATAGCCAATGGAATGGTTCGCGTTCGTTGATATTGGCGCTTCAAAAACATCTTTTAGGTAATTGAATGAGAATAAAAACCGCCATACTCCAAAATTGACATTCTGTGAAAACTGAGTTATTATTTATCTCTGATTGTTTGGTGCGTATTGTTCTTCTGCAGTAGGTAAACAAACGCAATAACATCTATACTCGGTATATTGCATGTGGTAATAGCCGATATAATAACACAAATATATTTATACATATATTCATTGCAAACGAATCTATGCATTCAATGGTTCGTGGAAGGTAGTGAACTTATTACAATTTTCATGAAACTTATATGACTGGTCGAATAACACAAAGACATAAATATATTATTATATTATTACATAACGTAAGATGAAACATCTTTAATTATATTAGATAATTCGTTTAAAGACCAAAATACTCCATATATGAGTAATCAGGCTTGAACGATGAATGATTTTAATGATAGAGTAGATAAACGATCGTCATCAGAGACAATAGACGACTGCTAAGATTTACAAATTTTATATTTGCGCCACCTAAATTTTACTGGAAAGTTCACATTGAAGAGTTATAGTGGCTCACATGATGATTATTGAAAAATAGATACAATTTATACTTGCAGACCGAATAGGTCCATGCTTTAATTATCATCCGGCTTCTTGTCTCTGGTGATTTTCGTTTCTCTAAGATTGACACAACTGATACGGTATAAAAACAAATACTTCTATTCAGGGTGAAACTAGCGAAGTCACAGTATTTTTCATTTACAGTAAAATAAAAAAGAATTTCAAGTATACATGTATTGTATAACTTGGCGAACCTATCGTGGGATGCAATTGTAGTCATTATTTCACACAAGGGCTGATATATACAGGGAGAATTCCTAAGCCGTAAGAAACTGCTTGAGCAATTGCTGCGAGCATTCGGACGATAAGAATTCACCCTGTGTATATATGAATCGGAGTGTTGTATTTATTCCGTATCCAAGTGCAAAAAAGTTGAAAATGCATAATAATATCAGTATAAAACTTGATTATAGTAATTAGCATGTAGTAAGTATCAAGCTGTAAGCTTACAAATGATTTTATATAAGTGTTAGTTGTATAAATATAGAGTTCATTAGACATAAACATACAGTAATGGTTAACAGAATTGGTTGTCTGTATAACTATTTCTATATTTACCATTACGAATGAGAATATGTTCTTTTACCAGTTGTTCAAATTGTGGACGGACAGTTTTTGATAGAATATTTCTCATGATTTTGAAATTCTAATCATGTGTGTATTATGTACACATTTGTGAAATGTAACTGTGTATTACCGCGTCTGCAGATGCTAAAGCAAACGCAAAATCCGTCTTTGACTGCAGTTTGTGAACAAAGTGAATGCAAAATACTGAATATAGTGTGTAAAATATATTTATCTATGATTGAAACTACATATAAATATTACATATATATATATATATATAATATATATATATAAATATATTATATATGTGTGTGTATATGTAGCTACGTATATACACATATATACACATGTATCAAGAGAAAGAGTAATATAATTATAAATTGATATATTATATTTGAAACATCTTACGATGATGACAGCTGAATATAAAGTAGGAATTGTATATACTATGACAATTTATCAAGGGGTAAAAGTAACATATTTTTTTAAATAACGACTTGTTTACGTCGCTATCCGCATCGCGATGTGAATGACCTTGAGAGTAATTATTTCACCAATAAATAATTAATACTAATAAAACTAATGAATACGGGAGTATGCATGAATTAAAATATAACTCCGAAATAATTGGAAATATTAAAATGCAAATGAGAACTTAGTTTTAAAAAATCTCATATTAACATATTATATAGTATATATCTACATACATGTATGATATGTGTATATATACATTGAGACGTATTTATGTATACACATATCATATTTATAAGTCTTTCGAGCGATTATTGTTATTAATAAATATACATTATAAGTTATATCAATAGTTATAAATAAAATGATGAAATGATAATATATTATACACATATTAATTTTATTGAACATTATATTTTATTAATTATTATATACAATATCATGTTACATATAATATATGTTATTATGTCTTCTCTACGTTTTTATTTCTTTTATTTGAGCCCTCATCACATACACAGACACATATTATTATGTAATTTCAAATTTCAAATGGTTTTACTTCTACAGAGTACAAGGAATTTGTTATAAATCGTAGGGGTAAATTTGTAATCACGCAAAGACAAATATATACCAGCAGGCTCACTGAAAGAACGTTATATATTACTTAGTTAATTTGATATTTCGTGCTCATCTTAAAGAAATTACTTCACGATCAGAGCTGTAAGATTAAGAATAAACGTTAAAATATTGAATAATTTCTTGTAACCTACTCGAAATTAAGATTATATAGATTTAATATTGTATCACGATTGTCGTAAGAAAATATATACGAGTATTTTATCTTAGTACCAACTGTCTCATAATTATTATTTTAACTTATGGCTCGTGTGCTATTTCAGAATATAAGTCGAAGATGATTTTAAATTACAGCTGGTTCCATGGTAGCGATATACTTTGAAATAATATACACAAGTTCTCGCCGAAAGCTCACTGGAAAATAATTAGGGTTCACGTTTCATTGTTCAAAGTTCGCATGTAAACTGCACATTTTGCGGTAGTATGATGAATATTTCGTTTCTTCATAAACATACATCATATATATTTGTGTAGAAGTCAATTTGTATTAAATTATAAATACTGTTGACTAAAATCAACGAGTTATTCATTCATCATTTTATACGTGAATTTGCGGGATAGCTGTCGAATGTGCTCTGCTAAATAATTCAGAAATTGGGGACGGACCATTTCTACAGACTTCGTTCCTACAGAGTTCGTTTCTACAGAGTTCGTTTCTACAGATGTTCGCTTTTACAGAATGATTCTCAGACTGATTCTACTCAACTGTCTTTCTGCAGAGAAATTATTTCAGATTTTTCATTTCTACAGAATTCGGACACGGATGTTCGTATTGGCAGAAATTTTTTCTACAAAGTAAAAGTTCTACAGAATCGTTTTTACCGAAAAATTATTCTACATGTGGTAGTTCTACGGAATGTCCGTGAGCATGTTTCTACAGAGCAAAAGTTCTACATATTCGTTTCTACAGAGTTCGTACCTACAGGATAATTTTCGACTGCAGGTTCGTTGCTATTAGAGTTCAATGCTAGAGTTCGTTGAACATATACTGCAGTACCGTCCAAAACTTCGGGATCACTTCGTAAATTTTCGTTTTGGCTGAGAAGTTTGATATCATGGCCGAAAAAAGGCGTGGATAAATGATCAAGGTGGCATTCGAAAGTAGAAATTAGCAGCTTTGTCATGCTTTTTATGAAAATTCATTACGATTTTTTTGCACGTACCAGATGAAATGGTTGTTTTTCTGTAATTTTCAAACTTTCACATAGTCGCGTGTAATTTTTTGGGAAATGATGATAGAAATTTATTCTCAACAGGACTAGGAAGGAGAAAGATCAGGCTTCGATTTTCTGTTTTGAAATTTTTGTTGCGATTTTCTTGAATGTTTATGACGAGTATTTTGATGACAGATCCACTTTTGGGAGCTTACAGTCACGGTTCTGCTTGCGCCCCTCTATGGGTTGTATGCAACGCTTAGACCGAGGGGCTATTCACTTGGCAAGTCCTATGTACAACCAGTCTCGCAAGTCGTTGGAAGTCTTTGGAAGTCTTCAGAAGTCTTTGGAAGTCTTCGGAGATCTCCGGAGGTCTTCGGAAGTCTTAGGGAGTCGGAAGTTACTAGTGTACCCAAAACCGAAGTGAGTATCCCCTCGGCTTACGACGATTGCACTCGCGCTGCACGTGAGTGCAAAGTGCCTGCGCTGTCCAAACAAAAACTATCATAGATGCATGAGAACACCCAGTTGTGGTTCCGGTGGCCAAAATTCAGTAGGGAATAATTTTTCCGTAAGAACGAACCTGCGGCCGAGAATTCTTCGCGGTAGGAATTGACTCTATAGAAACAAATCTAAAACTTTTGAGGTGTAGAAGAGATTTCTGTAGATACGACCCACCCCCATTGATATCCTTGAGAGAAATCGTCTGCTGATCCCGAATCTGTGTATCATTCCTCGATTCGGAAATCTCCCGCGATCTCACTATTGAAAAAACGGAGTAATTTTACATCGGAAAAAATTCAAAAGTAAATCAACGATTTAAAATAAACGGAGCGGATATGTTTTTGCTGAGAAGATAGCTCTGAAAAATTCCAAGTGGAAAATTGACGAAGATTACTTCGTGGGACAGTCGTAGGAAACAATTGAGTCCAGTCACGGAGTAGGAAAGGATTCCTACTCTGTGAGTCCAGTCAATCGCCTCCATGTTGGTCGCCTTTCTGTGCCCAAGTGAAATTGCGGGAAGTTTCAGGAAGTGGTACCGTTGATTGAATTCTCGAGTCAACCCGTTAATAATGATGAATAAATAAGTTACAAGCTCTTTCTTGACCAAATTTTGTATTTTGAATATTTTATTCTTGAAAATATCTTGCGAAAAACAATTACTATATTATTATTCGAGAAAGTCAACAAATACTATCGAAGCTAAATTTGTACATGCATGTAAGATATCTTGTTTCCGCTTACTATATTAATTAATACTTGGTAAAATCAACAACACGTATCACATCTTTGTACACGTATATGTATACATACATATAGTACTTACTGTAGCATTACCTACTGAGATCAACGAATAAATGAGATAAAATCTGCGAAATATAAAACTAAAATATCAATATATTTAATCAAACTCATAATTGCTATTATTTATATTTTTCATATATTGAGAAACATAAATCAGCTTTAAATTTTGTTCGAATTGTAGCGCATTTGGTAAAGGGTTTTTTGATCCTACTACCGAAAATAAGGTTTCTACACAATATTGTGTGAATCTTCCCGTTAATAAATAAGGCAACTGTCTCTCTTTCAAAAAATATTCAGACAACCGTAAAATCGACGAGGTTGAAACGATTATTCCAGTTTGAATTGGGTTCCAGCAATTGTTTTCGCCTATTTGCATCGTTTCAAAGATCTCAATGATTTCCTTCAAATCTTTAGTAGCTTTCTTATATTCCTTTAGGTTCGCTCTGCTCAATGCTGTACACGGATGACGAGATGTCATCAAAGCAAACCAGTGAGAAATTTTTTCCACAAACCATTTAGATGTGTCAAATTCTTGCTTTTCCTTTAAGTCAGGAATCAGTTTTAAACTAGTGCCCGCACCATGACTAAACAAATTTTTTACTTTATTCATTCTCTTTGGTGCAAATCTGTTACTCGTATCTGAATCTTCAGCATTTGATTTGGGTGACAACAAGAATTGTAAGTTACTCTGCGATTCGATGAGCTCATCAAAATGTTGCATTCTTATACAAGTGGAAGGCAGATTATTTTTAGTTTGTATGTTTTCGGATAAATAAATACATTCGTTATTGAACAAGGTGCCTTTTAGATTTTTCAAAAGATGAGGGACGTCAGCCATAAAATATAGTTTTCGATCGTTACTAATGGGATGAGCCACAAAATGAGTTACGTCTAGTCGAGATGCTTGTATGCCAAACGATGACCACAATGCTCGATTAGCAGGGCCCATATCGCAAACAACGTTGCATACTCTCAAGCCAATTTCTTCTGTCTTTAGAATAATCTCAGATATTATGGGCTTCAATAACTGCCCCTGAACGGAATCCCCTGTGTAATAATAGGCTACAATTTGCATCCACCTAACAGTGATCCCAGATAACATGAAAACTAATGCGCGTGTAGCGTCTCCGGTATGACCCGGTAAAGTAACTTTTTCTACATAATCCTTTGTGGCTTCGTTATACAATATTCCTGCGTCGATATTCATCTCATAAAAAACCAGCACACATTCTTTTTCGTGTTCGTTTGTTACAGAAGCAAATTTTATATCCAATAGTTTGAATATGTGGTCTTGAATACCGCTGCTGAAATGAATGTGTTCTATGTTTCGGGATAATGTTCTCAATGATGGTAGCGGTATATTTTGTGCAAGCAGTTCTTCATATCCGGTATTACCGCAGGAAAATTTGATTTTCAGAGCTTTCTTGATAGTATCATCCGACCACTTGCTACATTTTTTTAAATTTCGTTCAAGCATATCTACTTGATCTTGATTGAATACATTTTTAGGAACAATTCCTCGAGTCTGTTGTAACCTCCGAATTTCTACTCTTGCTGCTCTTAACTTTTTCAACAGAAGTTTTTTCGTTTTTTCAGTTTTTTGCAGCAATCTGTTACAGACCTGATGATTTTCTAAACCCAGGCGACTGAATGTTGAATTTTGCTGAAACGGATTTGTTACCAGGGCTGAACGGTTATTGGCTACACTACTTAGCGGGTTGTCTGATGTTTTTCGAAGATGCTGAGTAGAAGAACAAGATCCAGAAAGATCACCACAATTTGTCGTTAATGTCTGAATGTTTCCATCCGGGAGTTGGTCATTCTGTGTGAAATTGCCTGCTATTGCCTCATTCAACTTCTCATTGTTAGTCATTTCAGGTGCAGTAGAAACAGTTGGCATATGTTTACCATGACCATTTACTGTCCGTGTTATAAGTTTATCTCGGCGTTTTACACCAGAGGAAGGTAATAATTTCGTGGGTAAGGCGGTACGTTTCAATTTACGAGTACCATCAACGCGGATTTTCTCCCACGATGTCTCGTCAAAATGTATCTGGAATTATATTGTAATTATTTCAACAATGAAAGAGATTAACTGAATGGAGTATACTCTAGGGGATATTCACTTCGATTTTGGGTGTACAGGTGACTTTTTACTCCCAAAGACTTCCGCAAATAATTTCAAAGATTTCTAAAGACTTCCAAAGACCACCAGTTGCGTATGATGAGGAATTCTTTGAATTCTAACCGAACACTTCCAATGACTTCCTCGGAATTTCAAAAAATTCCAAAGACTTTCGAAGACTTCCTAAGAATTCCAAAGATTTCTACAGACTTCCAAAGCCTGCCGAAGACTTCCTGAGACTTACAAAAACTTCTGAAGATCGCCTAAGAATTCCAAAGAATTCCAATGACTTCCGAAGACTTCCTGGGAATTCTAAAGACTTCCAAGACTACCGAAGACTTCCTGAGAATTCCAAAGAATTCCAAAGACTTCCTTAAATTTCAAAGAATCCCAAAGATTTCCGAAGAATTTTACGGACTTGCAAAGACTGCCAAAAACTGCCGAAAACTTCCAACAGATTCCAAAGCCTTCCGAGACCAGTGTAGATGACTTCCTAAGTGAATACCCCCTCGAGTAACCTACTTTTTGTGTTATTCACCTCGCACAATGCTGGTGTACGTGTAACGCTGAGCTCGGGTCGATTAACAGCAGCTATCCACAAAGCTCTCCGTTCAGGATCTTTTGGAAAGCGAGCCATATAAAAACCTTTCTTGTTGGTGTTCGAACAGCCGTATGCCGCACACCCTGGCATTTTAATATTCTGTAATTAATACGATTAATCGAAGCGATATTTATGGTACATTTCTACTTAGTACGTTTGATAATAACGCTCACCTTTTGTTTTTCGCGCAGGCTTGCGAATTTCTTCAAATTTCATATAATTCCGTCGACGATAGACTTGGTATCACTACGATTTTCAAGGTTATGTTAACGTTCCTTGAGGATGAAGGCAGAAATGATAATACCAGTTGAAGACCTATGAAATCATCATAGGAACTTCGTAACGAAGCGGTATTTCACAATTATCGATGTGTAACACTGTTTACTTTGAAGAAAATAATCGTTTATTAGATATTTAAGGTTTTTCTAGTTCAAATATTCGTGCGTCTCCATCATCATGTGCCGAAGTTTGAACAGCCAATCAAACCGAATCATCGCTGGGAACCAGAAGGAAGTCTAGGTGGCGTTGCCATACCAGTGAGTTTCGCCATCTCACAGAATATTTCAGAACTGCGTGAGATTTTACCTGAAGGCGCCTTTTCACGAGCGAATTATTCGCTGGAAATAAAGCGAATCGAGCATGGCTATTGGTTGTTTCCACCGGCGAACCTGGGGGGGAATGTGAAAATAACCAACGGTCACGTTCGATTCGCTCGATTTTCAGCGCATCATTCGCTCGTGGAATTCAAGCCGTCGGCTGAAAACTGATCAAGAACCACCGGCGCTATAAAAGTCTGTTGCAAGTTGTGTGTTGTGTTCGCGCCTAAAATCAGCGCGCTAAACACGTGGAAATTGCTGTAAATTTGTGATTCTATTCCTTCAATAAATACAAGTGATGCCATCGAAATGCAGGCCTTTCTAAAAACCGGAAAGCTTGGAGCCGGCGATAGGAAGGCTTCGTCAAGTTCGAGCGGGAAAGACGGGCGAAAAGGTCCGTCTCCACCATGGGTTGAAAAATAGTTAGTATTTATTTTTAAATAGTTTTTTCCATCGTTAATAAAATAAACATGACCGTAACGTCATTAACCGCTCCCGAAATTCGGCATCAAATATTCGCTCACCCTACCCTAACAGCGGTGTGTGTATGTATGTTTTTTTTTTCTACAGCAGACCCAAGACTGTAGAAGACGTCGTCGAACAAGGGGAGGTAGTCAAGGTGCTGCAGCAATGTTTAACAGGAGGAGATTTTCCCAATTTATTATTCTACGGGCCACCTGGAACAGGAAAAACCAGCACAATCCTGGCAGCTGCGAGACAGTTGTTTGGCGATATGTACAAGGATAGGATATTAGAGCTCAACGCATCTGATGAACGCGGCATTCAAGTTATCAGAGAGAAAGTAAAAACTTTTGCACAGCTAACAGCCAGCGGCACAAGACCCGAGTAAGCGCATTTGACTTAATTGTGACTACTTTTCAGACTTTAATATCAAATCTTTGATGTAACACGTCCAGTTGCAAATTTTGCCAGCTGGATTCACAAGTTTGTGTTGTTGCGAACCCAATTGATATTCCAAATTTAAATCGTTGGGAATTTTTGCCAATGATGATTCAGTAAAAGGTTTGAGAAATGTTTTGAGATAGCATTTGTAAAATTTTGCGGAATGATATTTCCGGTTGAACTCAGGAGTGGTTGAGAAAATTTATGACATCTCTTATTGCCAACCGGCCATTAAAAATGCTTGAGAAGAGAACCGAAGGTTTGAAGTGTTAGCTTTTGGTCCAGCAATAGCATACATCTAAGAAAGTATGCAAATATTTTCTTTAGAATCGTTCCTAAATATCAGTTCCAATGAATTCAGTGCCTTTTCAGCATTTCACATGACAACTAATTTATTCTGAGGCAATATCCCGGTACAATCCACTGGTCGAAAGTATACCAGAAAATATATAGAGGAAAACATCTCAACAGAAACCAGTTTCTCATTTTTTGAACAAGGAGTTTTTGTTTGAAAAAAATTATCGATTTTGCAAAGGAACCTTTCTCAGAACTTTTTTTGCGCAGCACAGCCCCGGAAAAGGTTTTTTTGGGTCTACACATTCATCGCCAAGATTATAATTTTTATCACAACACATTCTGCCGCAATATATAGAATTCCTAGTATACGTTTTTTGATTGGGCCTCCTTGTAGCCATTGGAAAATAAAGAACTAGTTTTTGTCAAAATTTATATAGGGTTGTCTGTAACAGATGCACTCAACAAATGGCAGGAGCTACCATCAGCGAATTCACAAGTTGCGACTACCCAATGATTTGATTTCAATTATGATTCCCATATTACTGATCTAACTATTACAAGAATATAAATCATTTTTGCTGTATCCTGTGCTAATTCTGTGAATCTTATCATCATATTTTCAGTCAACTAAATGAATGGCGTTATTTTTCTATGTCCAGCTACTTTCTATAAACTATATTTTTTTTCAACACTGCTCAATTCCGATAATCCTGGAAGTCCTGGAATTAGCCTGGAATTTTTTTAGTTCCTCGAAATCCTGGAAATAACTTGGAATTTTTTCGAAATTCTTGATTTTTTTCTAATTCCAGAATGTTTTTCATTTCGTTTCTACACATTTCATTTCTTCAATTAATATCCACATTGTGAATACTAGCTGAAATAGTGATTTTATCATATTATGCAATGTGTGATCTACTAATAGGTGAAAGGTCAAGTAACTGGTCTAATTTGGATGAAAAAATACTCAGAACTCTGTAGTCACATCATGGCATACTCTTGAGCAGTCTCGAAGTTTCATAAAAAATATCCCTGGAAATCCTGGAAAAGGCCTGGAATTTGGAAACCAGAACTCCTTAGACACCCTTGTGATTCATGTGAATCTGAGATTTAATATTTGTAGTAGAATGCATTGTCTACGCATCATAACAAGAGGTCTTGGAGTTACCTGAGTGATTTTATTATTCACAAAATTTGAAGAATATTTTATCTTTGCATTATCAATCCAAAAAATACCTCGCTTGCATTTTGTGAATTGAATTAAGTTAGGTAAAGGTATTGTCGTAACTTGAAGTGCAGAGCTCAGTTCAATACATATTTTGAGGAAAATGGTCTGCTGATGTCGATAGCATTGCACAACATCAAGTCTCATGCTTGTGATTTTGAGGAAAAGTTTCGTTGCTGTTGAAATTGATATACCAGTTCAATGATTTTATGTTGCAGTGGAAAACCATGTCCTCCATACAAAATCATAATTCTCGACGAAGCTGACAGTATGACTAATGCTGCTCAAGCAGCACTGCGGCGAACAATGGAGCGCGAGTCACGTAGTACACGATTTTGCTTGATTTGTAATTACGTCTCGCGAATCATAGAGCCGTTAACTTCACGCTGCACAAAATTTAGATTCAAGCCATTGGGAGAAGAAAAGATCATCGAGCGATTAGAACTGATTTGCGAAGCGGAGAATATCAAAGCAGACAAACCTGTACTGACCAAAGTAGTTGAGGCTTCTGGTGGAGATATGAGACGAGCCATTACATGCTTGCAATCTGCTACAAGACTGAAAGGCAAAGGTGTCGACATCACAATGGATGATGTTTTAGAAGTGACTGGGGTTAGTTGCTTAACTTTTGTAAAACTTCTCCAACGATGGTGGTGTTTTAGTATTTCGTACATAGTAATTCATAAATTTAGTTAGATTTTGAATAACTGTCAACCGTGTATCACGTATGCATAATATCATTGTGTTTTAATTAGAATAACGACAGGGTGGCGACAATTTAGCTGAAATTGAATTACCGACTTTTCCCTCTAGAAAATACATTATTCCTTCCTTTATTTCCAACGAATCTGAATAATATGGAGAGGTTTTGGTGAATATATCAATAGAACTATACCTATTAAAAAAAAAGAAAATACTAACTGAAAAAAAAATTTCTGCAAGTCTATGAAATACTCGACTTTTCCCGGACTTTTTCCTACTATCAAAATTCTTTGACTATTCCTGTTTTTTCCGATTTTTTTGGTCTGTCGTCACCCAGAACTAGAACAATGTTATTAAAATGTAATCGACTTTGGGGCAGGTA
This sequence comes from Ametastegia equiseti, assembly GCA_963989295.1. Lineage (NCBI taxonomy): Eukaryota > Metazoa > Arthropoda > Insecta > Hymenoptera > Tenthredinidae > Ametastegia > Ametastegia equiseti. The sequence goes on along the minus strand of OZ022389.1, from coordinate 21,564,240 downwards.
ATTCCGGACAAATGGTTGAATGAGATGATTGAAATGTGCAAGTCTAAAGATTACAGCCAGGTTGAAGCGTTTATCGACAACTATATGATGGAAGCCTATGCAGTGTCCCAGGTGATATTGATAAATGATTTTTCTAAATCATCGTTGAAAATGAAATTCTATGAATTCATTGATTGTCAATATTTGCGGTAATTGTGAACAGTAATCTTCACAGTAATCTAACAGTAATCTTCTTAATTTACGTAATAAATTAAGTAAAGAGAAATCGAAATACAACAGTTCGAGTGCGGCTGTTTCAATTATAGAATTGACATTCTGTTCTCGTTTCAAAAAATAGATTGATAAGTGAATTGTTTGACATAAAATATTACACTTTGCTCATAATTTATATACATTTCCAGGTTATCGAACAATTAAATGAGAAGATTATTTATTCCAATGAACTTTCTGACAAACAGAAGACAATAATTGGGGAAAAACTGGCGGTTTGTACACCCAAATCTATTTTTTTTATCAATTGATGAAGAAATTAACATACCGTGTTGTTGAATGTTATTGAATTAAACATTTTTTATTTGTCTTTCAACAGGAATGCAGTTATCGTTTATTGGAAGGTGGTAGCGAATATATGCAATTAATTGATCTTTGTTGTGGTATTATGAAAGCATATGAAGTCGAGTGAAGTGCAGTAAGATAAAACATGGTATTGAATAATCATAACACTTTTGCAGAATTACTAACATAATTTCAATTCTGTGAGCTCTTGTATTTTTGTAATAAAGAACTATTTAAATCATATGTTAACTCACTGAAGTTTGACAATCATATTTGTTAATAATCCGTGAACATAAGCTAATAATTTAGTATAATTAATACGTAGTTATTGATTGACTCCGCGACGAACAGTGCCATCGATTACTTTCACCCAGAGGAGTAAAATACAAATTATAATTGACAATGAGTTGGAAAATAAATATTACATACTTACAAAGTTACAAGTGGATTACTTTGATAGTCTATAATTCGTATCTTAGCCGCATTTGTTTAATCCAGTTGAAAGAAAAATCTGTATTGGGATTTTGCTTTTCATAGAGTTTCCTATGTTTTTCAACAGAGTCAAAATTCACTTCGAAATTGAATTCAGAATATGTATTTGCTCTTTCCTACCATCGTGATAAAAACTGATAACTATACAAGGACATTTTTCGAATCATGTTCTGACAACAATGCCTAGTAGAATCACAGTTACAAATAGTTTTTGCTAATAAGTATAAAATATCTGTTACAAAGAAAATGTACAGTAAAATTAAACATCAAAAAGTGCGAATCAATCTGTACTTACACTACATTACAATTATATTAATACTGAATATACCCAGCTAGCGGTAGCAAAATATTACGTTCGTTCAATGCTACTGCTGATACATGATTTTGTTAATTATATATCCTCGTGCCACCGGCATGAATCTTTTTGACAATGATACTTTATTCTATTGGGTACGATGACATTAGCTAGATAATACTTTCAGATGTATGCGATCCATACCTTTGAGAAATTTTTATCAATGTTTACATAGTCGTAATCCGCTAATTCATTTTCTGCATCATTGCCGCTGGTATAATTTTCTTGAAGGGTTTGCCAGAACAAATAGTCTGAAAGTTGGATCAAATTTGCTAATAATCAAATATTTTCTGCACTAGAATCAAAATCAAGAATTTTTGCCCGAAGGACCTCTTGAAGTCTATTATTGTAGCTAGTTCACGTAGCTATCGACACGCTTATGCATGCAAATGGGTGTAATACGATTAATGCAAGTATAATGTTAATTTCCAATAATTTAATAACTTACTTTTAGAAAGGCAGTGATAACATAGAATTTTCATGGTATTCTATATCCACATATACTATATATAATATACCTATGTAGACAAAGAGATAGTTTGGTCTGCTTACAACTATTCACTTGCTTTAAATTTACATAACTAGTATATACATACAATGAACTTGATAATCTTGAACACATAAATTTTTAATTTTCATCATTGACCAGCGAAAATGTCAACTTGAAATTTATGGCCAGAAGAAAAATTAATTCTCACATAAAATTCACTCAGTTTATATGCGTATTAGTCCCTAATCTGACTAACACACAATCCCGAAACTGTAACGCCTGCCACCGCAGACTGCGACACTGATAATCGACAACTGAAACTAAGTACAATCGATAGATTCGCTAACACTTATGCATATCCATATTAACTAGAATCTACTCTTCTGGCGCTTCATAGATGACTTTGGCTAAAAGATCAATTTTGTATCTACTGTAGCTATTCATTCTGGAAACAAAAATCATACAAATTTATAATTCACACACATCCCCATCAAAGTCAGAAAGAATCACAAGAATATTTGGCCAAAATTACTATAGAATATTGATAGTTACGATTAGTAGCAAACTGCATTTAAGTTTCTCATCATTGTCTGATTAGCAAGAGCAGATGGAATTTGTAGAAAATACAGGAGAAATGCATTCAAATCGTTGATAAATTTCTCTAAACCAGCATAGAAAATTGTATGTTGTCCATGAAGAAAGGATTCTTACCTTAATAGGGAGGTGGCTGATGTTGGTAAGGATGTTGGGGTGGTTGATTTAAATGTCTTTGAAGATGAGCTACCAATTGTGGCGTGGGTTGCTGTCCCCCACCTCCACCTTGCTGTTGTTGTTGTTGTTGTTGCTGTTGCTGCTGCTGCATGGCTAGCATTTGTTGCCGCATACGTTGTTGATTTATTGCTTGCTGTTGGCCACATTTCACAGTAACGTTAATTTAGAAAAATTCACATGGTAAAGTATGACATACACTACACCTGACACAATGCAGCGAAAAAATCTGTTGAACTAGTTATCGAAATAGTATTCGTAAGTAACAGAGTAAAAAGAACCCTAAAATACTTTCTCTGTATCTAATGAAATTCATTTTTGAATCTGTAATGTAAAAGTTGATCTACATACATACGTTTCTCTCCCTGAATATGTAAAATTATTGAATTGATTCGTCAATTTCTTTTTCTTCTTACGTTATGATTTGAAAAAAAAAACATTTGAAAATCGTTATTCATGGAGCCATGTAACTCTTACCTGCTGAAATTGTTGACTTTGTTGTTGTAGCCCAACACCGCCTGCTCCGACTCCAGCAACGTTGACTGATCCTGGCTTTCCACCAGCTTGTCTGTGGCTTGTGTACGGCGGAGCTGGTTGATTCTGAACTCCGCCACCCATTGGTCCCATGGCGTTCATTGTGACGTTTGGTGCCTTTAATGAAAAACCATTGAATATAACTGTTTTCCTAATATCGCATGAGTCAACGCAGAAGAGCGTACACGCCGTTTTATGCCCTTTTTGCATTACCCTGCTGAAAAGGCGTATCAACAAGGGCCCAACAACAAAATTATGAAAATGACTCTGATCATGAAAGTATATGTGAAATATGCACCTAATATTATAACTAAGTATTTTTACCCCGGCAAAAGGCAAAACAGCGTATGAATGTTAAGATACGCCTTCATGGCACGTGGAATTTTGTAATTTTTTACAAATGACTAAAAGCAAAAGGGCGCACCGCCGCCCTACACTTTTTTTTTGCAACTCCCTGATAAAAACGCGTACGAGAATTAAGAAATCATGATAACGACTGTGATTATAATCGCGTATGTGACATATACACCTGGTACCTTGACTGAGATTTTTGCTAAAACTAAAGTCAAAAGGGCGTATTTATGTTGGCGTCAGGCAGGCAGTCAGAAAGCTTCGCGTTTATGCCCCAGTATTTTTTTGGGGTGAAAACGCCTTGAATGTTTGTTGTATTATTCAATTCATAAACACACACAGAAATGTTATGAAATACATTTTATACGTGACAAATCCGTTTTTAAGTTCAAATTGCAAGGATTTGATTGATAAAACAACACTTTGGATCGTTTTTCGCAGAAAAAGGATCTTTCGATTGTTATAACGACGTACGAAAATCAAATAAATTTTCCTCTGGAACCCGTGCGCAATGCAGATTTTTCATCACGCGGGAAGTATTTTCTGGGGAAAATAAAAATCATTTGGACACCCGGACATGCATTATCCGTTAAAAAAAATCATTCACGAACGCCCTTTTGCTTTTAGTCACACGACATGCTATAGGTAAACGTCTGACGTTTCTTACTTGAAGATAAGGTGCTCTAGCAGTACCAGGCTGCATTCTCTGTTGCTGCATATATTCCTGTCCTCTTTGCGCACCGATCATTTGCTGTTGATTTTGGAACATCATATTTTGTTGCTGATTCATCATTCCTTGTTGTTGCTGTTGCTGTTGCTGTTGCTGTTGTTGTTGTTGCTGCTGTTGCTGCTGCTGCTGTTGCAACATTTGCTGTTGTTGTTGCTGAGGTAACATTTGCTGTCCTCCGTAGCCTGCGTAGTTTTGATTCATACCTGAAATAACATATTTTTGCACTTTTAGAAAAAGATCCCAAGATCAATTTCCGATCAAAACCTTTTTCTCCATCCCAATCGTTTTCATGTATATAAAAGAGTATCATTGCGTACACGTAATTAAACGGTTTATTCAAGTCTAAATCACCTTGTTGCATGCCTGGATACATTCCTTGCTGTTGCGGTTGCGGCGGGAACATAGTTTGTTGCGGACTTATACCCGGGCCACCGTGTTGGGTCCTCAATTGCTGTCTAATAAACTGTTGTCTCTGCATTCCTTGGAACGCAGCTGGCCCAGCTCCAGGAGGAGCGCCAGGCTGTTGTTGCGCACCCATAAATTGATTGGACGGTAAACGGAGGCGCAGCATATTGGATAACGCTTGTTTCGACTGATTGTTCATTCCCGGACGTTCGTATCGAGGGCCACCGACTTGAGCGGGAGGAATTTGTTGCCCATATCCGTAAGGCTGCTGTGGTGTCGGTCCTGGTTGGCCCGGATACCACTGTTGTTGCGGTTGCTGTGGTTGTCCTGGGAACATTCCTTGCTGTTGGGCAACTTGCGGTTGCTGACCATACGGCATCTGTTGCATTTGTGGAGGACCTTGTTGCTGCAATCAAAACAATATTTACTTTGAATATCGACGTTTTTTTTACTTCAAATTTCGAAAGTACAACTGCTCAAGACTATTCTGTGTAAATTTCATAAAGATCCGACCGTAATTTACGGAGATGTACGATTGAAACAGAAAGCAAAAAAAAAGGTTTTTCAAAATCGATTTCTTTTTTTTTTTCATTCCAAATTTCGAGAATACAACCTCTTGAAAGTCTTCTCTGTGAATTCCATAAAGGTAATTTATGGTGATATCAAGGGCTCTGCCAAAATTTCAAACACATTTTTCTCGAAACAACATTTTTTAGGCGCTGTTCAAGATATCTCGAGAAATGCTTATCCGATCGATTTCAAATTTGGATCACTTATTTGAGATACAATAATCTCATGGGTGAACGAAGGATTTTTCACTACAATGAATATTTTTTGTTTTCAAGCTGAAAAATGAACAACTTTGTGAGAGAAAAGGTAAAATTTTGTTCACATATCCATCATTCTGTGAAAAATTAAAATTAGTCTGAACTCTTGGTTCACCCGGAAGCTACTACTGTTAACTGATAATCCCGTAAAAAGTTTTGAATACAGATAATCCAGTCTTAGGTAACTGTGGACACCGTGAAACGCTTCGTTTTCCCCTGGCATTTCGAAGATCGCTTGTAACTCAGCGGCAAATCAATTTTCTGTCATGAAAAAATTATCGAAACTTCTTCAAATACGTATTATTATATTGAAAAAATACCGGTATAAAAATAAATGAATCAGCCGTAAAAAAGAAATCCTGAAAAAGGTGCTTTATCCAGCCTCCTAATTGACCCTACCTCCTTAAATACTCGATGCGGATAATGATTATTACATTTCACTTCGATAATGAACGTCAATATTCTAAAAAAGCGTCGTGAAGTTGATGTATCTATGATATACCTGCATTTGCTGGGGTATCGGTGCAGTTGGAGTTGCGGCGCCTTTGCTCTTCCTAGGTCTTCTGGTCTTCATAGCTTTTCCTTTACCGGTTCTACCAGGGGACTCGACACTCATTGGGGTGTCAGCTTTTCCAGGTTCTGATTCCTTTTTATCTGGTTCTAAATCTTCCGGAGGTAACGGTGGCGCATCCAGATAATGGCTTGCTGGTTTTATCGCGCTATGGGTGTGATAACGCAATAACTTCTGAGCGGCTTGATAGGTAAGTGGTTTCCGTTCCATTTTCACAGCTCGAAACCAGGCCCAGGAAAGTGGCGCTGGATTTTTGTGACCTTCCAGTAATTCCCAAGCAGATACTCTTTGAGAGTCACATACTTGTAGGCCCTGTTCTCAGTAAAGAATTAATGAAACCATTGAAAATCAATGTAACGGTGAAATGGACTGTAATTTATCATATTCTACCTGCACTTAGAGAATTACCTGTTTCTTATCGATGCTATCGAATCCAGCTATCTTGTTCCCTTTGGTATCGGTCAAGCAGCCGATAGGTTCGCACGCAATTACTTCCATAGTGAGTTTGGGAAGAGGTAACAACTGTCGTACGAATTGTATACTTTGTGAGTTCCGATCGCCAAGTTCTTTTTTGAGTTTCTTCATCAGATTCTGGTAATGTTTTTTATTTTCATCCTTTTCGGATTGGGAATCGGAAACGAGTGTGGAATGTATCAGAGTAGCTAGCATGTCTATTACCGTGGTGAACAGTTCTGAATTATTATTCAAGTCTATTACACCGTAGCTAATTAATTGTACCAACAATATAGCCCAGTCGGTTGTTACCGTAGTATTTCTTTGAATGGTATCAAATACTCCTCCTACCAAACTAAACCTTAATTGTAAAGCATCTTGCAAGACTTCTCTGGTCTTCGGATCTTCTAATCCAATGTTTTTCTCCTCTTTACTCATATTCAAGAATTGTGTCAGTTGGGAATGCAGCGAGGTCAATAAACCTTCTCTCTGATCATCTTGTCCCTTCAAACAGGTCAATACCAGAGACAAGAACGGTTGATGATTGAACAGTGATGGTGATTTCGACTTGCCTTTCTCTCTACTGGCTTTTGACCAATTTCCAGATTCCAATACCTGGCCAGCCACTTTTAAAACACGCCCTTGCACAGCGCTTGGCAACTTTGATACCAACGGTGCTACCAGCCATATAGACCCTGACTTCTTGTCTGGTTTACCGGAGATAGTGTTCAGTTGAAATACGTCGATAGCGGCTTTAGCCACAGTGTCCAGCCACTGGGACAAATCATTGGAAGAGGGAGGATATTGTTTGTACATAAGTTGAAGGTCCAGCCAGGACATTCGTAGACTCCATTGTTCAAGAGTTTCCAATATATTAGTGATGTGAGTCTTCTGGTCGAGAAAATTGTCGATAAGTGTATCTGGGTAACAGATCATGTGTAACAATCTCTGGGCTTGACGAGGAGTTAACATATTGTCCAAAAGCATGTCAGGCTGACAAAGTTCTTCAGGATTTTGTAGACACCTTTCCAAAACCCACTCTTGGCTGCATATCTGACGTAGTACATGCTGCGCAAAGGCCGACAAACCCTTGACGTTTTCTGTATCCATGTTGACATTGCTCGAAGATAGTCCAAGGTCTAGACCCAAGTCGTCACCACCTCCCAAAATATCGCTAGTCCCCAGAATGTGACTAATGGATTCTCTTTCGCTACCGCCAACGCTGGCCGGTCCCGCCTTGTTGGAATGAGCCATTGGAATGTCTGGTTTCTTGGGTGGAAGTTTTCCAGCTGTGGCGTCTCCCACGACTAGAATAGCTTTTAGAACAGCCAGTACAGGTCCGACTCTGATGTTGTTATGCGCAGCAGCTAGAAGATGTCTGTCACAGCTGAGCTTTATACTATAACGTCTGAGGTTCCCGCTTGGCAACGGATGAGGACTGGTGCTAACCGAGTACAGAGCTGGCTGGGGGCATTCGACCGTTTTGAACAACTGCAAGAGTAGGTGACAAGTCAGGAGAGCACCTGCTTCTGCCTCCATGTCTGCATCGCCCCGACCCTCGTTGCAAGCTTTTACAAGAGAAGGGAGTGCTATGTGCACCACAAAGTCTTCTAACGAAAAACAGTGTCTTGCTGTAACACAATGAATCATTAACTTTTCCAGATATCGATATCGGTAAACATCAACATTTCATTGTTTGAGGGGAGGGTACACCCGTAGATTCAGGTAGGTGATGTAAACGTTGTACGAAGCTGATGATACTCTTTCTCGAGTGATTTTTGACGTGGAATGCAACACAAAAAACTCAAATTTTAGATACAACGTTTACATCACCTACCTGAATCTACGGGTGTACCCTCCCTTAAGAAAGATAGAGGAATGCTTACCGATTAATATAGACGTGAAAACGGCCAGAGAATTGCGTACATTTAAATTTTGAACGTCTACTTGATTCAAGACGTCGATATAAAATGATGAGCTGTTGGATGAGCAACATAGTGCCATTAAAACACCCAGCCATTCGGCACTCAAAGCATTACAACAGGCGGTCAACTCCGCACAAGTGATCGCGACGTCGTTTAGTTTATCGTTATCAGATTCCCCGCTGACAGCGACGATGATGGCATTACAGACAAAACTGTAACGATTGGCTGGAGTTTCGTTCAATTGCCTAGCCCATTGGGGTTCAATTTTTCCTCCGCGCCTTGGACTGCTGAACACGTCTATCATGAACTGAGAATTGTATACGTGATTGGAAGGAGTCGGTTGTAATGCACTGTACAAAGCTGTTCTAATTTTTGGATATGCGTTGCTGAATGCTTCCACACCGTGAGGCTTTGTTTTCAGCAACGAACAACTTGAGTATAAGTCGTAAAGGTGCGCCAAGACGCAACGTTCCGCGGAACTGCAGTCGCTTGGATTTGAAACATGCTTCACGACTTTACAGAGTAAATCAAACACGGCTGTGGTTTGTTCTGGGGTCACTGCGAATGAAATAATTCTCTTGAGACATGGAAATATGCGATATTATTGCAATTGAGAACATATGGTGTGACTCAGAGCAAAAGGACATACCTACAAGCCAAAAAGTCGAGTATAAAGCCAAAAGGGCGTAATCGCCAAGCAGAAAAGGAGAAAGGTGTATAATTTGGCATATACGTCTCGTTGTTATTAGGAATGTTTTGTTTCGTTTTAAATTGATAATACTAAAAGAGCGTCTGTGAATAATTTTTTTTCAGAGAAAAATGCAGGTCAACGTGTCAGACGCTGTTGATTTTTCCCTGAAAATACTTTCTTTCTAGTTTTTGTATGCCGTTATAACAATGAAAAGATCCTTTTTCTTCGGAAAACGATTTCAACTGTTGTTTTATCAATCAAATCCTTCCAATTTGAACTTGAAAACGCATTTGTCGTGTATAATTTATATTCCACAACATTTCTGTATGTGTTTGTGAGTTGAAAAATGAAAGAAAAATTCATTGCGTTTTCCACCCGAAAAAATACTGGAGCGTACACGCTTTCTGACTTTTAGCCTGACGCCAACATAAATACGCCCTTTTGTCTTTGCGGGGGTAGAAATACTTGGTCATAGTTTGAGGTGCATAATTCACATACACTGTCATGATCACAGTCATATTCACGATTTTTTTTTCATACGCCCTTTTAGTACAGCAATAGAAAAAGGGCTTAAGACGGCGTACATGCCCTTTAGCTATTAGTCACGCAATATGACAATGTAATGTGAGGCAAAGATTTCAGATTTTTGCTCGGATTTTTGTATAATCAGGGGAATAACTTACGCAATAAGCAGCAATGGTATCGCCTCAGCACTCCGACAACATACAGACTTAAACTGGTGGTGTAACTTCTGATAAGTTGACTATTCCTGGCTGTTAATTGGGCTTCGATCTCCGGCAGTTCTTTCAATATCTGAATGCAGACATCGATCAGTCCGTAAATGTTCAGCGCTAGTTCCATCAAGTCGAACAAAAATGCTACATGTTCCTGAACTGGCAAGTAAGACGATCCAGCCAGAGCGAAGGTATTCAACATTTCAACGACTTGTGTAGCGCACTGCCAAGTCACAACGTGTTGGTCGAAATAACTCAAATTTTGAAACTTTTGGGTAACAGCTTCGAAATTGAATTCGCTCCGCGAGTGTTTCTTTACTTTACCGCCTTCCGCGACGTCGATACTAAACTTTTTACCAAATAATTTGCAAATTTCTTTAGTCATTTTTTTAACTACGTGCCTAGCTTCGTCTCTCACACGTCCTACACCGTACAATAGTACGTGACGTTGATTGCAGTCGTGTTGGCTGCACGTTTCATCCTACAAATGACAATATTTTTACTTATTACACAGTTGCCCAACTTATTCTCACACAAGTTTGAAGTATACGAAATTTAAAAGCAAATATACCTTTGAGAGAGAATTGTATGAATATTCATGATTATTTTGGAATATATTGTAGAGCAGTATAAATACCTGAGGTAATGGAAAGTGGGTAGTGTAAAGTAAATGTCTGCATGGGCTTGGAGTCTTAGAATCTAGTCCATCGTGCGCATTATGACCACCTAGCGCATCCTCCTTCGGACTATCAGGAGCATCCATGCTATTTTGTTGATCCTCTTTAATATGCTGCAGTAATTTATCTAAATCATCGTCAATTTTACTATCGTCGTAGTCCATGGCTCGTCCGTGATCTGGTACTTCGAGCTTAGCTGGTTTCAAATCAATCCCGGGAAATAAACTGTCTTCGTCTATCGGTTCTCGATTGTTCGGTGTACTCGGCTTGCTAGCAGCTGGCCCTTCAATTGTAATACAAATTAATTGCAATGGCCAGTTCTATACTTTTCCTACTACTAAAATTGGACTGGATTTGAAATAAACTCTACAATGGACAAGCCACTTTCGGAAAAAATCGTAATTTGCACGACATATTTCTAAGGACTCAGAATGACTGTGGAGAAATTCGAATTGTCTAACGATAAAACGCAGCCAACATTGCAAGAATCGTTCCGATTGCAGAACTGGTCAGTTCTGAAACCAGACGATTGCCATACCCAGTTGGATCGGGAAAATGAAACAAAACGAGTTTCAAACATTGCATAATAAAAAACTAAAAAAAATACTGACCTTGTATGAGATCTCCGCGAGATATCAACGTGCACATATAAGCATCGTGCGAAAACACATCGTGTCTGATGAGCTCGGAAAACAAGTGAACAAGATTAGTAAATTGAGCTTTAGACTGGGCAGAGCTATGGTCCAATATGGGTGCATCGCTGTCTAAAAACTTCATGAGTAGCGGTTGAAAAATGGGTAATCCAGGCGGTGTTCCGTTGCTACAAACACTATCTTTGTCGTCATTGTCGTTACTTTCGCCAGTTGATTCGCCCTGACGTTTTTCCAGCAGTTTAGCAACAGCCATTGCCCTGTGCTCACCCCATCGCTCTGAACTCACAGCCCATTCGCATAATATTTCTACAATAGCTGCGTCCTGCTGCGGAGCGTATTCCGTTTTCGTGTCTCTTTCGTTTGGATTTTCCTTTGGCGTTGGAGTGAAAATTTTAGCGTACAACGTGTCCAAAGAATTTGCTGCATCCATTCTGTCAAAACTATGACGATCCAGAGCATCCAGAGCTGCTAAAACTTTAGTCGTTGTCATACCGGCGCTACTTTGCTGCCATTTGTCGCAGGACCATCGTCCCTCAGCAGCCAAAGATCTTCTGCGGATGTTTTCTTGAGCATATTTGATCTGCTTCATCGTTGGATTAACAGAACTGGCTGGAGGGCATGGTAGAGCTGCCGGTGGACAAATCAGATGATCTAACGGCGAGCCGTTCAGGACGGATGGTGCCTTTCCCTCACCGACGCTATTCCAGACTAAGGCAGTTGGACACTCGATCGTAATGACCTGAAAATGACAAAGAATGGATTGAAGCATTCAGTATTGTGGCTGAAAGAATACATGAAGACTGTTTTCTGATTCAGGTGGTTTATATTTTGAAATTGAATGGATTTGCAGAGCGGAACTGGTTGATGTTTTACCTGAATTATAACGGATAGTCCCAGAATGACGTCCCTGTGATGCGGGCAGTTTATGTAGTCGTTGAAAGTCGAAGTTAGCGGATTAACCGGTGAAGGAACAACGGGATTCTCTTTCGTACCGTTAACTTCAGACTTGACAACAGCAGTGACCATAGGACTCTGTGGGTTACTGTTATTCTCAACGTTACTGCACATTTGCGCGATCTTTCGACAACACAAATATGCCAATTTTCTAGCTAATAATTCTGACTGTACAAATTCCTCGAGATACTGCAAGGCTAGCGGTAATAAAAGTTTCAAAATCCCGTCGTCCGAAGGAGCAGATCTCATTTTGTCTAGCAATTCCAATATCCATTGTAACAGTTCCTGCCGATCGAGCAATCCTTCCTCAAACATGTATTTGGCTAGCTGAATACAGTAATGCCATTGTTTCAGGGCTAGTTTATGATCGTCGTTCATTGTGGAGCCCAGAATCGGCCCAGGAGCTGGATTAGGAGTGGTCGGTTGATTGTTTGCAGTGCTGTTGTTGCTATTGCCGTTTGGATTGCTTCCGTTGCTGCTATTGCTCGTACCGTTGGACACGCCGTGATTGAAGTGATAATATTCTTGCAACTTGGACAGTTGATCTTTCAAAAATTTGATCAACGTTCCCGTCCATTCTGAAAAATAGAATGAAATACTGCGTTACTAATGCCACAAGGTCATAAGCACCAAAAATGCGATTTTGATGCCAGAAGGTCGTAGAAATTAATTTTTTTTTTTCAAATTCACTGCGGAATGGAAAAATACACGTAAATGAATCGAAATTGAAAAAATTGAATCCAGATGACTTAATGGCTTTAATTTGCCTGATTTTTCTTAGAATTGATGCCAGAAAGTCGAATCTCCAAAAATCTATCTTCGTGCTCCATTTCATCTGCCATTGCTCCCAATCAATGTTTTCTCAAGAATGCTGTTATTTTAAAATACCTTAACGACCTGCTGGTGTTAGTTTTCCTAATTTTTGCAAATTAAAGCCAAAAGGTGGTATCGGCAAAAAATTTTATTTGTTCTGTTTTTTCGGTTGCCATTACTTCAAATTGCTTTTTCTTCGTGAATGATAGAATTTCAAAGATTTTGGTCAAAGCGACCTTCTGGCCTCAGTTCTCTTCATTTTTTGCAAAAGATAAAACCAGAAGGTCGTATCGATGAACATTTCATTTGGTCTGGTTTTTCGGTTACTATCACTTCTGGAGGGTTTTTGTTCACGAATAACGTAATTTTTTGATTTCGGTAGATGAGACCTTCTGGCTTTGTCTTTTTGCGAATAATGGAGGAAATTGAAGCCAGAAGCTCGTGGCCGTAAAAATTTGCCATATTTCAAATCTCAATGGATGCATGTGTTGTCACCACTTTTAAGGCGAATCCAAAGGAAAAAAGAAACTATACCATATTCTGGTTTTAGGAAGGTCAGAAGGTCGTATAATGCTCCTGCCGATTTTATGGCATTAATAGCGCAACATTATCACAGGTTCAAATGCTGGTGAAAAGTGAACAGTTGATTGTTCAGAATCGAGTTTAGTTCTGTTACTTACCAGTGGTTGGATCTGGCAATTGTCGTTTTTTAATTTTAGCTTCAGATACAGCGACGGTGTAGGCGGAGCTCAATTTGATGAACCAAGCGGCCCTTAGCATGGGCACTTGGTATTCGCATAACATCATAAATATCTCTTCTTTCTTATTGAAATTTGGTGCCTTTTTGGCTAAAGCCAGAAGGGGTTTGCAGCCTGACAAATCTTTGAACCAAGCTTCTATTCCATTTTTTGTTCTTGCCGTTACAGGCCAAAAGTTATCTTTTGGATTGATCTGCTGCCTTTTTCTCCCCGTGTCGGGCATCGTTGCAAATTCCTCTTTTTTAGCTAATATACCGTTAAAGTACGCGCCGACCTTTGCAGCGGTGACGGTACAGTGTCTGGCTGTGCCGAACTCGTCAGACAGTTGAGGCATTGTCGCAAAACCATGTTTAACATTGACGAGGGTGAGCTCGTCCTCTTTTTGCTTTGGTTCTTGGGGATATACGTCGGGCGGGCCTAGCCTTGGCCTTTTTAAAGGCCGTTTTTCATACAGTATACCCATCATGGTAGTTGGATAAAAAAAAAAATTGAAATCAAAAACAACGTGAACACATGAAAGGTTCGGAAAATGTTTGACGTTCGAGTCGTTGGGCGTTTGGGATATTATAACCTTAAAAATAATGATTTATAAAATGATTTTCAAATCCCCCGTTGCGGAAACTCGGTGATTAACGGACACGTGAAGTTCACAAAACAGTGATAAAACCTCGGTATTTATAACTATTTACAAAATAATCGAGAGAAAATCGATGTAACATATAACCTTTAAAATTTGACAACATAGAAAAATCAACTTTATCACTCGCGGGATAGTAAATAGTGTATAGACGCATAGTAATCGTGTGATTTCGGGTTGTACGTATTTAAAACCGTCTTTTAAACGCAATAGATCGTTAAAATTCCTTCAAACTTGTCATCTTCTACAAAAATTGCCGTCAACGCCATCTTGGCATTTTCAGCTACTTGCTCGGCGTTCGTAAAAAAAAATTCTCCATCCCCCTCCCCTTGAACGTTGTCGCAAATGCGTAGCCGTCGCGAGTTATCGCATTTCGATCGAATTTTCAAAACATGCAAAGACCGAACGTAGCTTATTTTTGACTTCGAAACAGACTTAGCCATCGAATTCTAGTAAATTATATTACCGGAATTCCTCTATTACACTAAACGTGTGCCATTCATTCGCGATCAATGATTAAATGATAAACAATGATAAATCATACATTCCGCGAACGTTCGTGTACCGTCACACGATTCGTCTTGCGAACGTCTCATGTGCCTAACGTCAGGCTTTTGTCAAAAGCAGACCGTACTGCTTCGCCGGGATCGGGGTAAACGCGTTACATTCTCAAATAAATTAATGTTTTACTAAAGCGATACTAAATCTGTAACAGTTTATACATATTCATGATTAGTGTAATAGTAGAGTAAACAGATAGAAGTCCCGTCTCAAAATTCAGCATGGCTACTAAAGCGTTACTTAATTTTGGAAACGCGTCTGCAGGCAGATGGTAAACATTATTTTGGTTATGTGACAACGTATCCGTGTAATTACGTATCATGCTTTTATAGTTTAAAGAAATACTTTCGATTTGTATCACATTCGTATTTTATTTGCCAGGCTACTATCTGGCGTACAATATCACAGGCCGAAAGCTCTTCCGCAGACGACCCTACCTCACGTCAGATGTTTTCGAAAGCTGAGAGAAGTTTCGAAACAGACCAATTCGCCGTTTCCTAATATCAACGTCGAAACTGGCCCTATTCAGCCCAAAAAACTATGGAAAACTTTTGGCTTCTCTGTCGCAGTAAGCCTGCGTTAATTAGGTTTTTTATTATTCTCTTGGGATTCCTTTGCAGTTACCGAATTACCGCGGCACGATTCTTCAGGAGGTTTGCTACAGACATTGAAAAATATTCGGGATAGAATATTCTTGAATTGCTTTGTATCCAGTCCAGAGTACAATTTCACTTTATTACAGTCGGATCTCATGTATTCGTATTATCCAAGCTATGACGACGGGTGATCAGTATCATTCGGGTTTGTTCTGACACAGATGGACTGATTGCGTCTTTCCGTTCATGTATTTGAAAGTTAAATTTCAGCATTTAGATTTTGGGAAAACATCTTCTATTTGGAAGGGAGAATAAAGACAAACAAAGATTTGGTGAAAACCGAACATAATTAGTCGAATTTTTACCTGCAGAAGCACATGTTCAAATCAAATGGAACATGGCAATTTTTCATGCTGCTCGTTCGCTTATGAATCTCCACTAATTTCAAATTTCTGTATCGGATTGTTTCTGAGATCATTTGGCCAGTTTGTTGGCCAGACCAACTGACGAATCGACGTCTTTCCGTAAACTTATGTTTTGCATACTTGAGGCCTGAAAATGTGGAGATTTCGTTGAAATTAATGAGAATCATTTTTCAGTTGAAGTCAATACGATTCTTGTATGTACACATAGTCACAGGTCATAAAAAGTACATGAAAAGTCTGCATTTTCCCACCTTGAAAGTTTTAGCAAACCTCCGCAAATATTGATTTTACCCTGATGTGAAAGAAGCGATCTTTCAAGTAGAAGATATACATTTTATTTAGATGAAATCGTATGCGGTGATTGCTTCTATATTAGTGATTTATAGGATAGCCTCGTTACATCAATTTTGATAATTGTGCACCAAATTTTACGCTTTGTACAATATTCTAATCCCGGAGTGGACAATTTTATCTGTAATACTTTGTTGCCCCATGTATAAACTTCTCCATTATTGAAATTCAGATTTCATTCTTTTTTATATATGCTGTGATAGTTTCTCAAATTATTTTTCTAGAGTATCCTAGCTAATGATATTTAGATATTGCTGAAAGAAAAGCTAAAATGGTTCTTGTCAATGACGCGTTGAAAAATTCTCGTTTTACAGTTCAGCGGTGCATCTATAGTTGGAGCAGCAATTTGGGAGTATGAAAATATCAGAGCACATACCTACAGGGTAATCAACCATTTCCAGGTTCCCAGAGTCAGAGTACGTCAAGTGAATCTGCTTTGATTTTTGTTAAATATATATCAGGGTGTCTACAGGTTCTGAAAATCTTGAAAATCATGGCCTCGAACTCATGAGAATACTCCAGAATAATATGTTCGGAGTTGTTGAATTCTTCTGCAATTGAGAATTTCTGTTTTCCTGTAATCAGTTTTTTAGTTGGAATCGATATTGTGAATCCTAGGTGAAGAGGTAAACTAGTTGTACCATATGTAATACATTTGCTAAGACTTGCGAGGTCAACTAAGAATAATTGAAAGGTTTTTCTAATTGGGAAAATTCTGTAGTTATGATTATAAGGGAAGCATCAGACGATTCCCCCGCCAATTTCATTACATGTCTAGGTCATGACTAGGACTTCAAGAGGTGAAAGTAGTGGGATGTGCTTTCTAGCCAATTCTGAGAAAATCAACTCTGGGAATTTTGACTTTTTGTTGTTTTTTTTTGTCCTTCCATCACTAAAGTCATTTGCATTGTCAGTGCATGTTTCAAAATTGTATCAATTAATAAGCACTTAATATTACCTTTTGATGAGGACGTTACGTTTTCTGACTTTTACATCATCCACCATCTGAACAATTCAGCTTTCCATTGGAAATAGCGTATCTTTAACTGTTGAAGTCTTGGTCATTGGTAAGGGTAACGTCTGACCTTCCTCTGGTTAGTGAGATACTTATAAGTAGTCTTGAATTTGTTTGTTTTTCAATATGCATAAAAATCCTGTAAGAGGTCTAGAACTTGGGAATGTAAACTCTGAAGACACCCTGTGAATGGTAATTTGAAGTAAACTGTTCATGCATCGTTGAATAAAGTCCAGCCCCATTTTCTCTCGGTTTGTTATCAAAATTTAGCGGACCGGATGGAGGGCAACGGTGCACAATTGGTGGCACAGCCTAGATGAAGGAAAGAAGCTATTTATTCCTATTTGCTTTGTGAATGTCTTGGTATTCTGCGCTTGGCGTATACCAGCTCTTCAGAGTACCATGCTTAAATATTTCTGCTCCAACCCAGCTTCCAGTAAGTTTTCCAATCGTTTTGTAATATTTGAATTTCTAATTAGCGTTTTAGAAGGAATTTTTCAGTGACTTGCTTGTACAGAAATACATCACTTAAGCCGGGATTATGATGAACTGAATACAACGTAACGGAACGCAACGCAACGAAATATGGCAATGGTTGATTCAGCTTTTTAGCTTTGTTTCTGATTTTCGTCGTAGATTTCGACTCTGATTGGTTTTTAGATTATCGCATTGAAATCCAGATAAAAACGTACAATTTTATTCTGACAAATAAAAAATCCTCTCAATTTTTGACACAATTCCGTAACTTTTGCGGTCTTTCCAGGTGCGTACCAACCCTGTTAATATTTCCTAAATTCTAATCATGGAGATATAACAAGTTTTTCAGTACTTCAAATATACCACGTAAAATTATTTGTGCTTCCAAAAACAGTCGAAATTCATATTTCCGACTTGAAATGAAAATTAATCAATGAAATTCTCCGTTCCGTTCCATCACGTTACATTACGTCAAGCTCATGGCAATCCCGGCTTTAGAGGCGATATTACCTTACAGTACCTGATTCAAAGTAACAGAATAAATAAATTAGGATTCTGAGGGGGTTTATTAATATTTGAAAGCTTTCTCGTTCATTCTGCAGAATAAAAACACCTGCTGATCAATTCCATGCTACTGATGTAATCTTCGACAAAACTCAAGTCGGTTTCTTGTAAATATAGGTGTTTTTTCTTAACCCAAGGTGCGATATGTTGGCCTATGGTGCTGTCTACTTTCTCGCACTATTCCTTTCTACATTTGGCTGCGAACATGTTTGTTCTAAACAGCTTCAGTTCGCCGGTCATCTCGGTGCTGGGCAAGGAACAGTTTCTAGCCCTTTATTTGACTAGCGGGGTGATGTCCAGCTTCGCCAGTTACTTTTACAAGACGATTTTTGCCTTGCCAGGTTTTTCACTCGGAGCTGTGAGTTGGTCGACCTTTCTCTTTTCTTCCGTTCATTTCACCAGGCATTCTCTAATATTTCTCATTCTTTCAAGTCAGGAGCCATAATGGGAATACTCGGTTTCGCCTGTACGCAGTATCCTGATACACGGCTCAGTATTCTGTTCCTTCCAATGTACACATTTACCGCCAGCACGGTACGTATTGAATTTAATTGTCAATTTCGGAACTCGAGACTTATGAAAAATCCAATTTCTGTTTAGGCCATCAAAGCAATGGTCGGTCTTGACACGTTGGGATGTATATTGGGCTGGCGGTTTTTCGACCACGCAGCACATTTGGGAGGTGCTGCATGGGGAATGTGAGTAAAAATAAAATGAATTTGAAAGCTTTGGCCCTCCAATAGCTGAATGTTGAATTTATTTTCAGATATAACGTTAGGTTTCTAATAAATTGTTATCACAATTCCTCAGATTTTGGCAGAAGTGGGGAAATGCTCATATATGGCAGAAACGTGAGCCCCTGTTGACTCGTTGGCACGAATTCAGAGATCCACCTCGATCTCACTGACCAAGTCAGTCTGATCCGTGATTATCAGATCTTAGCTTACTTCAACGTTACGATTTTATAGACTAATTTATACAATCAATATTGTGAGATGAAAGGCATGGAGGATGAGGGCTCTAGATCATCTGTAAGCAAGTGTTTCAATGGTTTTCCAACATCTTGTGTTTATACTTACCGTGATGTACAAAAAAAAAAAAACGTGTAAAAAATTAAACTATCATTATTCGCTGATTGAATTTTCATTCCAATAATAGGAATAATTGTTCAACAATGATAACGGTGCTTGAATTCGATAGTATTGAATAGATAAGTCTTTGAATGGTTCAACTAAAAATGAGAAGTTGAATAACTTGAAAAACCGCAAAGGTCATCGAGCTTAAAGCACATACCAAGAAATTATTATTCTGTCTACTCGGATTCATTATTGAAATGATGGTTTCGACGTCAAAGTTGAATATTTATAACATGTAAAAAAATACGAATGTCCCTGGAGAATTGCGTTTGATACTACCAAACATTCAATGTGTTCACTAGTGTACGATGAGAATATGTATACTCGATTATAAAGCCGTTTGAGTTCAATACCAAATTTCTATTCAAGAATTCAGGCGTACTTCATTTAGGTAGTCAATGTATATCGAATGCCCTAGCCCATCTATAAATCGGTGTAAATAACTTATTGAAATCGTTTAATGAAAAAATCTCCTTTATTACCCCAAATCCTATCTTAAGTTAAAAATAGAAAATATATTGATGAAACATTTTTTACATATATATATATCTGGTCCAGCTCAACGCGGTAACATACGTGTATTTCTATGGGAACCGCACTGACAATAGAGTTAGATTCAAACACTCGTAGATAGTGCTCAGGTTTAAAATGCAAAATTAATCAAAAAAATGTTTTCAATATCAAAGAATTGATGCACAGTAAGGGTAAGAACCCTTGATGTAAGTATTTACTGATAAAATTAAAAGCAAGAAATTGATCTATCTCGTATAAATTGTTCATTTTTACAGATACAAAATATGATCTCCTTCAATTTCATATTTTATATTAATTTGTTGAATTAGGCTTTCAGGTACTTAACGTGATGTTTAATATGATCTTCGATGAAAGATGCCATGAAGAAATAACTGTGATCGTAATCTTCTTGCAGCCTCAGAATCAAAGGCAGACCCGATTTCTTTGCTGCAGTGACCAAATTTTCAGGCAGTAATTGACCTCGTGATAGGAAAACATCCTTCGTACCCTAAAGAAGTGTTCAAAAAATTCCTAACTGTAAATTCACACAAGTATTTTAATATAAATATTGATGAATATAAATTTTACCTGGTCAATTAGAATTTCCAATGGAGGCCCGTTGTATTTCTTAGCCAACTCAGTGGCATCCCAATCGTTCCACTTACTGTCACCTTCGACGCCGCCCAAATATCCACTGAAGGCTTTCGTTCCCCATGGGCATTGTGTTGGATTTGAAATTGGCGCAAATGCAGAGACCGATTTATATTGACCTGGATTTTTCAAGGCGGAAATCAGAGCCCCGTGACCGCCCATACTATAAAACAATTGCATGACTTAGAATCATTATGACAATTTCATTCCCCTGATTATGATCCGATGATAAAAAGACCTGAGTGTTATTGATAAGATAAGAAAATACTAGAAAGCCTTCTCATCTTTACAGATCAAATATATGTCCGATTTGAAGCTATGAATGTTATGAATACCTATGTCCCATTATAGACTGTCGATCAGCAATAGTTGGAAATTTTTCGTTGATTAATGCCGGTAGTTCTTTTGTGACATAGGAAAACATGCGGTAGTTAGTTTTCCATGGTTCGTTTGTAGCGTCAACGTAGAATCCGGCCCCGGTGCCAAAGTCCCAGCTGTCGTCTTCCCCTGGAATGTTTAGACCTCGGGGACTAGTGTCAGCTGCTACAATAATGACACCGTGTTCAGCGGCATACTTTTGTGCTCCTGCCTTTTGGATAAAATTTGCCTCGGTACATTCCAGACCAGATAGCCAATAGATAACTGGGACCGGTCCTTCCTCCGATTGTGGTGGCAGGTAGACACCAAACTTCATTTTACATTTCAACTCGGTGCTGAAAGGAGAGCATTCAAGTTGTTATACGATTCTATACCTTCATGGAATTATTTGAGATGGTTTGCAACCATTTGTACTCATTGCACTTGATCCTAATTTTACTGAATACCGCGAGGGGCTATTCGCTTCGATTTTGGATGTACAGTTGATTTCCGACTTCCAAAGAATCTCGAAGAATTCCAAAGACTTCCACAAACTTTCAAGGAATTCTAAAGACTTCCAAGTACTTTCATAGACTTCCCAAGTGAATAGCCTCTCGAAATACTGATACGATCAAGTTTTAGCTTCGACAAATTTCAGTTGTGAGTTTCAACGAATTTGATAATTAGGGATGGTTTGTTCAATAGAGCGGAATGTTCAAACAATTGTTATTCCAGGTATCTACTTGAATAAGGATAAAAAATGTCTTCCCTTTCCCAAGTTTTCCAGGACTATGCTTCAATTTTGCTTGGCGTAATTTGAAAATGAGAATTAAGAGGAAAAGTGGTGAAAAAATTACATCAAGTTTTCATTTTTCTCAGTTATATACAGAACGACAGCACACGCTGCCGCTAAATAGGGCATTTTTGAACTAATTGCAAACTTGAATGGAATGATTTTACATCTAGATAAAAAAAGGTCGCTGTTATTACATTTCCTAGCTGATAAGAATAATCTATGATCTTCACGCTTTGATCGAGGATGGCGAGAAAAATCATTGTCTTGAGAAAATTTTCTGATACATTTTAACGAAAATGCAGCAAATAATGAGGGATGTCCATACAAAATAGATAGTCTGATTATGTATCTTCAGGAATAAGAATTGGGAACATCAAATATGTAAATTGACAAGATTTGTGAGCAGTGAATCAATACCGAAGAAATTCAGTACGAACAAAGTGACAACGAATCAGTAAATAAGAAATGATTCGACATAGATATTAGGGCTGTGCGAATAGTGTTCGAATTGAATCGAATAGTTCGATTCTTCGAATAATTCGAACTATTCGAATTTTTCGAGCGCTTCAAATTATTTGAAGAGTCCGAAGTCCCAGAAATTGAAATAATTAAAGTTAATCAAGGATTCGTATTGTTCGATCCGAATACATACCGAACATTTTATTATGATGTATTACGATAGAGGGCACTTCCTACGCTCACTAGGTGGAATTTTTTTTGTATGAGCGAAATTATTTTCAGTCTAAATTTCAATTTTGCAAAAATCTAACGCTTGTTTCTTCTGACTTGTTTTTCGAATGTACACACGAATTTTTCCAGATTCCATGTTGATTGATGTAAGAGCTATTCCATCTGTTGAGAGAAAATTAAACGTGTGTTCTTAGAAAAAAAAAAAAAAAAAAAAAACCAATTGTCCGGAAAATCCTCGTCTCTCGGAAGATTTGAATTATTCAAAAGACGAATCAAATGATTCGAATATTCAAACTTTTCGAATTATTCGAATATTTGAATTATTCGAACTATTCCAATTTTTCGAATATTTGAATTATTCGAGCTATTCGAATTATTCGAATATTCGAACTATTCGAATATTCGGCCTATTCGAATTATTCTATTCGATTCCGAATCGAAATTCGTATATTTGCACAGCCCTAAAGATATCTGCTGAGTGGTTATTTCATAGACTACTCGAAAAAAAAATCAAGTATATTTTGCTCATTCTTAGAAAGCAAGCATATTTGCTTGCTAGAAATGTCTAAAAGCTTATAAAGTTGCGGCGGTGCGGCTGATCAGTCTTCTGTAAGTTTTCTGACCGAGAATATCGAGTATGTCGAATATAAATCTAGCAGCAGTGCTCTTTGTAAACAAATGACCGCAAACCGACATGAGAATGAAAGTGCATAATAGCGTTTTCAACTGGGGCTACACCGGGCTACACTAGTGTAGTGTAGCCATATCTGTCTCCTTCTGCTTCAAAAGAAAGAAAGAGATGGGAATAGCTGCACTACACCAGTGTAGCCCACTTGAAAACGCTATAAGTGATGGAAGAATTTCACTCCTGAATTATCAGAATATGTAAAATTTCTTATGGGATTTTTACCTGTCATGAGAAAAGGTCTTCTGCCATCCACCGAAGACTTTATTACTGGAAACTTCTGTGATTTCAGGCATCTGTAACACAATAATTCTGAATAACGTGCTTTGTGAGAGAAGTAAGCTACGAGCATTGCTTGCTTTAAACTTCACATAAATCAACAAATGAAATTATCGTCAAACCCTTACGGAAAGTCGATTTTATGGTCAAGTTAGACTAGATCACTGAACATTAGCTGCAGGACAAATTTTTGCCAATTCCTTATCAATGATAATCCCGGTTAATCAACCCTGGCTAAACTGATAATAAATTAGTAAAACGCTGTACCACTATATATGTATAGTTTAAAACGTTGACTGCAATATTTTAGCTGTCTATTAGCGACGCTATTTATATTACTAATTTCCACAAATCTGTCCGACCAGCGACTTGAATATTTTACTATGACAAATGCGATCTTTGGATTGTTGTATCATCGTATCTTTGAACATTATTATAACTGTATGTTACATACTTGCCGACGCAGGAAGAAAGAAGAAATGTGGAGAATAAAACAAGCGCAAATGAAATGTTAATCACGAAATGCGTATAATTGAAAAGTAATGAAAATAATTGTAAAAGTAATTTACTCACCTTGTAAGTTGTGGCGAATGAAACAACGGCGATACTCCCTCAAAAGACGACGGCACTTTGTCGGTTGGCGTGCGAAGATCGGAAGATGGCTTTTCACCGGATTATCAGCTTTGCAGTATCAGAATCCGCGATGTTTAACCCGGGACCCGGCGAATCTATAACGTCCTTGAAGTTATGTAACTTATTTGTCCATTGACGGGTGAAAAACCGACTGACGGATGCGGCAGCTGCGCGAACTACGTTGTAAAAATTGGTCGGTCAACGAGGAACGAATTCGAGTGAATAGAACGAAGACGAAAGGCAGACGCAGAGTAGAACTCAGACACCGGGAAGGTGATTTTCGAATAACACACCGTCACAGTACCTGATACAAAACTTAAGAAATGGTGAGAACAGAAACGGAAGAAAGCTAGTGCATGTTAAGTTTACTATGACAAAAATCCTGACGTAATCTCGTTCATATATTTCACTCAAGTAACTGCGCAACCCGTCAGACCTAACCTCACCTAACCTAACTCGTGACGATGTTTATTAAAATTACAGCGATGTGTTGTAAGCAAGTATTCTGACAGAAAAATATGGTACATTCTTCTTCTTCTACTACACACCGATTTTCAATCACTTGAATATTCATCCTTTCACCGTTTTTTTCCATTTTTACGAAATCAGATATAATTCATGATCTCAATCGGGTTTGCTAGAAGTCTGAAATTTTTCGAATTCGACTTACAATATCATCAAACACCAAATAACTTTAGGGGTCTAATTTTTTAAATAAAAAATGATTAAAACTCGCGTAATGTCACGTGAGCAGAGATACTTTTGATTGGTCGTGACGTCATTATAGTCCGCGAGGGAAGCTCCGCAGGTTAGGTTAGTAGCGTGAAGTTATAGCGTTTTCAACTGGGGCTACACCAGGCTACACTAGTGTAGTGTAGCCATGACTGTCTCCTTCTGCTCCAAAAGAAAGAAAGAGATGGGAATAGCTGCACTACACCAGTGTAGCCCACTTGAAAACGCTATTAGGCATGCTATAGAGTTACGTCACGAATGGCGGGCGTTTCAAATAATACTGGACTTCAAATCGCTCGAATTTTTTATAAGCACATGCCGCTTAATCATTTGTTATATATTTTTCTTACACTCACTAATCACCTAAGTAATCATTCGTAATAATATAATATTTTCAAATCGCGGTGAATCCCATTGCTTGATTCATGATTATCATTATTATTTTTTTCAACAATATTTGACCTGAAAATCACGAATATATTTCACAGGCTAGCTCAGCTATAGTCGCAGGCCTTGGTCTAGCGGCGGTGGGCTTTGCCGGTCGTTATGTGCTCCGTGCAATGCCGACACTTTCCCAAAAGATGGCCGAAGCAGTTAAAAACATGCCTAAATTAGATTCACAGGTAAGAAGTTCCGAATGGTTCATTGATTATTGAAACAATTGTTTTGATCCCATGAATGCTGATTAGGTATGAAAGTTGGACAAAACTGAAAGCTTGTTTCAAATTTCTTTCCTCTTTTAGTCATTGGCGAACAGTCGATACTACAAAGGCGGATTTGAGTCTAAAATGAACAAAAGGGAAGCCAGTCTTATATTGGGAGTATCGCCAACAGCAAGCAAAGGCAAAATCAAGGAACAGTTTATGAAAGTAATGTCAGCTAATCATCCGGACAGAGGGGGTTCACCTTATCTAGCAGCTAAAATAAACGAAGCCAAGGATCTCCTTGAGAAATAGCTTTACCTGTTATTTAACAATTAGTATTAACGATTTATTTACAACTTTAGTAGGAATCAAATTGCAAAGTATATTATTTTAAGTTAATGTCTCAATATATTTATAGATCAATTCTCATAAGAATGAATAAATTATTTTCGAAATACTATGAACAAGCCTTACTATTGTTTGTACTCCTTTCTGTTTGCATTTAATTTCCAACCAAAACTCTCGATTTTTATTAAAAAACCAGTGGTAAATTCATTAGTTAGAAATCAAGTCAACGTGTTTCACAATCTCCAATCCTGTAGAGATTTCATTTCTTTTTTTCATGGGACAGAACTGTAGCCCTACATTTGGTGCTAGATGTTATACGAAACCTGCAGATAAAAGACACAGTTTTCACACACTTTGATAATACTATCATGTTCTTGTAAACGCACGTCTCACAAGTCTTACCTATTTGTGTCGTCCGTACTCGGTACTGTTCCGTTCACCACACAATTTCTATCATCCAGTTGATTCTCTCAACAAAAACTTTGCTTATTTTCGAGATGATCTTCAGATGTAGATTTACAAGAGAAAAAACACGGTTTTTTTCTCTCAATAAGTGATGTGAGCTGATACCTCAGATTGTAACTACAATATCACTGGCATTATAGTTTAAATAATTTCTAATTCTAAATAGACAATAAAGCAGTAGTGGCTCAGTGAATTAGATTAAAAGCAATGAATAGTTTATCGTTGAAGAAAATCTCACTTATAGAGAATAAAAAAATAAGGATCAAAACTGAAGGGTAATTTTTAAGTATATTAGATTTAATGGCTGTAAAAGTTGGGAAGATTAGAGCCAAAGTGTGAGTGTGAAATAATAAAGAATATTTCTGGTTTTTATAACATGAGATAACATGCAAATTTTTATTGAAATAAATATAATCACGGGAAATACACATATTTTGTAATGCTTTTTTCCCAATACAGGTTTTCACTCATTTAAAATATACAAATTATTACGTCAATTGTTAAAACAATAACAAAGTGCGGTATTTTGTTCTTATACATGGGTATATTATAAAATGGAAAATAAAATCTATACAATTTTGAACCTATTACTGTCAAGAAAATTGGGGTTGGTTAACTTTGATCGATTTGTAACATAAGTCAAATAAACTGTTCTAAAAAGCAACGAGGATACCGTTATTTCAAACACCCACATTGTGGCAATTAAATTCATATGAAATTCAACACTCTAGACTAAATGAGATTGAACAATATTCACTATAATACATCTAATAAAAATAACCGAACGCCCGAAGCCTTCATTGGTGCAGAATTGAGCAATAGATTCCAAAGTTCTAATGAATCCGATGAATACAAAATATTGTTATTGTTATATGTAAATATGTCCATCGTGACGATAATTGTGGGTGAAATTCATCAATTTTATCATCACTCGTTGTACAGTAAAATAAAATGTTACACAATAACCGTGCAACGTTCATTGCTATTGTTCTGAAAGAACTTTTCTCTTTTGTGTATGTATGCGTGTAATATGTACCTATTTATCATCGTAATATGTACGCTGATTTATGTGAAACGGTAATAACATAGTTATATATAATCAACAAATTATATCACTTGTACAGTTCTATGTACAGTACAGTGTAACGTTAAATACTTATGCAATAATAAAAATAGAATAAGAATTAAATAATCGGGGGGGAGGGGACAGCGTATAGAATGTTATATGATAGATACTCGCCAGCGATCTATATCGCTAAATTTCAACAACTACATAAAGTAATAATGAATGATTTACAAAATAACTAGTTGTTACGTCTGGTGCATGGTGATGCTGGTATTAAAAAGTCCATGCTCCTTTACCATTCTGACTAGAATGAAAGCTGCTTTACAATTCGCCGAGTTGATACTACCGTACTGATTTGATTTGGTTCTCTTCCGCTCGCTGCTGTTCTGCTTTTGCTCGTAATTTTGCTATTGTGCTCGCAGGCAGCGATCCGGGGACTTTGAAAATACTCTGGAAAAGTCAAGCCGATACATCTATGTGACCAAATTACGTTTATAAGTGAAAATTTCACTTGCCGATGCCAGTGTTTATGAATATTGTGTTAGTAATGAAATACATCTGTGAAAATTCACACGTCATTCTGGATCTGGCATTATTTAAATACAACAATTAATCAGGTTGAAAAATCCAATATGAAAATATTTAGATTCGAGATTTGAAAATGACCAAAGATGAATTATAATTCATGAAATACCTGCATAAAATCATGACATTGAACTACGATGCTGTCTTTTGTGATTTCCTTAAAACATTCGGCTAATGCTGTAAAGTCTTGACAGGATAATAAATTTTCTCGATTTCTTTTGATCAGCGTCAATGCTACTCGAAATATGATTTTGCTGCCTTCGTAAAACAGGCAGTCCCATATTCTCAAGGTTGTCTGAAAAGTTCATGAAACAAACTATATTGCTTAATTAATCCGAACAACCGTTCTGGATTTTACATACAAGTTTGAATCAGAAGTATTTATGTATGTACAGCGATTTGAGCATTTCACGTATAAGTTGAGAACCTCTGACTGTAACAGCAATCGCACTAATGCAACCCAAATAAATTAAATATACTGACCTCAATAGGCAGAACTTCTGCGAACAAACAGATAAACCACTTTGTTGTTATTACTGCCCAAGGCAAGCCCAGGTTTGTCACGTGTTGATGTACATCTGGCATTTTTATCCTATGACATGATTAATAATTATCCACTAGTTGGTGTCCAGAAGGGTAATTCGATATTTTCATGATACAGTTAGCAACTATTTAATTAGAAAATAATTGATTTGCTTCAGGAGAAGGATCATTAGCCTGTTAACTTTCATGTTCATTGATCAGAACGAGGGGGAAAATCAATTTATTTACCGTAACACTGTTGTTCGTACCTTACTAGTTCAGACAAAACGTCAATATCTGTGAGGAGACCATCCATGGTAGGCGTATAATACTCTGGTAATGTTTTCTCAATCAACATTTTCAGCAGCCAAAATGCCGTTTCTTCACTTTTTGTTACTAATAAAAGTAATCCAGCTATGTAATTCAAACCCTAATGAAAATTCGATCTTTATATTATCTTGGTAATCACAAGAGGAGCTTTTTTCTTCATTATTTATTTTTTTTTTTTGTATTAGAAGTAGCCGTAAGGAATCTCCAACATCTATGTAATATGCTATGTACTTTCTGCTGCGGCTCTCTTAGGGGACTTGTTCCCAGAGTCGGATAAATCATATTATCTATCTATCTATGAAGATTATTTTATACCTTTTATCACCGATTCTGAGTAACCAAGTTTTGAATCGGCTTAACATT
Organism: Ametastegia equiseti; assembly: GCA_963989295.1. Taxonomy (NCBI): domain Eukaryota; kingdom Metazoa; phylum Arthropoda; class Insecta; order Hymenoptera; family Tenthredinidae; genus Ametastegia; species Ametastegia equiseti. The sequence goes on along the minus strand of OZ022389.1, from coordinate 21,535,083 downwards.
CTCAATTACTGCATCAACAAGGTCACTTCTATATCACGGCTCTAATCTCATATGGTTTTCTGTCGATTCTGGTTATATTCAAACCATGTGAATGGAAAATTGTATTCTGTGCTTTTATTCCAATAATACCATATTATCTATGCTTGGAATTGAACAACAATCGATTTACTAACTTGGCAATATCCAACTGTTTTATTTTGATGGGCAAAAGCGAGTAAAACGTTATAGAGCTGATGTTGTTGGTTTTCTGTATTGTTGTAGAAAATGTTGTCCGGAAATGTTCGGGGAAGATCAGTCTTTATAATCTCTGCTACATCGCGGCTGTGATGTCCATCCAGCAATCTCTGATAGTAATCAGGAGATGCACTTCTCAGTTCCTCAGCCCCGCTTACCGTTAACCATACCTGTGTCAAATGAAGTCGCTTCCTCAATTATTTACCTTACATGTTGTGAACTAAAATGATCAAATGATCAACTAGTTCAACCGACTTTCAGTTTACTCCAATACCAAAGGATAAAATTCACATTCCGTTATAATTCAATGAGCAGAACATCAGGAAATAATTTGTGTACAAAATTCTCATTTTCAGGATTATTTGTCGAGTGTGAAATTCGAGAAAATGAAAGATTCCAGGAATATTTGCGTCAATGTTTTCTGCGGTTTTACGTAAAACTAGGCAAGATAAAACCTGCTAATTAAACCGAATATGATTTCTTTTTTTAAGTGCGAAACAGGTCATATTTTATTCAACTTACACTGATTAAAGACAAAGATTTGATATTATTTTACAACGTATTATATCTTATCTTTACAACAGTTGACTTGTTGAATCACCAAGAAGTGGCTTTGAATAATAAACATTGCTGACTTAGGAATAAAGTTTCTTCTCAGCATATTGAGGATAGAGAGAAACGTATAAGGCAGTCGTGGAAAAAGTTGACCACGATGGGAAAATATCATGATTCATTCAACTGGTGACATAACACTTGAGGATAAATGAAATTTTCTGACTCTACAGACTTTTACTTATAGTTAAATTTAATAATCCTTGAATTTGTTTCTTCGGAAACTAAACGACAAACAGAACTTACCTTCGGAAGCCAATTCAATTGTTTTTCGAAACATTGAGTGAATGACTTAGAGTGTCTATGAACAATCTAGGAGAAAATCTATAAGAAATGGGATTTGAGTACTCACCGTCCCTCTATAAACCCCTGGAATGCCCTTCCGGACATAACGTTTGATGGTAATACTGCGCTGGAGAGATTTTCCCTCGCCGATAATATCTGCCCATTTTTTAGCCCTTTTAGCCAAGACTTTTAAATATTCGGACATAAACTCCTCGTACGTTTGGTAGTCGAAATTTTGCGGCCTTTCGAATCCATATTCGTCGACATTACTGTGACGAGAAAGGTTAGGTCATTGAAAGAAAATAAAAACATATACGAAATAAAAGAAGGGAAGAAATTATGCCTAACGTGGTTTTGACGTTTTTGACAGTACCGCGCAACGAAGTAGTGGGGCGTGAACAAACCTAACCTTGAAAGTGGTTGGACAAGTAGGATTTAACGATGTTAATCAATGATTTTTGCAACTTTGTGGCGAAGACGATTGTAGAGAAGTTGTAACTTGATATAATGTGCTGATTAACAATATACAACAATGCATTGTGACAATACCATTTACCTAAAACACGAGCTGGCCATTCCAGGATGGAGAGAACGGTGCCATTTACAAATTCTCAACTTGCCAATATAATGATGATAGTTCCGCAACTCTCTACGGTCGTGTCGTTCCGCAGAGACCGTGACGGAATCTCGAAATTCGATATCTCGCTGAATATAAAATTAGAGCGGCAAAAGGAGAGACAAGAATACCGAATATGCATGGGGATTTCCAACAATTTCCAATACATACACTTTACCCTGCACTGACTTTACCGCGCCATGGCTTCCGATTAGATTCATTTTTTTTTGCAAGTCGTATGTGTCAGAGGCAAATACCTCGAATTTTTTCCAGACTCTTCCGTGTACTCAATTCGCCAGGGTAAATTTTCATACATCCAATTATAATTTGTTGTTCAATAGTCAAATACATGCTTAATAACTTCCTCGAATATTATTGTTCTATTATCTTTTCTTCCATTGAAGAGGGGAAAAACAAAACTGTCAGAAAACCGCTTTTTTATACTGTTACAGTGTTTTACCCCTCAAAACGGTTGAAATCACGAATTTCTCCAAAAAAGCATGCGATTTCAATGAGTTGATTTGAATTCCGCCAATGTATATCTCTCGTAAAAATTCAAATACCTACTAATTCCCACGAAACATATTTAATTTTTGGAGTAGGGTTGCGCTTGGAACGGGTGGGCGATTAGAAAATGAATTACAATAACTAATGAAAATCAATCTATTCTTCAAAATTCTGTCATCTATATATGTACTATCATTTTGTTTTTTTCGTTGAATGTGGATGTGACTTAGATACGCAATGGCATAGGTAATCGGATTTCGAAGAATTTAATAATTTTAATGTAATAAAGTTAAATATCCGAAAAAATGCAGATCTTTTTCAATAGGAAAGAATGTATATTATGTAACAATGGTAATACATACATAAATACTATTCGCACGAAAATTGGATTCTAATTAGAAACCACGGCGCGGCCGCGTGTGTCGGGAATTGGTGGAAAGCCCCATATGAATGTGGCTTGTATTTCGTTTATGTGTATAGTTGAGTGAAAATGGAGCATTTTTTAATTCAATTAAAATCAAGCTAGACGAGTGCGGTCACTTAGAAATTATTTATTAACATGTGAAATACATAGATAATAAAAAAAAAAATCTTCTCAAAAAATATTGGGATATTTATTATTATCATTGTTTATTTAATGGAAGACTGTATATTAGATAAATAATAATTACATACAAGTCAATGCCGTTATAATTATTAGAACCTTAGCGATACGTCGATTTCATAGTAATGTCATACACTAAAAGCGATAGTTCTCATGATAGTCAAAATTAATAAAACAAATGATGCAATTTTTACTATCATTATAAATTACATGCCTCAATATACAATTGAATTTTCATCACGTAGTATTTACTAATCAACATTGTGCATGCTGCGTTCTCTTACTTATTGTAAAGTACGAATTCAAAATTTGGAACATCATGTATGTGCGAGAATACGTGTAGGTAGGTACTGCATTTCCGTGCAAAACATAGAATATTCGTTCATTTTTCTCAGCTTCGTCTCCAATCAGCATTTAGATCGTTCATTTGTGATCTAACGCTTTATTATTATTCAAGACTTCGAAACCCGATTCCAGAGCCCTGATTAGATCGACACCCAACGACAAGAATAAGGCATATGAAATTCAATCGAAAATTTAACAGGGTATCTGTTCTGTAACTGCATGAACGATCCTCTCACCGTAATTTCCAAATTTGGTATTTCATGGCTACCCAAACATGCCAATCTAACGATATTTTTCAAAAATCGAATGTCAACTCAGCAGATTTCATTCTGCAGTTATTTGAAGTTGTTTCCGTTGCTTTACCGTTCAAACACTGTCTTCAGAGTGCAGGATAATAAACTAGCAGAAAGTGTTAGAAAAGCAATAATACAGATTAGTACATAATGAATTAGAATAAAGCATAATAATCGATGCTATTTGGCATCAAGGACCATCCAATTGCTTATCATGAGAAGTTGCTTTAGTCGTTAGAGATAAATTGGGTGCCGTTAGGCTGTCGCTTGGATCCTGTAGGCTGGCTCTGGATGAGTTAGTTGTTGATGAAGTTGGTTTTTCGCAAGAACTATTTGAATTTTCTATATTAGGCGTTGAAGTTCTCGCTTTTAATAGCAGAGCACGTTCCGTACTTTTGTTAGCGTCTTTTATGGAAATCGATGAAACATCGCTCAGGTTTGGAAAGCAGTTGAGTTTAGATTCTAGATCTTTTTTCACAGGTGAAATCATCTTTCGCGATGGATTTATCGGAGTTGTATCAGAATTAGACGAGGAACTCAGCGCACTTGCCTCGCGAGTTTTCTTCAGCGTTGTTATCGCCCATCCAAGCCCTAGCTTTTTCAATGCCGTTTCCATCTCCTCTGGCGAAGACGTATACTTCAATACATCAGACGTTGGGGTGCTAGTAATTTCGGAGATTCCAGATAGACCAGAAAAGCTGTTTGTGCTAGTCGACGTTATCTTATCTTTGTCAGCTTCTGTCGAAGCAGAATTTACAGGCTGCCTTTGTTCTTTCTGACGGAAAGGTGTGTCGGTTTCGGTGGTTGCCATACGGGCGTGAAATATCAGATTGCGTTTAGACAATTCGGTACTGATATCAGGTATCGAACTAGAAGATTCTGAGGAACTTTCTTTTCTCAAAGCAAAAATATCCGTTTGTGTCCCAGATATTTCAACAGTTTTCTGCGGCGAACGAGAACATGTAGCTTTGCATTCATCAATCAATTCAGGAGACTTGGAAGTCCCCTGATCATGAACCGATGTTTGTTTAGGACTGTGAGTTGCCTGTGATGGGCTAGGCCTTTTTGTAGGGGATTTAGGGGGCGAGTTCTGGACCGGAGTCCGGCTCCGAGTCGACGAAGGGCTAGGCAGCTTGCCTGCAAGATTTTGGTAATTCTGAACCAGGTTTTTTCTGCTTTTGCCTGTAGTTGGGCTCCTGGAACTCTTTTGACCTTTGCTCGCTGTATCTGGCGTGTCGAATTCTACTATGGTGGATAATTCGTGACCTGGTGACCCGGTTTGTACTCTAAAAACATAAAAATGCAAACGAGAGTATGAGTTCAAAGGGATCGGTAATCACGTTGAAAAAGAACGACGTTAGATTTTTACTGAGACTTTTAGCTGGGAGTAGTCCAGATGAGAGAGCAGATCTCTCGTCACTTAGTAAAACGAATCAAAGTTTAATTACCTGTGCGGCCCATATATCAGAGTGATTGGTGGTCGAGGACGATGGTTTTCAGATATGCTTGTAGTTGGCATTCTTTGAACCTTAGGAATGCCTGCTAGCAGCGGAATAAAGTCTGCATCCTTCTGAAATTGAGAATAAACAGACTAGCTGAGATCATAGTCATAGGAAAACAGTACTAAATGTAAAGACAGATTTTAGAATAACGGAGTATAGTGAAATCAGAGTCTCTTTGTAATTGTATTGCTGTTCTGTACTGACTAATTCTATTTCCAGTGACTTTACACTGTTGGAAAATTTGTGACAACAAACCAGGAAACAATCATAGGTTTCTTTAACTTGTAGTTCACGGGTAAAAAAAATCCGTCATTTTGAAAAAGTCGAGGTCTGCGGGCATGTCGAGTGGAGGTAGAATACCCCATAGACTAAAGTCATGGACTCTAGCCATAACGAGGGCTCCAAATAAAATATAGGTACACAGCAGATACACATTTCCTATTTGGAGCTCCCGAATCAGAATACTGGTAATCTTTATTACACACAAATCATATCAACCTCTGATTTGCTGATGGAAGCAGCAAACGTCCCGGCACATAATTCCAAGCAGTCTTGAGTAGTGGATGAGGCATCCTGTTGCTTTTTTGGAGATGGGGATTCAGGGCTCTGAGGAGACGAGACAGGAATATGTTGCGGAGGTGGCGATTGATCGTTAGTAAGGTCAAGATACTCCGGCGAACTTTCAGAGGCAATGTTCTCCAAAGCTTTACTTTGCTCCAAAATTTCCTTCGACAATCTTTCTACCACGTCTTCTTCCTGTTGAGGTGATTCTTCGCGAGACGGTGAAGTAGACTTTGTTAAAGTTACCTTCAGACTCGTTCGATGTTTCGGCAGTGGTTTGAATTGGGATAAAGGTATATTCACTTGCTCAGAACTAATCACCCTCGGAACTCCTCGACTGGGTACGACTTCTTGGCGAGTATTTGCCGCAGATTGTATACCTGTACTTGGGCCGCTGGGAATTGTCGAACTTTGATCGGAATCGCGTTTCGTCGGAGAACGCTTCAGCAGCGACGTTTGTTTTGCTAATTTTTCAACGGCAATAATCCGCTGCGATTCGTTTAATGTTTTTGCCAGTTGATTGTGAATGGCTTCTATGCTGTCTACCAGTTTCCGTACACTTTGCAAATCTCCTCGCATTGGAGTCGGTCCAGGAATTTGAAACATGCTAGAATCGTCGCTATGTCCACCGACCGAGAGTTCCATGCCTCTTTGTTCGCTACGAACTTTTTCAATCAGATCAGTCAACGAGGCTATTCTGTCCGTGCACATGTTCTGAAGGTCCTGATATTTTTGTAATATTTCCGGGTAGTTTTTCGATGCGTAGTTTTGAATATCCTCAACATTTGAATGCGTCAATTTACATTGAGGGTTCTTACAGGAGCAAATATCAGACGATTTGTCCGAATGATTTGACGAATTTCGTTTATCTTGTACATGGACAGGTACTTCGTTCGGTGTAGATTGCCGACCAGGAAGTAAAATCGATATAGTATTGTCTGTAGACTCTGAAACTGTTGTATCAAAGTATTCGAGGACTCTATTGATCTGCCTCAAATGCGGTGTATTCGTTGGTAGATTGATGGTTCTCGGAGACGGAGTTCCCGGAGACGAGACGGGGCTTATGCCTCGCTTTTTTGACCTGAACGACCCGATTTCCGAGTTTTCTAATATCTCCAATACCGGAGTGCTGTTATTTCTCGCGCTACGATACAACGCAGGGGTCGGTAGCGGCGGACTGATGTAAGATGTGGAAGTATCTGAAGTATCTCTTGCCTTCGTCTGTTTCTTTGACACTGGAATTTTTTCTCTTGAAGTTTCAATCAAGGTGCCTTTGGAGCTTTCGGTGCTGGTATCTCCGGATAATTCTGTGTTCAAAGGTGGATTGATTTTCACTTTGATTCCACTTTTGTCTAGTTGTATTTTCACTTTCTTGTCCGTGATTTTGATCGGTTGTGTTCCAGAAATGTTTGATCTAGGAGTAGATTGCTTTGACGCCGGTGCAGATCTACTCGATTTTTTTACAGGCGTTGAAGATTTTCCTCCAGGGACTGAACGTGGTTTAGAAATAACTCTAGGTGAATTTCGCCTCGAGACACGTAAGCTGCTTCTCTTTTTCCTCGGCGTCAGTTTCACTTGTTTCTTCTTAATATCAATGACGATGCCAGTTTCAATTGAATCCGACGATCCGCTGTTACTTTCTGCCTCAATAATATTTTCTTTCGGCAAACCCTCGCAGGATTTTGTTTTACCGAGAGTTTCTTCGCTGGTTGATTTGCTGCTGCTGCTGCTTGCTTTGCCATTTATCAATTCGACTTGCACACTTTTGTCCAACGCAGATCCTCTCTGATCCTCTAATCTCGCGGTCTGAACTGCAATTTCGATCCGTTTAGGAGATGCAGAGCAGTCCTTCTTCTTCCCCTTTTTTCCTTTGCTTTTATCCTTTTCATCGCAGCTCGATAAATTCACAACTTTAATCTCAGGAATCGGGGACACCTCTACCCTTCTTTTTGGCAGAGTTGATTGCGTCGATGTATTTTCACCGAACAATGGTTTTACGCTAGCGCTAAAGATATTGTCAGGTAAATCGGCGCCGAATTCTTTCAACAAGAGTCTCTTCTGTCTTTCTACTTTACGAAGCATTTCAAAAATCTGCTCGTCGCGTGACATTTCGTTCTCCTTCTTGCTCTCCTCCTCTGCTGCATCTTCGGATGGTTCAAAGAACGGAGGATCTTGCCAATGGGCGCTGGGAGTAGATTCCGTGTTTCCTTGCTCGTCTATGGGTGGAATGGTTACTATTCTCTCCGAGGGTCTTGGAAGAGCGTCATTTACGGCCCCCAAAGAGCTGTCGTGGACGACTGCTTCAAATGCATGGTCCATGTCTTTTTGACGTTTTGCAAGAAGCTCTTGGCGACGAATAGGATTCAGATGGATATCTTTAGCCTAATTAAAGGAGAAAAAAAATATATCAAATTTTATGCACCTACAGTAGTGTCTATACCCCTGTGAAGTTGATCCCTCATTTTTTGAAAATCAAATATTTTTTTAGAGTCACAGCTCATTTTCATAGAGGTCTGGAGTTGTTGATAGATTTTGGAAATAGTTCTACTGATTTTGGGGGTGAAAATTCGATTTTAAGCCATTTTGGCAAAATACTTCCAATTTGGAGTTCTGGTCTTCTCATTGGAAGTTTTGGGTCGCCCTGCAAGAGTTCTAAGAATAAGTTCTCGATCTGACGAGAAATGAAAAAGTTTGTTGAGTTTCTAACTAATAACTTTTCAGCTGCAAATTTTGAGGAAATACAAACTTCCATCCGATGTCAAGTTGAGCTTGAATACAAAAAAATAAGCAACTCACCATGGGGCCATGAATTTGGCTAGCTTTGAGTTTGCGTTCCTCGCGAGAAAGGTGGTCTAGATTTTGCATAAGATTTTGATAATCTCGTCGTACTCGCTCGCGAAGTATAGCATCATTTCCACGACGCTGAGCGTGACGTCTTCGATTCTCAGCTAACCGACTGTCCGCGTTTTCTGACGCGATCGTTGCCCGTGCCAATTCTTCTGCATTTGGCTACAAAACAATAAATTATCTTCTACAATTTCACTAGTAAAGACTATTTGAGTATTTGTCCAAATAGCGCTAAGACATGATGATTTTAGTTGAACATTTCAGAATAATTGATTCTATTCGACGGATAGATTTAAGTTAACGATGCGGATAACAAATCATTTTAATAAGCTAGATTCGATATTATTGCTTTCTGAGCAAACACACCTCTCCATTCATGTTCATTTTTTCTACAACACCGACTGGTTTATCGTAAGCATTTCTCTGCCTGGTAGTATGATCATAGAGTTGGACTTTGCTGGATGCTGCAGATGTTGTATGCCTGGGTGTTTTTTTATAAACCATTTGGTCTACCGCACCGTCAGAAAAATACGACGAATCATCGCTCAAAGTTGTTGGACTACTACTGCTACTCGTAGAACTTGAAGAATTCGGTTTGTAGTCTCGAGGATTATAGCTTGAATTAAATGAAAGAAAACACATTCATTATTGCTCGACTATCAGAGTATGTAAGTCCAAGGTACTCCTGGTTCGTTACGTGGAATCGAATGTTACTGAATTCGTAACACACATTGAACCTTGCAATTTATGATGCAATAAAATTATCATCTATTTTAGTTAATTGATATGAGGTGCTTCTTTGTTCTTGATGCACCTTGTATATTGTTTCAATTTGTGAATGAGACTATAATAAAATCATATTTTTCTGTACGATCATTCAAATCAGCGGAAGAAGTTGTTAGTGGATATTTTTAGAACGATCGGAAGATCAGTTTACAAAATTAGAAAAAAAAAAAAAAAAAAAACAACATAGCTTTTTCAACAAAACTATAATGTGATGATCTTTTCTGAAATCGGAGAAAAACAAGTATTTCAATGGAAAACCAGATATTACTGTCTCATTCAGACAACCGAAGATGTATTATTAAAAGAAAACAGTAATAGAACCTTGCTACTTTGTCTGCCTTTGATCCAGGATTTAGAGTTGGTAATAATTTTCGCGGCTCCTGATCGTCCGACTCACAGCAAGTTGTGACGCATGGGAGCTCTGATATGTCTGTGATCGTTTTATCGGAATGCATGGTAGAGCGTTTCGAAGCTGTGTCTGCTTTGTATGTTGTAACTTTAGAAGGTCCCGGTTGTGGCTCAGACCTAGCTGCCTTTGGATTGCTCACTACCACCTGTTGATCATTTGAAATTATTGTTCTTCTTATCTGACATCAGGTTCCCACATAAGAAAATATGGAGAATAAGTTATTGTTTCTGTTTGAGTTGTACATTTTGACAGAGTCTTTTCTTTTATTTCACGCTGCTTTTCGACTTGCTACAAAATTCGAAATAGTAGTAATGATATCAGATAACAGAAATGTTGGATGCAAATTTCGGGCCCTAAGTTTCATTATTTCCATTATTCCGAATATTTTGCACCCAATTTCGAAGTAATATTTCCTCATTTCCAGCTTAACGATACCCAGAAATGCTAAAGTTTACACATTCTTCCATTCTGAAGATAGATTTGTTAAAAGATATTTGCGTTTATGCGAGTCGACGCTGCATCATGCCTTGATGAACTGATTTGATGAATATTTTGGCACGAATGAGTGCTGAATAGGAGATAACGTTTTGATGGGAGACAATATTAGATATGTTTGTAATTCCAAAGTCGCACCTGCACGTCAGACGACTGCACAACTACGTTTGGAATGGACTTATGAAGTTTGCTGTGCTTTCTGCCCCTTTTCTTCTTAGGACTTTTTCTAACAGTTTCGTCTTCTCCAGTAGAGTCTGAGTCTTGCTCAGATCTGTTCCTAGGGCAAGATTTCTTCGGCAAACTAGCTACCATCGAAGCCCGTACATTTTCTATCTCTCGTACTTGTCTCTGTCTTTCATGAAGAGCTGCGCTTTCATCTTCTACCTGAAAATCGGTAATAAAATTCATTTATTCAGATAATTCATCCTAATTTGAATTCGGATCACTCAGAATGCATCAGCCAATTAATTTATCCATGATATTTGCCTGATTCGATTCCTTCAGTCGTTGCATCGCTTCTTTTCCCCTTTCCGCAGCTACCAATCTATTCCTCTTTCTGTCTATTTCCAGCAACGATTCAAAGTCCGGTTGGAGGGAAGCGGAGACATGTGCGCGTCCGATATCCTCCATGTCTTCTTGATACTTGCGTTGAAGATCCAGGATCTTCTGATCATGCATTTGTCTGAGTTCGGACCTCCCATCTTTCTCCAATTGTGTAAGCTGCGCTTTGGTCACGTTTTTGGCTCTTTCTAAAAGTCTGTTTGATATTTCCTTCGATTGTTGTCGAACCTACACCCACGAATCAAGAATAATTGATAATTTGGTAATAAGTCTGTAAAAGCCTTGAAATTTTTCTGTTGAAATGTCCGATCGTTAGGTGAGATGAGACGGATTCAGGTACATCAAGTGTCTGAAAGTCAGTTTTCTTTCAGTCTGTAGTACTAGTTGTAAATATATGTACAGATAATATGTATATGCGACACGTTGATATTATAGATAAAAATGAATTGAAGACAATGGTATGGGGGTAAAAAACGTAGAGGAATTATTATTTGAATATGAAGATAGAAAGGTACGGAAATTGAAATTAGAATGTGTAGTATGAGGACGGAAGCACACCTGTTCTAGTCGTAACTTTCTTCGCCTGTCACGCTCGTTCTTTTTGATTTGGTCTAAATCGGAGAGTACCATTCTTCCGCGACGTATGCTGACGGGATTCCCATTTACTGTGACATTTATAGACATTACGTAACATTAAAAATCACCTCAAATAATTTGAGATTAAAATTTGACGTGGTTTAAAGCCTCGGTCAGCTACTACTCAAATTGTAAATGACAACAACGGCCATCCAATTGTTCGACCAATCGGACGCCTTCGCTGCAGACCACTGACCTGTTAAGACTCTCGTGACTCTTGTCTCATGTTGCATATTGCTAAACTTGGGCGCCACCTCGTGTACAGATACATAACTATGAGCGGATTCCGTATAAACTTTGTATCATACGTAGATTATCACATTGCAACCGTTGACTGAAGAATTCAAAGACTGCTAACCCTGGGTAGTTTGGTGTCCCAAGCAAATGGATTTGGTTACCGACCGAAATAACATTGTGGTATATCTATATTATGTGCACACTATAGATATAGTGCACGTTCTTTTGTCGGTAAAGCTGGAGACCGTTCGTATCCCCGAGCCCACTTGTGCCCACTTTACTTGGACACAAAACCCCATAAGGGTAGCCGTCTTATTTCCACGCGTAAGTTTGGACGCTGTTGTATCCCAAGTCGAACTTACATTTTCCCATAACTGTAGTCGTGTGTATACCAAGAGTGCGTTTTATTTGTCACCTCCTGAAAGTGAATTATGACATCTGATTGGTCAATATTTAAAAAATGACCAATCACATGTCGTTTCCAAAGCCTTCGTTTCGGAAAATGGCAAATAAAGCGCACCCCAACTAATTCAAAAGATTTGTTCGTTTTACACGAATCGGGCTGCACCGGATTACCTTGACCCAATCACGTTGAAGCTTAGACAAGTATCTACCAATCGAAAAGTGACGGTGCAGTTCGGTGCAGTCCAATTTGTGTAAAACGAACACAGCTATTGTCTGAATTCGTTGGTCCTAACTTCTAAAGAAAAAATGATGGAGCATAAAATGAAAAACGATCGTATGGCGCCGAGTTGTTTGCGTTCGATGATTATTTACAAATTCCTGTACGAAAATGGTGAGAACCGCTATGACATTCGAAAGGCATTTTTCCCCCGTTTCGGCGAAACTCGTTACTCGCTCGTGCCGTGAACCTCTAATTTCGCCGAAAAAGCCTACCCATGATCGTGGAGAAATGTACTATTCCGCGACTTGTACATACGAGAAGAACTAAAACACCTGTGGCAACGGCCATACCATGTTGAATACACCGGTTCTCGTCCGATCACCGGAGCAGAGTAACATTGGGCACGGTCAGTACTCGGATAGGTGACCGCTTGGGAATTACGAGAAGAACTAAAACACCTGTGGCAACGGCCATACCATGTTGAATACACCGGTTCTCGTCCGATCACCGGAGCAGAGTAACATTGGGCACGGTCAGTACTCGGATAGGTGACCGCTTGGGAATTACACCCAAGCCGTTACACCCAACGGCATCGCATGCCGTTGACAATTTTTTTTTTTTTTCTCATTTTAGTACATCTCTCATACTATTTCGCGAACCCTGTGACAAAAGATGTTGTTAGTTTCTTCTTCTCGTACATCTCTCATACTATTTCGCGAATCCTGTGAACAAAGATGTTGTTAGTTTCTTCTTCTCGTACATCTCTCATACTATTTCGCGAATCCTGTGACAAAAGATGTTGTTAGTTTCTTCTTCTCGTACATCTTTTATACGATTTCGCCAATTCTCCGAAAGAAGATGAAACTCTTTCGGCAACGGCCATACCACGTTGAATACACCGGTTCTCGTCCGATCACCGAAGTTAAGCAACATTGGGCGCGGTCAGTACTTGGATGGGTGACCGCTTGGGAACACCGCGTGCCGTTGGCAATTTCTTTTTTTTTCTTTTACCTATTTTAGTACATCTCTTATAGTATTATTTCGCGAATCCCGTGACAAAAGATGTTGTTAGTTTCTTCTTCTCGTACATCTCTCATACTATTTCGCGAATCCTGTGACAAAACATGTTGTTAGTTTCTTCTTCTCGTACATCTTTCATACTATTTCGTGAATCGTGTGACAAAAGATGTTTTTAGTTTCTGCTCCTCGTACGTCTCTTATATACTATTTCGCGAATCCTGTGACAAAAGATGTTTTTAGTTTCTTCTCCTCGTACGTCTCTTATATACTATTTCGCCAATTGTCCGAAAGAAGATGAATCTCTTTCGGCAACGGCCATACCACGTTGAATACACCGGTTCTCGTCCGATCACCGAAGTTAAGCAACATTGGGCGCGGTCAGTACTTGGATGGGTGACCGCTTGGGAACACCGCGTGCCGTTGGCAATTTTTTTTTTCCTATTTTAGTACATCTCTTATACTATTTCGCGAATCCTGTGACAAAAGATGTTCTTAGTTTCTTCTTTTCGTACATCTCTCATATAGATGAAATAGAGTATTAAGATTGATTTTGAAGGTGCGACCTTCTGGCTTGAACTCTCCTGATTTTTTCTCTAAATTTTTTTGATTTGCTGATTTTTTTTCTCAAAATTAAAGCCAGGTGGTATCTCTAAAATTTATCCTAATGCTCCATTTTATCTACCATTGTTCTCAATCGATGTTTTTTCTCACGATAAATGGTATTTTCAACCTTTTCGTTGCATTATACGACCTTCCGGCACTAAACGCTTACGACCTCATGGCATTGGTGACGCGATATGATTGTCACTCTCTTTCTACTTCCAATCAAATACATATGTGAATATGAGTCAACTTTAATTGTCTGAATCACCTTTTCTTCGATCTATACACCGAAAATGCACAGCTCCAGCGCGACGCGGGAATTCGAAAAAAAATCGTATCTCACGAACCATGAGAGAGCACAGACTTTTGTGACCGCGGATATCTTTGTGATGAGTTTACGTATGTTTGGTAAAAATTTGAAATAAAAAAAGTTTGCGGAACAAACTCAAAATTCGATTTTTCGACTACTTTTTGATTTTTTGACATGAAATCTTGAAAATATGATTTTTACTCTGAAACCATTCGAATCTACGTTCAGATACCAAACTTTGAGCCTTCTCACATTTCAAGATACCATGAGCCGTTTCTGAGCTATGGCAGTTTCAAAAAAAGCTTACAAAAATTTCGAGTCCTCTGTTTCTCGAAACCTATAGGCGATAGAATTTCTATACTTTACAGAAAATTTTCTCCCAACTATACCTCCAAACTCACCAAGTTACAACAAAATCGAAGAGGTAGTGGACAACGAATTTCTGATTTCGTTTGGATCTCCCCATACGCAACAGGTGTGGATAGGTATATATCTTGCACTCGTGTGATTGTCACCCTCGCTTCGCTCGGGCTACAGCCGTCACACTCGTGCGAGAATCACGTACTTTCCACACTAGTTGCGTAATATACTATTTCAAAGTATTACCCTCTTCAATAGTCATCACATACTGTAAATTCTGAATCAGTTTATGCAGCATGTCTCGTTAAATGTTTTCCGCAAGAAATTTTCCAGGCGTTCTGATGGCTTTATAAGTTCCAAATCCGTACGATATTTTTCAGTGAAGTTATTTCAGCACAAAGTGAGAGGACTGGACTTCCGTGGCGATATCAGTTGGCTTCATGAGTGGATATAATAAATGACGATTCACGTACATACATTGTTTCTGATTAGAATTGAGCTTTATTTCCGACGTCAATTTTTTTCTGATGGTAGGTATCGAGCGATAGGTTACTGCATTCGTGAAATATTAATAAATGTCGGGGCATCTACGTAGTCAAAGTTTAATTCGCTCTCAGCATTCACTGGCATCGTGCGTAAGGATGGATGTGTTTGGTGTACCTCCAACCTCTTCTGTTATGCTTCCTTCGGAGTAACGCGTAACATCTTCGATCAGTTCCCCATTAATAGCCGCTGCACAAATACTGTCATCCAGCATTGTCACGTGGTCACCAACCACGAAGTGTACGTCTACCTTCCCTCGAGTAATCTATCAAAGGGGCGAGATTGAGTTTAATGAACTCTTCAAGGCCAATATAATTGACGACTGAGGAAATCAACTGTGGGCAGCGAACGCATAGTCACGCCGCTAGTTGGTCAACAATTGTTCGTGGTTGCTTAGCAATAACTAGTTATTCCTTGAGATTGGATGCAACCACGGCCACGGGGCGAGAACTACATCGTAAAAACAACGTCGCTCTACCTATTGTTCATTCTCGAAGCTATTGACATCGTGTATTATACTCACCAATCCTAGATCGTAGTCTTCTGCTATCGAGCGTACGGTTGGGATCGTGGGTCTGAGTAGGGTTATTGGTGTTCTTAGAGGTGGCAGTGCTGAGGGGTCATAGGTTCGAATAGCCTTCAATCGCATATAAACGGATGTACACATGGCATGTTGATCCTCCGGCGTGAAATGAATATTCTCATCTTCGGGCACATGCTTCATGAACATGGTTAGCTTTTCGTCCCATGTGTTACATTTTTGGAATTTGCTTGCAAGCTGAAACATCGAAACTTTGATTCATATCCCTAACGCACACCTTTCAAAAACAGAAGTAGAAAACGAAACCAAATCCTAATCTGTAGTTCAGTAGTTCTACAGCTATATCGTGACTTTTATCGGTATCGGTAGTATCATTATTTTCGTTGTTTTTCTGCCATTCCTTACTTTATTTGATTGTATTCCTTACTTTGTACGGCACCATTGTCTTTTTTCAAACAGTAACTGTGAAGGATGCTCTGTCATATTGTCAAAGCGAAATTTGGAAATATACATGTATTGGTTTTATAGTTGCGAATAAAATTAGACAGAAAAGCGCTTTCGACAACCCGTGTAGCTACAAGAGTTTGCAAGAGCTCAAGATGTTGTAAATGACAAACCACGTTCAATGCATTTTTCAGAAATTAGATCGATGCTTTTGATGAGGAATAATTGTGGGTTACCATCCGTTGATGCGCAGTCTAGCGTGACTAGATGAGACATTGCACAGCTTACGCGTGTATGAGCGAATTGTTTACAAATCGAGAGGACCGCGTCATTTTCTCGATCACCTCAATTCTCGAATAGTCGAGTCCCGACTTACCATATTTCCAACCTAATTCCCGAATCTTCGTTTTCGCGAAACCGTCCATATTTCCAAATTGTTGTTTCACCCAAATCTGTCATTTTCGCGGTGCCATCTCATGTCAAAACGACTCTGGTTCGCGAAGTCTGCGGTCGGTAAGAAATATATAGCGTTTCGGGTATTTCATAATTCGGGAAAATTACGGTTTCGGGTGGATGCCGATTCGAGGAACCACCGAGTCGGGGATGTGATGGTTTCGCGAAAGCGGCAATGAGGAAATTCGATGAGTTGGGAACATGGCGAGTCGGGAATATGACGGTTTCGCGAAAACAAACGATTCGAGAATATGAAAATTACATTTACTGCAGTTTTGTATTTACAAAATTGTTAGTCTCTGCAAACTTTTGTACCTATAGCTATAGGTATTCTCGCGATAGCTGTTTGTCTAATATTATTCGAAAGAATGAAACCAATTTATCTTTCCTAATTTCGGTTTCACAGCATGAGACAAAATGCTTCGCAGTCGCTGCACGTGAGCTATTCCAACTTTTTTTAATCATTTTCCAATTAATGCCGACGGGCAGGAGTGAGCTATATGGTAGTTTCCTAATCAGTTTTTGTAGATATGTCTCGTTCACGCATTCCACACGGGTTTTACACGCATTCCACAAACATTCTTCGTTTGGCCTTCCGATGGCTGTAATTTCAAATTTTGTTTGTAGAATTATCCCCACTCAAAGTGAGACGAGTGGAATTTTCGCGGTGATAGTAATGAGATCATTTTGTTCGCTAACAAATGTGTAAACGTCTGTTTTTTCCATGTAAACAGTTTTCAAATTTTAGACCATACTTTCATCGTATTTGTGTCCGAAAGACCGAAACGTACCACGCATGCCTGTATTATGTGTACAGAGTTGCGAAAATGAAAAATAAAGAATAATCCATTCCCTCTTTTTTCTAAAAATGGTTATAATGAATTGAAACGTCAATTATCAATTATCGAAGTAATGCGTAATGGATTATGCCTTGAATATCTAGTGCCGAAGCAATGCATAATAAGTTGGATTTGCATAATCTATTGCCAAAGAAATGAAGAGAATGAATGACTCAGAAACTAAA
This sequence comes from Ametastegia equiseti, assembly GCA_963989295.1. Classification (NCBI taxonomy): domain Eukaryota; kingdom Metazoa; phylum Arthropoda; class Insecta; order Hymenoptera; family Tenthredinidae; genus Ametastegia; species Ametastegia equiseti. Next base: position 21,517,630 of record OZ022389.1, on the reverse strand, counting down.
CGTTAGGAATTATGAATGAACTTTCAATTGAAAAAGTAAAACAGTGCCATTGACCCCTGAGAATGTAATGAATAATAATCTACAGTTTTATTGTTATTGAAAATGCATATAATGGTTCGCTCTGCCAATATCAATTGAAAAAGTAATAAATAATAATATGTGGCAGTATCATTACCCATGGTAAATAGAGTATAAGGTTTACGTGGCCCACGGTTTTACTGTTCAATGTTCATAGGCAATGTGATGACTAAGGGACTGCAGTACTATTGTCGACCGAAAAATTCAACTACTGGTAAAATCTCGCCGAAGTATCTCATGTAACTCTTGATGTGCATTTTATATCTCATATGTAGTTACGAATACAGGTACAGTTGTCTTTCTATGATCCGGCACTTGCCAACGCAATCCTTCCAGTAGCCTGGCGTTTTCAAACGTAAACCTTCCGCAGGCTTACTATCGGGCCACAAAATCGAGAGATTTGGGTTTGACACACCATATCTAAGTAAATAAAAATCGTAGAGCCTTTGGATGTGATTCATTTTCAAGCTTATTCTACACCCTGTCAGATGGGCTATCGACCATTATTGTGTGAAAATGAGGAGAGAACTTATCCACGAATATATATAAAAAGACGTGGTTTTTGCACTTTTCTGGTCGTAGCTTATAACTTCAACTCGTCGCCGTTCGTTAAAAATGGCTGAAAAAAATATGTAAATAATCGTGCTCAGTCTTTAGAGCTTCGTGAATGCGTTACCGTTTGAATTTTGCAAAAATTTCTAAAATTATCGCTATGATAGTGATTAATAGCCCAAGTGGTGATCTCGAAAACGGGTAACAATAGAGCGATGCACAATGGCTCAAAATTTCGAGAAAATGACAGCAATCGCTCAACATTGCGATTCCTTTCGTTTGATGTGTAGTGCGACAGTCATTTCAAGGCATTCGACGTTGAATCGTCGCGGTAAGATCGCGCTCATAGCGCCTATGGTTGTGGGGATCGAAAGCCACCGCGAATTTTCGGGCAAACGAACAAAAATCGCAATATTGAGTGATTACCGTTATTTTTCTCCCGAATTTTGAGCCACTATGCATCCCTCCATTCTTACCCGGCTCCGAGATCACCACTTGGGATATTGATCCTTGCCCTGGCGATAATTTTGGGAATTTCTCGAAAATCCAAACGGCAACGTACTCAGGAAGTTTTCAAGACCGAACACGATTTTTTACGTATGTTTCCCACCCATTTTGGACGAATGGTGACGAGTTGGAGTAAGGCTACGAAAAAAAAGTGTAGAAACGAAGTATTCTTACATGTACATTAATGGATTAGTTCCCCCCTCATTTTCACACAACAATAGGCTATATGGCCTATCTGACGGGGAATAGAACAAGCTTGAAAATGACTCGTACCCGAAAGCTGTACAATTTTTATTCACTCAGATATGTCAGTGTATCACTCCCAAATGTCTGGATTTTACGTCCCGATAGTAGGTAAGAATATTTGAATATATTTTATGTGATATTTTGTGCAATAAACATGGGCTTTGCTATTGAAATGTTTTTTTGTTTTTTTTTGCAATGAACCATTAATCCGGCGTTTTCGTTATTCCGGGATTGCAGAGAGACCACTGTATTCATTCATCGTTTATAATAGGTAACATGTAAGTCAGCAAAATAACGTGAAACACTCACCTCCGCGTTGACGGATGGTGCTACAAGACCCATTATCCCCAATAATAGTATCGATTGCAATTCGTCGTCCGAATCATCGATTCGCTGTTCGTTGATCATTGCCTTCATGTGATTGGGTGAACCATCGATTAGAACAAGGCGACCATCAAGGCCTTCGGATTCCAAACGTCTTACAAGCTCAATAGCGACGATACTCCCGAAGGAATATCCAGCTACTACAAAGTCTTTGCGACCCTTGGTCCTCGCTTTGACATGCTGTAAGATCATAAGAGTAAGATTTAGATTTTGAGATGATGTAATTCAGAACAATGAATCATAATTATGAATATCGTCAAGTAGACGGGAGGATTCTCACAGGGATCAAGTAATCTGCCATGTCATGAATTGATGTTAAACCTGTGGAAGTTGTTCCAAGCTGCAAGCAGGTTGTTGGATACTTTAGCTTATGAGTCAGAGGTAAGAATACAGTATGAGTTCCTTCGATTCCTGGTACTATGAAAATTTCGCCTTCTTCATCATTTGTCTTTTCCACCAATGGCAAACAAATATCTTTGTTGGTATGATTTGTGCCCAGGGTTCTGATCAGGAATTTGATCCCGTCCAAGGATTTTTTTTCGTTTATAACCTCACTATCGCGATTCCCTTTTTCATCAGCTTGTTTCTGAGACATTTCCTGGAGTTTGAAGAAATTCAAACCACGAATATCTTCTGCCGTCAGAAACATTTCGAATTCACGCTCCAAGGTCTGTTTAATTTCAACCGCCATCATAGAATCCATTCCTAGTTCTGTCAGAGGTGTGTGCAGGCTAATAGTTTTGAGATCCTTTAGACCTGTAATAAATTACATACCAATTTATGCAACATATGCATCTACGTATGTTAGCTCGGAGCGAGGAACCATTTTTTGTCTTGCAAATCGAAACTCATTCAGGTTTTATTTATGTCGATTTGATAGACGATTAATCACGTACATTCAGGTAAAAATGATTTTTCATATTGCATTCAATTTTCTCACGAACACCAAGAGCAACGAATGGCTAACTCTTGAAAAATGCTGAGCTCGTCGATTCTGTTAACATGGTCAGTTTTAGAGTAGTCAATCTGTTTTTCGATGTTGGATAATTAATTGTGCGTTCATTACTCTAAATAAGTTTTATAGGAATGCAGTAGGTATTGCGGTCAGTTGCTCAAATATTACAAACCAGATACGAGTAGATAAAGTACAGGTATTCAAGGACGCCAATTAGTTATTCGCAGACAATAAAATTAGAAGAATAGGCACGTCAATGAAAAATTGAGTTCAATGGGTCTGATATGATCCTATCTGAAGATATACTCCGAGTTGACAGTTGAGTTCAGTTCATAATCATTTTCAAAAAAAGATTATGCAGTCTGAGAGTGACAAAATATCGAGTTTGAATCTCCGAGTGGAGCACTTAGCAGTAAAAATAAATGTACCACCAGAACATGAACAAAGACCGCGGTATTCCCGCTCAAGTTGACACTGACCTCAAAACTACACACTCCGTCCAATACTGCATAGTTAAAAATTACTTTATGCTTAGAACTGCGCGCAGGAGTATTTGTAGATTTCAAATGAACACAAGTTCACTTTCACTAATTTATGGTGTAGAAATGACGGATTGGATTTGGGAAAAAATGTATACCTATATGCCATACCCATGATATTTATAACTGCATCGACAACATTCGTGGCTCCACCAGTTCCAGCGGTTTTTTCAGCAACAACCATACTTGACACAACCGGAGAACTTTGTCGTAGAAAACCATCCAGCTCGTGCAGGCAAGATATTATTTTCTGCTGTAAAGTGCCACCGATGACAACTTCTTTGTTGTCTTCTTGCATCTCTGCAACCAATCCAACATCGCCAACAGCTCCCCATTGAATAGCCAAGGCCGGCAAGTTTTCTGCGGCTCGTTTTTCGCATATTCGTTCCATTATCGAGTTGGCCATTCCATAATTAGTTTGTCCTGCGTTTCCTCTGCCACAAGATACTGATGAAAATACTACAAATTGCTGAAGATGAGGACACAACGTTCTCGACAGTATGTCTAACTGCTTCGTTGCCCAGGCTTTGACCCTGAAAGACTCTTCGAATGCCTCGACTGTTTGATTTTCAAATAGACCATCTTTCAGTACTACAGCCAAGTTGAATATGGCGTCTACTGGGCCGAGTGCCGCGGCTTCTTTCAAAATATCTTCGCAATCCTCGTACTTTGAAGCGTCTTTTCCCACAATAATGACAACATTGGTACCATAGCTCTCCCAAGTGGTAACACGTAGACGTTGGTATCCAGTAACTATTCCTTTACGGGATGTGAGGACTAGTTTCCTAGCTCCGCGAAGTACGAGCCAATCGGCAAGCTCGAGACCGAAGCCACCGAGACCTCCAAGAATTAGATAGGTGCTATCTTCTAAGCAATAGTAACGAGGCAATGCCCGGAAAACAGCAGGCTGACATACTTCGTCCTCATCACGAATTTTCAAGATAACCTGAAAAGTTTTATTTCGTTAGTAGGTACCTAAATTGCCGATTCGCAGTACACATACTTTTCGATAATGTATGATTCTCATGATGTGTGAATCTCTGATTCGAAAAGAATACACACAATCGCTAGATGGGAGTTTCCTTTATCTTTAGTCGGCAGGCGGAGGGGGGAGAAATATCGGTTCAGAAATTACCTGATTACTTGCGAGAGAGGAGCTTGGTGTCAAGAATGAGTTCTTCAAGTTTTGTAAGAAGATTCAAACGATTATGATAAAAATATTGTAACGTTCGTCATGAAATACTGAGATCAACGACATAACGTATCTGATAGATTTTTAATATAAACAACATGTTTACTCTTATCACCACAGGTGGGGATTCATGCACAGCTAAGTTTGCAGGGAATTCATATATCGCGTGTCTAACGGTAAAAGGTCGTAAGCGCCAAAAAAAAAAATTTCGTTTTTCTAGTGGCAAAATCTTTTTCATGCAATAGAAAAGCTTTTGGGCATATTCGCAAAAAAAATTTTTTTTTTGGCGCTTACGACCTTTTACGCGACACGCGATATAATGCGATAACAATCATTAAAATTCTGGCCAGTATCGCATTGAGAAAAGATTCCGAATATTCTTGGTCTTACTGTTCAACTCGCCTTGTGCAATTCAGGTTTACTGGGGTATCGATAAGATATATGGGAAGGGTCGAATTAGCTAGCAATGTTTGAACGGTTGGCTCACGAAAGCTATCGATCCGATAATTGCAACACAAAAATGCATAAATATACTTCGAACATTAAATAATGTGTGACAAGACAGTCCGTGTGTAAAAAATCAAATGACAACACATTAAAAAATGTTCTCAAAGAGGTCAATTTGCAAAAGACACTGTTTCACTAAAAAATTCAGAACTTTTGCATTCTTCAACAACTCATGCTAAAATTTATGAGTGATACTCTTGAAATGTGACACTTCCTGAAAAAAATAGCTTAATAGTGAGCGATCGAAAAAAGCACTAACGTGGGTAGCGTTATGCCCCTGCCGGCTCTGCACAGGCAAATACAGTCGGGTCTTTCATTAGTGCCGACCACAATAGTGCCGCTTCCTCAGTTTTGTGCGTGAACCTTTCCCCCACTTCTCATAATATTATCGCGAGCTAGGATTTCTCATACTGTGCTCTTAATAGTGCCTTCAACTAAACCTTTTTATGTCCGTATTATAAAGGTAGTTCGGAGTAGGATGTTATATTCAACACATAAAATCCGCCGGTGAGCGCGGAGGACCAAGGTGGGGAAACGCCGATTCGTCGAAAAACTCTCACACTTTCATCCCTGCCCGGCACTAATGTGAGACTCAACTGTAAATAAGTCACAAGGTAGCGCTTAGTACCTACTATCCTAACGTGATCATAATTAAATAAACGACGTTGCAAGGAAACTGATTAGACAACAGTAACGAGGTTGCGAGCGCCATTTGATAACAATTAGCTCAACTTACGTTGAAATTGAGGCTCTTTGTACACACCTATCATGGCCCGAGAAATTATGTTCCATAGACGAGCCGCAAAAATGATAAAAGCATTACGAAAGGTGTCAGTTCTATAGGATGAAACATCTGAGTCAAGCGCGAAAAAGTTTCTGGACGCGCTCTGGCTAGGCTTCACAGACGAGAAGCGAGTAGCCAGGTAGTGTAGTTGACTAGTGTCTAAAATGTTTCGTTGTAACATGGTAGACAGATATTGAACACTATTGACATAAGGGCATAATGGTGTACCTAGCGTAGTCATCCGAGATATGTTTGAATTTCTTTGTACCCGTAATGAACCTGACCGATGCGTTCATGGATTGCCCCATCCGAAGGAAGAGTTTGTCGGATAGCCCTGCAGAGTAGTGGGGGGCACAGTAGTCAAAATGACGCCAAACTAGGGCCTTAGTAAGCAGGATCTCTACATCAAGCGGTAGGGGGTCACTACATTTTTTTATTCTATTGAACGCAGCGAAACACTTATTGGCCGAAATTAGACACTGATATTTGAAGGTCAAAGTACTGTCAATAGTGAAGCCTCAAAGCTTCAACGATGAGCATGAGCCAATGAAGTCGCCGTTGAGGACAATGTTAGGCAAGAAGAGATTTTCTAGACGGCCAATGAAGTTCCTGCAACCAACCCACATAGCTTTTGTCTTAGCCAGGTTGATGACAACCTCGTTGCTATATCTGCGCATAGACTTAGGTTATGGAGGTCAATATTCATTTGGCGAACAGCTGAAGGAAGATCAGCGAAGCTACAGCTTAGATAAATATCGAGCCAAGGGAAAGAGCCAAGCCATGAGTTAGACAGAGCCAGTCTTACTGTCTGCGGAGTGGGGCGCTTTGAGGCCCGGGAGACTCCCCACTCCTCAGGGCATTCGGGACAGACTACGTTTAAGCAGCGGCGGGAAACTCGACCCACCGAACATTATGAAACTGATGCAACTAACGAATGATCAAGAATTGAATTTATGGCCGGTCGAAACAGTAGATGAGGAATTTCGAATCATAATCGGAAAACTACGCAGTTGAAATATTTTGTACAAACCCGGTAATAACGTGTGTTGTCTATTCGTCTCCGAGCAAAACAAATCCTTTTTATGGAATATACATATACCTCAGAAAGCAGTGCTTCACTTAACGGAGTAAATTATAAAAAATGTTGGCGTTGTAGCACCGCTTGTTTGTGCAAGATGAAATGGAATACCGTTGAAGAAACCACAATTGTCTCCGTTGTTGACACTTTCATAGTTTACGCTGCCAAAATGGTGACACTCAGGGCAATCACGTATTGGACCATTTTTGTGGAGCACAAAATTTCCTCCCAAGTAATAAATGGAGGTACATAACTATCCATGTATTACATTCTAGCCGTGAGAGCGACCCGAAAAAAGATTAATTCCAAGAGTGCTTGTTGCACGATAACTCCTAAAACCCAATTTAGTTGCTGAAGTCAGTTTGTCTGTATGATAATTTCTGTGGAAAAATATACCGACCTTTTTATGCGACAGAACAATCGGAAAAATAGAATTCGAGTCACCGACATGTTTTTCGTTGGGATTGCGAGTTCTTGCGGCCATTTATTGCTCTTTTTTTCAAATTCACGTTTTGTTGTAAATCGGGCATGATTGTCAAACTAATAGTCATACAGAACGTGCAAACTTTTGGAATCTCTTCGTCTTTTCACGCTTTAAAAATACAATCTCTCAACATGTCACCGTATATGCAGCCGCAGCGCGCGCCGTTATTTGCAAGTAAACAGACGAGATTATATTTCGGGCGGTTTCTGACATGAACAATATCTGTTCTTCAATTTTTCTGTTCGCAACTTCAACAATCCTGTTTGAAGAATGTCTCAGAATTTGGTTTTTTCTCTCAAAGCGGCGATTGTTGTTCGATTGTTATTAACAATCGGATAGAAGTGAATGGATATTTCCTAACTTTGATTTGATGTGATTTTATACTTGATTTTACATCTTTGCGAACCTAACCATTTTAAAAATTGTCAAAAATTGTTTAATGTTGAAATCGATTTCGGCAATAATGATAAATATTGACAACAATTTGTACATAAGATTGATAGTAAATTTCAAATGATTCATCTGCGTTACAAAAGAGTGTTGAAAAAAAATGTATCACCGGTATTTATGAATAACATTTTTTCATCATTCTGACCTCAAAATCGCAACTTCGTTGCGATTTCTCGGTTCTCGTGATAAAAAATAATGTTGGTTACTCGTATACGTAAACGCTTTTTGACGAAATTCGTTACAGCTCTCGCCTTCAGCTCGCGCCCTAAACCTCTCGTTTCGTCAAAAAAGCCTTTCCGTACTCGTACGAAATGTACTATTTCTCGTCCTTATTTCAATGTTGCCATCGAGTTCATTCATCGAATACTACGTCGTGATTTCTTCTGCAAAAAAGAGCGGTGCTACACAATCCCAAGTTCCATGTTCTAATTAATGGGATTCCAGACCTATTTCCGGTTGAATTTATATGGTCGATCATGACCTATAACTTTAACCTAGCTCCTCTATCAAAAGAGGGGAAAGTAGTGGGGGACCTGTCTCTGCTCTCCTCGCCCATAGTTCGCATTGCCCCCAGCCTACTCAGCAGTGGCGCTAGCGAACGCCCGCCTTTCGGGCGAAAAATCTGCTGTTCAGTGCTGAGCATAGCCATAGAGTGATGGATGCTCTCATTTCCGTATTTTGGAAATTAATAGGGATTTTCTAGTGTCATTTTACAGATGAAGCATAGGGGAGAGTGAAGTGATCGCGAACGCGGGATAAACCCTGGAATTCACTGGTTTCCTCATATTAGAAAAGAATGATCGACTGCACCCTCCGTCATTTGAAACGTTACGTTGCATCCAGTGTCAAACCGCAAAGAAAAGAGAAAAGGCGCCCGCATCACTCAAGGTACAAACATTTGAAGAGAATTGTTAGTTTCCATGTAATTTTGTGAGGGATGAATCTTGGATGTAGCTTTTGTTTCATAGGCACTCCAAAACTGCTGATTCAGGGTATGATACATTACTAACCGAAGACTTTTTCCAAATCCAAACAATTTGAGGCTGAGATTCCTAAACTCACTTTCATTACTTTGTGTTTGTGTTTCGCTCTATGGGGCATTGGCGAACTGTGTGGGTCAATCCCGAACGTTAAAAAGACTGAACACAGTAGTGAGAAATCTTAGAAATTCAAAAAATGCACCAAAAAAACATTCGAACGATGTTCGAATACAAAAGAAACAGAATGAAGTCCACAATACCAAAGATGAACTTGAATACGAGGAGGATGAGTAGGATGAGCATTTTTTTCCATTAACAATATGAAAACCTGCTCATCGAGGATGGATTATGTGCCACGACTGCAAGGGATGGGCTTATGAAAATTATACTGACGGCCAGAGCACATCAAGAGGTTATTTGTGCGACTATTGTAAGAAAATACCCTGATTCGTGGTGTATTCGTAATTACCTCACGGGGGTCGGGATTACCCCATGCGCAAAGTTATGTTTTTCGTTAACAAAATATTTGTTTATCAAATTTCATCAAAGTTGACGCTAGTGAAAGGTGGGCAGATAAGTAGAGTATCAATACATGCAATGAAACATGTGTTACCTTAACATTATTCCGATTTATTTATCATTTTCCTTAGGTGTTCGTTAATTTCCCCACTCTCCCCTAGGTCTGTGCCACCTCTTCGGCCGAATTTCGACAAAAATTCAGCCTTTGCTGTGTCACATTTCAAAGATAGCGTACTCTCGAGTACGATTTCTGCAAAATTGAGAATGGAATAAAAAATTCGGCTGAAAAGACGACACAGATCGATCCTTCACCTGCAAAATGACACCAGAACAGCCTTATTATCTCCAAAAATACGGAAATAAGAATATCCGTCGTGAGCATCTGTTTGTGTACACTAGGGTGTCCGTTATTTACCAAGTTGGCTATTTTCACTTGGGTATAGTCAAAATCGTTTCTCTTTTACCTAAAAACAATTCTAAAAGCGAGAAATAATTTTTACAATGCCGTTTAACCCTGCCTAAATAACGATACTTTTCCCATTTGATTAACATGGGGTTTTTGCACTTTTCAGTAAATAATTCTTATTTCGCCTATCATACTCTTCAACTTACCAACAATTCTTGATTCTGCTTCTATTATGATCCCTTCAGATGGAAAAATTTTCATATTGGTGCAAAAAAATTTGTTATCCAAGTTTTGAAAAGGTAAAAATTCATTTTTATTGATTTTTCTATTTTTTCGTTTAATCTACTTACTGATGAATTTTTATTCTGAATTCCATTAAAATTTTCTTATTTTATGCTTCTGAATGATTTCAATTCATGTATTATCCAAAAGTCACACAGAAATCCTATAAAAGAATCATAGTTCAAATTGAGTTCGGTAATACGGTTATTACTAACACAAAAAAAAAATTAAAAAAAAACCAGATATATCGGACACGTGCCCCTCTAGCGGACAGTCTTTCAAGAAAATGAAAAACAAAATATTGAGTGAAAATGAGTTGATTGTTTTTTATTCTCTTGGAAGACTGTCCGCTAGAGGGGCACGTGTCCGATATATCTGGTTTTTAAAAAATTTTTTTTTTTGTGTTAGTAATAACCGTATTACCGTACTCAATTTGAACTATGATTCTTTCATAGGATTTCTGTGTGACTTTTGGATAATACATGAATTGAAATCATTCAGAAGCATAAAATAAAAAAATTTTAATGGAATACAGAATAAAAATTCATCAGTAAGTAGATTAAACGAAAAAATAGAAAAATCAATAAAAATGAATTTTTACCTTTTCAAAACTTGGATAACAAATTTTTTTGCACCAATATGAAAATTTTTCCATCTGAAGGGATCATAATAGAAGCAGAATCAAGAATTGTTGGTAAGTTGAAGAGTATGATAAGCGAAATAAGAATTATTTACTGAAAAGTGCAAAAACCCCATGTTAATCAAATGGGAAAAGTATCGTTATTTAGGCAGGGTTAAACGGCATTGTAAAAATTATTTCTCGCTTTTAGAATTGTTTTTAGGTAAAAGAGAAACGATTTTGACTATACCCAAGTGAAAATAGCCAACTTGGTAAATAACGGACACCCTAGTGTACACTCGACGGGGTGTAGACAACTACGCCCTTACGAATACGTGGAAAACCAAAAATCCTACACCACTCGATCGATTGAAATGAAACTTCGGAAATCAATGCATTGTTTTGGCAGAAAGTAGAACGATGTTTCATTTCCCAAAAATTTTGAATTTTTTTGGCGGATTGGTTATCAATTACAGACTTTGTTTGATTATTTAGAGCTGCACTGACCACCGAATAAAGCGTTTTCTTGCATATGATACCACATGGTGTTGGAAAAAAAACACGTCTAGAACTGGAATTCATCAGATTTCGTGCAGAGATGACTCAATGATAGCTGATCTGGGTTTCGATTACGAAAAACATTGACATCATACTCTCTACCATGCTGCAGAATTCGGCACTGCCGTAATAAATGAGGTCGGCGTCGGAGTTTTGAAACCAGTTTATTAGCCCTCCAACGCTAAACGATTCAATCATTGGATCTATGTATGTATTTTCACACGGTGAATTTCCGACATATTCTGTCATTTTCGGAAATTCAACGGGCGGAAATCATTCTCAGGTATCCATCACAAACTGGAAGTCAGAATAGAGAGTAAAAAATACTGTTAAACCTTGCCAATATGTCTTCCAGCTGCCATGTATCTGAATGCCGCTTCAACCTGGTCCCCTGGAAAAACAGTTCTGGCGAGTGGTTTAATGGCGCCACTATTAACGCGTTCTCTGAACATGTTCGTAAGTGTCGTTTTTCTGGTAGATGATCCGTCAAATAAAGTATCCAAGAGAATTCCATAGAAGGTGATTCCCTTGAGAAAAGCTTCCATACCAAGGGGATTATTTGCTGAAAGATCAAATTTTCCAATCTCCAAAAATCGTCCACCTCTTGCTAAACAACGAACCGAAGCTTGTAACTTTTCTTCCGCTAAACAATTTAGTACAATGTCCACTCCTCGCCCATGCGTTTCGCGCAAAATCAGTTGCTCGAAACTTGTATCTCGGGAATTTCCAATGTGAGCGTCATCGATTTGTGGGAATCGATTTCTGATAAATTCTCGTTTTTGTGGTGTGCCGACAGTTGTGAAAACTTCGCATCCCTCGTGAAGAGCTAAAGTAATAGCTGCTTGGCCTACGCCACCACTTCCAGCGTGAATCAAAACTTTATCTCCTTTCTTCATTCCACCGCTCATTATAAGAGCGTAAATAGCTGTTCCATAAGTGGCCGGAGTTGTTGCTGCGTCTTCCAATGTCCAGTGATCTGGTACTGACCAAAGAAGCTCTGGGTCACAGACACAGTAATTTGATATGGCTCCTGTAGCAATCATTCCCATCACTGCACGTCCGTTTACATCTCTTCCAGAGTATTCAAATCCGATCACATTTTCTTGCGTGGGTCTTGATTTGGCAACAACTTCACGTGCTAATTTTCCAGTAGCGAGCATAATATCACGAAAGTTTATCGATGAATAATGTACCTTGATAACGTCCGTATTTTGGGTACCGGGCTGGATTACACCTTCTACCCACTTCAATGTACTCAAATCACCACGGGTAACATGGCTTAGTCGAGTGTGATAAACAGGTTTCGGTGTCAATGGTTCCATTGCAGAAAAACGATAAGAGCCCCACGTCTTCGAAGGGCGTAGAACGTTAAATGCCAAGCCCAATTTCAATTGTTCGGAGTATAACGGATTTTCCAGAGAGAATTTCGGAGCTTGCAAATCTTGAATTAAGAGGCCTTGTATCGCTTTTCCGCCTGGTTCTCTTCGGAGACAATTTACCAATCCCATGAGACCGCTTTCGAAATCCCCTTCGCTTACAAGAAGTATACGACCTTCGGTAATCTTTTTTTCCTGTTCCATTTTTAGAGCCGCTTGTAGAATGGGGAGCCACGTGAAATCGTGATTCTTGATTTGTATTACTGTGATAGTTCCAGAGAGTTGTGGTCTCTTTTGAAGTAACAATATCAATTCTTTGTCCGTACGTTTCTCAAGAATAACATCAAGGTATTCACTTTGCAGAGTCGAGAAAATATCAGCATCCGCATTCAACGGTTCCCTGGCAAGCAAAAAACCGGAATTCTTCTTCATTGCTGTTAATAGTTGTTTTAATGTCTTGTCATTTTTGTTTGCAAGAAGTCCGTGACTAATTACTAGCAAAGCTTCGGTCTCTGTGGCCAATTTCGTCGGCTCGGAAACATGGATAGTGGAGGGTATTGCGTCGGCTGGAAACGTATCAATGGGAGCGATAATATTCACATCTGGTTGTAGTAAGGGCAAATCACCCAAAACTCCCTGAATTAATGGAGAGGTCAAATGTTCCAATGACCCATTAGTTGTATCTTCGATCAACTCGACAGTTTTCACTTCGACCCCAACATGGTTTTCAAGGGCTATGTGTGTCACAATGCGAATAATCGCCCTCAGTTCCATCGCATTACGATCTCGATGTGCTATGAATTTGAAATCCTCGAGCACGGGGTCCCCGGCTGGTTTTCTACGGGCAATAGCACTGGCCTTTAGTCCTTGTATTTCTATCCCGCCAGACACAATGACGTCCAAATTCCTATTATTCTCTACTGAGAATACTGAAGAAAAAAAAATGGAGTAGTTAATTCACAACAATCTAGTGATCAGCTTTCACTTTCCATCGCATTTACATGTTATTATCCACAGAGCTTAGCGCTTACCTTTATCGACATCTGGCATAGTACGTAGCTGATCTGAATGCATTTCACAGTCTATCACAAGCTTCTGAATCCCTGTAGGTACAAATAGCCCTCGGGTATCAAGTCCAAGCATTTTCATTTGCAGCATGCTATCCATGAAAGCCGGCCAATTTCTATTCCAGGCTATACGTCCTTTGGTTCCATCCAATGATGCCCTTTTGAGCCCGCGAAATATTCCGGTATATTGATAACCTCTGAGACGTAACTCTTTATAAATATCCTTCTCTGTCAAGTCCAGTGGCGCGTCATTGTCCTTTGAACTGTTGATACTAGTGCGCTCCCGAGCTGGATTCAAAGTAGAACGGATAAACCCCGTTACGACGGAGGTTTCTCCTTCAGAAACCTCAAATCTGCCAGAACCTAACCAAATATAAATCGCTGTCAACGTGTTTTTTATATTTGCAAACGTTGCTAGACAACACATATTGTCCCGCTTCCGGAAATACTATGCTGCATCAAAGGCTATGATTGCGTAAATTCGAACATACCTTTGTGAATCATAATCGTTAGCACAACGAAACTCTGTTTTGGAATGGTGGTCGCTCGATGAAATCTAACATCCTCAAAGACAATCGAGAGTTCGGCATACCGTTCTCCTCGCATCAATGCCAAAGTGTCCCAAACTAATGCCAAATAACCAGTTGCTGGCACCAAGTTTCTTCCATCAATTATGTGTCCTGCCATCCATTCGAAATCCTGGTTGGCACCTGTTACTTCTACAACTCTCGTCCCAGAGTCGATCTTTTCTCGCATATTGTATGCTAGAAACCGGTCAGCCGCATGATTCCAACGTATCAGAGGAGAAATCATAGGAGTTCCACGGCTGACCGGGTACCGAACATTCGGAAACAGATTGCTCAACTGGGGATGTAATCCAACCTCATACATCATTCCGATAGCTCGGAGTAATGTTTCCATGTGACTTCCATTTTCATTAGTGGCTAGAGCAATGCTAGTAATACGTTTGTTTCTTGGTTTCTGCAAAATCTGTTTCAGCAAACCAAGAGGTGCTATTTCTATGGCTATTGCATTATTTGGCATGAGATCAAATGTTTCTTTGAGTAAAACTGGACTTAGTAGATTGTTTACGTAGTATTCAGGTGAACATAATCGACCCGAGCTCGTCTTACACTCATTGCGTGGGACGGAAGTACTCAGCCATTTTTCACTTCGAGGTTTTGGGTCCAGAATGATCATTTGCAAAAAAGACAATAATTTCGAGCGTGCCGTGGCAATGTAGCGACTGTAGGCGTACTCCATTTTGCTACAGGGACTTTCTCTTGCCAACATATTATTAGCCTGAAAAAGGATAATTAAACTCAGAAACTGTCGATAATAAAACGCGAAATATTCACTACATTCCAATATGTGACTTGAATTCTCCATAAAATGTAGACATCGGGCGGTGCCGACATTGATCTATATTATCAATAGGCAAACTGCCGCAGTACAGACATATCAACGATTTACCTGCAGTTTGGCAAGGAAATTCTGTGGTGAGCCGGCTGCACCAACTATCGGTGAGCTCTCGAGACCTTTGTGGCCAGCGCTCTCCATATCAGGGAGATGTGGACTCTCCAATTTTACTTCATCAACATGCATCGTGGATTCAGGCATCGTGTCAGATTCTATCAAAGCCAAGCCTTGAAAATATGCTATCAGAACCACCTGTTCTGCCGTCAAACAACCATCGGCGTATGCACAACCCAACTCTCCTACCGAGTACCCAATAATGTTATCCGGCGTAATTCCTATGGATGCCAGTAGTTCCACAAAGCCAATCTACACATTATGAGACATGTGATCTTATTAAAAAAATTAGTCATAACCATTATTATCCATAGGATGCCACCATTCAGCTGGTAGGTAGAATCCTTACGCAAAACAGAAACTGATATTTCTTAGCGAAAATGTCGAGTAATCAGTACTTTTCGAGTTATGAGTTATGGATGATTCAATTGGAGGAATCAGAGCTCTGTCGCTTTACGTAATCAGGATTCGGCTCAGAAACGTTCGTATAAACTAGCCAAAATTCACGTGAGATTCGTCTTACTTTGTAGTCCGCGCACAGTGACGGAGCTCTAATTGGTCATCGTGAATCAATTAAAACTCGAAAAATACCGATCACTCGTAATTTCCGCTAAGGAAGTTTAGTTTCAGTTTTTTGCAAGGAATTTACCTATTAGAGGAACGTCGCCAGTCCGGATCACCATATAACAGTCGGTTCATACTATTTTGACACCGGTTGCTTAAACTGTTCCGTAGTTCTGTATGTGAGGAAATTATCTACGTCACCTGAACTGCAGCAATTCCAACGGAGGAGTTGACAATGTTTTCGAATATCTTAGGGTCTTCGTTGGTAAAGATGTCAAAAATGTCTACGCCATGAGGCCTTAAAGCGATGTCGCACTTCTCAATGGCCTTGGCGAATGTTGGGATTTTCAACAAGGCTTTACCTGGCAAATTCAAGAATAAAGCTGCATTGGTTATACGAGAGTTTATGTAGATATGAGGCAATCAAACCGCTTCTCTAATTCAAATCGCTATCGCACTCGTCGATGTTGATGTTGTGTCGTTCTCTCCGTGAACGCAGTGAATATGATCTAACTCGGTCAAGCAACTGCTGTCTGGTTATATACTCACCTATCCCAGCCCACTGAGATCCCATTCCAGAAAACACAAACCATACTGGACGTTTGACAGCTGAATAATGCTGCACATCTCGTATTTTGTTCTTTGGTAAGCCTTGGGGTGGCAAAATTGTATATCCGCGGTATGAATGACCTCCAATTTCTGCCGAATGTATATCGTGAAGAAGGGAGATGTATTCTACATCAACTGGTCTGCTTTCAAGCTGTTATAATGAAAAGTTTATTTACATTTAACTGAGGCGCCCGACGGATAATGGTTAGAAGCAACACGTAATAAACGTATGAGTGTTTGGCCTCGTAGAGTCTTAATATTCGAATATTGAGGGGAGGCCACGACCTTCTTAGGGTGGTATTCATGGTCACGTCTACTTCTCAAGACCATGTCACGAATAGCCCTCAACCAATCAAATCATGTCCATGACTGAATTGAGACGGTCTCCAGACGAAGACCTGACGGTGAATACCACTTTTTAATAATGATATCTCGAGAAGTAACGCATACTACCATGCCTGTTGTCGCTAAGTAGGCTTCAAATTTCTGCAGCGTATCGGATATCTTACTTAGTACGGGGATGTTAACTTCCTACTTGGAAATCTCTGTCTGAACTCACGGAATGCGTGCAATATCAGACTATTTCATTTCAATATCAAAACGCTTTGACTGTTCGGTGTATACATACGTGGTCCAGTAAAGTTGTCACTGCGTTTTCTGTTCGCCCAGAAACAACTACAAGTCTTGGCAAATCGTCGTTGGGTGCCCCATTATCGACTTTCTCTTTTGGATATGACTTCAGAAGGACGTGGACGTTGAGACCTCCGAAACCAAAAGAGTTCACACCAACGTACCCGCCATTCCACGGTGTAGGCTCAGTAATAACTTGGATTCTACCATCTTCTAATGACTTTATTCCTTCACGAGGCCGCTTGTAATGCAGATTTGGTGGAATGTACCCAGTCTCCATCGCAATAATGATCTTTCAATGAGAAGATGTATATGTATATACAGGGTGATTCTGTTTGGCCAGGCCATATGATCAAGATGGATTCCTTGTTTAATTCTAAAACTAGAAGTCCGCTATCAAATAGTCGATGGACCCTTAGTTTCCAAGCTACGGAAGATCTTAGTTAACCAATCACAGACCTCGGATATGTGGCTAAGGCAGGACCGGTTCAGAATCATGAATGATACAAATTTTGCTTTTCATTTTTTTCGAAGTATTTCGGCATCACTCTCAACTCAGAAGTTGGAAATCGCTTGAAATGGCTTGTGCTCTAGTTCTCGTGGTCCAGGTGATCCAGGTCATCCAGCTCGTAATTCTCATCGTCCAGGTCGTCTGCTTCGTAGGTTTCGTCGTCCAGGTCATGTACTTCGTAGTTTTTGTCCTCCAGATCGTCCGCTTCGTAATTCTCATCGTCCAGGGTGTCCGCTTCGTAGGTTTCGTCGTCCAGGTGGTTTTTTTTCGTAATTCTTCCATAATCTGGTGCACAAAAGCGACGAAGTACATGACCTGGACGACAGAACTTACGAAGCGGACGGCCCGGACGATGAAAATTACAAAGCGGACGTCCTGGACGACGGTTCACCTACGAAGCAGATAACTTGGACTCTGAGAATTAGGAAACGGACTATCTGAAGCACAAATACTTAGAAGTAGATGTCCTAGACCACGAGAACTACGGCAAAAGCCATTTCAGGGGATTTTCAACCACTCAGTTCGAAGTGATGCCGAAATACTTGGGAAAAATTGAAACTTCAAATGGATTTGAACGTTTTGAGTTTAAGGTTCACGGGTGTTCCGAGAACGAATGAATTGCTGAAATTGGACCTAATGCACCGGAAAATTCATTGGACTACAGTGGACTCTCGATAGGTGGCATCTCGCTAAGTGGCACGATGAACGCCTTTCCCTGCACACGGATTCACTCACACATTTACAACGAATTCAGACTTACATAGAAGCACAGGAGGATAGGCGGGTTTGAAGCTCATTTTCGGGGTACCCCGAGATTAGTTATCACCCCGACCGAGGACTGGCACTACAGTTGCTCAATGTCCGTGTGCACTCATACTTGAGCGTCATTCCCTAACACAGACTCCACCATCAATATGTATAAATACCAATACATACCAGTGCCCACAACACATATAAACATCGCTAAAGTGACGCCCTCTAGCGTAGACTGCAGATAATAAAAACCAGGCTTCAAGCCCTAGTACGGGCCCTGTGCTTCTATGTAAGTGTGAATTCGTTGCACATTTACTCGCCTTCCCCCACTGCGCTCCCGCTGTGCGCGCGACACTGATCGTTAGCATAATAGAGATCAGTAGCGCGCGACTACCGCCCTGATACTCCCACATCTCTACAACTGTCTCTCTCCCGGCACTGTTTCCATGCGCGTGTTGGTCAGTGGTGGGAGCTCAGGATAAGTGGCATTTTCGGAGAATTTCTCTCCCCTACAGCCCTGCGGAAGTGCCACTTATCAAAAGTCCATTGTACTTAAAAGATGTGGGACACGTAATCAGAATTCTATACATCGATCCAGATTTCGAACAGAAAAATTCGAGTGTTTATACCTACAGCGAAGAAATTGGTGATTAAAATAGAATTCCAAGTCGTATCATGATTAAGATTAGTTCTGTAAGCTGATTTTGATTCAGTCTAGTGCTAACCGATGTTGTTGATCGACAGAAACAAAAAATTTCAGTCAGGTCAAGAAAACATTTCTTCAGGTGTTTTTATAACGTAAGTCGCTATGGGTTGCAGGTTGAGAATTTGTAGTGCTACATACCTTAGCGATGGAACAAAGGCCACTTGTTGGCTCGCTGTGCCCCAAGTTCGACTTGATTGAACCAATTTTTAGCGGGGTGGTTCGGCCGGGGCAGAATACTTTTTCAATAGCGTCCATTTCTATTGGATCACCCACTTTCGTCCCCGTAGCATGTGCTTCCAAAAAATCCAAACTAGACGGTGGAACTCCGCATTCTTCGTAAAATTCTCGTAGTAGGGTGTATTGCATCTTGCTTGACGGAAAGGTGATGCCTTCATCTTTGAATCCGTCGCAATTAGTCTTCGCATGGACAACATTGGCATAGATACGTTTGGCATTTTTTGCTTTCTGAAGATATATCATAGATATTGCTTCACTGCGGCAGTAGCCGTTGCCGTCAGCGTCGAAAGATCTACAAATCCCCTCAGGAGAAAGTACACCTGTAAAGCAGTATAGTGTATTGACGCAATTGATTGACCATGATCAGTAAATTACAATAATTGAACCCTTATTAGTAGAACAACAATTGTTTGCCAGAGTATAAATATAAAGAGATGTCCCCATCAGATGAACATAGACTTTTGGATAACCTTTTTATCAATTGAAATATTGGAAAGAGTAAATAGAAATTTGAAAAGTAAATATGAAAGAAAGTAAAAGAACTTGAATAACTCGGGTAATTTTTGTGATATCAAAAAGTTCCTTGTTCACCTGATAGAGGCATCTGTAATGAAGAATTGAGAACCAAAAACTCCAAGATTTTTTTAAGGAGGTCAGGTACCGAAAATTGAAATGAAAAATTGATGTGAAATTTTTGGTACCTGACCGCCTTAACGCTGGTCCTGATTTCTCACGACAACCGAGTGATTTCGTATTTTTGTGCCTTCAGCGTAACCTCGGTTAAACTGCAACCATTACATTATGTAAAATATGGATAAAGTATGGTGAAACTATCCTTAAACACCATAATTTGTTTGGATTTTATCAGAGACCTCAAATGATAGCGAGAAACTAATCTCCTTTTCAAAATTTCAACTATTTGAAGGTTTATATACCCCCATCAAGGGGGTAGGCCAGGTTCGACGAACTTTTTGGAGTTGGATACCATCTGGCATGAAAATAGTTCATGTAAAATACAAAACTCTAATTATTATAATCAATAACTGGATCGATCGGCTGGGTCCATTTCAAAATATGCAGGCTCCCACGGACAAATATTTCACCGAATAGTCTTCTCCCGAACTTTTCAATCATGTATTTAATTTTCAAATGGCCACAATTCTCGAAGCAACAGTCGGAAGCGGATGTAAGATGTTCCCAGCATGTTGCTGGCAAGCGCTGTGCTGGTCCGATCGAGGGTGTGTCTTGTACCAGAAACTAATCGAAGCCAGAAGGAAGTGCCTCCATCTGTGTGTCTTACATGTGTGAATAACAGCATGACTTTCTAGTGTCGCGTTAATAGATTAAAAATTGGTTTGGTCGTTTTTTGCTCTGGCTGACCCGCGCGCACTTCTTGACATATAAAGATCACGCGCGCGCACTTCTTGACATAAAGATCACTTGAAAAAAGTTTGGAGCTGATCCATGGTCTAAAGAACAAATGAGATGAAATATTGTGAAGCCTTGCTAGAATCAGCGAAAATATGTGTCCCGTAGGTAAAGAAACCATGTGCTCAAAACCCCTAAAGGGATGCTAAAGCTAAAGGGATGCTCTAGTCCAGAGGTCGGCAACTTAGGACTTTTGGCATGCATCACGCTTACGTGCTCTGTACCGCTAATTCGAGGGGCCCGTTGAACTTGTTACCTCAGCCAAGAAAAGGTCCCCTAATCCTTTATTGGCGTACACCATGTTTTTCTGGGTCGGTACTGAATTCAGGCATTCTATCGTTTCTTGAGACCGGGCCGATCGCAAGGAGCTCGGTTTGGGTCCCCCCCTAATTGGGTCGCCAACGGGACGAAGTGCACCAGTATACCTGCCCCGTGCACTATGTGTACGGAGTGCACCACTTGTTGACCCCTGCTCTTGATTGATTTCGCAGACATTTGTTATTCCGTCGAATTTCTCTGACACGGTGATACTAAAGCAATTTTTCATTTTCCGTCTAGATCCAATGATTTATAAAGAATGGGTTCCATCCAGTGTGTGAAAGTCATAAAAATCGAGGAAGGTGTTTTTTTTTTTTTTTTTTGCGCGCGCGTTCATAAGTCCCTTAATTTCGGCTGATGATTCACGGTACGCAGTCTAATCGCGAAAAACAGATACGACTCGGAATTCTACGTGCGATAACAAACACCCACACGTCGAAACATCCGTTTTTCACGCAATAATGAATCAATGAAATCGATACCTGTCCTATATTCATACAATTAGCGGAAGCCAAGCGCGGGGCTTGATGATGGTAATCGGTCGTCAGTGTAGTTTGTGACAACGCCTGAAGTTGGCGTAGCGCGCGTATTTCGCGTCAGCATTGGTAATAAGTTTGCTGAAAGAAAAAGAAGGTCTTAGAAAGTATACCAAAACCAACAGGAAACTGGGGAACTAACTTGATAAAGCTTAACTTGAATTTATACTGCATTTTTTCATAGGCCCATTTGGGCTCTCGTAAAAAAATCTCATACGTAAGAATTGTATACGCCATTGATTCACGCATGATTACCATCATGCCGAACGCTCGGGTTTCGCTAATTGTAGGAATATCGGGCGGATTTCGATTTTATTCACCCATTGAGGATGTTTTGACATTAGGTGTTCAGTATCGCACGTGGAATTCCGGAACGTATCTGTTTTGTGCGATTGGGCTGGGTACCGTGAAATATCAGCCGAAATAAGGGACTTATCGACGGGCCAAAAAAAACAACATTTTTCTTGATTTTTATAATTTTCGTACACTGGAACGAACACCTTCTTCATAAATCACCGGATCCTAGACGGACAATTCACTTGATATTCTTACAATATTCTCAAATTCTGTGAAATAATGAATTCTTCTGTGATATATAATAATAAACAGCGAAAATGACTAGAGCATCCCCTTAAGGCCATTTCAATATTCCTTGTATATATCAGTTGAGTTTGATCTCAAAATGCGTCACGAGTAGTGAAAATCCTCGATGAAGATTGTGCTTAATTTTGATTTCTGATCTCACATATTAAGAGTGGGGAGATTTCCTCGCATATATATATTTATTATATATATGTGTCAAACATCGTCAAGAACTAATCATACCAAGGAGAGCGAATTCCAGAGATGTATTTGGATAAAGGCACAAATTTGCTGCTCCAACGAGAGCATCCTCGCATTGTCCACTCCTGATCGCTCTGTATGCATGATCTATTGCTAACAGACTGGAACTGCATGCTGAATCTACGTTGAAGCTTGGTCCGGTAATCCCCAACCATCCAGAGATTCGACTAGCAAACAAGCTACGAGTGCAGCCTGTTACACCATGTTGCGCCCCCTAAATAATCATAATATTCACTTCAATAGTTGTTGCAAACTGTTGTAAAGTAATATTCGATTACCGCTGTGTTACAATTAATATTAGGCAATGTTTCTGCCGTATATGATGTGAGATGTTTCGTTACACAATTACGAACCTAAGCCAACATTTTTTTCATAAGATGTAAGGTAGATTCGGGCTAATTAAAACAGCCAGTAAATTGGACCGTTGAAATTCAGTATTTTTTTAAGCGAATATATCCTGAATTCTGGAGATTTTAAGAATACAGATCATCAGTATTTGAAATACACAGTGCAAATGTTCCATATCCATACCATTTTCAGAATCCAAATAATACTTTCCTGAGAAATGACTAAACTAGGATGCACACTACTTATCAAGAGAACACAGCGTTCGAAGAGACCCGTATGAATTTTTTAAATCGCAGTGACTTTCAACTATCATAATGATGCCCCTAGGGATTGGTTGTGTTACTTGGAGAGTGTCGTAGAACGGAACAAACTAGAACATATGAATCTTCTCTACGTTTATTTTATTTGGGAACTTATGTAACGATGCCTGTGTGGCGAACTTTGGAACGTTATTGGATTATGCTGAAACTGTCCACAGATTCACTTGCATGCTTGTGTTGTGCGAAATTCAGATCACATCAGACGGGAAAGCCCGTAAATGAGACTTTCACATGTGAATCATAAATACACGATTCTCATTTTTCTTCACTTTTCTATTACTGTACAGTATTACTCAGGATAGACTGTGTAAAATAAGGTCATCTGAGCAAAGTCTCCGACATATTATTACAAAATGACAATATTCGCTAGATTGTTTTTCACGGTACTGTCATCTCGTTAGTGCGGGTATTTCATTGAAAATTTGAACGCAACTTCCACAACAATTTTAGAAATTTGGCCAGTGGAGTTCAATCTGTCGAGAGCACTGTAGAAATCAAGATGGAAAGATCGTACGAGATTAGTATAAAAGCGATGGACATGGATTCTTCGGCCATACATGACAATTAGCAGAATCAGTGATTTTACGACTAATACTGTATTATCCTGACCTTATGTGTTGCATACATCAGAATCTTCTCTGATTCAGAGAAGCAGCTAGCAATAAAAACGCCAGTGTTAGTTCCGCGAAGTTTTTGCGGATTGATGCCAGCATCAACAATTGCTTCATAGGCATGTTCCATTATTATTCTACCCATAGGATCCATAGCCTCTGCTTTTTCGAAAGTTACTCCGAAAAACTCGGCATCAAACTTTTCCAGATTACTTATTTTGCCTGTGCGGTGTGGGACCTCTGGATGACCTGAAAATAATTGCATTTTCGATTATGGATAAGTTAGAATACCTGTGTTCGTACAGATGACCTTAAAGATCATTAGCAACTATGTAATTGCAATATGGATTCAATTCCCAAATGGCACGTGATGTTTCGGAAATCACATGATGTATATCGAATTTATAATACATTTTTTGCGGCATACCACCGGTATGA
Organism: Ametastegia equiseti; assembly: GCA_963989295.1. Lineage (NCBI taxonomy): Eukaryota > Metazoa > Arthropoda > Insecta > Hymenoptera > Tenthredinidae > Ametastegia > Ametastegia equiseti. The sequence continues at coordinate 21,493,682 of OZ022389.1, read as the reverse complement.
CAGTGAGAAGTAAGAAGTGAGGGAGTGAGGGTCAATTGTAACACGGTGCGATCGTTACAGTTCGCAAAAAAAATGATCTAGTTGAAAAAACATGTTTCATTGCAGTAACACATCCAGTAATCTGTTGTGTCGACCAATGATCTAACTTAGAATTTTTAATTGTTACGTAATAGGAAGCATTTATTTGAAAAATGGACTGAAAAGTTTTTTTTCCAATTCCACAAGTTTTCGTATGACTCATGAGATTCGTACTCTACATTGAATCTATCTGCTCACATAAGATCATGTATCCATGCAGGATGAATTGACCCGCATGTATGAAAACCACAATATAGGCCCCAAAATTATTTGCCGTCCCCAAATTCATCCGGCGCTGCTGACGAGAAATACTGTAATCATGTAATCTCAACAGAAAAATTTGCAGTGCCGCTTCCGAAAATTTGCCGCCTCTAAAAATTTGCTGTCTTACTTGTGAGAGAAAAGATTAGTTCAGCTGACTAAATACGGCGAACACAATATTTTCAGTTGGTGCAAATAATATCGTAGTTTATGTGGCATGCTCTCGAACAAACTGTTTTTAGGCAAGGATGATATTTTCGAGCCGATGGCAAGTACTGAAAAATCATTCGAGCCGAAAAGCAGTTCACGAGCATGCCACATACAGTATTTTTTTTCGTGTATTACAAAAAAAAAATAGTTCCAAATATTTATCCATTTATTCAACTCCTGTAGTACGGGAACGGAAAATCCAAGATAAGTTCGGACAATCAAAATTTTTTTCATTGAAACTTATCTTACATCTTCTGTTCCTGTATCATAGGACCCAAATAAATGAGAAGATTATTAGAATAATTGATTAATCTAATAAAGAAGAATGCTTTGAATACTCCAGGAACGCCAAATTCCAGTGCCGTATCAATGAAAATATCGTCCTGCCTGAGATACCACGTTCTTCTTCCACAATTTAAGATAGCACGTTCTTCTGGCACAATCTGCGGTAGCACGTTTTTCTGGCACAATTTGAGATAGCACGTTCTTCCATTCTGCCGTCGATATATTGACGGGCTATAACATATTTCCACAAACCTAATACAAATGTTTTTACTCTATCGATGAAAATCCATCCTTCCATTAGAATGATTATCGTAACATTTATATCTGTTCAAATGTGCGTTCACGTTTACTGATTCTTCAACCAACGATATTGATATTCATTTGAAATAATTTATGAAACAAATTTGACATGATACTATTTTATTTTTATTTCCGGTACTAAAAACTCATGGTAATAACATGTTGCAATTGATCCCCACTGCCGTTATAATTGCCCCCTGTAGGACGCTGAAGTGTTACACTGCATTTCATGTGATTTACAGATTATGTATTCCAATACCGCAGCATGTTTCAATAGTTTTCATACCTACACCATTTGCTTCTCACGATCAGATTGAGGTACTATGGTTGGAATTCCATCATTACCACTTGTTATGACATTGGAAACGCGATTCGTAGTTCCCGCTTCTATTTTGAGTGGCTAATTTCCCCTACTAAAAGCAGTTTCTCATTTGCACAATAGCCAGAGAAAGTCGAATCAGAAAATTGTCACATAAAATTTCAGATAGTTTCAGTATGATATGTTCTGAGAAAACCTTTAAATTTTCTGCGCTGAAAGTTCCTGCGCAAGGAATCTTTCGCAGCCCTGCGAAGGAGAGATACTGCGAAAGGTTCCCTGCACAGGAACTTTCATCCCAAAAAATTGAAACTTTTTTTTTAAATGTATCCGACCATAATCTGAAATTTTATGGGACAGATTTTTGATTGGATTTTTTCTGGCCCCTTTTTTCCGCTCCCTTCGATCGAAATCGAGGAAAATTTATTTTTGTGCATCGAAAAAAGTGAATATAGTGTGAGATCCGCACTATTGAGTTGAAACGATGTGTTTCTATATTTTTTTATTCAATAATTTTTTAAATAATTTTCCTTGAAAATTAAAAAATACATTCTGAAAGATTCGGTGGTTATATTTTCGTAAGGTGTTATAGTTACATCGATATCTCATTGTCAGTTGCGTAGAATAGAAATGGTTGGAGCGTGTCACACGTAGCAAAAGAAATAGGAAATCGAATTCTATAAATTGCGCGTTTGTAGGACTTTAGCATTAATTTGGGATGTATGAATAATCTCTAAAACAAAAACAAAGAAGAAAAAAATAAAATGAAAAATACCCACGAAATTGCTATTAGGTTACCATAGTCTGTATGTGCATTGTGCGTACATGACATTGGAGCATCATAGCAAAAATTTCGACAATATTATGTGCTGCAAGTGATACTCACAATCAGATTAAAGTCTACTGAAATGTATCTGGAGTATGTCATGCCTAAAGGAACATACCTCCTTCTGGAATATTCAGTGCCGTGTAGGGGGTTCATAGAAATCCGATCTACGATGCGTTTTCAGTTACACAAATCGAAGAAGTTCAGTATTCCTCTCCCGAAATTATTCTTATTCACGAACGGAATGCAGTCGATTATCAAATACCTCGAAATTCATTGATTCTACGATTCTGTATACAGTAGAGACTCGATAATTCGCCGCTCAAGGGGCTAAAGGAGAGGAGAGGAAAATTCTAAAACGGCGAATACTAGAGTCCCCCTACTCTTCTCTCACCGTGCGCAGAATAGCAGGGATAGCTACGACTTCTTCGACTCAGGAACACATGCAAGCTGGCAGAATAGGGGGTGCGCGCTTGTGTATGTGAAAATCGGTGTGGAGGAGAACTCATCCGCGCGGCGAATTATCGAGTCTCTACTGTAGTTTTCTTTTCTACGCAAGCTAACGGAAAATTTAAGGTGTTTCGATGTGACTATTATTATTACTCACTCTTATTCCAACGTCGATTGTCATCGGTGATTAGGTCTACTTTATTGAAGAGGTTCTCTTGAAAATGCGCTACATTATCAGACTCTGGGAATCTTCCAGCAATTCCAGATATCACTACTTCGTCACCCGGTTTCGGGAACGGCAATTTCTTAACCCAATTGGATTTTGTATTTTGTCCAGACATATCACTGCTTCTATGTGGCAACAAGCTCTTGCGTCTGGATCAGTCTCTTGAAGAGCTCAAAGTGAACATGTTCAGATTGGATAATGTTTTGCTTTTATATCAGTGGCACTCCCCACCATATCAAATAGTTTGTAGTGGGTTGATTTTCATTCCGAGTTAAACTGTAGAGAAAATATTCTCACGTGGTATTGTATTCTATTCTACCTCATCACATCATGATAGATAATGAGAACTGTTTAACGTATCAGTAAGGCGTCAGGTTCAGCCAACTCTATTTGTATCGCTAATATTAGCGTAAGTAGTCACTGAAATTCATTCAGTGTCGATGATGCGACCTTTGTTATCCATGGTTAGTGATATTTATCATTCACAGATATCCTGTAGTATGAATATGCGAGACTAATTCCGAATAAATTGGATTGAAATTGCAGAACTATTCTCTCGAATGTTGACTTTCTCATCCATAAATGAAGGAAGTATTGTAATCGTGTATATTTTTGGAATCTAAATTATGACAGATCTTGGCGCTTGAGGACGTACGGCCTCAGACATTCTCAACCAATAGTGAGTCGACAATATTGAATATTTCACGATAAGATGAAAATCTGAAAAAAATCAACCGTAATAAAGACGATGAGAAACTTGATTTTAAATAATAATAATGCCCAAAAATTATCAATAAGTGTTCAAACAAAACATAATTGTTTAACAAATTTTCAGAGAATGTTTTTTTTTTGTCGTGTGAAATGAATTTGTTCATTTTTTTGAATACACATGAATTTTTGAAGATTTTCTTATCATTCTAAAATTCCCATTTTCGAAAATTTGTAAACGCAGTATTCACGAATATATTCGTTCAATACCCCGGAAAGTTCTTAGTTGCAACATACAACGTTTTTAGGAAAACATAAAAAATTCACCATTTTTCCTTTATTTTTGAAAAATCAAAATTTCTCAAAACAGAGATTTCAAAATGATAAGAAAATTCTTCAAAAAATCTGTTCTACACGTAGATGCGTCCGCGAAGGTAGTGTCCTTCGCACGGGGGCAGGACTTTTCGGTGCCGCCGTTTCAGCGCGACTATTTACGCGCGACTGATTCGGCGCGAGCCGTTTCGGCGCCAGGACGATTCGGCGCTGGGACGCTTGGGCGCGAGCCGTTTCAGCGCTCGGACATTTGGGCGGGAGCCGTTTCGGCACTGGGACATTTGGGCACCGGGACTTTTGGGCGCGGTCGTTTTGTGCGAGGACGTTTCGGCGGGTTAAAATAACTTAGGTTTTCCGAGTTTACAACAGGGCTAGGATATGTTGGGCCTTCTGTGATCTGTCGCATTCTCACAACCACAACACACAATGCCCTGATAACCACGCACCCGGTGGTTGGGACAGAGTTAGAATAGGCTAGGCTCTCCGAATTTACAACAGGGTTAGAATAGGTGCACAGTTCGGCCAACGAATATTGGTCCTATGGTACAATTCGTTCAACAGTCAATTGGTCTAATGGTAAAATCGTGCAATAGTCAATTGGTCCAATGGTATAATTGGTGCAAAATTTAATTAGTACAACAGCTAATTGGTATAACGGTCAATTGAACTTGTAGAACGTCTTCTGGACTGTTTCTAAAGAGTCCGTTTCTACAGAAAAATTATTGCCTACTGAATTTTGGCACCTGGAACCACAACTGGGTGTTCTAATACATCTATGATAGTTTTCGTTTTGATGGCGCAGGCACGTTGCGCTCGAGTGCACTCGTGTCTAAGCGTCGCATACAACCGACAGAGGGGCGCAAGCGTCCCGTCGCCGTAACTGCGCCGAAAAGTCCCTGCGCCGAAACGTCCACGCGCTCAAACGTCTCGCTCCGAAACGTCCTCGCGCCCAAACGTCTCGTGCCGAAACGTCCTCGGGCCCAAACGTCTCGCACCAAAACGTCCTCGCGCCCGAACGCCTCGCGCCGAAACGGCGGCGCCGAATCGTTACGTACCCTTTCCGCACCACGGTGTTAGGAAATAGTACATTGTGATACGAGTGCGGGAAGCGCACGAGTGACACATCCTATTTTTTGTAAAACCTGATGGGAAGTTCGACCCTCGAAAATGGAAAGCAAATGAAAATAATATCGAGTTGCAAGCCAAACAACCTGGGATTCCAAAGTTTTCGGAAAACCCGACTTTTGACAGATCACTGTGCGTGAGACTGCTGTCCCATGACGCCCGGAACGGAGGCCCGGACCGGAGAAATTACTAGTTCTAACTTGATAAATCACTAGATCTCACCAAATTTAGTTAGATCTAGTGATTTAATCTCGTGAATATTTCCGTTCCGGGCCTCCGTTCCGTCGATCCGGGCGGCATGTGACAGCAGCCTGACGATGGGGTCTAGGGGCGAAGCCTCGGTAGGGGGTGCGGGGGGCGAAGCCCCCCGCCATGAACAAATTATCATTCATAGTGAATATATTCATTATTTTATTTTCATTATTTTCGGGGAATGAGTACCAATGTGAAAAAATATATGTAATCAAATTAGTAATTCGTTTTTTCCGTAAAAATTAGGTATTCACTCATTAAAGGTTGTATTTTCACTATTTTTATTAGAGTTCAATCGGTACTGTTTCCGCCTGAGTTTTCCCGATATTTTAAATATTCTCATCATGTAAACATACTCTCGCAAAGACCCCAACTTGTTTACTGTCACCCCGCATCGGTCTAATTGTAACCTAACCTGGAAGCCATTATTGTCCAAACTCCAACCTGAAATCTGTCGCACGCGTCGCCAGGTGGCAGACGTGATCGTAGTCCTTACTTACCACGTTCGATGGCGCTAGTATAGCTCAGAAAACTGTATCGTAATAAACATTACCTACCAGTTTCCCAAAATTACCTAACAGTTTCTGAAACGTTGGGGAATCGAGCGCTTTGCGCGTACTTTTTGGTGCGCAAAGTCGAACTTTCCATGCAGGTGTTACAGAATAGTGGATTGTACAACAAGGGGGGGGGGGGGGGGGGGGGGGGGGAATGGGCGATTTCTAGCGAGGGTTAGATGATGGTGCACGAGTCGGAGTCGAGTGCACCATCATCCTACCCGAGCTAAAAATTGTCTTCCCCCCTTGTTGTACATCGTGCTCTTTTGAACAAGTGCGGGTACAGGCCCTTTTTCGAGCATTCAGAGCGAAAGAAAGAAGAAATTGATTGATTTTCTCAATCTAGAAAATTTGTGAAATTGTCGAAATTTTGAAACTTTTGAAAAATTTTGAAAATATTGAAAAATTTTTGAAAAATTTTCGCCCCAATGGACGCAAAGAAATGGATCCATTACCTCCCTAGGGAGAGAATGTAGTCCATGCTAGAAACGCGTAACTTCCCATCCACTTTGCATGCGAGTAAAAGGGCTTATTTCATGCACGTGTTGAAAACAGTACATTTTGTTACGACCACGGAAAGGCTTTTTTGGCGAAACGAGAGGTTTACGGCCCGAGCCGAAGGCGAGGGTTGTAACGAGATTCGTCAAAAAGCCTTTCCGTATAAGTGACGGACATTATTTTGAGGTTAGAGTGATGAAAAAGTTTTTTTTGACGAAACTCGTTACTGCAGCCCTCTGCTTAGGCTCGGGCCGTAAACCTCTCGTTTCGTCAAAAAAGCTTTTCCGTACTCGAACTGTAATGTACTATTCTACGTAATTGACTGTAACGTACTAGACTGTAATGTACTATACGTCTAACTTCGTACTCGACGGATATCGCCTACTTTTCGCACCAGCCACACAATATACTATTACAGTAGAACCCCGATTAACCGGGGTCGGGTTATCCGGGGAGCGGATTAACCGTGGCGCTTCCAGAGCTAAAATGATAGTAGAGAATCGAAAAAAAAGTCATGAACAAACGAAATTAACTTGACATTCCAAGAAACAGGAGTAAAGTATATATACCAAACGCAATTGATTCTGAGCCGGAAGCTATACACATGTGAACATGCATTCACATTGTAAATATCTATGTATCAAATCAAGATCTACGTATAATTTGGATTAACCGTGGTTTCGATTATCCGTGAATCCTCCGGTCCCGAGCACCCCGGTTAATCGGGGTTCTACTGTATACGGCAGTTCTGAGATCAGCTGTGTACAGTGCCACTTTACCGACCGAAAACAGTATTCAAAGAGCCACTTTTTCATACCAATGCCGTAAAAATGAATATACTAGAGTCTGCAACATGGTCGAGTGAGAATATATGTGCAAAAATTTCAACATTAAAAAAAATATGTAGCTATGTTATATTAGTATGTAATTTCGATACGAGTTCGGAAAGGCTTTTTTGACGAAACGAGAGGTTTACGGCTCGAGCCGAAGATGAGTGCAGTAACGAGTTTCGTCAAAAAGCCTTCACGTACAAGTTTCGGACATTATTTTTCATCATGAGAGCCGAGAAATCGCGACGAAGTTGCGATTTTGAGGTTAGAATGGTAGAAAATCCATTTTAATTTCGGAATTGATTAAAAAAATGAGTTCAAATCGACGGCCGTATGGAAGAACGTGCTATCTCAATTTGTGCCAGAAAAACGTGCTATCTCATAATGTACCAGAAGACCGTGCTATCTCAAATTGTGGCAGAGGAACATGCTATCTCAAACTGAAACGATATTTTCATTGATACGGCACTAAAATTTGGGATGCCTGGAGTATACAAATCACTATTTTATATTGGATTATTTGATTGTTTTGATTATTTTCCCATTTATTTAAACTCCTATATACTACAGGAACGGAAAATCCAAGATAAGTTTCAACAATCAACATTTTTTTATTGAAACTTATGTCTCAAATCTTCGTTTCTGTATCATAGGAACTAAATAAATGAGAAAATGATAGGAATCGATTAATCTATTGAAAAAGAATGCTTTGAATACTTCAAGCACCCCAAATTCCAGTGCCGTATCAATGAAAATATCGTCCCGGTTCGAGATAGCACGTTCTTCTTCCATAATTTGAGATAGCACGTTCTTTTGGCAGAATTTGAAATGGCACCTTCTTCTCGCACATTTTGAGATAGCACGTTTTTCTGGCACAATTTGAGATTGCACGTTCTTCCATACTGCCGTCGGAATGCTCTTCAATGCCACGGATATATATTGCCTGTTTGTACATACATACACACATACTTGCGTGATTATATTTGTACATTATAACGGTGTATGAGCTGAAGGTTTATTTAATGATGCATGTAGCGTTTCACTATGCTATAGTGGCTCTACGAATGATTTGTGATGAGTGAAGAATTCTAATTCCAGTCGGAATTCATAGGACCAACACAATAGCTAATATTCATACGTACATACACCCCAGACACCGCATCACATTAATTTGCTTTTTGATTTTTAACCTTGCGCTTCGTGAACTCCGTGGCCGCGATACTGGTTTACATGAATTGGAATTTCCACTGGAATGAGTGACGCGTGTGTGTGTGGGATGACAGTCAATGTCAAGTCGTGAAGTTCATTGCCTGCATCATACAAAGAACTCCAAGCGCGGAAATGTTATTGCAAAAGGTATTAAACGGAAACAAAAGCAGAGAATTATGTATCCTTTTCAATAAGGAATTCGGTTCCAGTCCATTGCATCAGGTTTCTACCATTAATCAACCAATTTCTTATACTCTCCTAGATATTTCGGAAACACAAATGTGATTGAGGTCGAATGTAGTTCTATTAAATATTGTAGATGGTATGCTCCATTCTAAATACGCGAATGTTCTCGAAAATGGATGTACAGTTTATGTTTCTTATCATTTTCCTCACAACTAGAATATGAGTACGAGAATCCACGTTATAATAACAATACCTTTCCACACCTGAATACCCGAATCTCTCGGTGAATTCTCTCTGGTACAATCCTTCCCACAATGCTCGTTGGTCGTTGCACGTTTTGTTTATTACCTTGCAAAGTTTGACAGAATTTGTTGCTCAATCTCCTGATTAAACTTCATTTCGATGTTGCTCCATCCAGTTGATGTATTTCCATGCAGGTACTTATTATGCGCTTTCCTTTTGAACTTTCAAGCAAAAAGTCTTATCTCAACAATAATATATTCACAAGTCTGATAACACCGGCACACAAAAAAAAATAGTGGTCTGTACATTTGACTAGACCTATCTAGGGTTATGTATTTCGATGCGCTGAATCTGAATTTGACCCGTACTCCCTCAAAATTTTGAGGAAATTGCAAAAAAACCGCCAAAAATGGCTAAAATTCGCGAGAAATCACAATTAAGTGAACGAAAAATTTTTTCTACCATTCTAACATCAAAATCGCAACTTCGTCGCGATTTCTCGGCTCTCATAATGAAAAATAATGTCCCAAACTTGTACGTGAAGGCTCTTTGACGAAACTCGTTACAGCACTTGCCTTCGGCTCGGGCCGTGAACCTCCCGTTTCGTCAAAGAAGCCTTTCCGAACTCGTATCGAAATGGACTATTCTGTAACTCAGTGTGTGAGATTCGACTTCTCGTGCCTGTTGGTAGTGTGCGAAGTGCCCGATTCACGCATTTCGACGCCCAGTGTGCGAAGTAATTTGATTCGCGCACTGAGTGCGAGAATCTAATTCCGCGCACTGAATGATTTCCTATGTACACTGCGACCAGTGAATTTGTCAGATATTGTCAAAATGACAGTTCATGACATCTTTAGAATATTAAAAAAAAAAAGATCTTCATTGGTTTTACACTGTTCTTCGTTTGTATCGAATTCTTATAAGTGAAATGGAGAATCAATACCAAGAAAGGTGGAGCGTCAACATGATGGCAGATTTTTGCTGGACTTAGAGAGAAATACCGAAAGAAAACAGAAAACGGAAGCGAAACCTACTGCATTGGACATTCGAAGAAAAAACAATTCGATACAAGACAAGAACAGTGTAAAAACAATGAAAATCTTTTTTTTTTTTTAAATATTCCAAAGATGTTATAACATTATTTGAAAGGATTCATGTTTAGGTCATTACTGTGAGTAAGAACAATACTATTTTTTGATGTTATCTACTACTTCATGACTATTTTTTACAATTTTTTTCAGCTGAATAAACTTCAGATTTAAATTCAGCGCATCAAAATACATAAGAAAAGTACTTGACTTACAATAAGTTCGAGAAAAATTTTTTCGCTTGTATAACTGCAATTTTTAGCCATTTTCAGCGGTTTCTTGAATTTTACTCTAAATTTGGAGGGTTGGGCAGCTAAATTAATTTTGGATTTGGATTCAGCACATCGAAATGCACAAGAAACATACTTGATCTAGTTCGAGGAAAATTTTTTCGTTTGCACAATTAAGATTTTTCGCGTATTTTAGCCATTTTTAGCGGTTTTTTGCAATGTACTCAGAATTTTGAGGGTTTACGGGTCAAACAGACCTCAAATTCAGATTCAGCGCATCGAAATACATAACCCGATAAGATAGGTCCAGTCAAATGTACAGACCACTATTTTTTTTTGTGTGCCAGTGTAATTGTATTTCACGTTGCAATGTAATTAAAAAGTACGTGAAGTAACAATAATAAATTGGAATATCGTATTTGACTGTGTTTCATTAACCTCTATGAATGTTCCACTATTATCTAACTAAAATTCGAACTGAATGAGCGATATACCGCCATTACATTTCAAATAATCGATGTTCGAAATTTCATCAGATAATCGATTTTGAAAGATCCATGTTTTTAAAACATCGATTATGACAACATCGATTTTTTCGCAGCATGCGCTACAGATTGGAATATTCGGATATTCGACCAGATCTCATGCCACGGTTTTTATTATTAACGATGCCACAATGTGATGCGTCTTCTTCCTCGGCACAGATTGGGGTTATTGAAACTAATTATACGAGAGCTCATTAGAATATCTCGAAAATGTAGACTGCTATCAAAAATGGTTCAGATGAATCATGAATATATTATAGTTTAAAGGTGGTGATATCAGCGACATATGATGGTGATATCAGTTTGCTTATAAGTAGTACCTACTGCTTGTGCAAAACTATAGCACGAACGTAGTTCCCTCAAATAGCAACCGATTCTTTTCCCAGGACGAATGTACCTCACGGGAAGGGACGGGAAGGGCCTGGAAGAGAAGGGAAGGAAGCTAATCCCGGGATGGGGTTGGTTCCGGGTAAGAGGAGAGGGCTGGGAGCGGGGCCGGAATTTTTGTTCCCCAGGACAGAAGCTCCATTACAGAGGAAAGAATATATTTGTAGTCAGTAAGGCGTGTTTGATAACGGCAAAATGAATAATTTATTAACAGTTAACAAATCGAAGTTGAGCAAAGTGGTAATGAGCTGACTGGAGTTTAATCGAATTAATGTTATTCGGTTGGACTTGGATTTGCAATTGTTAATAAATAATTGAATAGTCGTGGCTTGTCTTTGGCAACTATTGATAGATGATCCATTCCGCCTGGGTCTTATTGACGACAGATAAATTCTTCTATCTCTGTGTCTATTCACTAACGTACATACCGGGTCAATCAGAAACACCGGAACCTTATTCACTCAAATTGCAATAAAAAATAAACTAATTATTGAAAACCAATGACGTCTTTTCGGCAAAAGAGGGAAGTCTTCAAATTATAGAATGCGTCTAGTTACGTACTTCATTCTAGAATTCATTCATTGATCGTTAATATAATCGGCAGTTACTAAATTACTCGGCAGTGCATACGAAGAGAAACCGCCGACGAGGAAATTAAAGAGTTATAATAGGAACGAAATGGTCTGCAGGTTACATATGTTGAAGCGCAAAATTCAAGGCAGCTCAACGTATCCAATTCGAGTTGCTGTGCGTACAATTCGTATCCTGGTTAGCGGCGCATTCGATTATGAAATTTAGGAACTGAACAGAGCGGAAAATGGTCTGTGCATTCCATACATTAGGGCGTGAAAATTCCACTCATTTCTAAAGATTCCTTCGTTTTACACGAATTGAGCTGCACTGGATTACGTAGACAAGTATCTACCAATTGAAAAGTTCCAGTGCAGTTAAGTGCAGTCCAATTTGTGTAAAACGAACGCAACTATAAGGTGTAATTCGAGTAAGATGTCGGCTCTCAGGTGCTCAAGCGGAACATTACGAATTCTGTCTATAGGTTAGCTATTGGCGTATCGATGAAATTCAATTCTGCATGCTGGTTGTAATGCATAACAGAGCTCACCGCGCCGTGACATATAATATGATAGTCTAGTCAATGTAGCTCGAAAAATAGGCCTACCCTCGAATAATTCAGCAGTACATGAAAAATATACCAATCGACGCAGAAACTTGCCCACAATAACATATCAAAATGTTAATTCAGAAAAACTTCCGGGGTCATGTTTAAATTATTTGAAAACTATCAATAAATCGCGAGTCTGCGACTAAATCGTTCGGGGTTTCGTTCCAACTCATAAAAAAAAAAAATGAATATATAAATATATATCAGCTTGTAGAGGAAAGCATTCCACAAAAATTCAAACCGAGAAGCCATGTTCTGCCACCAATCTCGGCTATGGATGCGTTCATTTATTATAGAAATCATTGGAGTTTGTTCATATTCTGTATAAACTGACAGGGTAATGAGGTTATCAGGTGTTACGTTCAAATGAACTTCTGTGCATTTGCAGACAGTCACTTGCTCGAAACGTGTATAGAGTCACCCGAGCGGTTAGGTAATCTCTGCGAATGGAGGGTCTTGGACTCTTGGCTCGCTTAAACCACTGAAGTGAACCTGCAAGCTCGGAATAGAGGGTGTATACGATATGATGAGAGAAAATGAATAAACGTTTATTGTCGTCAAAGTAATGATATCCAATAACGGGACATGAATAACAATCACCAGAATACCAGGAATGGAAATGTCAAAAAGAGAAACTGGAATATATTGTCATATTAGAGTCGATATATTAGTTGTAGATAAAGTGGAGAATAGGGTATCGTCCGGTATGAGCCAGTGAAGGTGATTGTGACTGCATAGGGAGATCGACTTTTTAGTAACCTGCGACCAAGGGAGCCGAGAGTGTTGAATTCGTTTAGCACGGAAAATGGGTGTCCTAGCAATATGCTGCAAGATGGGAGCTCCTGTCCTAGGCCGGTCCTTCAAACTCGGTGCTTCCAGGCACAAGGTGCGTTCTGGCCCATGGTCCACCTGGGAAAACACGCGTACTCCTGACCCTGCGTTGGTACTGACTCACGAGCAAGGGGGTGGCATGGCTTTTATCCTTAACGCGTTTTATCGGGGCGGGGATGGAATGCCCTTGGTCAGGTGTTTTGGTCGAGAGTTACTTAAGAGTTTTACCCGTGCAATCCGGCTCACTTATTCACTAGGTCATACCTGTGTGCAGCACCGGATTTAACTTGAGGCCGCCTGTAGTCCTGAACTTATTTGCCCCCCCCCCCCCCCCCCCCCTGCTTTGCCACTCCGTAACGTTAATTGGCTTGAAATATGCTTATACATACTGTTACGATGGCCGTATTACACCCTTTACATTACATACATTCGGTCCAGTAGGCTCATAAGATAAGAGCACTGATCTCTATATAATAAAGATCAGTGGATAGGAGGCATGTCCATTATACAAATGTGTTGCGGGTGCCGCGTCAACCAATATTATTGTAATAACAGTCTTGATTCTGACTTTGAACCGAAAACAGACATTTATTGAATTTCGATATTTCCGTTGCTCATTTAATTTTGCGCGCCTATTGATCACTTTATTTGTAATATTTTTTGAAATATTACACTTTTCAATACCCATCACATACTGTGAATTCTGAATCTGCTTATATGTCTCGTTAAATGTTTTCCGCAAGAAATTTTCCAGGCGTCCCGATGGCTTTAGTTCCAAACCGTACGATATTTTTCAGTGAAGTTATTTCAGCACAAAGTGAGAGGACTGGACTTTCCGTGGCGATATTAGTTGGCTTCATGAGTGGATAATAAATGGCGATCATTGTTTCTGGTTAGAATTCAGCTTTATTTTCGACATCAACTCTTTTCTGCTTCACGAGCGATGTGTTATTGCGAACGGGAAATATTAATAAACATGCAGGCATCTACATAGTCAAAGTTTTCTTCGCTCTCAGCATTCACCAGCACCGTGCATAAGGATGGATGTGTTTGTTGTACCGCCAGCCTCTTCTTTTATGCTACATTCAGAATAGCACGTAACATCTTCGATCAGTTCCCCATTAATGGCCGCTGCACAAATCTTGTCGTCCAGCATTGTCACGTGGTCACCTTCCACGAAGTGTACGTCTATCTTCCCTTGAGAAATCTATCAAAGGGGCGAGATTCAGTTCGATGAACTATTCATGGCTAATATTAACTGTCGACCGAGGAAATCAACTGTGGGCAGCGAACGCAGAGTCACGCTGCTAGTTCATAAAAGAACTATTCGTAGTTGCTTAGCAATAACTGGTTATTCCATACATCATTCTCTACCAATAATTTATTTTCGAAGGTATATTGACATCGTGTATAAACTCACCAATCCTAGACCGTAGTCTTCTGCCATCGAGCGTACGCTTGGAATCTTGGGTCTAAGTAGGGTTATGGGTGTTCTTAGAGGTGGCAGTGCTGAGGGGTCATAGGTATGAATAGCCTTCAATCGCGAATAAATAGACGTGCACATGGCATGTTGATCCTCCGGCGTGAAATAATTATTCTCATCTTCGGGTATATGCTTCATGAACATGGTTAGCTTTTCGTCCCATGTGTTACAGTTTTTGAATTCGCATGCAAGCTGAAACATCAAAACTTTGATTCGCATCCCAATTACGCACACATTGAAACCTAGGGACATTTTGTTCCCTGATTGGAAAATGAGACGACAAGCCTTTTAAAAATAGAAGTAGAAAAATAAATCATCAAGCATGACGACACTGTCAGGCATATGATAATTGGCCCATATGCATTGGGCATTACTCGGCCGAAGCTCTTCAGTTGTGCGTATCAAATCAAGTGTCCTGATCTGTAGTTCTAAATTTCTAGAGCTATACCTATCGCAACTTTCATCGGTATCGGTACTATCAGTATTTTTGTTGTTTTTCTGGCATTCCTCACTTTGTGCGGCATAATTATTTTTTTTCTTTTTCGTTGACTTTCGGCTCTGCGTAGCCCATGCCATAATAACACGTAATACGTCAATACATAATACATACATTTGCAATTTTTTTTCCGTGAAGTTATTCTCGCTTTTAGTGAGAAGAGTTCTTCGCGGTGATAGTAATGAGACAAGTTCAATCACTAACAAATGTGTGACCGTCTGTTTTTTCTATGTGAACATTTTTCAAAATTCAGTTCATACTTTCATCGTATTCGTGTCTGAAAAATCGAAACTTACCAGACATGCCTGTATGATATGCACAGAGTTGCGAAAATAAAAAATAAAGAATAATGCATTTTTCCCTTCTCAAAAAAAGGTTAATGAATCAAAACTTTGATGATCAATCATCGAAGTAATGCGTTACAGATTGTGACTGAATTATCCATAGCCAAAGCGATGCATAACGAGTTGAATTCGCGTAATCTGTTGCCAAAGAAGTGAAGAGAATAAATGTTTCAGTAAACAGTGTTAGGAATGATGAATGTACTTTCGATTGAAAATGTAATGCTGTGCCGTTGACCACTGAAAATGTAATGGATAATGTACAGTAATCTACAGTTTCATTGTTTATTGAAAAGTTAATGCATAATGGTCCGCGCTGCCATTGTCTAGTACCAGAAAGGGCCAGCGCACACTATTTGCGCCACTGATATATTATCAGTGAGTTGCGCACTCATTGCCAAAGCGAACGGCGGCGAACCGAAGAAAACAGTGACTATCGTCAATTTGGTTGTTTCAGTACTTTCAGTAGATATGATTACATCAATACTTTGTTGATGTGGGCGATATATACATTGGGTGATAGCTACTGTTTTCTTTGGTTCGCCGCCGTTCGGGTAAATACAATGGGTCATGATCCATAGTATCATTGTTCACGGGTGAAGTGATGGATAAGGGACTGCATTACATACTACTGTCGATCGAAAATATGATTCAAGCACTGGTGAAACCAGTACAGTATCTCACGCAACTCCTGATGTGCATTTCATATGCAGTTACGAATACAAATATTCATTCATCGTTTATAATAGGTAACGTGTCAGTCAGCAAAATGACGCGAATAACTCACCTTAGCATTAACGGATGGTGCTACAAGACCCATTATCCCCAATAATAGTATCGATTGCAATTCGTCGTCCGAATCATCGGTCCGATGTTCGTCGATTATTGCCTTCATGTGATCGGGTGAACCATCGATCAGAACAAGGCGACCATCAAGGCCTTCGGATTCCAAACGTCTTACAAGCTCAATAGCCACGATACTCCCGAAGGAATATCCAGCTACTACAAAGTCTTTGCGACCCTCGGTCCTCGCTTTGACATGCTGTAAGATCGTGAGAGTAAGATTGGGATTTCGAAATGTTGCAGTTCAGAACAATGAAACATAATTATGAATATTGTCAAGTGGACGGAAGGATTCTTACAGGGATCAAGTAATCTGCCATGTCATGAATTGATGTTAAACCTGTGGAAGTTGTTCCAAGCTGCAAGCAGGTTGTTGGATATTTTAGTTTATGAGTCAAAGGCAGGAATACAGTATGAGTTCCTTCGATTCCTGGTAGTATGAAAATTTCGGCTTCTTTATCATTTTCCCTTTTCACCAATGGCAAACAAATATCTTTGTTGGTATGATTTGTGCCCAGGGTTCTGACTAGGAATTTGATCCCGTCCAAGGATGTTTTTTCGTTTGTAACCTCACTATCGCGATCCGTTTTTTTTCCAGCTTGTTTCTGAGACATTTCCTGGAGTTTGAAGAAATTCAGACCGCGAATATCTTCTGGCGTTAGAAACACTTCGAATTCACGCTCCAAGGTCTGTTTAATTTCAACCGCCATCATAGAATCCATTCCTATTTCTGTTAGAGGTGTGTGCAGGCTAATGGCTTTGAGATCCTTAAGACCTGTAAAAAATTACATACGAATCTATGCTACATATGGGGCTCTCCATACCATCCCGACCTACTGCGAAAATTCGCATTTTTGATTTGGCTGAAACTTGGCCATCTTTTTGCTCTCTATGAAAGAGGCTTTCTTGATTTATTTCAAATGTTTTTGAAATACCGTCCGTGAGATCTGAATTTTTGAAAATTCGCGTCGTTTTTTTTCAAATGCTCATAACTTCCTTAAAAATGCATCGATTAGTATGTTTTTGGTTTCAAATTGTGCGTTTTTGAACGTAGTTTTCTGAAAATGAAATGCAAAAAAAATCGAAAGTTTTTTTGAAAAAGGTTTTTCAAATTCGAGATCAAAATCTTATTTTCAAGCCTGTTTGTATCCTTCGATTTTTATTGAAAAATTTTCCAAAATACTACTCTCAATTGCACAAATTTAAAGCCTAGTCTCGTCGTGGGTATTCGATTCTGTATATTTTTTCTGAAATTTTCAAAATTGACAAAATCAATTTTTTTTTAAATTTGTCACTGTCATAGTGGAAGGTGGCTAATCAAGCAACTCGGAAGTTGTGAAGATAATAAATAACTATTTCAAACGAGATTTTTGATTGTGGAATTTGTTTTATTATAATCGTTGTAATTTAAACATTTTACATAAATAATTCTTAATCGAGTTTGGAAAACTTTCATTGCTGAAGATCCGTATATTCCCTTGTGGTCACGTGATCGAATGTTCAAGTTTTGTAGATGTGTTCTGTTCTTACACAACGCACGTATGTATACATGTGTATGAATATAGGCTTACACAATAACCAGGATCTCAAAAATTCGATCACGTGACCTCTACGAAACACTGATCTGCGGCATTGCAAATATGTTAAGCTCGAACAAGAATTATTCATGTAAAATGTTCAAATTACAACGATTATAATAAAACGAATTCAACAATCAAAAATCGCGTTTGAAATACAGTAGAAGCTACATATATGGCCAAAAATGGGGCTGTAGGAGAGGAAGATTCTCGGAAACGGCCATAACTGGAGCGCCCCTTCCACGCGGTTGTTTTCATTCTGAGGCTAGTGGCACGGCGGTGCCAGCCGGCACCAGCGTGCGCAACCGCGTCGTGGTGGGGGAGCGCAATTTATGTGCGTGAAAGCATGTGTGACGGAGTCCCTGCTTGCGGGGCCTTGTAGCCCGCAGTCATATATGTAGCTCCTACTGTAGTTATTTATTATTTTCACAATTTCCGAGTTGCTTGATTTGCCACCTTCCACTATGAATATGTTCAATAAGACATTTATATACAAGACGTTAAGAAATATTCAGTGACAAATTGAAAAAAAATTTGATTTCGTCAATTTTGAAAATTTCCGAAAAAATATACAAAATCGAATACCCACGACGAGACTAGGCTTAAAATTTGTGCAATTGAGAGTAGTATTGTTGAAAATTTTCAAATAAAAAAAATCGAAGGATACAAACGGGCTTGAAAATAAGATTTTGATCTCAAATTTGAAAAAAACTTTGGCAAAAAAACTTTTGATTTTTTTTTTGCATTTCATTTTCAAAAACTACGTTCAAAAACACACAATTTGAAACCAGAAACATACAAATCGATGCATTTTTGAGGAAGTTATGAGCATTTGAAAAAAAACGACGCGAATCTTCAAAAATTCAGATCTCACGGACGGTATTTCGAAAAAGTTTGAAATAAATCAAGAAACCTCTTTCATAGAGAGCAAAAAGATGGCCAAGTTTCAGCCGAATCAAAAATGCGAATTTCCGCAGTAGGTCGGGATGGTATGGAAAGCCCCACTTCTGTATGTTAGCTTGGTGCGACGCACGATTTTCTTCCTTGTAAATCAAAACTCATTTGGGTTTTATTTATGTCGATCTGATAGTCCAATAATCACGTACATTCATGTGAAAATGATTTTTCATATTGTATTTAATTCGCTCATGAGTGAATGGCTAACAATAAGTTATGAAAAATCCTGAGCTCATCGATTCAGTTAACGTGGTCAGTTTAAAAGTAGTCAATCTTTTTTCGATGTTGCATGATTGATTGTGTGTTCAATACTCTGAATAAGTTTAGGAAGAATGCAGTAGGTATTGCGACCGGTTGCGCAAGCATTACAAACGATGAAGTACAGGTATTCAAGGATGCTAATTAGTTACTCACAGACAATGGAATTAGAAAAATAGGCCCCTCCATGGGAAATTGAGTTCAATGGGTCTGATATGATCCTACCTATAAAGATATACTCCTAGTTGACAGTAAAGTTAAGTTCAGAATAATTTTCAACAGGGGATTATGCAGTCCGAAAAATAAACGCTTACAGTTTGAAGAAGAAAGTAGAGTGACAAAATACATCAAGTTTGAATCTCCGAGTGGAGCACTCTGCAGTAAAGTGAATGAGCCACAGAACATGAACAACGACGGCGGTATTCCCACTCAAGTTGACAGTAACCTCCAAACTATTCACTCTGCCCAATACTGCATAGTTCAGGTGCGTATACTCAATGTTTAGTGATATTTGTTATTTCGTCAAATATTTCCGAAACGGCAACACCAAACGGATTTTTCTTCAGGAATTCGATGATTTGTGAGAAATAGGTTCACTCCATCACTCGAGGGTCAATGAAAGCGATGAAAATTGATTTATTGTTCATCGCGCGTTCATCGCTATCGCCACCGCAGCTAAACTTTTTTTTGGCCTCAGTGATTTGCAGACTCCGATAATAGTCAATAAATATGTGGTATGTACGCCCACACATCGCGACGGACAATAAACAAATCTTTATTGATTTCATTGACTCTCGCGTGATGGATGTCGAACTTATTTCCCACAAATCATCGAATCCCCAACGAAAAATCTGTTTGGTGTTACCGTTTCGCAGATATTCGACAAAATAACATATGTCGGTAAAAATTGAGAATACCCGGGCCTTAAAAATTACTTGATGTTCAGTACTGCGCGCAGAAGTATTTGTAGATTTCAAATGAAAGATTATAAGTTCACTTTTTTGAATTTATAGTGTGGAAATGAAAGATCAGAAAAGGAGAAAAATGTATTATATATCTCGTATATGCCATACCCATGATATTTATGACTGCTTCGATAACATTTGTGGCTCCACTAGCTCCAGCGATTTTTTCTGCAACAACCATACTTGACACAACCGGAGAATTTTGTCGTAGAAAACCATCCAGCTCGTGCAGGCAAGATAGTATTTTTTGTTGCAAAGTACCACCGATGACGACTTCTTTGTTGTCTTCTTGCATCTCTGCAACCAATCCAACATCGCCAACAGCTCCCCATTGAATAGCCAAGGCCGGCAAGTTTTCTCCGGCTCGTTTTTCGCATATTCGTTCCATTATCGAGTTGGCCATTCCATAATTAGTTTGTCCTGCGTTTCCTCTGCCACAAGATACTGATGAGAATACTACAAATTGCTGAAGATGAGGACACAACGTTCTCGACAGTATGTCTAACTGCTTCGTTGCCCAGGCTTTGACCCTGAAAGACTCTTCGAATGCCTCGACTGTTTGATTTTCAAATAGACCATCTTTTAGTACTACAGCCAAGTTGAATATGGCGTCTACTGGGCCAAGTGCCGCGGCTTCTTTCAAAATATCTTCGCAATCCTCGTACTTTGAAGCGTCTTTTCCCACAATAATGACAACATTGGTACCATAGCTCTCCCAAGTAGTAACACGTAGACGTTGATATCCAGTAACTATTCCTTTACGAGATGTGAGGACTAGTTTTCTAGCCCCACGAAGTACGAGCCAGTCGGCAAGTTCGAGACCAAAGCCACCGAGACCACCAAGAATGAGATAAGTGCTATCTTTTAAGCAAAAGTAACGAGGCAAAGCCTGGAAAACAGCAGGCTGTAATACTTCATCCTCATCGCGAATTTTCAAGATGACCTGAAAAGTTTCATCCCGTTAGTAGCTAGGTTTCCGATTTGTAGCAAACATGATACATATACTCCTAGAGTTACGGAGCCGAACATAATACATACAATCGCTCGATGAAATGTAACCCTTTCCTTATCATGTGAAAAACGGCAAGCGATCCCTACAAACATGGGGCTTTTGAGTCTGACGACTTTTTTCACCTATTTGCAGTAGTTCGAAAAATCCCTAAAAATTTATGAAAATTCTCCCGACTTTATAGAATAAATATCTGTATTTTGTTTTGGGAAAAGTTCAATGTCGTATAAGTTAATCACAGGAAAATCATGCGAAATGCGGGGAAATGAGTGATTTGATACAAGCCGACGCGACCGGATACGAAGGCCCCATGTTTGTAGGGAAAGGGTTAACTTTCTGGTCTACGCAAAAGAGTATAATTCTGCCGACGTGTTCTCGGGAATAATATAGCGACGAGGCCCGAAGCGTATGCAGGTGATATTTTTGGATGCTTGGCTTTGTAATTGACTTCACTTGTTTGGAACTATTGATGGGGTATGTGATATGGTGGGGGATGTGCACGTACCGTACACATGTTTTGACCTACGAGTTATCTCTACTCCCTGATTCCTCGATACAGTCCGCTCTAGCAATAGTGCCACTATCAATAGTGACGTTTCCCCTCATTCTCGTTCGAACGCAACCCTTACTACGGGCTCATCTCAGGTTTCATATTCGTCCCTTTCAATGGTGCCACACGCTGACTTAAGGCGATCTTGAATCGTCGGATCCCCAAAGGACAATTCATTCGGTATCACCGTTTCGGAGATATTCGCAAAAATAACAAAAGTCGGTAAAAATCGAGTAAAGCATCGCCTTAATGAAATAATCTACTTCTACTATCTACTATTACATATATTAATCCCCGTGGTGTTTTTCTGTGTACCGGCTTATATCTCCACCATTTTTTAAATTTAATAAAACTATTTTATGGTCAAATTGAATGTTTCACTGGCGGGCAGATGCGCGTACCTATGGTTTTTTGCTAACGTGATTTTTTTCGATTTTCCCTGGCGTTCTTCCAATATTATAT
Source organism: Ametastegia equiseti (assembly GCA_963989295.1). Taxonomy (NCBI): domain Eukaryota; kingdom Metazoa; phylum Arthropoda; class Insecta; order Hymenoptera; family Tenthredinidae; genus Ametastegia; species Ametastegia equiseti. The sequence goes on along the minus strand of OZ022389.1, from coordinate 21,471,590 downwards.
AAATATACATATATACGCATTGATGATAATTGATGATTGATGATTGATTCACAAGGTACATAAGTCATTGCAGTATTTCAATTTCTCGATCTTTTATGGTGTTTTCAATACCACAGCATTTGTAAAATGCCAAACAAGACCGAATCTAGGATAATACGGAACTTTCCGAGCGAGCGTTAGCGAGCGAGGAATCCGCCAGTAGTGTATAATTCTCTGAAAAATGCGTACTCGCCGGATCTGAATACGGACACATGAATAACACTTGTTAAGGCCTGCGCGCACTATGCGGTAGAGCAGCGCTGCACACCGCGAAAAACAGTAGCTATCACCCAATGCATTGACAAAGTACTGTTGTAATCATGTCCTCTGAAACAACCAAATTGATGATAGTCACTGTTTTCCGCGGTGTGCAGCGCTGCTCTACCGCATAGTGCGCGTCAGCCCTTACCCGGCAGCACTATTACAAGAGCGCGGCGTGAATCACGATAGCGTGAACGCGCGTTAGTGGTGGGGATAACTGAGTTCCAGCAAAAATACTTCCCTAGTCGCCCGTCGCCACCTGTGTGTATCTAGCATATCAAGTGTGAGCATCTCAAAGAAAACCTCCAGTTCCTGTAGCATCCGGAATAGTTCTATAGTTCTCGCTAGGTTTTAACAATAGTTCCGTTGAATTAACCCCGAAAAAACGGTTTTTGAAAAATGAGATGCTAAGTTCGCGTAGTATCTCACAGCATCTCAACGGAATTTGATAACTAGACCTGCAAAGAAAAGATATCAGAAGAGTTCTATAGTTTTGAACAAAATTTGAAAGAGTTCTCGTCATTTTCGATGAGAAAAAAATCCAAATATATGAGATGCTAACTTCCCGTGGCGTCTCGTAGCATCTCGACAGATTATGTAAATTTGACCATTATATATAACATCTGTCTGGAGAGTTCTGCGGCCGGAAGGCATTGTATCAATAGTTCTGATGCCAAGGAGGCCAAAAAATGATATTGGTTTGCGATTCAGTGACGTCGTGCGATTGAATGCCACGTTGAAAACCGTGTTCAAATCGACCGAAAATATCCTGTTTGATACCTGAAGAGCTCGAAACTTCGGTCCATACGTCAACATCTCACTCCAAAATGGCGGTGTCTCACATCCAGAAGTCAGGAAATGGGGGTAGGTGAATCGATTAATTAGATATCAGCTATAGCTATCAGTTATGAATATATATCAACGGAACCATGTTTGATTTGACCGAAACTATCAAGAAGAGGGTCAAAACAACTCGATACTCACTCCGAAACGTCAGCATTTCACGTCCGAGAGCCGAAAATCGAAGGTAGGTCGATATACTATTTTTTTTATAAATATCTCTGACTGGAACTATGTTCGAATCGACGGGAACTATCGGGAGAAGGGTCAGAACAACTTAGAACTCACTCGAAAACACCAGCATCTCACTCCGAAACACCAGCATCTCACGTCCAAGGCATTATTACGAGAGCAACTGTACTGAGAGAATCTTTTGAACATCTATTATGTGAAAGTGATTCGATTCATAAAAATGCCTTAGATGAAATAGCAGAGGTGATCTGAAAGTGAGCCTCAGCGAGAACGAGAATAAATTGGTAAACTTTTCTCGTCACAGCTGATACACAGATTTACATATTGACACAATAAACGTGGCGACAGAGCGAGGCGATTACAAATGCATTTCGGCGATATAAGACGATATGGTACAAGCTGCTCTGAACCTTACCTAGCTGACATAAGATACATGAATCTGATTGGAATTTTACTCGTGTTTTCCAAACAGTAAAATACCCAGCCACTTTCTGCCGTAATGAAGCATTAATCTCCCGAGTCTCATTCGGGTGGGTTGTATAGTTTGGAAGAAACGACGAATCGCGTTTTCGAGATGAAAACAATTGGTAATTATGGTATTCCGAACAAAGTCACGTGGCACCTTAAGGTAAAACAGGAGTCTGTTCAGATAACAATGGTTATCCTCATTGTTGTCTAATTGTTATCTGAAGAGACTCCCGTTGCACCTTAAGGCGATATGGGAGTCTGTTCGAAATTCCATTATTACTAATTGTTGTCACTTCGAAAACGCGAATCGTACTTTCTCGATGAGAACCCAACCGATCCGAATAAACCCTCTAGGAATGAATTCAGTTTTTTGGCAGAAAGTGGCCAAGTATGTCCGTCAAAAAATCCGATAGGATTACGGTAAAACTCATGTTTTTCAGGTTAGCTGGGTTAAGTTGGAAGTGATTTCTACTATATCACCTTAATGATTTGCTGAACTCGCCAGACATTGACAAGGAGAACTATCTCACGCACAACAATATTATAGTAGAATCAGTTTGATTGCGATCTCTATAGTAGTTGGAAAACTGTCGAGATCGTGAGAATTTGGGAAAGATAATTCGTAGTCAACACGTGAAAACTTACAGCAGACTAAAAGCAATGTGGGCGTCGTGCATATCACTTACGACGAACAAAAATTCTAAAAATACACGAAAAGGCCTATCTTCCGGACGAAGTCAGGATTTGAGGGAGAATCCCAAAAATAAGCCCCAGTTATGGAAAAACTGGTACATTTCAGCACGACTACGGAGAGGTTTACGGCCCGAGCCGAAGGCGAGTTGTTCAGTCAACAACCCGTCGAAAAGTCTTTACCTACTAGCAACGATCATTATTTTCCACCACGAAAGCCGAGAAATTGCGACGAAGTGGCGATTTTGAGTGATGATAATTTTATCATTTTTTCTCTAGCCCGCTAAGATGCTAAAATATCGTTATTTTGGGGCTCGGTACTGTACATACATCGGTTTGAAAAATATATACAACGGAGGGATACGTAATTTCTTTATTTGAAACTATCACCCGTCGAATTTTTGTACGTACATACATACGCCGACATTCTCTTAGATGCGTCTTTTTAAAGTGATTTTCTGAGATACTTTTTTCGGACGATACACGTTGATTTGCTTAGCGCTAATATTGAAAGTGGGGTCATATTGACCCATAGTGCCAACGAAGGTAGAGTTGGCCCGAAGAAGTTGGAAAAATTTACCTTCGGTCTTCTCACATAAAATTACCGGTTGACAAATAATACATAATATGCAAGCCGTCAATAGAAGAGGTGAATCACTATCAGTTGAGGATTTCCTATACATATAGTATAAAGCAAATTTTGGTTGCGTGTGAAAAAGTTCTCAGCACCCGGTCAATTCGAAGAATCGTTGAATTGCCGAAATTAAATTGCAGTTGTGTCATGTGCCAGTCATGTCTATTCAGAGTTTCACCTGCTTGTAGAAACATGGACAACTTGAGAATGTCTGGGCATGTTGAGACACGTGAACATATTTTCCGTAACACTCTTTGAGTAATCAACTTTGTCTGTGACTGACAATGAGGAGGATTATCGAAAATACATGAATAAAAATATGAGTAATTCTCAGGGAATTTAGCTGCCAGATTTCAGTAGATATTCCGGTATTGTATTAGTCTGCTGTGATGAGGATATTTAATTAATACATTCAGAGCTGACTCTGCTACTTTACGCTAAACGATGCAACCATAGGATCTATGTTCACAGGGTAGATTTCCGACATATTTGGTCATTTTCGGAAATTCAGCGGGTAAAAATCATTTGCAGATCTCCATAACAAACTGAATGTAAGATTAGAGAGTTAAAAGAATTGCCAAACCTTGCCAATATGTTTTCCAGCTGCCATGTATCTGAATGCCGCTTCGACCTGCTCCGCTCGAAAAACAGTTCTGACGATCGGTTTAACCGCGCCATTGATAATGCGTTCTTTAAACATCTGCGCAAGTATTGTTTTTCTGATAGAATGTCCCTCAAATAAAGTATCCAAAAGAATTCCATGGAAACTGATTCCTTTGAGAAATGCTTCCATACCAAGGGGGTTATTTGCTGAAAGATCAAATTTTCCAATCTCCAGAAATCGTCCACCTCTTGATAAACAACGAACCGAAGCTTGTAACTTTTCTTCCGCTAAACAATTCAGTACAATGTCCACTCCTCGTCCATGCGTTTCGCGCAGAATCAATTGCTCGAAACTTGTGTCTCGAGAATTTCCAATGTGAGCGTCATCGATTTGTGGAAATCGATTTCTAATGAATTCCCGTTTTTTTGGTGTGCCGACAGTTGTAAAAACTTCGCATCCCTCGTGAAGAGCTAAAGTAATAGCCGCTTGGCCTACGCCACCACTTCCAGCGTGAATCAAAACTTTATCTCCTTTCTTCATCTTGCCGCTCATTGTAAGAGCGTAAATAGCTGTTGCATAAGTGGCCGGAATCGTCGCTGCTTCCTCCAATGTCCAGTGATCTGGTACTGACCAAAGAAGCTCTGGGTCACAGACACAGTAATTTGACATGCCTCCTGTAGCAATTAGTCCCATCACAGCACGTCCGTTTACATCTCTTCCAGAGTATTCAAATCCGATCACATTTTCTTGCATTGGTCTTGATTTGGCAACAACTTCAACTGCTAATTTTCCAGTAGCCAGCATGATATCGCGAAAGTTTATCGATGAATAATACACCTTGATAACGTTCTTATTTTGGGTATCGGGCTGGATCATACCTTCTACCCACTTCAATGAGCTTAAATCGCCACGTGTCATGTGGCATATTCGAGTGTGATGAACAGGTTTTGATGTCAATGGTTCCATTGCAGAAAACCGATAAGAGCCCCACGTGGTCGAAGGGCGTAGAACGTTGAATGCCAAGCCCAATTTCAATTGTTCGGAGTATAACGGATTTTCCAGAGAGAACTTCGGAGCTTGCAAATCTTGAATTAGGAGGCCTTGTATCGCTTTTCCGCCTGGTTCTCTTCGGAGACAATTAACCAATCCCATGAGACCGCTTTCGAAATCCCCTTCGCTTACAAGAAGTATACGACTATCGGTAATATTTTTTTCCTGTTCCATTTTCAGAGCCGCTTGTAGAATGGGGAGCCACGTGAAATCGTGATTCTTGATTTGTATTACTGTGATAGTTCCAGAGAGTTGTGGTCTCTTTTGAAGTAACAATATTAATTCTTTGTCCGTACGTTTCTCAAGAATAACATCAAGGTATTCACTTTGCAGAGTCGAGAAAATATCAGCATCCGCATTCAACGGTTCCCTGGCTAGCAAAAAGCCGGAATTCTTCTTCATTACTGTTAATAGTTGTTTTAATGTCTTGTCATTTTTGTTTGCAAGAAGTCCATGACTAATTACTAGCAGAGCTTCGGTCTCTGTGGCCAATTTCGTCGGCTCAGAAACATGAATAGTAGAGGGTATTGCGTCGGCTGGAAACATATCGATGGGAGCGATAATATTCACATTCGCTTGTAGTAAGGGCAAATCACCCAAAACTCCCTGAATTAATGGAGAGGTCAAATGTTCCAATGACCCATCAGCTGTATCTTCGATCAACTCGACAGTTTTTACTTCGATCCCGAAATGATTTTCAAGAGCTATGTGTGTCGCAATTCGAATAATTGCCCTCAGTTCCATCTCATCACGATCTCGATGTGCTATGAATTTGAAATCCTCAAGCACGGGATCACCTGCTGGTTTTCTCCGGGCAATAGCACTGGCCCTTAATCCTCGTATCTCTACTCCACCAGACACAATGATGTCCAAATTCTTATAGTTTTCTACTGAGAATTCTAGGGAGGAAAAATGGAGTAGTTATTTCACAACAATCTAGTCATCATCTTCACTCCGCATCCTATACCTACTTACATATTATTATCTAGGAAGTCGAGCGCTTACCTTTATGGACATCTGGCATAGTACGTAGCTGAGCTGAATGCATTTTACAGTCTATCACCAGCTTCTGAATCCCTGTAGGTACAAATAGTCCTCGAGTATCGAGTCCCAGCATTTTCATCTGCAGCATGTTGTCCATGAAAACTGCCCAATTTCTATCCCAGGCTATACGTCCATTGGTTCCATCCAATGATGCCCTTCGGAGCCCGCGAAATATCCCGGTATATTGATAACCTCTAAGACGTAACTCTTTGTAAATATCCTTCTCCGTCAGGTCCAGTGGCATGTCATTGTCCTTTGAACCGTTGATACTAGCGCGCTCCCGAGCTGGATTCAAAGTAGAACGGATGAACCCCGTTACGACGGCAGTTTCTCCCTCAGAAACTTCAAATTTGCCAGAACCTAACCAAAGATGAATCGCTGTCAATATGTTTTCAATATTTGCAAACGTTTTCAGACAATACATGACACCGCTTACAAAACTAGCGCGTTTTAAATATCTTACGAAAACTATTCTATTGCGACTGACCGCGAAAACTAACATTTTTCAATATTTACCCCGGAAACTAATACGTTTCAGTGTTCACCGCGGAAAAACCACGATACAATTTTACCGGTGAAAACTACCACGTTCTATCCATCGCAAAGAAAGAATAAACGGACCGACTGTGTCGTACATACTTTCGCATCATATGAACTTTTGGTTTTTTTCACCTTGCCAAACTTGCCGGATATGAAAAAATGTTCGATTTTCAAAACTAAGAGAAATTTTTGCTGAAGTAAGTTGGGTTCTTTGACGTTAGAATAATCATAAATTTTGGTGAAAAAATATTCCTTTCAAATCACACTTTATTTCGCGGTGAAAAATGAATCATGATTTTTTTTGCGGTGAGAATTGAATCGTGTTTTTCTTCGCCGTGAAAAATGCAACATGCTTTTTTTTTGCGGTGAAAATTGCAATGTGTTGGTTTTCGTTGGCTGTTTGAACCGTGCTCGTTTTCGTAGGCAGCGTGACATATTGTCCCGCTCTCTGAATACTATGCTGTGTCAAAGGCTATAATTGCATGAATTCGACCATACCTTTATGAATCATAATCGTTAGCTCAATGGTACTTTGTTTTGGAATGGTAGATGCCCGGTGAAATCTGACATCCTCAAAAACAACCGAGACGTCCTCATACGATTCTGCTAGCATCATGCCCAGAGTGTCCCAAACTAATAGTAAATAACCAGCTGCTGGCACCAAGTTTCTTCCATCAATTACATGTCCTGCCATCCATTCGAAATCTTGGTCTAACACTGTTATTTCTACAACTCTTGTCCCAGAGTCGATCTTTTCTCGCAATTGGTGTGCTAGGTGCCAGTGACTTGAATGATTCCAACGTATCAGAGGGGATATCATAGGAGTTGAGCGGCTGACCGGGTATTGAACATTCGGAAATAGATTGGTCAACTGGGGATGTAAACCAAGCTCATACATTATTCCGATAGCTTGGAGTAATGTTTCCATGTGATTTCCATTTTCATTAGTGGTTAGAGCAATGCTCGTAATGCGTTTGTTCGCGGATTTCTGAAAAATCTGTTCCAGCAAACCAAGAGGTGCTATTTCTATGGCTATCGCATTTTTCGGTATGAGATCAAATGTTTCTTTGAATAAAACTGGACTTAATAGATTGTTTATGTGGTATTCAGGTGAACATAATCGACCCGAGCTCGTATTACACTCATTACGTGGGACGGAGGTATTCAGCCATTTTTCACTTCGAGGTTTCGGGTCCAGAATGATCATTTGCAAAGAAGACAATAATTTTGAGCGTGCCGTGGCCATGTAGCGACTGTAGACGTACTCCATTTCGCTACTGGGTCTTTCTCTTGCCAACATATTATTAGCCTGCAAAAGCGTAATTAAACTCAGAAACTGCAGAAAATGAAACGTTCACTACAACGTAATCTGTGATTTGAGTTCTTCCTGCACAGCATCTATGATTCAAATACCTGCAGTTTGGTAAGGAAATCCTGTATTGAATTGGTTGAACTGTTTATCGTTGGGCTCTCCAGAACTTCGTGGCCAGCGCCCTCTGTATCAGGGAAATATGGACTTTCCAATTTTACTTCACCAAACGCAACATCCATCATAGATTTCGGCATTGCGTCAGTTTCTATCAAAGCTAAGCCTTGATAGTATGCTATCAGAACCACCTGTTCGGCCGTTAAACAACCATCGGCGTATGCACAACCTAACTCTCCTACTGAGTACCCAATAATGTTATCTGGCGTAATTCCTATGGATGCCAGTAGTTCCACCAACCCAACCTACATTATTGGACACGAGCTCTAATTAAAAGATTAGTCATCACCACTATTATCTACAATAATAACAATCGGTTCATTCTATAGTCGATTGGCCCCGCCTCTATTGTTCCGGATCGTAAAGTGTGGACATGGCTTACTATTCCGAGTATTATCAAAGCCTACGCTTGACTGACGCAAATATGATTGAGCCATCCGCCGTGCAGTACGAAATACAGAACATATCCATGCGAAAACATGTTGATTTCAGGCAACGATGAAGTTGCATTTTCTAAGGGCGCAAACCGTCGACACTTGCGATCTTGAGAATTGCGGAAAGCCATTATTACTTTTGTATTTTCGTCATACTCCGAGAGATTAGGATCAGCTCGCGAATCCTTCACGTCGTGATTGGTGGCGATGAACTAGTCCACCAATCGTGACCTGATGATCCGCAAGCTGTGTACTATCTTGCGGGCAATGATGTAGTTACAATAATAATAATGGCCTTCCGCAATTCTCAAAATCGCAAGTGTCAACTGTTAATCGCGCCGTCACAAATTACAACTTCATTGTTGCCTAAAATCATTATGTTTTTGCATGGATGTGTTCTGTATTTCATACTGCATGGCGGATGCTCAATCATATTTGCGTAAGTGGAGCGTAGGCTTTGATAATAGTCGAAATCGTAAGCCATGTCCACACTTTACGACCCACAACAATAGAGGTGGGGCCAAATCGATTATAGCATGGCCTTAAACTGTTTCGTAATTCTGTACGTGAGAAAATTATCTCCGTCACCTGAACCGCAGCAACTCCAACGGACGAGTTCACGATGTTTCCGAATATCTTGGGATCTTTGTTGGTGAAGATATCAAAAATGCTGACACCATGAGGCCTGAGTGCGATGTCGCACTTCTCAATAGCCTTGGCAAATGTTGGAACTTTCAACAAGGCTTTACCTGGTAAATACAAGAATAGGGGTTCCTTGGTTCGTTAGGTCGGTTCCAATGTTTTGTTGTACAAAATTTAAGAATATGAGGCAATCAAGCCACTTCACGGATTCAACAATTGATTACTGCACGATCTGATGCCAAACTCATTGTCAGTTAAACTCAGCCAAGCGGCTGCTGTCCATCTATAGTTATGCCTACTCACCTATACCAGCCCACTGAGATCCCATTCCAGAGAACACGAACCATACTGGTCGTTTGACACGTGAATAATGCTGCACATCTCGTATTTTCTTCCTGGGTAATCCTTGGGGTGGCATAATTGTATATCCGCGATATGAATGACCTTCGATCTCTTCAGAATGTATGTCGTGGAGAAGGGAGACGTATTCTACATCAATTGGTCTGCTTTCAAGCTGTTATTAGGGAAAGTTCGTTTGAATTTAACTGACTGGATAATGGTCACAATCGACACGTAATAATCGTATAAGCATCTTCCTTGGCCTCGTAATGTTTCAATTTTATAAAATTGAGCACTCCTACCGCAATGAATCTTAGAAATAATGCCCCAAGAAAAAATGAATACTACCATGCCTGTTGTTGCTTACTGGGCTTCAAATTTTTGCAGCATATCGCATATCTCAGTACGGGGATATTAACTTCCTAGTTGGAATCCTCCGTCTACACATATACCTACATATGGGGCTTTCCACGTCAGTTCGCACGGTCAAAACCCTTCACCTCTTCGATTTTGGTAATTTTCCCTAAATTCGTTTGTCTTGATCCAGAGGCACCCTCAATTTTTTCTAGATTTTTCCGGGCCCCATGTCACCACCATAACCCCCCTTGAACCCCCCAAAAACTCGAAAATTTGGATTTGTTTTAAAAATTTGGAAAAAATCACAGATGTAGTACATATTATACCAAGAATTTCCGCGGCAGAATTGAAGTTGCTCGGACCTTCGTTTAGCTGGTAAAAATTATTGAAATTTGAAAAAAATAATTTTTCAATTATTTTCCGCCCGTTCAAATGAAATTATTAATAAAGAGAGTAGGAAAAAAAGAAATCGAAACATCGCAATGGCCGTACACATAGAAGCCATAAGTGCACGGCCGTCGCGATGTGAGCGCTACCCCTGAGGTACCCGGGGTCGATGGATACCCCTCGTTTATAAAACCGGGAATAAAACGAGACTTTTCATAAAAATATGTTGTTGCAAAATTTCGAAAACATGTATTAAACTAAAAACAATGGTTCTCAAATTTAAAATCATTGAGAATTTGTGAAAACTCCTCTTCTACTGCATTGGAAAAGTGTATAGCGAACATTTTCTTTCTTTCCTACTCTCTTTATTAATAATTTCGTTAAAACGGGCGGAAAATAATTGAAAAATTATTTTTTTCAACTTTCAATAATTTTTGCCAGCTAAACGAAGGTCCGAATCACTTCAATTCTACCGCGGAAATTCTTGGTATATTATGCACTACATCTATGATTTTTTTCAAAATTTTAAAACATGTCCAAATTTTCGGGTTTTTCGGGGGTTCAAGGGGGGTTATGGTGGTGACAGGGGACCCGAAAAAATCTAGAAAGAAATTCAGGGTGCTCTCTGGATCAAGACAAACGAATTTACCAAAAATTACCAAAATCGAAGCAGTGAAGGGTTTTGACCGTGCGAAATGACGTGGAAAGCCCCATATACAACGGAATGCATGCAATATCAGCCTTTTCATTCCAATACCACAACACCACTTCGACTGTGGGTATACATACGTCGTCCAGTAAAGTTGTCACTGCGTTTTCTGTTCGTCCAGACACAACTACAAGTCTTGGCAGATCGTCGTTGGGTGCTCCATTATTGACTTTCTCTTTCGGATGTGATTTCAGAAGGATGTGAACGTTGAGACCTCCAAAACCAAAAGAGTTCACTCCAACGTACCCGCCATCCCACGGTGTGGGCTCAGTAATGACTTGGATTCTACCATCTTCCAATGACTTTATCCCTTCACGAGGACGGTTGTAATGCAAATTCGGCGGAATGTACCCAGTCTCCATAGCAATAATGATCTTTCAATAAGAAGATGTACATTAAAACGATCCGTTAGGCACATAAATAAGCGTCGTATTGCAATCTGTATGTTATGTAGGTATGTATATGGGGCATTCCACGTGAAATTTGCAACCCATGTACCTCGCACCCCCTTTGATGTGGATAATCTTCAGTATGATATTGCAACCAATCCAAAAGGGTCTCTGAATTTTTTTCCAAATTATTTTAGCCACCAGTGGAATTGAAAAAAAAAAAAAATCAAAAAGCCAATCCCGAAGACGCCACTTTTTTAAATCTGAAAGAATTCACACTGATTTCATGATTCAAAATATGATTTTTAGGCATCAAGCGATCATGTGATCTGAATATTTACCATTTTTCGCAGGTTTTTAGATTTTTCATTTGCGAAAAAAAGATTGTGAAAATTGAGATCACATCATCGTTTGGTGCTTCAAAATCATATTTCCAATCATATAATCAGTCTGCATTTTTTCAGATTCAAAAAATGGCGTTTCCGGACCAATTACTGTTTGTTCGCAAATGGAAACACTGAGAACTTGCGGAAAAAAGATTAGGGGATGCATGGCGATGGGTCCTCACATTGTAGTAGGCACCTGATTATCAAATTGTAAAGAATAGGTTTGGCGAATTTTTTTTTCGAAAACTAGGACGGATGAAAAAAAATTCCTTCGATGAATGTTTTACTAGTCCCTCGATGTAGCTGCCCTTGAAATTTCAGTATCATCCGATATTCCGTTCTCGAGAAATAGGCCGTTGAAAATCGCATGACTAGCACGCAACCTAACCTTAGAAGGTATGCAGTTGTGAAAGTAGACCATTCATCCGAGAACGCCTCGATGAATTGTTAGTTTAAGGTTCAAGGATTATTTTGAAATTTGTTCCAATAATTTATTGGCTCTCGTTTCGAGAAAAAGCCGCCGAAAATCGGCTAAAAACAGCGAGGTGCGCTTGCATCCCCTTAAATTACTTAAGGTGCCACGGGAGTCTCTTCAAAAAGTAATGGTTATCCGCATTGTTGTCCAATTGTTATCCGAAGAGACTGCCGTGGCACCTTAGAAATCATATTTCGAATCAGGAAATCGCTGTGAATTTTTTCAAATTAAAAAAAAATGGCGTCTTCGGAATTGGCTTTTTGAATTTTTTTAAATTTCACTAGTGCCTGAAAAAATTCGAAAAAAATTCTGAGACCTTTTTGGGTTCGTTGCAACATCATACTAAAAAATTATCCAAATCGAAGGGGGTGAGGTACATGGGGTGCAAATTTGACGTGGAATGCCCCATATGTATACACTGCAATAACAGCAGGTACCAAAAACATGCAAAATTCGATTCAAACAAAGGTTATCAACACTCGCCTTCAGCTCGTGCTTCTAACTTCGTACTCGACGGAAATCGCCTACTTTTCACATTATAGCCACACAATATATTTTTTTCCATACATGAACGGAAAGGTCGATTTTGCTACCTGTTTTCGGAGAGCAAAGAGCGGTCTTACCGACCGGGAAGTCTTCTCTACCGCTAAGTTTTTCTTCTCTGGTCTTTCTTATCGCAAAGTCTTTCTTCCCTGAAAGTCTTTCCTCCCACTTTTTATTTCTTGTACCGGCCGCGCTACACTGCAGCCACGTAACCTCAAATGATCACCTATTCGCCCGCAAAATTGACCTCCGTTCATGGAGTGGAAAAAAATATAGTGTGCTCCCTTGGTGCACAATATACTAATAATCGGAACATGAAAAAATTCCTTTTATACAGCAAAGAGAAGCGGTCATTAAATCAATAGAATTTCGAGTCGTATCAACGAAAAGAATAGTTCGCTTAGCAAATTATTGGTAAACTGAGACTTTTTTTGTTCTAGTGATAACCGATTTGTTCATTGCACAAAAACCGAAATTCGCGGTTGGGGTGGAAGAACATTTTTTTTTGTGTATTTTTACAACGTGATTGAGTATGGGTTGCAAGATGAGAATCTGTAGTCCTACATACCTTAGCGACGGAACAAAGGCCACTTGTTGGCTCGCTGTGCCCCAAGTTTGACTTGATTGAACCAATTTTCAGCGGCGTTGTTCGGCCGGAGCAGAATACTTTTTCGATAGCCTCCATTTCTACTGGATCACCCACTTTGGTTCCAGTAGCGTGTGCTTCCAAAAAGCCCAAACTACAGGGCGGAACTCCGCATTCTTCGTAAAATTCTCGTAGTAGGGTGTATTGTATCTTACTTGACGGAAAAGTGATGCCCTCATCTTTAAAACCATCGCAATTAGTCTTCGCATAGACAACACTGGCATAGATACGTTTAGCATCTTTTGCTTTTTGTAGATATATCATAGATACTGCCTCACTGCGGCAGTAACCGTTACCGTCTGCGTCGAACGATCTACATATCCCCTCAGGAGAAAGTACACCTGTGAAATGGTATAGTGCAGTGACGCAATTGATTGACGATGATTTGTAAATTACAAAAATGGAACTTTTATTAGTCAAATAACAAGTCTTTTGCCAAAATTTGTGAATATAAAGAGATGTCTCTATCAGATAAACATAGAACTTTTGATTGGTTTTATCGTTGTATAGTATGATATATCTGTATATTTATATCTGCAAGTGTACATGAGGACATCTCCGAGTCCCTCAACTTGACGGTCCACTGATCGTGACAGCTCGAATATCTAAGAATACAAGACGCTGATAATATTCCAAAATCCGAACAGGAACATCTCATCGGCGAGAAAACTCAAGATGTATGGCGATACGTTCTTTACTCACATTTTGTTATTTATCAAGCAAAACTTTATGTGAGGCCATCTTAATACTTGTTGTTCATCGGTTGAGCTTGAACTCAAAACGCATTATGAGTAGTTGAAATACTCGATAAAGATCGTGTTTAATTTTTATTTCTGATTTTAAATATTGAGAGTTGGGAGATTTCCTCGTATACATGTCAAACATCGTCAAGAACTATTCATACCGAGGAGGGCGAATTCCAGAGATGTACTTGGACCAAGGCACAAATTTGATCCTCCAACGAGAGCATCCTCGCATTGTCCCATTCTGATTGCTCTGTATGCATGATCTATTGCGAGTAAACTGGAACTGCATGCTGAATCTATATTGAAGCTTGGTCCAGTAGTCCCCAACCATCTAGAGATTCGTGTAGCAAATAAACTACGACTGCAGCCCGTCATACCATATTTCTGCGCCTAAATAACCATAGAATTTATCTGAATAGTTTCCATACAGCATTGCAATGGTGCAGCAATATTGCTGCAATGTCATTTCGAAATATGCACATTATTGCTGTACTGTTCAACGATATTGCTGCAATATTGTTGCATTGTTACAGCGACGTTGCTACGCCCGTTTCCATCGCATTTCATTTTCAATATTGCTCCAACATTGCAGCAAGATAGCTGAGGACATTACGACGCCACATATCCAGACTGAAATATTTTAACATCGCAGCAAGATAGCAGCAATATTATAGATACAGCAACAAGATAGAACGTTATTTGATTGGGCTGAGACTTCTCACAGATTTACTTGCATGCTTGTGTTGCACGAAATTCAGATCACATCAAACTACAGCAAAAGCCCATAAATTAGACTATCACGTACAGGGTGTATAAAAAAGTTTGGTCGCCACTTCGCCAGATTATTCTCCAGCTCGAGATCGGTGGAGCGCCGTAATAACATTCCCCGGCAAAATTGCCCTTGACCCTAAAACTCAAGGGGGAATTTTTCTGCAAGCTTAAAAAATTCTGATTGTCAGTAGGAATAAAAGTCTCTCAGGAACCATAGGTCGGAAATGAACTTTAGTTCCGCATTTTTTCCAACTTTATGATCATTTTTCGCGATGAAGGATCCATCTGTGACCCATGGTCCGTTGATACTTTTTTCAATCTTTATGAGAAGATTTTTTTGAGCTGATAATAAAAATTTTTAATAAGTCTCAACACGGTCAAGATTAATCTTGCGGGGACCTCTTGTTGGGGCGCTCCACGGATCACGAGATGGAGTATCATTTGGCGAAGTGGCGACTAAACTTTTTTCATACACCCTATACATATACCGTATCAGAAATGTACGATTTTCATTTTCCATCAGTTTATTACTGTATATTATTGTTCAATGCAAACTGCGTAAAATAAAGTCATCCAGGCAAAGTCTTGGACATATCGTTACAAAATTATAATAGTCGCTAGATTGCCCTTCAACGGTGCTGTATCATCTCATTGGTGGTATTTAATTGAAAATTCTAACAACATTTTAACAACAATTCTAGAAATTTAGCCGGGAGGGTTCAAACTGTTGCAAGCACTCTAGAAATCCAGACGAAAAAATTGCAGGTGATTAGTATACAAGCGATGGACATGAATTATTCGGCCTTACATAACAATTCGCAGTCAGTGATTTTATGAATAATGCTGTCTCATCCTGACCTTATCTGTTGAATACATTAGAAACTTTTCCGATTCAGAGTGGCAGCTAGCGATAAAAACGCCAGTGTTAGTTCCACGAAGTTTTCGCGGATTAATACCAGCATCAATAATTGCTTCATAGGCATGTTCCATTAGTATTCTACCCATAGGATCCATAGTCTGTGCCTCTTCGGAAGTTACTCCGAAATACTCGGCATCAAAACTTTCCAGATTACTTATTTTTCCTGTGCGGTGTGGGATTTCTGGATTACCTAAAAATGATTGCAATTCCAATAATGGATAAGTGAGTACACGTACGCACAGATGGCCTTGTTAGGACCCGAAAGATGATCAGTAATTAATTGATCGTACATCAAAATGTATCATCGTGGATTCACGCCCCAGATGGCACGTAATATTTCAAAAATCGTATAATGTATCGAATATATTAAACATTTTTTGTGGCATACCACAAACGAAAAGTGAGGGAGTGGGGGTCAATAGGAACACCGGACGATCGTTCCTGTACTTGATGGAAAATTGTGATCTACTTGAAAAAAACTTTTTCATCACTCTAACCTCAAAATCGCAACTTCGTCGCGATTTTTCGGCTCTCGTGGTGAAAAAAAATGTCCGTCACTTGTACGGATAAGCTTTTCGACGAATCTCGTTACAGCACTCGCCTCCGGCTCGTGCCGTAAACCTCTCATTTCGCCAAAAAAGCCTTTTCGTAGTCGTACTGAAATGTACTATTCTTCACCGCAAAAATATATCCTCTATTCAATCGCGAAAAAACATCTTTTGCTTTTGAAAAGAACACATTTTTTTCTTCTAGTGGGGGGGCTTCGCCCCCCCCCCCAACCCCCCGCCGGGGCTTTGGCCCTGGACCCCACTGGGGCCTTATTGCCACTGGGGCCTGGTCGCCTTTTCAAAAAGAGTTAGATGGAAGATATCGTGTGCAACACGAGCGGAAGGCAATTTTGACTCGTGTAATAGCACAGAGTCGCGCGGGTCGCGTTTTTAAAAAAGTCGGACAAAAAGTATCGTGTGTATCACGGGCGGAAGGCAATTTTGACGAGTGTGAAGTTAGCCGGCCTAGCGAAGCGAGCGTAGCGAGGACGGCTATCTTCACACTCGTCAAAATTGCCTACTTTCCGCCCTTGATACACAATGTACTAATTCTACCATGCAACCTAACGAAAAATTGATCGTGTTTCGATGTGACTGTTATTACTTACCCAATTTCCAACGGCGGTCGTCATCGGTAATTAGGTCTACTTTATTGAAGAGGTTCTCTTGAAAATGTGCTAAATTATCGGACTCCGGGAATTTTCCAGCAATTCCAGATATCACTACTTCGTCACCCGGTTTCGGGAACGGCAAGTTCTTAACCCAATAGGATTTTTTATTTTGTTCCGACATATTACTGCTTCTATGTGGCATAAAGCTTCTGCGTCTGGAGTCTTTCAAAGAGCCGAAAATGAACATGTTCAAATGGGACAATGTTTTGCTTTTATATCAGTGGCTCTCCCCACCATATCGAATAGTTTGTAATGAGTTTAATTTTTTCCGAGTGAAACTATACTGAAAATATTCTCAAGTGGTATTGTATTCTATTCTACCTAATTACATCACGATACATAATGATCACTGTTCAAAGTATCGTCAAGGCGTCAGATTCAGCCACCTCTATTTATATCATCGCTAATAGGGTTGAATGACTTTTAGTCGAAAGTGGCTTATTTGATTGAATCACAAAAATCCCACTAGATTAAAAAACAATTCTTGTTCTCATTGTCAGTGCAGCGTATGCGCACGGTTCACTGGACTTTCGCAACTGCGCATGCGCTATGGCTTATGCATACTGTTCCTCTGGATTCTCTGGATTTGGGTCTCTGGATTTTCATGTGCGCCCGCCTTCACTCTGCAGTTATGGTTGCGGCAAACTTATTATTAGTGGATAAGCCTTGATCAAAAACATGTAACATTCGAACAAATGACTGAATATGAAATCGATAAAAGTGATAAAAGAATCGATTTCAGATTTTCAGTTTCTAATTTAATTTATTATAATTTCTCATTTTTTCTTCATTTCTTTTCGTTATTTTGTTACATGCATACTTTTCTCATACGGTGACGTCTAGTTGTGCCCTTCCGGCTGTAACAAGGTTACCAAATTCCAAAAAGTGCGATGTTACGCACATCTAGTAAGGCGAACATAACGTTTTAAATTTTTGAGGGTTACGCCCTTCTGGCAGTAAGAAGGCGATTTGAATCGGGGAAAAAATTATCAGTAATCTGCCAGAAGGGCGTAAACCACTTTTTTTTTCTGTTGCCCCTGGGGCCTTCCTGCAGGCAGTAGGGAAATTCGAAAAAATTGACCAGTTATTTTTAAAAAAGATGCAGGCCACAAGAAAAAAAAAAGTGGGTTACGCCCTTCTGGCAGTAAAAAGGCGATTCAAATCGGGGAAAAAATAACCAGTGATCTGCCAGAAGGGCGCAACCCACTTTTTTCGGGTTGCGCCCTTCTGGCAGTATGGTAGTGGGCTTACGCCCTTCTGGCAGTAGTCTGCCTATTTTCTCCCTTATGGAACTCCCGTGTTAAAGTTGGGGATACGCCCTTATGGCAGTGAGGTCATGAAAAGCCAAAAACCGGTGGGTTACGCCCTTCTGGTTCTAAGCCCTCGATATGTATGTGTGTAATGTGTGTGTATATATATAGATGTTGTATACACGTACGGTCGTTTTTGCTATTTTTCCAAAAAGCGGGCTATAATGAAGTCTTTATTACCCGCTTTTTAGCACCGGTCAAAAAAAGATCACTTCAGGCCCGCTTAATAGGTACAAAAAACGCAGAAATTGTGCATGTGTTACAAAAAAAAATTTCGAAATCGAATTCGAAAAAATTTGAGCTACTCCGGCGCGAACATACATATGTATCTTTTCACCCTCTTGACATTTCCTCTGAAAACCCATAGTTATTGAATTACGCGTTCTTTTCCAAAACATGTCTTTTTCAGCTGAAAATGCAATACTGGGGCGAAAAAAAATCGTACGAAACTTTTGAGGAAACGGAAATGCAGGTCTCGATGTGCTTTAAAAGTTGACCATCGAAAATACCGAGAAAAAATTTTTCCCCAAAAAGTGAAGTTGATTTTCGGCGGTCAAAAAAACGTCAGAAAACGGCCATCTTCAAAAATTTGTGCCAGGGCCATAAAAGATCGTAGAGAATTTCCTGAATAAGCGAAATGAAGGTGAATCTGTTCTCTTCAGAACACCACTTGAAATATTCGATTATCTTCATTCTTGAGTTCGCTATCTAACGTTAAGTGTGGCGGAAAATTTCGATTGGTGTACTCAAACTTTTGGCCGGTAGTGTACATACAGTATCGGTCCAACTGGAAGCCAAGTATTGCAAATGTAGATCGATATTGAGACCAATATAGTCGAAATCGATTCAATACTACCTTTTCTTTCTCGCATATGTAACATCAATTGAAAGGAATGTAATATCATGTGAGCTAGTACAGTAGACTCCGCGTAACTGCAGCGTTGCGCGTAAATGCTCGTTTCAGCGCCTTCCCCGCCACGCGTACCCCTACTTGCTTTCAAAGGGGGCGCCGTGTAACTGCAGATTTCCCTCCTCGAGCCCCAGCGACGAGCAGTTACGCGGAGTCTTCTGTACATTGATTCATTAACAGTTAACGAAACGAATTGGTCTCTTGCAACTGCGTTTTCTGCGTCAGGCATCAGGTCGCGACCAGTTCCTCTCGGTCAGACTATCTTTCGCAACTAAATCTTGTCGACGATTCTTGGTATACATTCCCAAGTCATAAACCGCTTGCGACACCAATACATATATTTCCGCAACATACTCGGTGCCAAGCTGAATTGTATTTGGAATTTGAACCCCTACAGGCAATCAAAGAGATCTTTATACGATAGCTCATGTTGTATTGATTCGGATACCAACGAGTTCCCTACCAACCATGCCTTCCTTGGGTACAAGCCATATCTAACAATTAGTCGAGACATTCTGGAATGCAGAGTCCGATGTCAGACCCGCACTCGAAAGTGCAAGTAGAACATAAATGGTCTTTGTTATGGTTATCAGCAGACACCTCGTGGCGCTGAAGAAATTTGTCGCTGATAGGAAATAAATGATTATTCCTCCGTTGCACGTTTTATCTTTCCTGCCCTATTAAAATAATTGTACTAAAGTTCGTAGTATTAAGGTCAAGTGAAAATATTTGCACAAATTTTAACATTGGCAAAATATGTATGACAAATATTACCTGTTGTATGTATGTAGATTCATACAATCGATGCTTGAGTGATTATAATTGTACATTATAACGGTATATGAGTTAAACCTATCTATCTCGTGATGTACGTAGCGTTTTACTATGCGATAGTGGCTCTACGAATGATTGGTAATACGTAAAGGATTCTAATTCCAGTTAGAATTCATAGGATCCACACAATAGCTAATATTCATATGTACAGTATAATATTCATATATGCCGACCCACTGAGTTGTCCAATTTTCACAGTCAACAAGTTAGCCGGAAGTGGCTAGGCACCTATGAATATTATTTGTACACCCCAGACGCCGCATCACATTAATTTGCTTTTTGATTTTTAACCTTGCACTTTGTCATCTGCAAGTTTACATGAATTGAAATTTCGGCGATTGCGATTCTTTATAAGCCCCCAATTCGTGGCGACACAACGTGTGTGACACTTATTTCTGCTGATCGCACATCAGCGTGTTTAGGCTATTGAGGTCATGTTTAACGATCGCCTGTTGAGGCATTCCGAACCTACTTACGCAATTATTATTATGATTAAAATTAAGCCTATAACACTGGAAGCAGGACGATTCGGCGCCGGAACTTTTGGGCGCGGGGACGTTTTGGCGGGTCAGAATAGTATAAGTTAGGTTAGGTTGCCACACATGCCTGTGATTCGACGGCGCTCTGTGCGAGTGAGCGGACGGCTCGATTACGACCTGTAGGTGAATCCGTCAAACGGCAACGTCGTTTTATGTGCGAGCACCTGTAGCGAACGAGGGACCTTGCGAAAATAATATGTAGGATGTAACGACGCCACGTGGTCCGAGGAGGCGTACTTTGAGCATGTGTCCATCCCGGGGACGTTTGACAACGTCTCGCCCGTGGGTTCCAAAGAGGTCGGCAGCCGCTGCCTTATCGGCTGTAACGTGAACCCCCCGAGGCGACGAGTCCGCTGCACCGAATATGAATCAAGGTGTGACGATTAAGAATCGAGGTGCGACGAGTACAAATTGGGTACCCCTCCGTGTCCCGACCGGTAAATGTCTCGAACGGCCTATGGTCCCGAAAATGCATTTTCCCGACCGCTCATTGTCCCGAACGAAGAAAGTCACGTCCGCTCGTTGTCCCGAAGGAGAAAAGTCACGGCCGCGCGTTGTCCTGAACAGGAAGAGTCCCGCCCGCTCTTTGTCCCGGACGGGAATTGTCCCGAATCGGTATTTTTCCGAGCCCCGGCAACGCGCGTGGACTCGACTGTATTTCATACGTTATAGTATAGGCATTATGGCCAATCAGGAAAATCCAACTCTCAGATCACGGGTGCATGTATCAATCACCATTAATCTGATACACCTTAAAATTTCACCAGAAAGTAAGAATTCCTAAAAGTAATTTTTCAGTCTTTTGAATGGTTTGCACACAATCTCAGGAATAATTTTTTTAAGCTATGATGCACGAAATAAAATCTACGAGTAGGATCCAATCTCTGATGAGTTGGATAGAATCTACTGGTGTACCGATTTCAGTTTCTCTGGTCTCAAACAGTTTAGTAAAGAGATCTTCTTAAAATGAACAGAGAACTTTTCGATCCGATCAAAATATTACCGGATATTCATCATCTTGTGTGATAAGTTTATAGTTTGACACCGAAATATCTAAAATTGGTCCACATGAAGATTTCATTCCGTGCATCATAGATTAAAAAAATTATTTCGAAGATCGAGATGATCAGAACGCACCTGCAGCGGGAAGTTCCTTGGTGGCCTGTTTTAAATACCTCGCCCTGTATATGTGCTGCCCCCGCACATATTACGATGGGATTTTCACCATGAGTTACAAATAAAGGGAGGTTGAATTTTTGGAAAGCTTATATACCAAAAACAATTTTCATGGGTGTTATGAGAGTCATAGGAGGTGAATCTAAAAATCTCATTTTCTTTAGAATAGGTGAACGGATTTTGACAAAAAAAATATATTTATATATAGTTGAAGAAAAAATATGAAGTTTTTTTCTGAAAAATAACCGGGACATGTTACGTCTGGACCTGCTTCTCTCCCATCTTCACCTTACCACAAGTAACCCTAGTCTTAGTAGTCCCACCGGGAAACCCGCTGCATCCACCGTCACCCGTGGATGCCGCGAGTCAGCGAATTCCAAATCCTCTTCTACGCCTATTCCTCTTTTTTCCCGACCTAGAACCTTTCCAACTTCTCACTACGCATCCCCAACTCTTTCATCTAAGTACTCTCCTACCTAATCAACTTTCTAGACACAGTCAGATCGAATAATAAGTTTTTGGTAGATATATTGATCATAATTCATCACCGAAGTCACCATCCTTACCCTCAACTGGGGTGTAGAACCCACATATTTTAAGTCAGAAGATAGGCCGAGAAGTTCGATGAACGTGAAGTATGAGGTGATCTAGCATCAGCAATATCCACCTCTACTATCCGGAAACCGAGCTGTATTGAGACTGCCAAAATCACCGAAAAGTCAGTCGAAATCTGGGAGCGAAGCAAGTCAACGTGACTTCTACCAGGATTAAGGGCGGAGGGCTATCCACCGCGTAATACTAGCATTTATCCAAAGCCTTCAGACCACTGCTGGATGCCAAGTTTGCCAAGCATCTCCGAGGAGACTCAACGGCTCAGTTGACCCAGCTCTGACGAACATTGGACCCTGCAAGGCGACGGTTCCTGAGACTCAGGTCGGGAAGATAACAGCTCGGTAACCTAGTCTAATCAATGTAGCTCGAAAAATAGGCCTATCCTCAAATAATTCAGCCACGCATGAAAAATATACCAATCGACGCAGAAACTTGCCCAGAATAACATATCAAAATGTTTATTCACGCAATTTCCGGGGTCATAGTTTAATTAATTAAAAACTATTGATAAATCGCGAGTCCGTGACTAAATTGCTCGGGGTTTCGTCCCAACTCATCAAAAAAACGAAAAAAAATAGCAGCTTGTAGAGGAGATCATTGAACACAAATTCGAAGCGGGAATCCATGTTCCACGATCAGCCGTTCTCGCGTTGAGAATTATTGAACTTTTTCTGGCCCGAACATCGCCAAACGATCAGCTGTGATCTAGCAACGCCTTCCGCCACCGCAACCACCGGGTCTTCAGGTGCGCCACCCGATGGGACGAAGTCGACTTCCACGACTTCCCCCCAGTCGCCACCCCGTGTCACATGGTCTGACTCTTCTGACAGGTCTGAGAGCGTCTCGTCGCGACCCTCAACCCAGGTCTCGTAGTCGCGATCGCATTCCTCCTGCAAGTTCTGTTCGAACTCGCGCCACCGAATTTCACCCATGGCGCGTCGCATGACGATGTCGTTGGGGTGGTCACCAACGTACAACCACTGATCTCCCGGCCCGACATGCGCGAACGCAATCTCCCGTTCCTCCAATGCTCGAACGAACTCCCCGTCATTCATGCTGCAAGCGAATACGAGCGGGTGATAGAATGAAATACATGCGAAAAACGATATTGTGCGCTACTTACCCCTTTCACTATTGTCGGACTCGGACCGATGATAGTGACCGCTGCAGAAGACACCGTAGACACGGTGACAGAATTGACACAGAATTGACACACACACACACATGCAGAGCTCCACTTTTCGCCGTTTTCGACGCGTCGACAAATGATGCTATACTCTGTTAGAAAACGATAGCTGTATGGTATCTGTAAAGTGGCATTAGGCCGAATGGCAACCGCTGTACAGCGAGGCGTCGCGCCGCAGCCGACCGACTATGACATCGACACGCGACCCAAGTTACTCGTCATCAACGATCTGATGCGCAAATCGTCCAACGGGACTTTGACTGACCTTTCCACGAGGAGTGTCATCACAGAAACATGAGCATGTTCCCAATCACTCAGAACCTTTTTCATCAGGAACGCGGTCAGCGCGATATATTGCTAAACGCAAATCACATAAGCTTCTTTAACAACCCCCGAGATCGTGCTCAGATACAGTATCTGCTTCGTCAGGTTTACCCCGAAGATCCGCGCTTTCTGCAGGAGGCGTATCACGATGCTACGTGTCGCCCGCACGGTTACTTGCTCCTGGATCTGAAACAATCTACGCCCGAAAATTGCCGGTTTCGGACCGATATATTCCCTTCGGACCGTCACCAGTACGTCTACGTACTGTGCAAGGATATGAAGGGGGTTTGATTGCATGGCGCGCCAGTCTTTCACTTGTGATGACACCAACAGCAGGACAAGTAGCAAAGAAGAGAGTTAAGGGGCTACTGGAGACGCACTTTCACCTCGAAAACGCGGAGAACCAAAACTTCTACACCACTTGACCGATCGGAATGAAACTTTGGAAATCAATGCATTGTTTTGGCAGAAAGTGGAGCGATGTTTTATTTTACAGATCCGTTATCGACTACATAATTTTTTTGATTATTCAGAGCTGCACTGAATAGATCTTTCTCACACGTATGATGCCACTCGGCGTTGAAAAAACACACGTTTAAAACCCAAATTCATCAGATTTGATGCCGAAATGACTGAATGGGAGCTAATTTGGTTTTCGATTCCTAAAAACATTGACATCCCGCTATCTACCATGCTATACAACTCTGCATTACCATGAGAAATGAGAACTGCGTCGGAGATTTCAAGCGACTCGAATAGCCCTCAAGGCCGAAGCACATAAAACTCCACAAGCCATCAGCAAAATGCAGAGCCATAGCGCATGCGCTGTTACGAAAATCCACTAAACACTCCGCGTGCGCTGTTGTTCTCACATTTTACAGTCTGTCTCACCTTAAATAGGTAACAAACTGCGTCTTTACTGATAAATAAATCAATATCGATGTAAATTGTGGCGCTTGGATAATTATTAGTATGAGCTAGAATATAAGACACCGTTACTAATATATGAATTGGTCAATACATCCATTATTTTATCATTCAAAATGCGATTTGTTTTTCCGCCAGCGATGTTGTACACTGACAGTACATAATGCTCTTATGCCTATGGACTTTTATGTGGGTTTGAATTCCAGATGCCATCAGCAGAATGCAGAAGACACAGCGCATGCGCAATCGCTTCACCATTCTGCTTATGGCTTCTGAAGTTTTGTGTGCTTCGGCCTTTAGGGGGAGGTTCAGCTCTTCCAACGCCGCCACGCTCCACGCTATTTGCAAATTGGACGCACCGCAGAGAGTGGCTTATTACACTCGACGGACTGCTCGCTCGTGAGAAGCATTCGCGAGTGCATCTTGAACACCCTCAAGGGTAACAGTAGACTCAGTCGCGATTAAAAAACACGTTTGAGCAAGCATCGAAAAACTTTTCGACGATTGGCCTGTAGCAACGGTAGCCTGAAGAGCAAAAAACGTTTGCTGGTTCAACGGGGCGGATTTCCTCCGTTCTTGTTGGTTCCGATTATCGGCGGCCTGGTATCCACTCTGGTCAACAAATACATGATCTGAATGGAGCGAACTAGGAAAATGGTCCTGATACCGCACGAAATGGTCGAACGTCTTCAGCTGCGGGATCAGCCGCAATCGATCCCCGCGGACCCCGTGAGGAGGCTGGACAACGAAATGAAGAAAATTCTGAATTCGGCGGACAAGAGCTATCGAAAAAAATCGTTGCAGCGTTACCTTTTCTTTTCTGATGAGTCGCGAAAACCGTTGCGGATCGAATTACAAGGTGCCGGTGCCAGTGAGGATAAAGTCAACAAAGCCTCGCGCCCGCCGTCGAGGAACCCGTTGCGGACAGAGACGGGGCTGTGCCCGTGCCGAACATTATCACCAGCGTGCCGCAAAATATATTCGGCGGGTAATCAGTTATCATGCGTTCAAATTTCATATGTTTCTATCATAAATAAAATATGCACAATGTATAATATGTGTAGGTATAATATAAACAATATCTAATTGATTACAAAAAAAAGCTGTACCCATCATTCCTATGATTTTATTATTACAAGGAATAAAAACAACATATCTACAATTTTTTTATTAACAATGTTCAAAGTGAACGAAGAATTAATTATTTCAGACTTTTTCATTGCTATAACACCTCATGCGTGAAATATTGGAAGACGCACTGTTGTGGATCGCAATAATCTGGTAGTTCTAATTGACAACGAACAGAAAAAGAATGTCGACTATTTTCTTACTAAGTTCAAGTATTCATGATTAATGAATGAAAATTACAGTCTTGAGATTACAGAACTTTTGTGGAGCCCGATCGTATAGCAGCAGAAACCCAGAAATAATAATTCAGGGTGCCTAGCGACCGGGAAATCCTAGAAAACCGGAAATTGTACGGGATTTTACGGTGAACCTTGAAAATCCGGGAACGATCCGCAAATTTTTGTCCCGACAGCGCTGGACACCCTGAATTCATTCGAATAATTTTTGAAAAATACGCACCTGCCAAGTAAAATACTTGCCAAATCGGAACCCACAGGTCTACGCAATCGATTTTTTTCTTGCATTTTGTTCGGGAAGGGTAGTACTTTGATCTGCTTCAAGATTTGGAGAAAGATCGGGAGAGAATCAAAAGTTATGTAATGTACAATAATGATGAGGAAAAAATAAATAAAAAATGCCCATATTCAACTGCCGATAACTGCGCCAAGAATCGTTTGATTTGAGTTGATGAAAAACTGAAATAAAGATTGGGATCTATGAAAAAATTTGAGACCAAAATGAAGTTGATACATAAAGAACTAGTCAAGTTATTAGATCTTGAACCAACCAAAGTCTGAGCGTGAGAAATTCTTCACTACGAACAGGCAAATTCAGCCTATTCAAACACGATGAAGGAATTTTTTTTTTTTTTTTGTATTATGCACGCGTTTTGGGTAGTTCTGTCCCATTGTGCGGCGTTGGAAGAGCTGAACCTCCCCCTAACTCTCTTTTTTGCCACTCGTCCTGCTGTCGGTGTCATCACAAGTGAAAGACTGGCGCGCCGTGCAATCCGACTCCCTTTATATCCTTGCGTGGTACGTAGACGTACTGGTGACGGTCCGAAGGGAATATATCGGTCCGAAACCGGCAATTTTCGCGCGTAGATTGTTTCAGATCCAGGAGCAAGTAACCGTGCGGACTGCGGGCGACTGGTAGCGTTGTGATACGCCTCCTGCAGAAAGCGCGGTTCTTCGGGGTAAACCTGACGAGCCAGATGCTGTATCTGAGCGCGATCTCGGGGGTTTTTCAAGAAGATTATGTTATTTGCGTTCAGCGATACATCGTGCTGACCGCACCCTGATGAAAAAGATTCTGAGTGATTAGGAACACGCTCATGTTTCTGTGATGACACCCTTTGGTGAAAAGATCGATCACAGCCCCGTTGGACGATTCGCGCATCAGTAGAGCGATTCTGTAGCTCGATAACACAACTTGCGCTATCGTTACCAATTTTTTAACCCCCACGTACCGACATAGATCGCAAGATCCAGTCGGAGCTGATGTATACGTAGATCTGTATATGACCTATCCTCGAGCGGCTGAAGATCGATCTCTCTATAGGTTGTCCTTGATTGAAGCGCAAAAGCACACCTACTATGCTGAAACGGCACTATTCTAGGGGTTAAGGGTGGCGGTGATACATGTATAATGAAGATGAGACTCAATTAGGTGTGATAATGATAGTATAATCCCCGTGATTTGAATAAGAAAAGATAGATGACAATAGTTGATAATAGAATGAAAGAAAAGACTACAAGGGTTACTAATATACGAATATGATACGTCTGAAGGTCAGTTGAATAGTTGTGCTCTAAATTAACGGTATAGTAGAGTTACAGATAGGGTTGGTAATAGGAGAGAGAAGGTGAGCCGAGGAGTTTTCGCAGGATGGGACAGAGGTGATCTTTGTGAGCTACCACCAGTTACCGAGCTGTTATCTCCTACCTGAGTCCCAGAAACCGTCGCGTTGGATCAAATATCTGTCCGGAGCTAGGCCAACTGAGCCGTTGAGTCTCCTCGGAGATGCTTGGTCTGAAGGCAGAGATTCGTCAAAAAGCCTTTCCTTACAGGTGACGGACATGATTTTTCATCAGGAGAGCCGGAAAATCGCGACGAAGTTGCGATTTTGAGGTTAGAGTGATGAAAATATTTGGAGGTACTATGATTGGTAAATTGGGCCTGTTAGGTGGCGGAATATCCGTCGTGTTGACCGAGGCAAACACACGGGGGAATATTTCGTTACTAATAGCCCAAATGAAAATAAGTGGGGGACGATGAGGCAGACTGAGGGAGAAACTAGACAGATAGAACTGACTTATAAGAAAGTACGGAGGAATACTAGTAGAGCTGGGCCCACACGGCCCGGGCCCAGGGCGTGAAAGTTTGGTGGTAGTGGCGTGTGCACAAAATTTTTAGTGGCATAATGTATATGGGCTATTCCACGTGAACCGGATCAGTCACCTCTCAGATATTTTTTTAATTTTGCATGTCGATTATCCATGGGGAGTTGGAATTTTGTGCCAGAGGATTTTTAAATTAGTGCAAATTTCAATTTTTTCTCGTTATTGAGATATTGCAATTTAAGATATTACGAGGTACATATTATGGAAGATAGAAAGAGCACATTTCTGGAACTTGGCTCTAATGCTTAGAAAAGTCATGGGAAAGCTCTAGTATTTTTTCCAGATTTTTAAATGGTGTCGCTAATTGTAAAAATGACTCGCGAATGCGTCCGCCGAGTAGCGGCGGCCGGCAGTTTGGCGCGCGCCATTACGCGCCAGGCGGTGAAGAGTCAGAATCGTCAGAATTGACGCGCGCCGCCAACTTTGATAATTTTTTACTTGAAAACGAAGCCGATGGCATTTCTGAAATTAATTCACAGGCTGTAGTATAGTTCGAAGTATATGTCAGTATTTCTTTTCAAATTTTTCGGTCGACGAGTGATTTAAAAATCATTTGAAAATTAATTGTTAAATAAACAATTGATAAATAAACTTTTTTCAAACCATGTATTTTTTTCCTAAATCTGTGGTACTAGCCGCGTAAATCCCATCAAAGAAATTGAATCTAACATCATTTTTGGCGAAGTTATGAATTTTCAAAGAAAACGCTGCTCAATTTTTCGATTGTTAATTTTAACAAATTGAAATTTGCACTAATTCAAAAATCCTTTGGCACAAAATTCTAACTCCCCATGGACAATCGACATGCAAAATTAAAAAAATATCTGAGAGGTGACTGATCCGGTTCACGTGGAATAGCCCATATACATACACTCCCGCTCAAAAGTTTAGGTTCACCCGCCGAAATTTTCAGCCGAAGTGAAAGTTCGATAGCTCCGTCAAAATTCGACGTAATCAAATTTGACAGACCTTGTTTTGAAGGGGACAAATTGAGCTCCATTTCGCCACCTCAAAATGTTTTCTATGATTTTTTTAGGAGCTGGCACGTGCTCTAGAACAGGGCCATTTTCCGACAATTTTTTGGCCATTGAAAGTGGGCTGCCTCGAATTTTAGCGAATTTTTTCATGGTGATATTTTTTTGCCACGGGCTAGGTAATGGCAAAAAAAATCGCGATGAAAAAATTCGAAAAAATTTGAGTGAATGCAAAACCATGAATCGAAACTTTCTTCTCTCTCGAAATTTTATTCCAAACCCCATGGTTTTCGGGTTAAACCATCTCTATCAGTCAAGTTCCGAACAAAAATAGTAGAAAGAATAAATTTCGAAGAAGAATTCTGGAATAATTACAGTAAGTTTATTATGAACTCACGCAACTTATTACCCTATTGACATTTCCTGAAACTCTCCGTTTTTAGCGAAAATTAGAATAACTCAGCGAAAAAAAATCGCACGACACTTTCTGAAAAACCAAAATGAAGCTTTTGCTATCCCCTTCAAAGCTGTTATGGAGAAAACTGGAGAAAATTTTTTCCACTAGATAGGCAGCCCACTTTCAAAGGCCAAAAAATTGTCGGAAAATGGCCCTGTTCTAAAGCACGTGCCAGCTCCCAAAAAAATCGTAAAAAACATTTTGAGGTGGCGAAATAGAGCTCAATTTATCCCCTTTAAAAAAAAGGTCTGTCAAATTGGATTACGTCTTATTTTGACTGAGCTGTAGAACTTTCATTTCGGCTGAAAATTTCGGCAGGTGAACCCAAACTTTTGAGCGGGAGTGTATATTTGCAATGATAATATGATTCATGAAAAAAGCCATTGTCAACAAATTAACAATTTCACCCATAATTATGCGGTAGTTTTCACGTGTCATGTTATCATGTGTACTAAGATATGCCTAGCCCTACGAATTCGAGACCTCTGGGCCTTACAGTTTACGAAAATATCTTGATCCATTTTTCCTTAGTTAGTATGCATAATATTTTTCAAAATATTACACTTTTTAATACTCATCACATGCTGTGAATTCTCAATCAGCTTATGCAGCATGTTTCGTTAAATGGTTTTCGCAAAATATTTTCCAGGCGTCCAGATGGCTTCAGCTCCAAATCCGTACGATATTTTTCAGTAAAGTTATTTCGGAACAAAGTGAGAGGACTGGACTTTCCGTGGCGATATCAGTTGGCTTTATGAGTGGATAATAAATGGCGATTCATGAACATACATTGTTTCTGGTTAGAATTTAGCTTTATTTTCAACATCAACTTTTTTCTGCTCTACGAGCGATGCGTTATTGCATACGTGAAATATTATTAAACATGCAGGCATCTACATAGTCAAAGTTTTCTTCGCTCTCAGCATTCACCAGCACCGTGGGTAAGGATGGATGTATTTGTTGTACCTCCAGCCTCTTCTGTTATGCTACATTCAGAATAGCACGTAACATCTTCGATCGGTTCCCCATTAATAGCCGCTGCACAAATATTGTCATCCAGCATTGTCACGTGGTCACCTTCCACGAAGTGTACGTCTATCTTCCCTCGAGAAATCTATCAAAGGGGCAAGATTTAGTTCGATGAACTATTCAAGGCCATTATTAACTGTCGACTGAGGAAATCAACTGTGGGCAGCGAACGCATAGTGACGCCGCTAATTCATAAAGAAGTATCCGTAGTTGCTTAACAATAACTAGTTATTCCTTGAGATTGGATGCAAACACGGGGCGGGAACTACAGCGTAAAAACAACGTCGCTCTCTACCTATTATTCATTCTCGAAGCTATTGACATCGTGTAGAAGCTATTGACATCGTGTATACCGTACGTGTACTCACCAATCCTAGACCGTAGTCTTCTGCCATCGAGCGTATGATTGGGATCTTGGGTCTAAGTAGGGTTATTGGTGTTCTTAGAGGTGGCAGTGCTGAGGGGTCATAGGTATGAATAGCCTTCAATCGCGAATAAACAGACGTGCACATGGCATGTTGATCCTCCGGCGTGAAATAATTATTCTTATCTTCGGGTACATGCTTCATGAACATGGTTAGCTTTTCGTCCCATGTGTTACAGTTTTTGAATTCGCTTGCAAGCTGAAACATCAAAACTTTGAGTCACATCCTAATTACGCACACACTGAAAACTTAAGTACATTTTGTTTCCTGATTGGAAAATGACACGACAAGCCTTTGAAAAATAGAAGTAGAAAATGAAATAATCAAGCATGATGACACTGTCAAGCATATGATGCTTGGCCCATATGTATTTAGCATTACCTAATTGGCCGAAGCTCTTCAGTTGTGCGTATCAAATAAAGTATACTGATCTGTAGTTCTAAATTTCTAGAGCTATACCTATCGCGACTTTCATCGGTATCGGTACTATCAGTATTTTTGTTGTTTTTCTGGCATTCCTCACTTTGTGCGGTACCATTGTTTTTTTCTTTTTCGTTGACTTTAGACTCTGCGCAGCCCATGCAATAATAAAACGTTATACGTCAATACATAATACATACATCTGCAATTTTTTTCCTTCATACCTCGGTCGGAAGTACGTATTTTCGTCCCTGATTTGGCAGAGGAAAGTGGGTCTTTCACTCCCTGCTGGAACGTACCGCGCGCCATCTGTGTTCCGGGAGGAAAGAGACGCAATGCGGGAGGGAAGTTAGTGAGCGACGGAGGTTATAAGTCTTTGAATATGAACATATCCTCCTCGCTGGCGCTCGTGCTGCAAATGCCGCGGGCATCGACAGTCAATGATTTATCATTATTTCAATAAATTAGTTTGTCATTAAAATTATCTGAGACACGCTGACGCTCGTGCTGCAAATGCCGCGAGCATTGACAACGAACTCGAACTCATAACCTCAACTTTTGGGACGAATAATAACGATTTCATTTCTACAATTAATCGCGTACTTCCGACCGGCTATGAAGAAAAAAAGTATAAGCTACACGGGACAAAATTCGAACACCATCCCTGCGTGGTATGATTCCCTCGGCTTCGCCTCGGGAATCATGACCCGCAGGGACGGAAGTTCGAGTTTCGTCCCTTGTGGCTTAATGTACTATTTGTGTGAAGTCATTCTCGCTTATAGTGAGAGGGGTGGATTTTTCGCGGTGATAGTAATGAGATAAGTTCAATCGCTAAGAAATGTGTGACCGTCTGTGTTTTCTATGTGAACATTTTCCTGAATTTAGATCATACTTTCATTGTATTCGTGTCCGAAAGATCAAAACTCACTACACATGCCTGTATGATGTGTATACAGAGTTGCGAAAACAAAAATTAAAGGATAATGCATTTCCCCCTTTTCGAAAAACGGTTAAGTTAATGAATCGAAACTTCGATGATCAATTATCGAAGTAATGCGCTATGGATTGTGACTGAATCATCCATAGCCGAAGCAATGCATAATGAGTTGAATTTGCGTAATCTAGAGTAATTCCGGGAGAGATGGGCCACTGGGAGAGATGGCCGACGCTCTAGATGTCAATAAATACTCGATGGATGTCAGCAATAAAATTCTCAGTTGTTATTCGTAACCCAAATTTCAAACTTTCATCCAGAAAAAATGTGAAAAGAAGTTGTGGTTTGAGATACCACCCTTTTACTGGTACGACTATGAATATTGATGTTGTCATAATTTCTCGCTTTGCTTACGTCGCGATTCCGATTAACAATCAATAACAAAAGTGAAGTATGAACAAAGGCATATTGGAACCGATAGTTTGAAGCTATGTTCATGCAATTTCGGCTTCAGCAACAAGTACCTAGCTGCCAGCAAACAGGAAAACGCGATAATGCGATACCCCGGGGCATTTAACCCGTACCCTACGGGTTAGATGGCCGATGCGAATAGGTTCATATTTTATCATATTATTGCTAAATGTGGTACTTAAAAATTATTATAAACATATTGCATGATAGCTTAGGGTTCATGTAAAGATTCTATGCGGAATAGAACTTTTACTCATGTAAAGAAATAACTTCTCATACCGTCTTTCGCTTAAGTGGTTCAACTCTCCCGGAATTACCCTATTGCCAAAGAAGTGAAGAGAATGAATGATCCAGAAACCAGTGTTAGGAATGATAAATGAACTTGCAATTGAAAAAGTAATGCTATGCCGTTGACCACTGAAAATGTAATGGATAATGATCTACAGTTTCATTGTTTATTGAAAAGTGATTGCATTCTGGTTCGCGCTGCCATTTTCAATTGGGAACACAAGAGATAATAGGCGGTAGTACCAGTAAGGGCCAGCGCACACTAATTGCGCACACTATGCCAAAGCGAATGGCGGCACACCGAAGAATACAGTGACTATCGTCAATATGGTTGTTTCAGTAGATATGATTACATCAATACTTTGTTGATGCATTGGGTGATAGCTGTTGTTTTCTTCGGTTCGCCGCCGTTCGGATAAATGGAATGGGTCATGATCCACAGCATCATTGTTCACGGGTGAAGTGATGGATAAGGGACTGCAGTGCTACTGTCGATCGAAAATATGATTCAACCACTGGTACAACCAGTACAGTATCTCACGTAACTCTTGACGTGCATTTCATATGCAGTTACGAATACAAATATTCATTCATAGTTTATAATAGGTAACATGTCAGTCAGTAAAATGACGTGAACAACTCACCTCAGCATTAACGGATGGTGCTACAATACCCATTATCCCCAATAGGAGAATCGATTGCAATTCGTCGTCCGAATCATCGATCCACTGTTCGTTGATCATTGCCTTCATGTGATCGGGTGAACCATCGATCAGAACAAGGCGACCATCAAGGCCTTCGGATTCCAAACGTCTTACAAGCTCAATAGCCACGATACTCCCGAAGGAATATCCAGCTACTACAAAGTCTTTGCGACCCTCGGTCCTCGCTTTGACATGCTGTAAGATCATAAGAGTAAGATTTAGATTCCGAGATGATGTAATTCAGAATAATGAATCATAATTATGAATATCGTCAAGTATACGGGAGGATTCTTACAGGGATCAAGTAATCTGCCATGTCATGAATTGATGTTAAACCTGCGAAAGTCGTTCCGAGCTGTAAGCAAGTTGTTGGATATTTTAGTTTATGAGTCAAGGGCAGGAATACAGTATGATTTCCTTCGATTCCTGGTACTATGAAAATTTCGGCGCCTTTAACATTTTCCCTTTCCACCAATGGCAAACAAATATCTTTGTTGGTATGATTTGTGCCCAGGGTTCTGATTAGGAATTTAATCCCGTCCAAGGATATTTTTTCGTTTGTAATCTCACTATTGCGATTCCCTTTCTCTTCAGCTTGTTTCTGCGTCATTTCCTGGAGTTTGAAGAAATTCAGACCGCGAATATCTTCTGCCGTTAGAAACACTTCGAATTCACGCTCCAAGGTTTGTTTAATTTCAACCGCCATCATAGAATCCATTCCTATTTCTGTTAGAGGTGTGTGCAGGCTAATGGCTTTGAGATCCTTAAGACCTGTAAAAAATGACATACGAATCTATGCTACATATTCACCTCTATATGTTAGCTTGGAGCTACGAACCATCGTCTTCTTTGCAAATCAAAACTCATTTAGTTCAAAATTTTTTAGTGATATTTGTTACTTTGACAAATATTTCCGAAACGGCAACACCAAACGGATTTTTCTTCAGGGATTCGATGATTTGTGAGGAATAGGTTCGATCCATTACTCGAGGGTCAATGAAAACGATAAAAATTGATCTATTGTTCATCGCGCGTTCATCGCGATCGCCACCGCAGCCTAACTTTTTTGGCCTCAGTGATGCGTAGACTCTGATAATAGTCAATAAATATGTGGTACGCCCACACATCGCCATGGACAATGAACACATGTTTATTGATTTCATTGACTCTCGCATGATGGATCGAGCTTATTTTCCACGAATCATCGAATCCCCAACGGAAAATCTGTTTGGTGTTAACGTTTCGCAGGTATTCGACAAAATAACAAATGTCGGTGAAAATTGAGAATACCCGGGCCTTAAAAATTACTTGATGTTCAGCACTGCGCGCAGAAGTATTTGTAGATTTCAAATAAAAGATTATAAGTTCACTTTTTTGAATTTATAGTGTGGAAATGAAAGATCAGAAAAGGAGAAAAATGTATTATATCTCGTATATGCCATACCCATGATATTTATGACCGCTTCGATAACATTTGTGGCTCCACCAGCTTTAGCGGTTTTTTCAGCAACAACCATACTTGACACAACCGGACAATTTCGTCGAAGAAAACCATCCAGCTCATGCAGGCAAGATAGTATTTTTTGTTGCAAGGTACCACCGATGACGACTTCTTTGTGGTCTTCTTGCATCTCTGCCACCAATCCAACATCGCCAACAGCTCCCCATTGAATAGCTAAGGCCGGCAAGTTTTCTGCGGCTCGTTTTTCGCATATTCGTTCCATTATCGAGTTGGCCATTCCATAATTAGTTTGTCCTGCGTTTCCTCTGCCACAAGATACTGATGAAAATACTACAAATTGCTGGAGATGAGGACACAACGTTCTCGACAGCATGTCCAACTGCTTCGTTGCCCAGGCTTTGACCCTGAAAGACTCTTCGAATGCCTCGACTGTTTGATTTTCAAAGAGACCATCTTTTAGTACCACAGCCAAGTTGAATATGGCGTCTACTGGGCCAAGTTCCGCAGCTTTTTTCAAAATATCTTCGCAACCCTCGTACGTTGAAGCGTCCTTTCCCACAATAATGACAACATTGGTACCATAGCTCTCCCAGGTGGTAACACGTAGACGTTGATATCCAGTAACTATTCCTTTACGGGATGTGAGGACTAGTTTTCTAGCTCCACGGAGTACGAGCCAATCGGCAAGCTCGAGACCAAAGCCACCGAGACCGCCAAGAATGAGATAAGTGCTATCTTTTAAGCAATAGTAACGAGGCAATGCCTGAAAAACAGCAGGCTGTAGTACTTCGTCCTCATCCCGAATTTTCAGGATGACCTGAAAAGTTTTGTTACGTTAGTAGGTACCTAAGTTTCCGATTTGTAGCAAACATGATACACATACTTTTAGAGTTACGGATTCGAAAAGAATATACACAATCGCTCGATGGAATTTAACCTCTTCCCTACCATGTAAAAAACGGCAATCGATTTCTACAAACATGCGACTTTTGAGTCGGACGACTTTTTTCACCTATTCGCAGTGGTTCGAAAAATCCCTAAAAATTTATGAAAATACTCCCAACTCTATAGAATAAATATCTGAATTTTGTTTTGGGAAAAGTTCAATGTCCTACAAGTTAATCACAGGAGAATCGTGCGAGATTAGGAGAAATGAATGATTTGACACAAACCGACCGGATACGAAGGCCCCATGTTTGTAGGAAAAGGGTGAACTTTCTGGTCTAGGCAAAAGAGCAGGACTCTCTAGACGTGTTCTCGGGAATAATATAGCGACGTGGCCCAAAGCGTATGCCGGTGATATTTTTGAATACATGGCTTTGTAATTGACTTCACTCGCTGAGAACTATGATGGGATGATGAATGAAGATGGGGTATGTGGTGTGGTGGGGGATATGCACGTACACATGTTTCGACCTACGAGTTATCTTTGCTTCCTGATTCCTCGATACAGTCTGCTTAGCAATATGGACCACTATCAATAGTGACGTTTTTTCTTATTCTCGCTCGAATGCAACCCTCGTCTCTTTCAATGGTACTACAGGCTGACTTAACTGGAACAATAGTGTACAATTCTCTACAAAATGCGTACTCGCCGGATCTGAATACTGACACACGAATATCACTTGTGACCCGGCGGCGCTATTACAAGAATGCGTCTTGAATTTCGATAGCATGAACGCGCGTCAGTGGCGGGGATAACTCAGTTTCTGCAAAAATACTTCCCTAGTCGTCCTTCGCCGGCATTATTACGAAAGCAACTGTGCTGAGAAAATCTTTTGAACATCTATTGCATGAAAGTAATTCGATTTATAAAAATGCCTCAGATGAAATAGCAGAGGTGACCTGAAAATGAGCCGCAGACAGAACGAGAAAATTGCTAAACTTTTCTCGTTACAACTGACACACAGATTCACACATTGCCACAATAAACATGGCGACAGGGTGAGGCGATTACAAACGCATTTCTGCGATATAAGGCAATATGGTACAAGCTGCTTGGAACCAAACCTAGCTGACATAAGAAATATGAATCTGATTGGAATTCTATTCGTGTTTTGTAAACAGTAAAATACTTAGCCACTTTTTGCCGTAGTGAAGAATTAATCTCCCGAGTTTCATTTCGGTGTGTTGTATAGTTTGGAAGAAACTACGAATTGCGTTTTCAGGTGGAAACAATTGGTGATTATAGTATTCCGAACATAGTCACGTGGCACCTTAAGGAATCGTACTTTCTCGATGACAACCCAACCGATCCGAATAAACCCTCTAGGAATGAATTCATTTTTCTGGCAGAAAGTGGTATGTCACTTCGTCGAAAAATCTGATAGGGTTCCGGTAAAATTCATGTTTTTCATGTTAGCTGGGTCAAGTTGGAAGTGATTTCTACTATATCACCTCAATGATTTGCCGAACTCGCCAGGTATTGACAAGCAGAACTATCTCACGCACAACCATATTATAGTAGAATCAGTTTGATTGCGATCTCTAGTTGGAAAACTGTCAAACTGGTGAGAATTTGGGAAAGAATATTCGTAGTCAACACGCGGAAACTTGTACAGCAGACTAAAAGTACATGTGGTCGTCGTGCATATCACTTTTGACGAATACAAATTCTAAAAATACACGAAAAGGCCTATCTTCCAGACGAAGTCAGGACTTGAGGGAGAATCCCCAAAATGAGCCCCAGTTATGCAAAAAATAGTACATTTCGTCACGACTACGGAAAGGCTTGTTTGGCGAAACGAAAGGTTCACGGAACGAGCCGAAGGCGAGTGCTGTAACGAGGTTCGCCAAAAAGCCTTTACGTATGAGTAACGATCAGTATTTTTAATCATGGAAGCCGATAAATCGCGACGAAGTTGTGATTTTGAGTTTAGAGTGATGAAAAGCTCTTTGCGGCTCTATTCAGATTTTTTCATAATTCTTTCTTTAGCCCATTTAGATGTTAAAATATCGTCATTTTGGCTCGGTACTGTACATCGATACGAAAAAGATACAGGAACAGCGGAGGGATACGTAATTTTTTTATTCTGAGACTATTCCCCGTAGAATTTTTTTATACATATGCAAACATTTTCTGAGAAATCTCCCTTCAAACTGATTCTCTGAGATCCTGCTTGTCGGATAATACGTGTTGACTCGCTTAGCGCTAATATTGAAAGTGGGCTCATACTGACCCATAGTGCCAACCAAGGCTTAAAGACTCGGCTTCAAAAAGTAGGAAAACTTTACCTTTGGTCTTCTCAAATTGCATTACCGGTTGACAAATAATAAAGAATATGCAAGCCGTCAATAAAAGAAGTGAGTCAATATCAGTTGAGGATTTACTGCAGATAAAGCACATTTTGGTTGTGTGCGAAAAAGTTCTCAGCACCCGGTCAATTCGAGAAATCGTTGAATTGCCGAAACGGAATTGCAGTCGTGTCATGTGCCAGTCATGTCTATTCAGATTTTCCCCTGCCTGGGAAAACATGGAGAACCTAAGAATGACTGGACATTTCGAGATACGTGAACATATTTTCGGTAACACTCTTCAAATAATCAACTTTGTAACTGAGAAGGATTATCGGAAATACATGAATAAAAATGTAATTCTCAGGAAGTTTAGCTGCCAGATTTCCACAGATATTCTGGTATTGTATTAGTCAGCTGTGACGAGGCTTTCTGGCCACTGTTCCATATTTGGAACAAGTGTTTACAAAAATTCCAGCGTACGAATATGGATAGAAAAAATATTTTGTCTTGGGATATCCCATTCTGTGGAGTTCGTATGGTAAGAAAAAAAATGTGGCATCATTCGTGAAAATGATTTTGTACTGTGGTCTGGCGATACACACACAATTTCGTGGTAATCGACTGGTTGGCTTTTTAGACACTATATTCGAATGCTTTGTGCTGGTCCAATTCGAATCGTACAACTGCCAATAAATTCGTGTGCATGTGTGTGATCCTCATAAGTGAAAAAAGATCAATGATCCCTCGGGAACCCGTCTTTCAAAGTACTGATTTACTGAAAGACGAATTTGGAACACTTTTTCTTTATTTGCCTAAAAATCTGAAAAAAATTTGGTCACTATTCTATAAGATAATTTACAGATTTTTGCAGAAATTCTTCGAAAATAACTTTTTCTCGCGGAGCTACAAAATTTGGCCGGGAAGAGGTTAAAACATTCACAGCTGACTCTGCTACTTCACGCTAAACGATTCAACCATAAGACCTATTTTCACATGGTAGATTTCCGACATATTTTGTAATTTTCGGAAATTCAGCGGGCGAAAATCATTCGCAGGTGACCATTACAAACCGGATGTAAAATTAGAGAGTAAAAAAACTGTCAAACCTTGCCAATGTGTTTTCCAGCTGCCATGTATCTGAATGCCGCTTCGACCTGCTCTGCTGGAAAAACAGTTCTGACGATCGGTTTAACCGCACCATTAATAATGCGTTCTTCAAACATCTGCGCAAGTATTTTTTTTCGTGTAGAATATCCCTCAAACAAAGTATCCAAGAGAATTCCATGGAAACTGATTCCTTTGAGAAATGCTTCCATACCAAGGGGGTTATTTGCTGAAAGATCAAATTTTCCAATCTCCAGAAATCGTCCACCACTTGCTAAACAACGAACCGAAGCTTGTAACTTTTCTTCCGCTAAACAATTCAGTACAATATCCACTCCTCGTCCATTCGTTTCGCGCAGAATCAATTGCTCGAAACTTGTATCTCGGGAATTTCCAATGTGAGCGTCATCTATTTGTGGAAATCGATTTCTAATGAATTCGCGTTTTTGTGATGTGCCGACAGTTGTGAAAACTTCGCATCCCTCGTGAAGAGCTAACGTAATAGCCGCTTGGCCTACGCCACCACTACCAGCGTGTATCAAAACTTTATCTCCTTTCTTCATTCTGCCACTCATTGTAAGAGCGTAAATAGCTGTTGCATAAGTGGCCGGAATCGTTGCTGCTTCTTCCAATGTCCAGTGATCTGGTACTGACCAAAGAAGCTCTGGGTCACAGATACAGTAATTTGACATACCTCCCGTAGCAATCAGTCCCATCACTGCACGTCCGTTTACATCTCTTCCAGAGTATTCAAATCCGATTACATTTTCTTGCGTTGGTCTTGATTTGGCGACAACTTCAACTGCTAGTTTTCCAGTAGTCAGCATGATATCGCGAAAGTTTATCGATGAATAATACACCTTGATAGCGTTCTCATTTTGGGTATCAGGCTGAATCATACCTTCTACCCACTTTAATGTGCTCAAATCGCCACGTGTCATGTGGCATATTCGAGAGTGATGAACAGGTTTTGATGTCAATGGTTCCATTGCAGAAAACCGATATGAGCCCCACGTTTTCGAAGGGCGTAGGACGTTTAATGCCAAACCCAATTTTAATTGTTCAGAGTAGAACGGATTTTCCAGAGAGAATTTCGGAGCTTGCAAATCTTGAATTAAGAGGCCTTGTATCGCTTTTCCGCCTGGTTCTCTTCGGAGACAATTTACCAATCCCATGAGACCGCTTTCTAAATCCCCTTCGCTTACAAGAAGTATACGACCTTCGGTAATCTTTTTTTCCTGTTCCATTTTAAGAGCCGCTTGTAGAATGGGGAGCCACGTGAAATCCTGATTCTTGATTTGTATTACTGTGATAGTTCCAGAGAGTTGTGGTCTCGTTTGAAGTAACAATATTAATTCTTTGTCCGTACGTTTCTCTAGAATAACATCAAGGTATTCACTTTGCAGAGTCGAGAAAATATCAGCATCCGCATTCAACGGTTCCCTGGCTAGCAAAAAGCCGAAATTCTTCTTCATAACTTTTAGCAGTTGTTTCAATGTTTTGTAATTTTTGTTTGCAAAGAGTCCATGACCAATTACTAGCAAAGCTTCGGTCTCTGTGGCCAATGTCGTCGGCGCGGAAACGTGAATAGTAGAGGGTATTGCGTCGGCCGGAAACCTATCAATGGCAGCGATAATATTCACATTTGCTTGTAGTAAGGGTAAATCACTTAAAACTCCCTGAATTAATGGAGACGTCAAATCTTCGAATGACCCATTAGTTGTATCTTCGATCAACTCGATAGTTTTTACTTCGATTCCAACATGGTTTTCAAGGGCTATGTGTGTCGCAATGCGAATAATGGCCCTCAGTTCCATCTCATTACGATCTCGATGTGCTATGAATTTGAAATCCTCAAGCACGGGATCCCCGGCTGGTTTTCTCCGGGCAATAGCACTGGCCCTCAATCCTCGTATTTCTACTCCGCCAGATACAATGATGTCCAAATTCTTATAGTTTTCTACTGAGAATTCTAGGGAAAACAGAAATGGAGTAGTTATCATCCTAATTTGTATCCTACTTACATGTTATTATCTAGGGAGTTTAGAGCTTACCTTTATTGTCCTCTGGCATAGTACGTAGCTGATTTAAATGCATTTTACAGTCTATCACCAGCTTCTGAATTCCGGTAGGCACAAATAGTCCTCGGGTATCGAGTCCTAGCATTTTCATCTGCAGCATGTTGTCCATGAAAACCGCCCAATTTCTACCCCAGGCTATACGTCCTTTGGTTCCATCTAATGATGCCCTTGTGAGACCGCGAAATATTCCGGTATATTGATAACCTCTAAGGCGTAACTCTTTGTAAATATCCTTCTGCGTCAGGTCCAGTGGCCCGTCATTGTCGTTAGAGCTGTTGATACCAGCGCGCTCCCGAGCTGGGTTCGTAATAGCACGGATAAACCCCGTTACGACGGCAGTTTCTCCCTCACAAACCTCAAATCTGCCAGAACCTAACGGAAGATAAATATATGTCAACTTGTATTCAATATTTGCTGACGGTGTTAGACAATACGTCGATACGGCTTACAAAAGCAGCGCGTTTTAAACATCTTACGAAAACTATTCCATTTCGACTGACCGTGAAAACTGACATTTTCCAATATTCACCTCGAAAACTAATGCGTCTCAGTGTTCACCGCAAAAAAACCACGATACAATTTTTCCAGTGAAAACAAACACGTTCTATTTATGGAAAAAAAATAATAAACGGACCGACGGTTTCGTACATATTTTCCCATCATATGAACTTTTGGTTTTTGTCACCTTGCCAAACGGTACTCAGATATGAACTTTGAAAAAGATCGGTAGATCCAATTTCGATGTACCACTCTCGTCATAAACGGCCGTTCATCAGTAAAGTACCCTCGAATGGATTTTACCGGGAAAGACGCCTACCTCATCTTGTTGACCTTGCCAAACGCTACTCATCGTCAGACATGAGTTTTGAACGAAATCTGTTGAGCCCATTCTGAGAAATTCCGAATTTTTCAGAACCGGCCATCGGTAATCTACCCTTGATTTTGAGTCTGAAACCGAACTTTTGATTTAGGTAGTTTTGGGGCATTACCGAACAATGCATAAATATTGAATTTCAAGCAAATTCATTGCAGTGTTTATGGCTCCTGACATGCGGACGCACAGACAAGGAGACGGACGGACGGAATCGTGAGATCCACTTTTCTAAGTTCTTCTGCTCATGGAATTCCAAGATCCGTCGTCATCTCGATTTTGGAAATTATTACGATTACAATACTTTCTCTGTCCAAAGATGAAAAAGTTAGAATGATACTGATTGTCAAATAATAATGTTTTGAATAATATGTCATAATTTCTACGAACATGAACAATACATGGGGAATTCCAGCTCATCTCAACCAGCTAACCGCACATACCTCTCCGACATTTTTTCTTTTTTTCACATTTCGTAGTAGGTACTACCAAAAAGAAGACAATTCTGTAAATTGGAGTTGCTGATCTCAAATTTTCAAAGCGAGACGAGAGGTGCAAAATTTTGCTCCAAAATTTTTCTCGAATTTATTCCTCGCAAACTATTGATCTAGGAAGAAAGAGTTCTATGCAAAAAATCTGCGTCATGCTGTCAATTTTGAAGAGAAATTTGGTCGAAAATTTTTCATTCATTGTTTGACCTACTTTTGCCCGATTTAAATATAAAATTTCAATTTTCTCAAAGATTGCTGTTATCGATTTCCTTGATTTTTTTTTGGTCAAAATTCTACTTTCAAATAGAAGAATTTTGAGACCTTAACCAAGTTGTCTGGACATCAACTTCCGGAGTTATGAATTTTCGAATTTTTTTCGTCTCTCTTTGAGAATTTGAAATCAGGAACTCCAATTTACAGAATTGTCTTCTTTTTGGTAGTACTATGAAATGTAAAAAAAGAAAAATTATCGGAGAGGCTGGTGCCGGTCGCTGGTTGAGATGAGCTGGAATGCTCCATATTCATGTTAGGAGAGAATCAAGAATAATTTGAATTCATTCGGAGTTTAACACACATAAGCTTATCGGAATGAAACATTGATAACTGATGTGATATGCAACAATTCAAACAGTGACAGACAGATGTATATACCGGGGAAACAGAAAATTATTCAATTACAAGTAATTAATTTCAACGAAAAACTGTTTCATTTTCAAAAGTAAGAGAAATTTTTGCTGAAGTGAATGCGGTTCTGTCACGTTGGAATAATCATAAATTTGGTTGAAAAAATATGCGTTCGAAATCATACTTTTCTTTGCTCTGAAAAATGAAACATGCCTTTTTTCGCGGTGAAAATTGCAATGTGTTGGTTTTCGTAGGCCATTTGAAACGTGCTCGTTTTCGTAAGCAGCGTCGACATATTGTCCCACTTCCTGAATACTATGCTGCGTCAAAGGCTATGATTGCGTGAATTCGACCATACCTTTTTGAATCATAATCGTTAGCTCAATGGAATTCTGTTTTGGGATGGTAGATGCCCGGTGAAATCTGACATCCTCAAAAACAACCGAGACGTCCTCATAGTACGATTCTGCTCGCATCATGCCCAGAGTGTCCCAAACTAATAGCAAATAACCAGCTGCTGGCACCAAGTTTCTTCCATCAATTACGTGTCCTGCCATCCATTCGAATTCTTGGTTTACCACTGTTATTTCGACAACTCTTGACCCAGAGTCGATATTTTCTCGCAATTGGTGTGCTAGGTGCCAGTGAGTTGAATGATTCCAACGTATCAGAGGGGATATCATAGGAGTTTTGCGGCCGACCGGGTATTGAACATTCGGAAAAAGATTGGTCAACTGGGGATGTAAACCAAGCTCATACATTATTCCGATAGCTTGGAGTAATGTTTCCATGTGATTTCCATTTTCATTAGT
The DNA here is from genome assembly GCA_963989295.1 of Ametastegia equiseti. NCBI lineage: Eukaryota > Metazoa > Arthropoda > Insecta > Hymenoptera > Tenthredinidae > Ametastegia > Ametastegia equiseti. The sequence goes on along the minus strand of OZ022389.1, from coordinate 21,427,048 downwards.
GGTTAGAGCAATGCTCGTAATGCATTTGTTCGCAGATTTCTGAAAAATCTGTTCCAGCAAACCAAGAGGTGCTATTTCTATAGCTATCGCATTATTTGGTATGAGATCAAATGTTTCTTTGAATAAAACTGGACTTAGTAGATTGTTTATGTGGTATTCAGGAGAACATAATCGACTCGAGCTCGTCTTACACTCATTACGTGGGACGGAGGAATTCAGCCATTTTTCACTTCGAGGTTTCGGGTCCAGAATGATCATTTGCAAAGAAGACAATAATTTTGAGCGTGCCGTGGCAATGTAGCGACTGTAGACGTTCTCCATTTTGCTACAGGGTCTTTCTCTTGCCAACATATTATTAGCCTGCAAAAGCGTAATTGAACTCAGAAACTCCAGACGATGAATCGTAATCTGTGATTTGAATTCTTCACAAAATGCATACCTCGGATGATAAAGACACTAATATTATCAACAGGCAAGCTGCACAGCATACATATATAATTATACATCTATTATTTGAATACCTGCAGTTTGGCAAGGAAATCCTGTATTGAGTTGGTTGAACCGTTTATTGTTGGGCTCTCGAGACCTTCGTAGCTAGCGCCCTCCATATCAGGGAAATGTGGACTTTTCAATTTTACTTCACCAAACGCAACATCCATCATAGATTTCGGCATCGTGTCATTTTCTATCAAAGCTAAGCCTTGATAGTATGCTATCAGAACCACCTGTTCTGCCGTCAAACAACCATCAGCGTATGCACAACCTAACTCTCCCACTGAGTACCCAATAATGTTATCTGGCGTAATTCCTATGGATGCCAGTAGTTCCACCAATCCAACCTATAATATTGGACACGTGCTCTAATTGAAAAATTAGTCATAACTACTATTATCTATAATAACAATCAGTTCATGCTACAGTCCATTGGCCCCGCCTCTATTGTTATGAATCGTAAAGTGTGGACATGGCTTACTATTTCGACTATTATCAAAGCCTACGCTTCACTGACGCAAATATGATTCAGCATCCGCCGTGCAAGTACGAAATACAGAACATATCCATGCGAAAACAGGTTGATTTTAGGCAACGATGAAGTTGTAATTTGTAACGGCGCAAACCGTTGACACTTGCGTTCTTGAGAATTGCAGAAGGCCATTATTACTTTTGTAATTTCGTCATTCTCCGAGAGATGTGAATCAGCTCGCGAATCCTTCACGTCGTGATTGGTGGCGATGAACTAGTGCACCAATCACGACCTGAAAATTCGCTACCTGAGTACAGTAGAGACTCGATAATTCGCCGCTCACGGGGATAGAGGAGAGGAAAATTCTCCGGAACGGCGAATACTGGAGTCCCCCCACTCTTCTCTCACCGTGCGTGGAATAGTAGGGATAGCTACGGCTTCTTCGACTGAAGAAAACATGTTAGCCGGCAGAGTGGGGGCCGCGCACTTGTGTGTGTAAGAGTCGGTGTAGAGGAGAACGCATCCGCGCGGTGAATTATCGAGGGGCGAATTATCGAGTCTCTACTGTACTATCTTGCGGGCAATGATGTAGTTACAAAAATAATGATGGCCTTCCGCAATTATCAAAATCGCAAGTGTCAACGGTTAATCGCGCCGTCACAAATTACGAGGTCATTGTTGCCTAAAATCATCACGTTTTTGCATGGATGTGTTCTGTATTTCATACTGCATGGCGGATGCTCAATCATATTTACGTAAGTGAAGCGTAGGCTTTGATAATAGTCGAAATGGTAAGCCATGTCCACACTTTACGACTAGTGATGCCGTCAAAATGAGACGAGACAAGAACTTGCAAATTCTCGTCTCGTCTTGTCTCGAGCGAAAAATTTCTTGTCTTGTCTCGTTTCAACAAGAAATTTCCCGTCTTGGCGGCATCACTATAATGACGACCCACAACAACAGAGGTGGGGCCAAATTGACTGTAGCATGGCCTTAAACTGTTCCGTAATTCTGTACGTGAGAAAATTATCTACGTCACCTGAACCGCAGCAACTCCAACGGACGAGTTCACAATGTTTTCGAATATCTTGGGATCTTTGTTGGTAAAGATATCGAAAATGCTTACACCATGCGGCCTGAGTGCGATGTCGCACTTCTCAATAGCCTTGGCAAATGTTGGAACTTTTAACAAGGCTCTACCTGGTAAATACAAGAATAGGGGTTTGTTGGTTTTTTAGATCGGTTCCGATGTCGAAAATGGTTGCACAAAATTCAAGAATATGAGGCAATCAAGCTACGTCACGGATTCGACAATTGATTACTGTATGATGTGATGCCAAACTCAGTTAAACCCAGTCAAGCGGCTGCTGTCTATTTATAGTTATGTATACTCACCTATACTAGCCCACTGAGATCCCATTCCAGAAAACACAAACCATACTGGTCGATTGACACGTGAATAATGCTGCACGTCTCGTATTTTCTTCCTTGGTAAGCCTTGGGGTGGCAGAATTGTATATCCGCGATATGAATGACCTTCAATCTCTTCAGAATGTATGTCGTGGAGAAGGGAGACGTATTCTACATCAACTGGTCTGCTTTCAAGCTGTTATTAGGGAAAGTTCATTTGAATTCAACTGACTGGGTAATGGTTACAATCGACACGTAATAATCGTATGAGCATTTTTCTCCGCCTCGTAATGTCTCAATTTTCTAATATTGAGCATTCTTACCGCAATGAGTCTTGGAAATAATACCCCGAGAAAAAATGAATACTATCATGCCTGTTGTTGCTTACTAAGCTTCAATTTTTCGCAGCGTATCGCATATCTTATTGTTAGTACGGGGATATTAACTTCCTAGTTGGAATCCTCTGTCTACAGGTATGCAGGGTGAGTTTTCTCCAGGGTTCTGAGAGGGTGTGGCCTAAATTGGTTGAGGCTCCGCCTTCTTCTATTCATCTTGTTATTGTCAAGAAAATAATCTCCATTTATGTAGAGATACCTTCATTCCCAAATCTACCTATTATTCCAGGCCATCTGGATCAAGTCAACAAACAGTCTAATCGCATATTGTATCGTGATGGTAGTGTAAGGAAAGCAATGGTACTAACAATAAGCCTTAATAATATTGATTCATTCGGGTAGTATCACGTCAGGTGTTTGAACTGCCCACCTCCTGCATCGATACACACAACAAGTCAATAAGGCTAGGGCCCAGTCAACGATAACCGACAGTGGGCGAGGAATAATATTCCGATAATAACAAGTATGAATAGAAGAAGGCGAAGCCTAAACCAATTTAGGCCACACCCTTTCAGAACCCCGGAAAAAACTCAGCCTGTATATCACGGAATACATGCAATATAATCAGCCTATTTCATTTCAATATCATAACACTACTTCGACTGTGGGTATACATACGTCGTCCAGTAAAGTTGTCACTGCGTTTTCTGTTCGTCCAGACACAACTACAAGTCTTGGCAGATCGTCGTTGGGTGCTCCATTATTGACTTTCTCTTTCGGATGTGAATTCAGAAGGATGTGAACGTTGAGTCCTCCAAAACCAAAAGAGTTCACTCCAACGTACCCGCCATTCCACGGTGTGGGCTCCGTAATGACTTGGATTCTACCATCTTCTAATGACTTTATCCCTTCACGAGGACGGTTGTAATGCAAATTCGGTGGAATGTACCCAGTCTCCATGGCAATTATGACCTTTCAATAAGACGATGTATTAAAACGATCCGTTAGGCATACAAATAAGCGTCGCATTGCAATCATTCATGTTATGTAGATGTACCATACATTATTTCTGCAACAATAGCAGGTACAAAAAAAGTGCAAAATTCGATTCAAATATAAGTTATCAATACTCGCCTTCAGCTTGTGCTTTTAACTCCGTACTTGACGGAAATCGCCTACTTTTCGCACTATTTAGCCACACAATATACTATAATCGAAACATGAAAGAATTCTGTTTCAAATACAGCGAAGAAAAGCGGTTAATTATCAATAGAATTTCGAGTCTTATCAACAAAATGATTAGTTCGCTTAGCAAATTCATAAACTGAGACTTTTTTGTTCTAGTGATAACCGATGTTGTTGATTGCACAGAAATCGAAATTGGCGGTTGGGGCAGGAGAACATTTTTTTGTGTGTGTTTTCATAACGTGGTTGAGTATGGGTTGCAAGATGAGAACCTGTAGTCCTACATACCTTAGCGATGGAACAAAGGCCACTTGTTGGCTCGCTGTGCCCCAAGTTTGACTTGATTGAACCAATTTTTAGCGGCGTGGTTCGGCCGGGGCAGAATACTTTTTCGATAGCCTCCATTTCTACTGGATCACCCACTTTGGTTCCAGTAGCGTGTGCTTCCAAAAAGCTCAAACTACACGGTGGAACCCCGCATTCTTCGTAAAATTCTCGTAGTAGGGTGTATTGCATCTTGCTTGACGGAAAAGTGATGCCCTCGTCTTTAAAACCGTCGCAATTAGTCTTTGCATAGACAACACTGGCATAGATACGTTTAGCATCTTTTGCTTTTTGTAAATATATCATAGATATTGCCTCACTGCGGCAGTAGCCGTTACCGTCAGCGTCGAAAGATCTACAAATCCCCTCAGGAGAAAGTACACCTGTAAAGTGGTATAGTGTATTGACGCGATTGATTGACGATGATTAGTAAATTACAAAAATTCAACCCTTATTAATGGAATAACAAGTCTTTTTGCCAAAATGTGTGAACATAAAGAGATGCCTCTATCAGATAAACATAGAACTTTCGGTTGGTTTTATCGTCGTATGGTACGTATACCTGTATAGACCGCATCCATTTCAAATCGGGCAGGCTGGAAATCGTGATGTTGCAGATTTGTTGGAAACTGAAATATGTTGTTTTCTAGGGTAAAAATAAAGATACGTAGTTCATCATATGACTGAAAAAAATTTTCCGCCGAAATTATGGCCGTTTGAATATTTACGCGCCCGCTACAGATTTTCCGGTAACCGAACGAATTTTTTTTTCAAACCGCTATATCTTCGGAACGGATCAACATAACTGCATGGTTTTGGTCTCATTTTGTGAGGTTTTTAACGTTCTTTCAAAGCCCACGAAGAAACAGAAAGATTTCAAAAAATTAGCAATATGGCGTCCCTTTTTCGAAAATTCGAAAAAACTGATTTTCTCTTTCTTCACCTACTTCGCACACAATATGCGCGGTGATATGCTCTATATATCCTATAAGTTTCATCGATGTTACGGGACTTCTTCATATAAAAAAAAAAAAAAAACACATCCTGCGTTCTGATGAAAGTCTCCAATTCCTGTACTAATCTTAATGTTTTCATATTAATACAGATCACGGGGAGTTTCTGATCGAGCAAAAAAAATATACTTACAACTTGTTCCAGCTATAACTGAACTGCTGGAGAAATAGATAATCGAAAAACGGACGATGTAGAAATTCTAAATCATATTTCCATCAAGTTGTAAGACAACCAAACGGTCTAGCATAAAATAAAGAAGAACTTTGTAATCAAGAATTTATTTCAGGATACAAGGCATTTCTTATAGGTTAAGTGTACCAGTTACTGACCGTACCCCAATTATTGACCTCTTTCAATGATCCTTTCTTATCCGTGAGCTCTGAAAATGGTCAAAAAAATCGAGGCGTGTTCTCGGAGTCTATAGCAAGTGATTTGGATAACGGTAACATACAGAATTCTAATCATAGATTCAATATTGAAGAAAATATAAGGATCAATAATTGGGTCTTGAAGGGTCAGTAATTGGTACACTTACCATGTAGCGATTTCTGATCAAACGGCAGTTCGAAAGTTATTCTCTCATATGTTCTGATGATGCTTTGATGTTCTGAGTACCTGACACCGGTTCTCGGAATTTTTACGTATTTCTAAGCTCCACATGTGCCATTTTTGTATGCCCTTCACTGCAGGTTTAACTTTGTTGCATTCTTTGGCCTTTATCATTCGAAATGTGGCTAAATCTTCGTAGTTAAATCGTAGAGGTTTTAAGAGAATAGCTTTCGAACTTCCGTTTGATTAGAAATCGCCATGTCAGAAATACCTTGTGTCCTAAAATAAATTCTAGATTACAAAGTTCTTCTCTGTTTTACGCTGAACCGTTTGGTTGTCTTAGAACTTGATGGAAATATAATTTAGAATTCCTACATCGTACGTTGTTCGATTATCTATTTCTCCAGCAGTTCAGTTATAGCTGGAACAAGTTCTGGGTATATTTTCTCCCCGATCAGAAACTCCCCGTGATGTGTATTAATATGAAAACATTAAGATTAGTACAGGAATTGGAGACTTTCATCAGAACGCAGGATTTGTTTTTTTTCCATACGAAGGAATCCCGTAACATCGATGAAACTTATAGGATATATGGAGCAGACCAACGCGCATATAGTGTGCAAAGTGGGTGAAGAAAAAAAATGGAGTTTTGAGAAAATCAGTTTTTTCGAATTTTCGAAAAAGGGACGCCATATTGCTAATTTTTGGGAAACTTCCAGTTTCTTCATAGGCTTTGAAAGAATGCTAAAAACCTCACAAAATGAGATCAAAACCATGCAGTTATGTTGATCTTTTCCGAAGATATAGCGGTTTGAAAAAAAAATTTGTTCGGTTACCGGAAAATCTGTAGCGGGCGCGTAAATATTTAAACGGCCATAATTTCGTCGGAAAATTTTTTTCAGCCCAACGACAAACTACGTATCTTTTTTTTTCACCCGAGAAAACGACGTATTACAGTTTCGTTAGGTTTCGAATTTTTGGACAATCTATTTTGGTCTTGCCTGCCCGATTTGAAATGGATTCGATCTATATTTATATCTGAAACTGTGTACATGAGGAAATCTCCGAGTCCCTCAACTTGACGGTCCACTGATCATGAAAGCTCGAAAATCTAAGAATTCAAGACGCTGATAATATTCCGAAATCCGAGCAGGAACATTTCATCGGCGAGAAAACTCAAGAAGTATGGCGAGACGTTCTTTACTCAAATTTTGTTATTTATCAAGCAGAACATTGTTTGAGGCCATCTCAATACTTATTGTTCATCAGTTGAGCTTAAACTCAGAATGCATCATGAGTAGTTGAAATACTCGATAAACATCGTGTTTAATTTTTATTTCCGATTTTACATATTGAGAGTTGGGAGATTTTCTCGGATACATGTCAACATCGTCAAGAACTATTCATACCGAGGAGGGCAAATGCCAGAGATGTACTTGGACTAAAGCACAAATTTGATGCTCCAACGAGAGCATCCTCGCATTGTCCCATTCTGATTGCTCTGTATGCATGATCTATTGCGAGCGAACTGGAACTGCATGCTGAATCCATATTGAAGCTCGGTCCAGTAGTCCCCAACCATCTAGAGATTCGTGTAGCAAACAAACTACGACTGCAGCCCGGCATACCATATTGCTGCCCCTAAATAATCATAGAATTCATCTGAATAGTTCCAATACAGCATTGCAATGGTGCAGAAATATTGTTTTTTTGCAAAAAAATCGTGTTTTTTTGACGTTCCCCAAATTTTTTTTTCGAATTTGATATTTTTATGTGAAAGCTTGCAGTCTTTCATGTAAATAGCTGGAGTATTTGGAGTGCGCTGGAAATGGGATCAGGCAGCAGGTATTTTTGTTATTTTAGCGGTGGCCCCATCGAAAAGTGCAGCTATAGGAAGTTACCGTCGAAATAAATGTAGGATCGCAGAAAAATTTAGGCTTCGGGTGACTGGACTGGGATTCAAACCCAGGTCCTCTCGATCGCCGGTCGAGTGCTCTGACCGCTGAGCTACCCAGGCCCTAGACCCAATTCTTCTACGATCCGTACATGTTCTTGTGTAGAGGCCTCCGATCCCACAAAAATTGTAATTTTTTTTCTCAATGTTGTTTGACGTTTTAGAAAATATAGCCTGCATTTGAAAAAAAATGAAAAAAATTGAAGGGTTCGGATTTTGTGAATTCGGTATTGAAAAAAATATCAAAGATCTGAAACAAGAGGTTGTTCGGAACTACGAACTGAGAGTGTGAACTAATTTGGAGCCAAGAGTATTGAAAAATGTAGAGGTTATTCCACTTTGGAATGAAATCTATATCGCAAAAAATCCCATCCACTGAATATTTTCGCTGAAAATGTTTTGTTGTTGTTTAAATGCACGGTATGTTTCCCAAAACGTCAAACAGCATCAAGAAAAAAATATTACAATTTCTTCCGACGGTAACTTCCAATAGCTGCACTTTTCGATGGGCCCCTGCCGAAATAACAAAAATACTTGCTACCTGATCCCATTTCCAGCGCACTCCAAATACTCCAGCTATTTACATGAAAAACTTCAAGCTTTGACATAAAAATATCAAACTTGAAAACAATTTTGGGGAACGTCAAAAAAACACCATTTAAACAAAAAAAAAAACGTGTTAGTTGGGTGGGTTCGAGATGTTTTAGTTCAAAACAGATTTCATTTACAGAAAGATCAGACTTTTTCGCGTAAATAACCCGCTGCATCATATTTATTTTTCCGCGATAAGGCTGGGCTAATACAGTAGAGACTCGATAATTCGGCGCTCACGGGGCTAAAGGAGAGGAAAATTCTCCGAAACGGCAAATACTGGAGTCCCCCCACTCTTCTCTCACCGTGCGTGGAATAGTAGGGATAGCTACGGCTTCTTCGACTGAAGAAAACATGTGAGCCGGCAGAGTGGGGGGCGCGCGCTTGTGTGTGTGAGAGCCGGTGTAGAGGAGAACGCATCCGCGCAGCGAATTATCGAGGGGCGAATCATCGAGTCTCTACTGTAATTCGAATTCAAAAGACAATTTGGTCGAAGTTAAAAGACTAATCAACGGGTTTCTCCCGAACACTGAGGCTTAGAGGTCTAAAACTTGGGGGATTTTTACATCTCGGTACATATTATGAGGTATCAAAATTTCAGACAAATCGAAATTTTGACCCCGGATCGGTTGCCGACAATTGGTGGAACTGCCCATACGTAGGTATAAGTCGGAGAGTGGTCATTCGATCGGCAAATGTAATTAACAGAAGAGTTTTGCAAAATTTCTTGTTAATGGTTATATTCTGATTAAAGATCACGAGAGGCATCAAACCATATTAGATCAAAATTGGAGGTTCGTTTCAATTATGAAATCATCAGAAGAAGCTGAAATCTTTTGAAAGCTTTGAATTTGTGACGCTTGCCAGCGATGCCGGAGTGTTCTGTTCCCTTTGCATTAAATGTTTGTGGTCAAAGGTTTTCAGATGAGTAGGGTGAGCCAATATTGGCGTATAGTATTCTTTAGAAAATGAGCAATATTCATAATACTGTTTGGATCGAAGAGTCTATTGTGATATAGCTCTGAGATCTTATTTTACACACACGCATTGTGCTTTTTGGTCTTGAGCTGTAAAGATCCTAACCCACTTTGTGGATGGAGACTATCGAGATCTTACGGTTATAATGGTGTGGTGTTGTGAATTTCGACTGGTCAATGTGTTGATAGCCGGTTAGCATAGTTGACAACTGTTTTACGGTTGGTTGACTTGTTTGATTCATGGTTGACATAATTGATAGTCAAGGGCCTTAATGGTCAGAGTTTGCGCCTGTGTGGCAAGGGCCTTAATGGTCAGAGTTTACGCCTGTGTGGCAAGGGCCTTCATGGTCAGAGTATACGCCTTGGTGGCAAGAGTTGTTTGGATAATGCTCAGAAACTTTTAATGTTCAAGGTATCATCTTATTAGTGGTATTTGATTGAAAATTGTAACCAAACTTTCACAACAATTTTAGAAATTTATGCAGTGGGGTTAAAACTGTTGAGAGCACTCTGAAAATCCAGATAGAAACATCGCAGGCGATTAGTATGAAAGTGACGGACAGGAATTATTCGGCCTTATGTTATATGACAATTCGCAGAGTTAGTGATTTTTTGAATAATGCTGTCTCGTCCTGACCTTATTTGTTGAATACATCAGAAATTTTTCCGATTCAGAGTAGCAGCTAGCAATAAAAACGCCAGTATTAGTTCCACGAAGTTTTCGCGGATTAATGCCAGCATCAATAATTGCTTCATAGGCATGTTCCATTAGTATTCTACCCATAGGATCCATAGTCAGTGCCTCTTCGGAACTTACTCCAAAAAACTCGGCATCAAACTTTTCCAGATTACTTGTTTTTCCTATGCGGTGTGGAATTTCTGGATTACCTGAAAATTATTGCAATTCCAATAATGGATAAATCCGAACACGTACGTACAGATGGCCTTATTAGGACCCGAAAGATGATCAGTAATGAATTTATCGTGCATCAAAATGTATCATCGTGGATTCACGCCCCGAATGGCACGTAATCTTTCAAAAATCGTAGATTATGCAACATCTTTTGTGGCATACCACAAATGAGAAATGAGGGAGTGGAGGTCAATAGTAACACCGGACGATCGTTACTGCAGTTTATGGAAAATTATGATCTATTTGAAAAAAAAAACTTGAGAGTGGTTCGTGAGGACTGAAATATTTGTTTAGGAAGCATCAAGAATCACGATTCTTGTCAATTGGCCAATCCCTCTCTCACGGCCATCTCCCCTGGACTTACCCTAAATTATTTTTCATCACTCTAACCTCAAAATCGCAACTTCGTCGCGATTTTCCGGCTTTCGTGATGAAAAACATTGATCGTTCCTCATACGTAAATGCTTTTTGGCTCAACTCGTTACAGCACTCGCCTTCGGCTCGTGCCGTAATCCTCTCGTTTCGCCAAAAAAGCCTTTCCGTAGCCGTGTCGAAATGTACTATTCTTCAATTGCTTCGAACCGGGGATTCCGAACGGATTTTCTGTTTAGGATTCGGGGATTCATGAGTAATGCGTTCGATCCAGCAAGCGGAACTCACCGTGTCAAATTTGCACTATTGAGGTAAAACGATAACTATATCTCCATGTCATGACAACTACTGAATACATTCATCTGAAGAATATTCAGTTCCAGGTGATAATAAAGTTGTCATTTGAGAACTAGCGGTTTATAACATTCCAACATTCCATAACAGAAAAAATATAACTTCAATTCAACGTCACTTGGAAAAAAATGTAAATCGGCAATTGTACTCCACTTATGTCTCTATAATGGCGTTTTCGGTTTGTTAGCTTCCGATCTTTTTTTTTTTTTACCAAAAATCGAACTTTGAAGAATACTATTTGGTTTCTGGGGTGTTACTAAATTTATAAACGGTACTTTACCAACAGTTTGAAAGATTCGATGGTTATATTCGGCTCGTGCCGTAAACCTCTCGTTTCGCCAAAGAAGCCTTTCCGTTATAGTCGTGCCGAAATGTACTTTTTCCATAAAAACTTAAACAATAATGTTTCGTTGAATGAATTTCGATTTCTCTTGTTTTCGCGGTCCCCCCCCCCCCCCCCCCCCCCCCCAACCGCCTACCGGGGCTTCGCCCTGGACCCCTTCGGTATCTTTGCGTGCGGAGCTCTTGTATAGATTTGTCACCGAAAATCCTGTGCGAAAATCCTGATACTCATGCGAAATATGGCGTACAGACTCATCCGATGTTTGTAATTCCATAAAAAATACTCGATTCACAGTCGCGCCATTTCATTGGGATCGGAAGAAAAGTTTCGTATGCTGTACGGGAGGAAGCCGATTTTCACTTCGGGTGATTGCTGCCGTCGCGGTCGCTGCGCTCTGCAGGCAACAAAAGTTTCACCCTCGGCGAAAATGATGCGCTTTTCTCCCTTGTAGCATAATGTACTAATTAAGGTATAGTAGTTATGTCGATATCTCAGTTCCGTAGAATGATAATGATTGAAACTTGAACGTACTAAAATAAATGGGGCCTTTCGCGTGAAATGTGCCAGCCTCGGACCTCGACCCCTTCGATTTTTCTCAAATTTTGCATACGAACAGCAGGTCATCGGAAGATTTGAAATAAATTTATGAAAAAATTCACATTTTCACACTTTTTGACCTACAAAAAAATTCAGAACTCTATAATCATTTCCCATCCCAAGATGTCTTTTACAGGACTTATCTACGACACGAAGGGCTATAATATGAAAAAATAAAATGAAAAATTCACCCTGGGAAACATGTTTTTTTCGGGTTTTTTCGATATAATCGCGATTTCCGGTAAAAATCCTACATGTTTTGGAAAACACACCGATGCCGTTCGAAAGGTTGTGAAATTACCTTCAAAATGATGTATAACACTTCTATGATTCCTCCTTCCAATGCGCCAATATTCAACGTTGAAAATTGTGAAGATTCGATTTTCGAGAAATTTGAAACGCCTGGCCTTCGGCCAATTGGTCGCTAAAAAATCTGAAATAATTCAGGGCAACTCTTCCGATGACCTGCTGTTTGTATGCAAAATTTGAGAAAAATCGAAGGGGTCGAGGTCCGAGGCTGGCACATTTCACGCGAAATGCCCCAAATACAAAATCCAATTCTATAAATTGCGTGTTTGGAGGACCATTAATCTTGGATGTATAAATTATCTCGAATACAAAAAAAGAAAAAAAAATATATATATATATAAATCCGCGAGAATTGCTATTACGTTACTATCCACATAGTATGTATGTGCATGATATTGTCGCATCGTTGAAAATAGGATTTCGACAACATTATGTGCTGCGAGTGATACTCAGATAATTCTGAAGTATTACTGACATTTATCTGAAATATGTCATGCCTAAAGTGAAATACTATTGCTATCATGCAACCTAACGATAAATTGAACGTATTTCGATGTGACTGTTATTACTTACCCAATTTCCAACGGCGATCGTCATCGGTGATTAGGTCTACTTTATTGAAGAGGTTTTCTTGGAAATGCGCTAAATTTTCAGACTCTGGGAATCTTCCAGCAATTCCAGATATCACTACTTCGTCACCCGGTGTCGGGAATGGCAATTTTGCAACCCAATTGGATTTTTCATTCTGTTCCGACATATCACTGCTTCTATGTGGTATAAAGCTTTTGCGTCTGGAGTCTTTCACAGAGCTGAAAATGAACATGTTCAAATCGGACAATGTGTTGCTTTTATATCAGTCGCTCTCCCCACCGTATTGAATAGTTTGTAGTGGGCTAAATTTTTTTCGAGTTAAACTATACTGAAAATATTCCCAAGTGGTATTGTATTCTATCCTACCTGATTACATCATGATTACACATAATGATAACTGTTCAAAGTATCAGTAAGGCGTCAGGTTCAGCCAACTCTATTTGTATCGCTAATATATTATCGTAAGTAGTCACTAAAATTTATTCGGTGTCAATGATGCGACCTTCGTTATCCGTGGTTAGTTATGTCTATTATTTACAGATATCCTACGGTATACAGTAGAGACTCGATAATTCGCCACTCACGGGGTTAAAGGAGAGGAAAATTCTCCGAATCGGCGAATACTGGAGTCCCCCCACTCTTCTCTCACCGTGCGTGGAATAGTAGGGATAGCTACGGCTTCTTCGACTGAAGAAAACATGTGAGCCGGCAGAGTGGGGGGCGCGCGCTTGTGTGTGTAAGAGTCGGTGTAGAGGAGAACGCATCCGCGCGGCGAATTATCGACGGGCGAATTATCGAGTTTCTACTGTATGAATAGGCGAGACCAATCCTGAATAAATGGGATTGAAATTGCAGAACTATTCTCCGCAACTTTGACTTTCTCATCCATAAGTGGATGGAATATTGTAATCGTGTATATTTTTGGAATCGAGATAATGACAGATCTTGGCGTTCGATGGAGCGAGGAATTTGCAAAGTGGATTTTATGATTCGGTCTCTCCGTCTACTAGACCATTCGTCTGCCTAAAGCTATAGTGCTAAAACGGTGCAATGAAATCGCGTTAAATCTGATATTTGTACATATATCTTTGATGATATCTCGGGGAAATCGAAATTACGATGTCTGATTAATATTGGGCGGAGTGAATAAGGTGTGTAGGAATCTTTCTTGGAAAAATTTATAAATTGTCTTTCAGACGATTCTTGGTATACATTCCCAAGTCACAAACCGCTTGCGACAACAATACAGTGTGAGTTCGTAACGTCCGAACACTCAGATGAGCATTGATGTAGCCGCGGGTCCAGTATCGTCAATTGTTCGCCATTTATATTGGATAAAATCGTCAGAAGGCACTCAAAAAATTGACGATTCGGATTAGTGGCCACCTCAACTCTCCTGTGAGTGTTTGGACGTTACGAATTCACCCTGTATATTTCCGCAACATATTCGGTGCCAAGCTGAATTGTGTTTGGAATTTGAACCCCTACAGGCAATCAAAGAGATCTTTATACGATAGCTATGTTATATTGATTCGGATACCAATGAGTTCCCTACCAACCATGCCTTCCTTGGGTACAAGCCATATCTAACAATAAGTCGAGACATTCTGTAATGCAGAGTCCGATGTCAGACCCGCACTCGAAAGTGCAACTAGAATATCAATGGTCTTTGTTATGGTCGTCCGCAGATACCTTGTAGCGTTGAAGAAATTTGTCTTCCGTTTCGCTGATAGGGAATAAATGATTATTCCTCCGTTGTACGTTTTATCTTTCCTGCCCTATTGAAATAATTGTACTAGAGTATTAAGGTCGAGTGAAAATATTCGCACAAAATTTAACATTGGCAAAATATGTATGACATATATTACCTGTTGTATGTATGTAGATTCATACAATCGGTGCTTGAGTGATTATAATTGTACATTATAACCGTATATGAGTTAAACCTATCTATCTCATGATGTACGTAGTGTTTCACTATGTGATAGTGGCTCTATACGAATGATTGGTGGTACGTAAAGGATTCTAATTCCAGTTAGAATTCATAGGATCCACACAATAGCTAATATTCATATGTACAGTAATATTCATATATGCTGACCCACTGAGTTGTCCAATTTTCGCAGTGAACAAGTTAGCCGGAAGTGGCTAGGCACATATGAATATTATTTGTATGTACACCCCAGACCCCGCATCACATTAATTAGCTTTTTGATTTTTAACCTTGCACTTTGTGATCTGCAAGTTTACATGAATTGAAATTCGCGCTAAATAAATAGGCTATGAGAGTTCTGGACTACTATACGCATTAGTGCACACGTACACGCACGTACACATGCAGACCTCACCGTATCCGTGTAAGGACGAGGGGCGGGGAGGGAGGGGGTATTTGTCAGTTAGTTCTAGAACTAGGGTGTCCAATCTGTACTCTTCGAGCACAATGTGCTCGCCACCGGTATACTTGTGGTCCCGAGCCTGGTGTTGTATCTTGTACATTATGTTTCTGGTTCGTACCGGAGGTGGGTATCCACCAGTACAGTTGCTTGTTGTAAAAATGTCATTTATTGGAACCACAGTTATTATAAGTTACAAATGTGAGCACTTGCTCCGTTATTGTTGTAAAGATATGGACACTTGTCCCGTTTGTCAAAGATACTTTCTGGACACTCGTCCGGTTACCGATACCTTCGGTGTACGTGACAAAGAGCCCCGCTTCGGCGATCGCGATTCTTTATAAGCCCCCAATTCGTGTCGACACAACGTGTGTGACACTTATTTCTGCCGATCGCAAATCAGCGTGTTTAGGCTATTGAGGTAATGTTTGACGATTGCCTTTTGAGGCATTACGAACCTACTTACGTAATCATTATTATGATTAAAATTAAGCTTATAACACTGGAAGCAGGATGATTCGGCGCCGCGACTTGTGGGCGCGGCCGTTTTGGCGCGGGGACGTTTTGGCGGGTTAGAACAGGTTAGGTTAGGTTGCCACACATTCCTGTGATTCGACGGCGCTTTGTGTGAGTGAGCGGACGGCCCGATTACGGCCTGTAGGTGAATCCGTCAAACGGCAACGTCGTTTTATGTGCGAGCACCTCTAGCGTGAGACCTTGCGAAAATAATACATATAGGATGTAACCACGATCTTACATACAGTTCTGGAAACTCTGGTGGTTGGGGTGACATAGATATTGAAGGAGCGTTGGTGAGATAGTGCGACGAGTACAAATTGAGGTGCGACGAGACGACGGAATGCACGACTGTAGCTATACTTCGTCTACAGCTGAGCCCTCGAAGATCGAGATGATCAGAACGTCACCTGCAGCGGGAAGTTCCTTGGTGGCCTGTTTTAAATGCCTCGCCCTGTATATGTGCTGCCCCCGCACATGTCCCGACGGAATTTTCACCATAAGTTACAAATGAAGGGAGCTTGAATTTCTCGAAAGCCTATGTGTACCAAAAACAATTTTTATGGGTGTTATGAGAGTTAGAAGGTAAATCTAAAAATCTCATTTTCTTTAGAATGGGTGAACGGATTTTGACGAAAAAAATATATGTTATGGGGTTCGATAGTATAACGCTGAAGAAAAAATATGAAGTTTTTTTCTGAAAAATAACCGGTATGTTACGTCCGGACCTGCTTCTCTCCCATCTTTACCGTACCACAAATAACCCTAGTCTTAGTAGTCTCACCGTAAAACCCGCTGCATCCACCGTCGCCTGTGGATGCCACAAATCAGCGAATTGCAATTCCTCTTCTACGCCTATTCCTCTTTTTTCCCGACCTAGATCCTTTCCAACTACTCACTTCGCATCCTCAACTTTCTCATGTAACATAAGTGCTCTCCAACCGAGGGGTTAACCACTCTCGAAGTCAGATGTACATAAACTGTGCTGAGAAGTCAGTTGAAGTCAGTGGAAGTCAATTGACCTCATGAAGTCTGGAAGTCTGGAAGTCAGGTGTAGGTACGGTCAATCGATGAGTGGTTAACCCCTCGTCTCCAACCTAATCAACTTTCCGGATACAGTCAGATTGAATAATAGGTTGTTTTTTTTTTTTTTTACTAGACGTGTTGACCATAATTTATTACCAAAGTCACCATCCTTACCCTCAACTGGGGTGTAGAACCCACATATTTCAAGTCGGGAGGAGTCCCGATATCACGCAGGTAAAAATTAATTCCAAAAAGTTTCGAATTTGTTTTTACGGTATGTACACTCATATTCAGGTATGCCTGCCCATCAAGTTGTCCAATTTTCTGCGCAGAGACCGATTTCGACCGTCAATCCTGCCCGTTCTACTCAGCGTTCCCAGTTCTCGTTGTCACCTTAATTTATTAATTCTGTTATGCCGAATCAGGTGCTTGGGCAATGCGTTGACTCAGGGAATCGACACATTCCAGTTCACGCATTGCTCAGCTACCCTGATTGCAACATTCTAACCTACTTCCGCAATTTGACGAACCGTACTACTTTGAGGTTACAACAATGAATATCATTGTACTTGTTACGTCCGGCCTACAGCCGGCTTCATCTCTACCACTATCTGTAATCGCACTCTACTCATCATATTCTCCAGTTTCGCTACTTTTTCTCACGCTGACCCGCTGCACACGGTATGTACTAGTAAGTGCATCCAGTCAGTAATCTTTGAATCCCTACTCTACACCTGCCCTTAAGCTCTCTGTGCTCTTTCACATTTTGACGCACTTCTCATCCAACTCTCCACCATTCCACATCTTTCCCTATTCGTATCAACTCTCTCTACAGTCATCCCTCATCCCTATCATACACAATTCTTCTAACGCTACTTTCATACCGACAATATTGAAAATAATATCAGACATCCAACAATAGTGAAGCAAACCTCAAACTCCGGTCTGATATACACACTACTGTGTCAATAGAAGTCATGAAAAATTACTCGTCGTTTGCGGATCAAACAGCTCAGCGTCACACACTTTTCCACAATATAAAAATCTAAACAGGAAAACTATAGAATTCGTTTTCTCGCAAAACCTCAACTATCAAACAGCACAAGATGCACGCATAGGTGTAGTACATCCCGACTGCGGCGTCACTTTTTCTCATAACGATTCGTCACTCTTCATGCTTCCTGATTAAGATATAGGCAATGCGCACACTTACCCATTGCGCTCGGTTACCCCGAATGAGTACTCGAGGTACTACTATTCATTTTTTACTAAAAAAAATCTTTGATTCTGTTACGTACGGCCCCGAAACCGCACTACACGTGCCTTGTACCGCCTGCTTACCAAGCGCATTCCTCCGTAGCACACTCTCTCGAACCTACCGAAGATGAGCCGGGAAGTTCGATGAACGAGAAGTATGAGGTGATCTAGCATCAGCAATATCCACCCCTACTATTCGGAAACCGAGCTGTACTGAGACCGCCAAAATCACCGAAAAGTCAGTCGAAATCTGGGAGCGAAGCAAATCAAAGTGACTCCTACCAGGATTAAGGACGGAGGGCTACATCTTGCGATCCATGTCGGTACGTGACAATTCATCTGTAGTCTAACTCATTTTAGTGTCAATATGATCGCAAGGGTAATTCCCAGTTGAACAAATGGTTGAGTTTAAGTGTACGTCATCCAAATAAGAAATATCGATATCGTGTCAGTATAATACATCTCATTTCTGAAATATCTATATCATCAAATAAAACCCATCAAATTACATGAAAAAGTACTGTCGTGTTATTTCTGAAATGTCTATTTCATCTCATAAGAATCCAAATTAATCACTTCCATGAACAATTGTTCAAATAATTTGATGTTTCCCATCAACATATTGTACATCAGCCTTTAAACTGATTTCAATTCAATATCTGGTACAGGATCTTAATTAACGGATTTTCAAATAATATAATTATGATGATTTTAGAACTTTTCATTCATTTATTTATTTAATCCTACAGAGATGATTCAATGTTTGAATCAATAGCACACATTACATTTGATTTTCCCGTTAAAAGTACAAATCATATTAATAATTCAATGTTTGAATCAATGCACACATTACATTACATTTGATTTTATCTATTAAAAGTACAAATCATATTAATGATAATGAGAATAACATAATAATAACAATAATACTGATAATAATAATGGAAATATGTGCTGCCGATCAATGGGTATTGCGGGAGGCCAGACGCAGAGTTCACATAGTTATAAGTGAGAGAGAAAGAATGCGATTATAAAAATAACAATGATAAAAATGCAGGGTTCAGATAGATGTGAGCAATGACAGAATGAAGGTAAATATGATCAGAGTGCGATGAAAAACTATCCGTTCCCGATCAATGGGTATCGCGGAAGTATCAATGGACATCCCGAAGGTGAAAACTGAAACATAATCAAATTAATCGTTAATAGGATAATAACGTACATCTGAGAAAAATTATTCATCGTTGTACAGACCAACCACTTTTATTCCTCATTTGGAATAAGGGGGTGATCTTCAGTTTCTTCGAACCAGATGTTGGATATTATATTTCTGGTCCGTATCAGAGGTGGGTATCTACTTGTAGTTGCTTATTGCGAGGAAAAGTAGCTAATTGAAAATACAGTTATAAAATTACAAATGTGAGCACTTGCTCTGTTGTTGTTACAAAGTTATGAACCGTTGTCCGGTTTAACGAAGATACTTTGTGGACACTTGTTCTGTTACCGATACTTCGGTGTACGTGGCAAAAAGCCCTGCCTCAGCAATCGCGATTCCTTATAAGCCCCCCAATTCGTGTCACACAACGTGTGTGAGATACACTTATTACTGCTGATGGCACATCAGCGTATTTGGGCTATTGCGGAAATGTTCTAATGAATTCTAATAATATTATTATTTTTATTATTATTATCATTGGAATTGAGCTTACAACACTATTGTCGCAGCGATGTTGATATTCTCCGAAGAGCTTGCGTCTCGTTTAGGAATATTTTTCTCACTTGCGGTGGTATTTGCCCGTTCGCTCAGAGCACCACCATAGTATCGGCCTGCTCCGTGGTGTATCGGCAAAATTTTTTGTCCGCCGGAAGCATAGGTATCATACCCACCGGTGGATACAGACGAAACGAAAATCAGTCGTTGGAGGCAACAGAGTGGCTTGTTTGGATGGAGCGCATGTTGGGTATGGAGATAGCGCATGCAGCTAGTAACCGCGAGTACAAAATTCCAGAGACTGGTCGACCTGTAGATGGATATTACACAGCTGCACACGGTGCGCGTCACGTGTTGGAATTTTACGGTTGCTACTGGCACGGATTCCCGAAATATTACAAAGTTAATCGCGATAAACCATTGTCATGCGGCGATACAATGGATAGGAGGTATGAGGAAACGCAGGTTAAAACCACACGCGTGTGTAAGAATGGTCGCTACCCCCTCGGCTATCCGTTCGTATGCACGGTAAGCTTTTGCTTCCTCTTGGTCGGGCCTGTTGCGAAAATTTGCTGTTGTCTGACTGCCCGCACGAAGACCAGACGGAGTGTCAATTCATCTGTACGTGGGTATCTGATGAGCTTAAAAAAGCTGTAGCTATGGGGTATGAGATTTTGGAAGTGTTCGAAATCTGGCACTACACGATCACCGTCTACGATCTGGCCACCAGGCAGGACGGTCTCTTCGCACGCTACATAGATACTTTTCTGAAAATAAAACAGGAAGCAAGCGGTTGGCCTAAGGAGTGTATCGACGACGCGTTTTGGGAACGTTATCGCACAGAGTACGAGCGAGTCGTGGGTATTACGTTACAGCCTGACAAGATTATAGCGAAGAATGCCGGTCTCCGTTCGGTCGCAAAGCTCTGCCTGAATTCTTTTTGGGGTAAATTTGGCTAGCGTGAAAACCTGCCGCGCGCGGAGGTAGCAAAAACCCGTCAAAGGTTACTGGAACTGTTGACAACGCCCGAAATCGAAGTATCGAGTGTTCTACCGGTAAACGACGATGTGTTGTGCGTCCGCGGGAGTTACAAAAAGGAAAGTCTCGTTCCGTCGCCGCTAGCCAACGCAGTCCTGGCCGCGTACACAACGGCTCAGGCACGACTCAAGCTGTACAGTTATCTCGAGAGATTAGATCGTCGGGTATTGTATAACGATACGGATTCTGTTATTTATGTGCGAGACAAACGGAATCGGGGTGAATACGAACCACCGACAGGTAATTTCTCAGGCGATTCAACGGATGAATTGGCCGAGTACGGTTCCGGAAGCGATTTGAAAGAATTTGTTTCTAAAGGACCAAAATTTTACGCGTTTTTCGTCCATAGACCGAGCGGGGACACCGTCGAAGTCTGCAAGGTGAAGGGTGTCACGTTGAATTGCCAGACGCGGCTAAAAATAAATTTCAACTCCGTCTGAAACATAGTACATCGTCCGATGTAGTGGAATCGTCCGAGCCGATTACGGTGAAACGGCGCGCGATACAACGAACCGAACTGCATCAGGTGGTCACGCGCACGGTGACTAAAATATGTAAACCGGTTCAGGCAAAAATACGTCTTTGCGATAACAGCTACGACACGCTTCCGTACGGATACAAATCGTAATTGTACCCCGTAATCTAACGTCTTGTTGTAATCGGGATCCTGAGAACCTTCTAACAACTAACAATATATTCAGGATTCGTTGTTGAATTGGGAATTGGAATTCCGTCGTACAAGTTGAGTGCAGTTTATTAAGTACAAGACTACGCGATATCCTGTGCCGAGAACCAGTTTTACGATATCCGGATTTCAACGCACCCTTCGTAGTCACCACTGACGGCCCAGACTTTGCGCTCGGAGCAGTGCTCAGCCAGGGCGAAAAAGGAAACGAAAGACCAATCAGCTACGCATCTAGAACCCTAACCAAGGCGGAGATGAATTACACTACCTCCGAAAAGGAATGTTTAGCCGTAATATTTGCTATTAATTATTTCAGACCCTATCTATATGGAAAGGAATTCACCCTCTATACGGATCATCAGGCGCTTGTCTGGCTTGATAACATCAAGGATCCGACTTCAAGGTTAATCCGATGGAGACTGAGGCTAGCCGAATACAACTACCGTATATATAGGAAGTGGACAGCGAATGCTAACGCCGACGCACTGTCTCGCAACCCTATAGCTCAGTGTTTACCACTGCAGCTCAACACCAAGGACAAGGATCCAGACTACCATCCGACGACCACTCCGGTGGGGAATCCTGACGTGAGCACGATAGCGAGCCGTCTTCGCGGTGCGCGCAGAATTGCCCCAATCACGTATACGGAGGAAAACACCACGTTCGAAACGTCAAGGGATCAATCAATCGGTATGTCAGATGCCCGATCATCAACACAACACGATCTTTCCGTTCCAGCCCACCCCAGTGAGGACAGTGAGAGCAGAAATCGAACCTTCTTGTCTACCACCATACAAACGAGCCACGCTAACTCACGGGGGGGCTTTACACCCGCCGGACCTAGTGAGATAACAGCAGACCAGCTGGAGTTCCAGAACATGCTGCAGGAAAAAGATCCGGTAACCAGCCAAGTAATCCGAAACCTTTTACGTCGAGAATTCCATATTTCCTCAGACACATCTGACGACGATTCAGAGACTGAAGGGAGTGGAGAAGGTGATACCACGGACAATGATCCAACTGACCCGGCCGGACTGAACCTGTCTGACTTGCAGCCCGCGGAGACTACGCTGAAACGATCAAGAAGACGCAAAGTTTTTAAACGAAACCGAAGCGCTGACGCTTGACGAGGCGAAGCGACGGATCCGAGAACTGTCGAGTTCCCTAAGCTGCGTTACAAACAAGAAGAGGACATCGATTGAACCCTCAGGAACGACCGCGACAACTCTTCGGAACAACGAGCCAACAACATCCAGGGAACGAACCAGAAAGACCAGGGTCTCGTTTTTGCCAACTCCACGGAAATCGTTGCTACCCACGGGACGATCTACTCCATACGCTTCACCTAGCGAGTCAAGTGGATGCTCAGAAACAGAACCCGAGATGCCGCGTCACGGACTACCTACTAACTCATCAACATCACGTGCCTTTGTAATCGACAGCAGCGCGGAGAGCGATGAACCGCGCGACCACAGGGTAACCCAACACCCGCCTCGGCGAGCGTCACCCGACAATACACGAGATAAGAGTGAGCGTAAATGCAAGGTAACCATGACCTCAGACACTCTGACGATGAAAAATGGTAATTACGCACACTTCATATCGACCGATTGCGCACTTACGACCCAGGCCGGACGACAACTACGCGATTTGGGTCTTGTTCACCTCGAAAACTTGGGAAAGACGATACAGGCGAGAGGCCATGTGATTGTTACACCGCACTGGACCTACTCACGAAACTAGGCCACGCCTGCCCACTGCCCGACCAGACGGGACTGACTGTGATCCGGGCGCTTAACCAACATTATTTCAAGCCGTATAGTGTTCCTCTAGTCTTGCTCAGCGACAGAGGGGGATGTTTCACCAGCGACCACATGAGAGAATTCCTCAGAATCAACAAGGTACACCACGTTATGACCTCTGGGTACCATCCCCAGACGAATGGATCTCTCGAACGAAGCCATACCGGACTCGTGGACTACCTCAGGCACTACTGTGCCGATCACGTGGAATGGGATGACCTACTACCAGATGCGATGCGCTGCTACAACTCCGCAGTGCACGAAGCGACAAAGTTCACACCGCGCGAGATGGCGTTTGGAAAACCTAAAAGAACTCCAGAATCACTACCGTTGGCCAAACACCTGCCAACGACAACGAAGTACATGGAGAACCTAGTCACCCGTCTGAATGAACTGGCTGAAATCGGAGGAAATAACCTGAACGACGCTAAACGCCAGGCAAAGCAAAGGTACGACTTAAAAGCTAACCCTGTGAAGTTCCAGATAGGAGATCAGGTTTACACCAAGCTGGAAAAACGGACTAAGCTGGATCCATACTACGAAGGCCCGTACGAGATCGTGGAACTGCTTGATTTGAACACCGCGATCATCGCGGATCACAAAGGGAAACGCAAGCTAAAACACCTGGATAAACTGAAGAAGAAGAACACCAACTCGCAGGGCTAAAGAAGCCCTTTACGACACCCTAGATTTAAGTATAAAATAAGCTAGAATTAGGAAATTCATAGTAAAACACAAAGTCCGAAGGAGTGATCGAGTCCAGAATGCGCACGAGATAAGCGGGCACGTTGTAAATAATCAGTCGCCCAACCCCACTGAAATTGGGGCTGACGACTTGGGGGAGGGTGTTACATACGGCCCTAAACTCGCGTTGCTCGTGCCTCGCACCACCCGCTTAGCTAAGCGCATTCCCTCTCGGTCATTCACTCGGACACAAGAACAGCTGAGCCTAGGAGCACAATAACCCTACGAAGGAGTGCAAGTTAGCAATTTACAAACATCACGCCACCGAGAAACCGAGCCATAATGAAAGACCGAACGCCGCCGCTAAGCAGTCGATTTCCAAATTTGAGGAGCGAAAGATCAACGTGCTCTTTGCCGGGGAGAACGTGTGTGGTCCACCCTAGCCGTATCTACCCAGCTCACGGAAGACCTTTCGCCCTAGTTCGGAGGATACCCCAACGGCGAGCACCTCTACGGAACCTTTGTTTGGCCAAGCTTCGGCCTAGTAGCGGATCTCTCCGATAGCGAGGCGGGGACTCAGGTCGACAGCAGCTCGGTGGTTCGGTGGTAGGTTCCAAAAGCCACCCGCACTCCTTCCCCGGTGGCCCGCTCCTCGGCTCACCTCCTGCCATCTATCACCAATCCTATATGTAATCCCATTATTCAATTAATCTTTAGACGTACCATACCTGTAACCTTCTTTAATTCTACCATCGAGTGTTATCATTTATCTTTATTCTCTCCAAATCACACAATTAAACTCTCATTATCACACCTAATTGAGTTTCATCGTTCTTTTTCTATATCAATACCACCCTCAATCCCTGGGATAGTATTGTTCTAGCATTGCAGGTGTGCTTTTGCACTTCGATCAAGGACAACCCACCGAGAGACCGATCTTCAGCCGCTCGGAGATCGGTTGTATATCAGATCTGTAGACACGTTACCTCCGACTGGATCTTGCAATCCACGTCGGTACGTGACATGGGGGCTTCTAAGGGTAGCGATCGCCGAGGCGGTGCTTTTTGCCACATACACCGAAGGTATCAGTAACCGGACAAGTGTCCAAAAAGTATCATTAACAAACGGGACAACTGTCCATATCTTCGTAACAATAACCGAGCGAGTGCTCATATTCATAACTTACAAACTGTATTCCCAATAAACGACTGTTTACAAACAAGCAGGTACTAGTGGATACCCACCTCTGGTACGGACCAGAAATATAATATGCAACATTGGTGGCAGCGGTGATACTTCGTTGAAACAAAATCAGCGAATACCAGAGGTTGCTTGTGAAGAGACGTGAATGGAAATCAGCAAAAAACAAAAGAAAAGGTGCAACACGCAGTCGTTGTGACCGTAGAGAATACGAAAAGTAAAGAAGTGTAGTACGCCGTAGCTGCAAGCTGGAGCCGGAATACTTCCAAAAGGGGCAAGAAGCAGCAAGGACGCACCCCCGACAGCCGAGCAGGAGCTACGACGTGGAGTTCAGCAGCAGCACGCAGCGGTGCAGCCGTGACACGGAAGGCAGCCGAGGGTCAGCAACAGCCCAGCAAGACGCAAGACAGCAGGATGAACATAGTCATCTTTGTGTGAGTTAATTTGAAATCTTTGCAGTACTAGTTACTAAGTCGCAAATATTGTCGTTGAGAGTCTAACTGCCAGTAGGTAGAGTGCGAACATTAGAATTTCTGTATTCAGGTTTCGAAGTTTTTCTTTCGAGAAACTAGTTAACCCAAGCTCATCGAGCTTGGCCGAGGAATTTTGTTAGAGTAGATGTCTGCCACTTAGGCGAAAGTAGAGGAGCTTGTTGCTCAAGGTCAAACCGGGTGGATACAGGATCTCCGAAAATAAGTCCTTTTACAAGTGTGCGAACGATACAAGTTAGCAGTTGATGATACAAATACGGTAGAGGAAATCAGAGCGGTATTACGTTCGTTTATCAAGAAAAATAAGCAAGAGGGACCGAACCCCTTCTCCAAAGCCTCAATCAAGTACGTCCTTTTTCCCCGATCGACTCCCAGCAACACCCAGAGAATCGGTAGACACCGTACCCACATTGACAATCACGGAGATACCAAGATGGCGTTTTTTTTCCCCAGCCTCAGCAAACATGAAACCATGTCGTTTGTGCAAGAAGTCATATTCGTCAGCGGAACGTCTCAGGGACCACAATTTGAGCAGCCATTTGAACTTAAAATATGCATGTTGTCATTGCGCTGGAACTGAAAAACCAGCGGGACCGTTTTCTTGGTACGGAGGTCTCGTCAAACATTTGAAGACTCACAACTCACCGCGTAAGTTAGAACCAACCAACCCCCGTACACGCGATAGATAAACGTCCGTACATAGACGAAACACGTTTGAATTTTACTTCATTATTATTCAATTTTCTTCATACCCTCGCGTAAAGTTCGTACTTTATTCCCGCCGAACTGAGGAATGAGTATGCGTACTACGTTATTTTTGTAACACCTGCTTGTAATAGTAATAATGTTACAAAATATACTATTCCCTGCTTTAGGGTATGAAAAAAAAAAACAAAAAAAAAACGAGCACATCGCACTCGGAAATAAAGTGGCTGTCGGCGTCCATAGATCACTTTGTGTCCTCGGTGCAAAATAAACTATTATTTTCTATCCGATGTGTCTGCTTTATTTGATTTGTTTATTCATTTCTTCGCTTCACATTTCTGTACAATCCCATTGATTCACATTGTTTTGAGTGTAATGTATATTTTTCACTGCAAATCCACCAAACGCGGACACATAAGAATAATTCAGCGTTGTGGCGAAGTTATCCAACGGTTGGGTGTATAATATAACGGTAGTGCAGCGAGAACATGCGCATATAGGCACAAGAACGAAGCTGAAGCTATCAGCCGGAGTTAGTAGCCAAATGTGCAGCCGAAATTTTTTCGAATAGGACTTCAGAATACTTACAAACGCTTTTATTCCTACATTACAATTATAGTTTATGAAATATGATTTTACAAAATTCAATTGTTGCTATCTTTGGGCTGATTCGGTGCTTCATTCTCATTGATAATAGCGTGGCGTTCGGCTGTGTTACGTGCAGGCGACGATCGTTTCGATCTCCGTCTGTTTTAGCGAGGCCGGTCGTAACAGCTGCTAACTCTGGCTGCTAGCTTCAGCTTCACGACACAAAAGCGTACCAAGCGGAGGGGTATTCGGCCGCTATATCCTCGTCTCGCTTTATTCAACCTCTAGATATAGATTGTAGGATGTAGAGAAGGTATCCTGTTACCCATATGTCCGAACTCCATCAAGACGATCTTACTCCCGTTCATAATCAGGTGCGGTGGGTCTCTGTTTTGTTTTACCAGGTAACGCAATATAAACTGAGAGTCGAAGCCGCGCGCGTTGTGAGCTATACATATTACCTTTTTGTACCCGTGCACATCTCGCGTTACAAAATCCACCAGCTGTTTTACAGGGTCAACGCGGAATATGAACTCGCGTACCAAACCGCAATTAGAGCAGGGTACACATATGTCCTGCTCCTGTATGCACAGGGTGCATGCTTGCTGGGCCACGCACAAAACCTCTCAGCAAGACGAATGCCCACACGACGACGATACGGAGCGACGATTTGTTGGTACGTGGGTGTCGGACGAGCTTAAGAAGGCCGTGGCTGTGGGTTACAAAATTTTAGGCGTGCTCGAAATTTGGCAGTCAAAATCACCGCTTACGACCCGATCTCCAAACAGGGTGGTCTCTTCGCCCACTACATCGATACTTTCCTTAAGATTAAACAGGAGGCTAGCGGTTGGCCAAACGAGTGTGTCGACAAGGTATCCCGAGCGCGTTATCTGGCCGAGTACGAGCGGGTCGAGGGTGTCGCATTACAGACCGATAAAATAGAGAAAAATCCGGGGCTGCGTTCGGTCGCGAAGCTATGTTTAAACTCGTTTTGGGGTAAATTTGGCCAGCGCGAGAACCTCCCGCAAACCGAGGTGGTGAAGAATCGACAATGATTGTTGGGGCTGTTGACAAGCCCCGAAACTGAGGTGTTTGACATTTTACCGGTAACGGATTATGTACTCTACGTCCGCTGGGGCTATAAGGAGGAAAGCCTCATCCCCTCGCCGATCGCTAACGTTGTCTTGGCCGCGTACACAACGGCACACGCAAGCTCTACAGCTACCTGGAGAAATTAGACCGTCGGGTGTTGTACTACGACACAGATTCCGTTATTTACGTGCGAAGCAACGAGAATCGAGGCGAATACGACCCACCGACGGGTAACTTTTTGGGTTATCTAACCGACGAGCTGTGCGAATACGGCCCCGGAAGCTACATAAAAGAATTCGTTTCAGGCGGTCCGAAATTCTACGCTTTCTTAGTTCAACGAGCGAACGGCGAGACATCCGAGGTCTGTAAGGTAAAAGGCGTCACGCTAAATTATCAGACTAGATTGCGAATAAATTTCAAGTCTGTCCGAAGTATGGTGGTCGAAGCATCTGAAGCGATCCTGGTAGAACGCCGCGCGATACAGCGAACCGCGTTGCACCAGGTAGTTACACGCACAGTGACTAAGATATGCAGGCCGGTTCAAACGAAAAGGCGTCTCTGCACCGGAAGCTACGACACGCTTCCTTACGGTTACAAGAACGTTTCTCTGTCGTAACATTTCGTTGAGGATTATTTGAAGTAGTGAATATTATTTTAAGTAGTTGTATGTGTGTGTGTGTGTGTGTGTGTGTATTGTATTGTATTGTGTGATCATTCGGCAGTCTCTTATTCATACAACTTGCTCGTTGTATCGTCATTTTGTAATAATAAATACACATGTTTATATCCTCGTCTCGCTTTATTCAACCTCTAGATATAGATTGTAGGATGTAGAGAAGGTATCCTCTTACCCACCAGCTGTCTCTCTTGCTTTTCCATTCGGTGTTCTGTAGAGCTCCCCCCACACACACGTATAACTACACGGTGTGTGCATGCCGGGCTTATCCGTGTTACAGTAGCAGCGGACCGCGGGGAAGTGCGGGGAGAAGCTCATATTCCCGCACGCGACCGGAGCAACCGTTGAGCAAGCTGATTACGGTTGCCTATCTCCGCTAGCTGCTCCAGCATCGTGGCGGCGAGCCGTATCAGCTGATGACGCGGAGGTCGCCGTCGCAGCGGCCGCGCGCGCGTGTTCGTCGAGCTGCTCATCATCGCGCGCCCCCCGGCGGGGCCCCCTGCCGCTGATATAAAGTATCGGGTGAAACGTTGTCCGAGCACCCTGCATATACTTATATATACATCGGGTTGCCGAACATCTGATCAGACGAGTCGGGAGGATGGATACGCGGTGGCAGCATCCGTTTTCGGCAATCGTCGCCGGCCCGTCCGGGTGCGGAAAATCAAACTTTGTCAAGAATTTTCTACGCCACGCTGAGGCTATTTGTGATACGAAGTTTTCAAGGGTCGTGTGGCATTAGGCCGAATGGCAACCGCTCTACGGGGAGGCGTCGTACGAAGGAATCGAATATCGGGAGGGTCGGCCGCAACCGACCGACTATGACAGCGACACGCGACCTAAGTTACTCGTCATCGACGATCTGATGCGGGAATCGTCCAATGGGGCAGTGATCGACCTTTTTACCAAGGGGTGTCACCACAGTAGCATGAGCGTGTTTTTAATCACTCAAAATCTTTTTCATCAGGAACGTGGTCAGCGCGATATATCGTTAAACGCGAATTACATCATCTTCTTCAAAAACCCACGAGATCGCGCTCAGATACAGCATCTGGCTCGTCAGGTTTACCCTGAAGATCCACGCTTTCTGCAAGAGGCGTATCACGACGCCACGAGTCGACCGCACGGTTACCTGCTTCTGGATCTGAAACAATCTACACCCGAAAATTGTCGGTTTCGCGTCGGTTGGGAGGTTGCTCTGGTGGAGATCCAGTACCCTTTGACCTTTCAAACTATCACCTCACCCCGAAACCTGGTGAGATTTCATAGACACTACTCGAACACTCCCGAAGAGAATCTCAACGATGTACCGACAACAACGACGCGCACGCATCAGGCTGTTGGGTCGGAAAGTTTTTTCATCCCGCCTGACGTCTATACCAACGTCTGGCAAATCATCAAGGCGTTGAACGCAATCGACGGGCTCAATAAACATTTCGAGTTCGGCCTCGCTGCGACGGTGGAGGACCGTTTGGTGGTTAGTCGGAAATGCACGTGTAAGACCGGGCACTATCTATACTTTTGTCCTGATCTGTACCATCAGCTCGGCTTTGAGACATTGACGGTCAACATTGGAGAGAAATTAGTAGCTCCTCATCCCGTCAATCTCACAGTCAGGATACCATCGCAGATGTTTATCTACAGCGATCTTGTGGAGCCGCGCATCGTTGGTGACGTCTACGCACCTCTGCTGCGTATCACACCTACGCTTGGACGAAATTTTTACAACAAGGGTGGCTCGGAGAATAAGGTCATGTCACCAGCCCATTACGTACCTCTGCTGCTGAGCAGCTTCCGTACCATAGAAATCGATATAAGGGACTCTTTAGGTCAAGCGATGCCATTCACGCACGGGACATTGACGATCACGTTGCATTTCAAAAGAATACGGTGGAATACGAACTGCAAGAGAGAGAGAAAGGATGACTCATTACCAGGAGCACTACGATAATCAGGTTGGCGGTGGTGGCATAGAGCGCTTCTAGCGCTTCGAGTCGGTACGCCGCATCAGCGGGGTCACGGTATCGGAAGCTTCCTGGGAGGATTGTTTCGCCAAGCTCTACCCCTTCTGAAGAGCGGTGGTCGCGCGCTCGGAAAAGAGGCACTCAGAGCTGATGTGAACATCCTGCAGGATATGAATAACAGCGGCGCCCCGTTCAAACAAGTGTTGAAAAGTTAACTCGCGGAATCCGGTGAAAATTTGAAACGAAAGGCTACCAATAAATTAAGTAGTATGATAAGTGACTCGGGCTATAAAGCATTACGCGGTACTCGTAAACACCAGTTGATGCTCGGGCACGGTCAGAGTCCCATCAAGAGGAAACGCTCCTCGGTCAAAAAAGGGGAGAAGAAGCGTAAACTCAAAAAAGGAAAGGGTGGTAAGGTGTCGAAGAGAAAAAGGAAGACCTGTTGTCGTAAACGAACGGTGGCAGATATATTCGGAACCAACTAAGCAAGGAGTGCAACATCACCAGCAATGGCATACCTACACGCGCATTCGTGTGAGTGCCTGAAATCGGTGTTGGACTTATTCTCTTTACCGCCGACACAGACAACGATAGAGAGCGGACAATGGGTACACTACAAGCCTGTGTCCTCGCTCACGGATGATTCGCCGATCGAGTTTATGGTTCCAGGACTCAGTGACGAGTACCTGGATCTGTCCCACACGATGCTCAGCCTACGCGTCGCCCTCCGCCCGCACGACAATCCGGCTCCGGCGACAAAAACGTCTACTTCTACTTCACCTTCGACGCCTAGGGTCGGACCTGTAAACAATCTGTTGCATTCTGTTGTGGCAATAGCTGAGCCAGCATCCCAATTTCGTAAGGCCTACACCACAGCACGCAATAGTAGCGAATTCGCATGCATCAGCAAGGCAGTCGTATTGCATACTTCTGACCTAGTTGATGCATGTTAATATAAGGCCCGGATTTGGGCTAGGGGAAGGATTAATGAGTCAGTCAGTTAGTCGGACAGTGTGTCTGAAAGAGTCGGTAGCCGAAGCTACGTTAGTACTGGGCCGAGCCCTGATTGTAATTAAGACTCAAACTACGGCAAGTGCCAGGAACAACTTCTTTGTATAACATCCACCCGATTTCTTTTCAAATAAATATACTCAAACTGTTACCGGTTATACCACCCTCGTAACTAAGTGTGAGGACCTTTATTCCTTTCCTCCGGGAACTACCCATATCCCCCTACTGGGAGGTAAACCAGATACAACAATTCGCTATTCAGCCAAGCGGATGTATTCTTCAATTAGAAACTCGTCTCACCGGCTAACAACGCATACGCGTACAGAGCTTACATCGAGTCGTTGCTCAATTACAACACGATGGCGAAAAAATCCCATCTCTCAACTACCCTCTGGTACGATGATACAGCCGGGCACATGGAGGCACTTAGTGATGCTAACAAAGGATTCGTACAGCGGCAAAAACTTTTGAGTTCCGGCGGCAGCGTGGATTTGATTGGACATCTTCACTGCGATGTGTTTAATCAGGAAAAATTTCTGCTCAACGGTGTCGAGTTACGCCTGCGGCTTGTGAAATCGCGTGACGCCTTTTGTCTCATGGAGAGCGGCAACGAACACAGTATACATATACTCGAAGCCTCGCTACTCGTGCAACGTGTTACGATAAACCCAGGTGTCTTACTCGCTCACGCCAGAGCTCTCGGCGAAGGTACAGCAAAGTATCCGCTTACCAGAGTCGAGGTAAAGACAATGACGATTCATGCCGAGGTGCAGGGGGAGACGCTAGACAACGTCTTTCTCGGTTAGCTGCTGAGAAGAATGATTGTGGGATTCGTCGATAACAAAGCCTTCAATGGTGACAGAGCATTTTACCCGCTGAAAATCGCAAATGCGCAATCTACCATCAGGTGCATCTTTGAAAACTGGGAACCCATATATGAACATTACTGTACATTCCGGAGCTAGGAAAACCTAAAAGAATTCAGTTTGATCATGGTACCCAGTTCACTTCAAACTTATGGTTAAACAAGTTGAAAAAAGAGGGAATTATCCCCATATTCTCGTCGATAAGACACCCGCAAGGGAACATAGCAGAAAGAGTCAATCGAGAAATAGGACGTTTCTTTCGCACGTTGTTAACAGATAGGCATACTTCTTGGATAAATTGGATTGAAATAATTGAATCCTGAATGAACGAGGTATACCATGATACAATTGAATTTGCTCCATCCGAAATACAGTTAAAAGAAAAACCTAAAAGATTTTGGGAACAATGGATTACCACAAACAATACAGGATTAGACTATAACTTAAAGCTTCGCTTAGTAAAACAAAATATAAAGAAAAAAGGTAGCCAGCGTGCTAAAAGATTCAATGAATCACATAGAATAACTACTTTTAAGATAGGAGACTTAGTTTAGGTGAAAGCGTTGAATGTATCTGACACTTCTACGATCTCAAGATCCAGGATCAGTCGAAAAGTTGCAGTCTATAGGTTAGTCTCTACACGCTTGTCAACCTAAATTATAATAATATTTTGAATAAATCTCGTGAAAAAAGATCTACAGCATCGTTATTGGCAAATACCTGCTCCATACTTTCAGCTTTAGCATAAGTTTTCAGCCTGGACCATCTTGTTGCAGAGAGCAGCCATCTTGGATACCGGCGAGAGGATATGAGAGAGAGAGAGACAGAGAGAGGTCGCTGTGACATTTCAAAAGTATAAGACTTTCAGGTTACTCACATAGGTTCGCCATCTTGGATTTTGAAGAACAGGTCCGTCATCTTGGGTTTTGAAGAACAGGTCCGCCATCTTGGATTTTGAAAAGACCGGGGGTCACCATCTTGGAGCAGCCGCCATCTTGAATTCCTGAAAGTTCAATTACCCCGGCGGAGACGCCGCCACCTAGCCGCCATCTTGAACTCCTGAGAGTTCATTGAGCCCGGTCGCGCCAGTGACGTCATTTGTTATGACGGGCCATGGCTGTCACTTACTACTGAAGAGAATGAAATATATTGTCGTATAATGAGACGTTACGTATAGCAAGAAATAGTGTTACATATAGGTGATAGTTGGGATAGTGTCTTATGTTGGTGACGCCTCATATAACAATGACGGCGGAGTAAGAATGGGGGGTTCGTCACATATAACAATGATGATGGGTTAGGGATGGGAGTATCGTCACATATAACAATGTGTGAAAGTGTTAGATATCTAAGGTACAGCGTGGTACTTTGAGGTAAGGAGAGGATAGGATGGTCAGGTATGAGCCAGTGAAGGTGGTTGTGACTGCACAGGGAGATCGACTTTTTATGAACCTACGACCAAGGGAGCCGAAGAAGTTGGATCCGTATGGTCCGGAAGATGGGTGTCCTAGCTGTATGCTGCAAGATTGGGAGCTCCTGTCCTAGGCCGGTCCTTCCAACTCGGTACTTCCAGTCACAAGGTGCGTTCTGTTCCGTGGTCCACCTTGGAGAACACGCATACTTCTGACCTCGCGTTGATACTGACTCACGGGTAAGGGGGTGGCATCGCTTTTATCCCATACGCGTTCGATCGGGTCGGGGATGGAATGCCCTGGTCAGGTGTTTTGGTCGCGGGTTACCCAAGACTCCTACCCATGCAGTCCATCCCACTTATTCACTAGGTCATACCTGTGTCGAAATTGCTGATTCGGGTGTTGCAAGACAGCTCATTTGTAACAAAAAGATGAGAGAAGATGCCTTTACGCGATTCAACGGGTGCTATAGATCGAACGCCTTTGGCAGTGCCGCAAGAGCCATCGGCATGTATGCCAATGAGTCCAAGAAACGCGTATGCCCTACGTCCATCAACATAATCTTAGTCCTGTTCATGATAAGATACGGGTGAATCTTGATTTCGCTCGTCCAGGTGACGCAATATGAACTGATAGTCGAAACCACGTGCATTATGAGCTATGCATGTAACTCTTGTGAACCGCGTTCCATCCCGCGTGACGAAGTCTACAAGCTCACAGGGTCGTCTTTAAAAATAAACTCACGCACAAGACTGCAGTTCGTACAAGATGTTCCCCTGTCCGGTTCGTATATTATGCAACGGGTGCTCGCCTGCTGGGCTACACACAGATTGGGAACGTGCAGATTCGTTACATACGGCCCGGAAACGGCGATAAGCGGGCGTTGCACTGCTTGCTTATCCAGCGCATTTCCCCTCGATCATTCGCTCGGACAAAGAATCAGTTGAGTTGGGAATGCGCCTAACCCGCAGAGCAAGTCACAACCAAAATCAGCAAATTGACACCCCTACCATCGGGGGGACCGAGCTGTGCTTAAACCGTCAACACCACCCAAAAATCGGTCATGTTGTGGCAATTGCTCACCCAGCGCCCTAATTTCACAAGGCTTATACCGCAGTGTCCGCAGGTATGCGCAATAGTAAGGAAGGTGCACTGTTCAGTGACGTAAAAGATTTAATACAGTTCCTGACCGAGATCCGAAGGGGAATCATAAACCCGACTGTGCTCGCACCAGCCAGGATCTTCGAGAGTCTTTTGTCGGCGCTGCCACATTTGCCACCAGGGCACAGCTTTCAAGTATGTACATCTGTCGAGAGCGGGAGCATCTAACTTGACGACAGTGGCTGCTATAAAGTCATATGGGCGAGAAGACGCAATAGTCACGGTCATAGAAATACCCCTGATAACCACTGAGCAGTATAGCGTGAATAAGATATGTCTTCTGCCAGCAAAAGCTCAAAATGACACATACTGTTATCTAGAAACTGAAGAGGAACTTGCCGTAGTAGACCATGAATATCGAAGTTACTTACATCATACGCATGCGAGAAGCGGATCTAGCGACGTGCAAACGAATAAGAGCTCGCTACTTATGCGACCCGAGACGTCCCACAAGCGCTACAGGAGCAGGATCTCCCTGTAAGATCGCGATGTACGCTAAATTAGATATACAGCTCTCGAAATGCTCCAACAGAATAGCCAACTTGAATAAGGCATTAGCGATAGTTCTGCGGAGACCGGGAACATGGTTGTACGTAGCACCAGAGCCCAAGGTTATCACCATAGCTTGCGAGGGATAACCCATGGAACGAGAAACACTGATAGGCAATGGCACGTTAGCTCTGAACGGAAAATGCGCTGTAACTGCGAAAGATTTCCGAATCGAAACGCTACGAATACATCAGGGTGAGCAGAGTTTTACCTGCCGACGCTCAATCTCAGCTTACACGACAACGATTGGGAAGCGATTCCAAAATCTAATACTCCTAGTGATGGTGTAGTGTTGAAAAGTGTCCTGCGAGACGCTCACGAACTAAATTCACTAGGTAAAAGCCTAGAACAATTACATAGGAAATTAGATGTTAAGAGTCACGCCCACGCACGGCACTGGCCCTACGTGACATCAACCTATTCCATAAGTTCGATTTTACTGATATGCATTTTAGGGTTTGTAGTATATAAGTGCACACCCTTAAGTAAAATAATTCTAGGATGTAGAAAAGCGACGGTACAGGCAGCGACACCGGACCCATCGCAACCGCGGAAACAGCCATCGCTGTGCGACTCATGAAATTATCATGAAAACTTCGTGCAAAAGCATTATCTCACAATAACCTGTATGAAACACTCTTTACTATAATGAAAATTATCGTTGATTAGATATTGAGGATGTTCATGTTCAGATATTCGCGCGTCTCTCCACCATTACGTGGCGAAGTTGAAGAGCCAATCGAAAGAAATCATCGATTGTCTCAACTCTTTTTTATAGGAACTCTAGCCACGTGTAAAATACATAGACATATAAGAATAGACTGCGTGAGCGAGTCGAATAGCCGATACAGGAATAAAAAGAGACAGCTGCATATGGGGTCCCTCTCTGTCATTGTCTAAGCGCGCATGCGCGGCTCACGCGGCAGAAGCAGAGTTGGTTTGGGTCTGCTACGTGCTACACTATTTATTTTTCGTTGGATAATTGTTTGTGACAAACGATATTTATGATCGGTTTTCGTTTTATCATGCCTACATTGAACGATTTTAGAAAATTGTGAGTAGTAATGCACGTTGCATATTGTGGTTATGGATGAATATGCTAGCACGCATGCGCGATTAGATAATGACAGAGGGGGCCCTATATGCAGCGTTCTCTTTCTATTCCGCTCTCGCAGCCGCTTACACGCTAGCCCACCATTCGCGCAGTCTATTCTTATATGTCTATGGTATAATAAGCATAGAGTGACGCCGCGCTAGTTTCCACCACGCCCGATAGATGCGGGAGTCTATAACGGTGTTACGTACGGCCCTGAGACCGCGCTGCACGTGCCTTGTACCGCCTGCTTACCAAGCGCATTCCTCCCTCGCTCACTCGCTCGAACCTTCCGAACATGAGCCGGGAAATTCGACGCACAGGAAGTATGAGGTGATCTAGAATCAGCAATATCCACCCCTACTATCCGGGAACCGAGCTGTATTGAAACCACCAAAGTTCCCGAAAAGGCAGTCGAAATCAAGGAGCGAAGCTAGTCAAAGTGACTTCTACCAGGATCAAGAACGGAGGGCTATCCACTGCATAACACCAGCGTCAATTCAAGGCTATCAGGCCACTGCTGGATGCCACGTTCGCCAAGCATCTCCGAGGAGACTCAACGGCTCACTTAGCCTAGCTCTGGACGGATATCGGATCCAACGCGACGATTTCTGGGACTCAGGTCGAAGATGACAGCTCGGTAATCGGTGGTACAGTAATATTCAAAGAGCGATTTGGACCGTAAATCGGTCTCTGCGCAGTAAACAAGTTAGCCGGAAATGGGTAGGCATTTATGAATATTACTCTACCTCACAAAGATCATCTCTGTCCCATCCTGCGAAAACTCCCCGGCTCACCTTCTCTTTCCTATTACCTGAGATCTGGGAAAAACCAAATATCCCTATAACGATTATCACCCATCACACCTATGTAGCGATAAACTGTATCTCTAGTTAAGACACACGTTACAGGAATGAATGCAAGTAATCGACAACCTAAAATAAGCTATGTAAAAATATATTGTTAATAAGAATGGACTGTGCTGAGGCTTCGTGACCGCACAGCGCCGAAATTCCTTCGATGCGGAAACTAAAACTGCTGAGCCCAGCTGGACTCAAACTTGCACCTCATAGGCTGATTAACTCGCGCATTAATACAACAATGCAGCGACTGCAGCCTCCTGGATGATCCTATATTTCGCGAGCACTATTTTGACATTGTGTTCTGTGAATTGATGCCTTCATTTTATCGTAAATCACAGCCGATATTCAGCAGTGTGTTTCAATGGACTCTTAAGCTTGGTGTGCGTGCGTACATGTGTATGTGTGTGCGTGTGACGTTATTTCACGTCTTGCGGAGTGCAGAGGTTTGCACACATCTGTCGTCAAGAACGACACCCTTCGATCAGTCGTGGTCTTCAGTCATTGCAGAGATTAACAAATAAAATGGTGAAGAGGCTCCTGATTGGCAGCCAATAAAATGAGGGTTATTGGTATCTCATCCCGAACCTCTTCAACGCTTTTTAATGACTATCATGAGCTGAGACTTCAACTGAACGAAATGTCGGTCCTGACGGCTGATGCGTGCATTGCTCTGCACATCGCAAGATAGTGATGCCTTGTTTATATTGGTGCAACTGGTACACTGATTGTGAGTAAAAAAATTAAAGAAAAAAAAATGATATAAAATAACGTTACGTCCGGCCCACAGCCGACTTCGCCTCCACCACTATCTGTAATCTTATGCTTTCTATCCTATGCTCCTATTTCTCTACCTTTTCTCACGCTGACCCGTTGCACACGGCTCTAGCAAGTGCAACGAGTTAGCAATCCTTCAATCCCCACCTTCTACTGTCTTCCACATCTTGAGGAATCTCTCATCTTCTTCTCTACTGTTTTCTCTCACCCACTTCACTTCTAATTCGACTCTTCAAGCTTACAGTTCTAATTTAACTCCTCAACCATACACATCTATCTAATCCAGCAGACACCATTTCCAATCCAATCTTTCATTCTACTTTCCTAATCAGACGGTCGTTTCCAACTTCCCTTTCACTCATTGACTCCGACCCAGTTTCCCCACATTGTACGCATTATAATTTGAATACATCATCTGAGTTGACTACATATTCGCCTCTCATTTTCGAACACGCTCCTCATCACCTTCCCTTACTAGGGTATTACCCATCAATCAGGGCGCGAACCCAAGAATTGCGGATCATTGTCAAGGTCCGACATAAGAACTGGTGGCAGCGGTCTGACTGTCAGTTCATCGGATGGATATTTTACAACAAACAGGCATGAATTATACTTTTTTCCAAAAAATTGTCTTCCCTACATGGGGAGGACCGCTGAATTTTTGAATTTTTTGTCCTAACCTATGAATTTTTACAATAAAACTTGCAGAGCGTGCAATTTTTTGGGTGCGAATACTTTATTCTTCATAGGATAATCCATTTCCAGTCAAGATGAGTCACGAAACTGAGTTTAATGGCAAAATTTTGAAGTAATGCGAACGGCGCTAAATTCCGAAATATTTTTCAAACTTTGGCTACGTTAAGACTCAAAGGGCCTATGAGATCGAACGAAGCATGGTGAACCTCATATTTTGGCCCAAGGAAACACCCCTAGCAGTTTGGTCCAAAAGCGTTACCCGGAGTTGGGACACTTTCCTTGTCAGTTGTGTTCGACATCGCGCAAAGTGATTCAGAGACACATTATTTAATTCCAACCAAAACCCACAACTAATTATAATCGAACAGTGTAACGTAAACTTGAATATCAATCCCTAATCTAAGGAACAGAAATTATCATACATCCAAAGTGTATAATCGTGTCATTGGATATACCATCCAGGGTTTGATTAAGGTACCATCCATTTTACTATTCGGCATTTTGCACCATTCGATTATTCCTCTATATTCTCAGTGACATGTAATTTTTCCTCTCATGTTTTCCGATTACAAGAAGTGTTGACAAGCTGGAAGGGTTATACTGTTACAGACTCACCACAAATCGCATTCCTTGGTATCGGTTCTTTCTATTAGTTTCTTGGGGTTAGTTTGTAGTGATATATCGTGTATTCGACGACCGAGCCAAGTTTTATCTCGACCACCTGTTTGGCAGAATATACGTCAACTTTTACCAGACATTTGTTTTAGATCCATTCATTTCGATTCACCCTTTCATCTATCCCACTTTTTCCATTTATCATTTGTGAGGTTTCTTAGTCCAGTCCAGGCGAGGCAAGATAGAGCTCATTCTTTCCCAATTTACGGTTTACTCTATCATTAGTACTATTATTTATCACGTACATACATGGCGTGAACCGTACAGTAGCGCCGCTCGGCTACGTCCTCACGTCACATACTTTTGCAGAAGAGCCAGAAGTTGGACACCAAAGCGCCCGTCAACGTGATATCGAGGAAATACTGCGGTATAAATTATGGTGCAAGTTGTCCCTTCAGCACGCCCTGCACATCGGTGAATGTGAACATCAGTGTGCGGTCCGGTAATGACGACATCGCCGTCGTTCACCTTGACCAGTAGCCTACTCTGAGATCAAAGTTTGTTTGCCAATTGAGCGGCTGTAGGTACACCGTGGGGACACACAGGACTCCGGTGGTATCGGATCGCACCGTGTTGACGAATAACTTCAGTCGGTCTATGGTCTGCATGGTAAGCGGGAATAAGGGATTCGGCAGGCCCCAAACTCGCACCTCATAGGCTAATTACCACGCGCATTAATACATCTAAATTGCATCAACGGCTTCTTGGGCTATGCAGTCCTAGAAACCGTGTCTTTCTTCCATCAAGTCGCGAGGCGCGCGGTCGAATAGAACCCGATTAACATCATTCAAGCTGGAGTCAGTGATCGAAAATCTTAATTGTGACGACCTGAAAGTCTTGCGTTAATCGTTAAACTTGAGCAGGGTTGGGTTGGAAAACCTTTAATAGTGACCGGCTCAAAGACTCATATCAAAGACTCATTAATTTTGCTCGATCACAGCGATCGATAGTGTTAAAAATAGAATTAACTTTTCCAATCAACACTCGTAGCATTGACTTTTCTTTTCTCCGAAATTCTACTTCATTCGTTTCATTCCGTAAATCGTGTGCGAGTTTGAGGACTGACCATCTCAGGGAAAACAACATTGTCGATTCATCAGCGACTGCCCTGATTACGAACAGATGAGGTAACGGCGGCAAGCAGCTCAAGTCCGACGGCCCCTACACGTGGTCTCGAGCTTCGCTACAGTCCTCTCCAACCAAGCTAAGTTTATCTGCGTAATATTCACGACTCTTTTCAATACAAAATTGTTACTATTAATCTTGTACTGCATTGTTGATTTTCCATTTTCTATTTTATCAAGTTCTGCAAGGAGAATCTAAGTCGATTCAATATTCTTTCAACTGAATTATAGTTTTTTGTATTCGTGTCCGTTGTACATCAACGTTAAGCAAGAGCATGGTGTGATGGGGAATAGTACCCTTATTTGAAGAGGGATCAGATCGTAGAATTATTTCGACACAAACATTTACACTACACCTTGAAACACATTATTACACCGGTAGAACAACAGATATATCCCGATACTGTCTGTTACGTTTTTATTATATTTTGGGATTAGCTTTCTTGATTTCAATCCCTAGTGGCGTATAGGGATTTGTTAGCCACTAGAGGAGTATACACACAAAAAAAAGTACTGTGAAATTTACTATGTGAATGGTAACTATATGGTCAGCCCTTTTTTTCAGTAGAAATTGCAGCAATTGTGGTGTTTGGTACATTGGGTCAAGTAGCTTCAATGTCTATAATGAGTAAATATTATCACAATTGTTGTAATTTCTACCGAAAACAAGAGCTGACCATATAGTTACCATTCACATAGTAAATTTCACAGCACTTTTTTTTCCGTGTATATGTATATTTGTTTCTCGTGTTTAATTAAAGAATATAGTATCCTTTTACCTACTAATCATTATCAGTTCATTCATCACCTTTTCTTTCACATCCTCAATTAATTAGTTTTCAGTTAAGTTTAGGCCTCATCCCTTTAGATAATAATTTAGGGTTCTGTATAGAACCAGCGGCAGACGTACCCATATTACCGGCTCACTGCGAAGTGAGTCTCTTTAATTTTATTATTTAGGTTTGTCCCGTGTGACCCAATCTCAGACATCAGCCGCTCGGATGCGTGTATCTTTATCCGCGGTTAATTAATACCTCAGGTATTAATCGATAGAGAGTTTAACTAATGATTGGCTCATACGTGACAGCGGTATCGGGAGGCCACCTCATAATCGTGGACACCATGCCTGCGGATGTTCCATTGACATGCGACAATCCGCCGTCGATGTATCACGTGGACGAAGGACGCACCAACGTGGTTATCGAAAAACACGGGATCAGGCAATCATCCTTCAGGGTTCTGTTGTCGGCGCAGGCATCCTCGGCAGTCGGCATGGGAAGCGCCCGATCGCGTTCCCCGTGCCCCAAACAAGACGACATCATTTTTCAGTGCGATGGCGAAATACACGACTTCGAGATCGATGACGGCAATCAGTGCTTCGATAGAGTCCACGGCATCTTGGATAAAACCATCGCACCGATCCGTGCCGGTTATGCGATCGAGCAGCACACGGACGCGAAGGACTGCACCACCGGCCAGTACATCAACTCGATAACGAGTGAGTTCGTGTGGAAATTTCTGTCCGACAACCTCACATTCTACGTGTTGGCGGTAATCGTAATGATACTGATTTGCCGCTGCAAATGTCGTAGAAAGTGTCGTAGGTCTAGTTGGATCATCAAGTTAGAACTCACAGACTGCCAAAGCTGTATATATGTGTGAGTTGTAAAAGAGTATTGTTGAGGTGGGTTCTATCAATCTCATCCTAACACAGAGCCTGCTATGATATAGTCCTTGCCCTAAGAATTATACAAGGAGTTGCCATTCGAGACGGCGTAAGTTCAACTATCCACTGATGATGCGATGTGTGTATCAATGTGTTGATCCAGAATGTGTCGAAATTCTCTTGTTTATCGTAGACATTGCGCGGAGACTGGAGAGTCCTTTCGTTGGTTGGGTGGCGTCGGTGCAAACATGTATTGGTTCCTTTAAGATTTTCGCTTCTTGCGCCTCTCGAGCTTCGC
The DNA here is from genome assembly GCA_963989295.1 of Ametastegia equiseti. Taxonomy (NCBI): domain Eukaryota; kingdom Metazoa; phylum Arthropoda; class Insecta; order Hymenoptera; family Tenthredinidae; genus Ametastegia; species Ametastegia equiseti. The sequence continues at coordinate 21,384,247 of OZ022389.1, read as the reverse complement.
AATATATAGCATAGCACACGATGGTGCCACAGTCCTAGGCCTCGCTCCCGAGACGTTCAATGCTAATTTATTATAAAACTTCTGCAGAATGGCTAGGTATGACTTCAAATTGCTATTGAATGATCGCTATGAATATTCATTCCTTGAATGCTCGATGAGTTTCTTTATGATGTTTGGAAAATTAAATAATTGGCATGTTTTTTTAGTCTATTATGGCTTTTGAGGTTACTCCCTCTTAGATATAGTCGGGACTCGGGTTAGATCGCGTTTACTAGCCGACGGTGGGTCAGCGAGTTCAATACTATCTTTCGTCGTCTCTTTCTCGGTCGATAATTCCGGCGCTCCAGTGTTTTATGCACCTGTTGTATCAATAGCTGAGCCGGCACGCTAATTTCGCAAGCCTATGATCAGCGAGATACTGCAGTAACTCTAATAAGTGCAATACCAAGGAATGCGTAACATCAGCAAAGCAGTTGCAGTGCATACTTCTGATCGAGCATAGGGTAGTCAATATAGAGCCTTGATTTGGAATTTACGGGTAGCCTTATAGAAGTGGAGTTTGAGAAGAGGAAACTGTGTTACGCATAAACAAATGCCATTGCTCATGTTAATACTATTTAGTTAACAAGGATTGCTTTGCATTGAATCAGAGTGACCGCTTATTATGATTATAACGCTGGACTACAATTGCCGCTGTGGTCGCCCGAAAGCGTTCTAATGCATGTAAAATCGCATCATTCAGAAACCCTCAATCCTCACGAGCGTGCCGGTCTAGGCATTCGTCCCCCGTTACCCTCACCGTTAGGCCCATTTTGATCAGCTAACAACCCCATCCGATCCATCCTTTACCGCTAAAGGGTAGGTCACAAGAACAACATCGGCGGCTGTGATCCTAACGATCTACCTCTGCATGTCAGACGAGCAACAAACTCAACCCTTAAACTATCGTCACACAAGTGTACGATCAACGATCACCGACACTGAGCCGAATTGATAATAGATTTTGCTACTTCAAAGTTTCTCATTTGGTCTTCGTGCTGGAGCAAAGGTGTTCAACTTCGAATGCAGTTTATGACGTAAAGTTGGTTGGACTGTTTTTATGCATATTTACTGATTACATTGTACATGATCAGTAACATTTCTGGCACACTTTCTAAACGATCAATTCAATGAAATCGAAATGAAATCGATTATCAATTACGAAAGAGTCACGAGTTCACTCGGTAATGTTGACTTTAACACATCTATTGATCCTGTTTTATTTTTCATTTTTTCTAATACTGAATCAGTCTCTTTAGATCATTCATTCTCATACCTACGTATAATAATCTCTATGCAATTATCAGTATCCAAATCAAATTATTGACCTCAAATTCAACCTTAAGTATAAGATCGATGAAATAAACTCTTTATGAAAAAGAAATAGAGAAAAAAAGACTAAAGCTATCCGTGTGTAAATTGATTTTGCGAATAACTACACCATAAGTTATTCGACTCCCAATTCAATTTCTCAGTTTCAGGGTTTTAATATGAAATCGATTTTATCGTCAGTTTTTCGACTCCACAGAACTGAAGTTTGGTTCTTCAAATTTAAACTCAGTGATTCAGCTGCTAATTAACGCTTGTCCTAAATCTCACGAGAGTGTCACATATATTTTTGTAATATGTTATTATTGTCCCCCTTTTTTTAGCCATTTTCGCCCTCCTTTTTTAAAATATTCGCTACTGTTCCTTCGTTTTGGTCGTTATTCTATCCCCCCCCCCCCCCCCCCCCCCTTCTATCTTAGTCTATGTTCATTTTATTATATATATAAGATTTTACTGGTCTCTAATAAGTTGATTAGTTTTACCGAAAGGATTGGGTGAAACAGGACTGTAAGTCGATTTGAACCCCGTTTCTTGGGGATTAGATGTGGAACATAAGTCAGCTACATTTAACAAAAACATGTTCTTATTATGGAAAAAATAATTTTCAACTTCAGATCATGTTCCACCCGATGCTTCAGGTTTAATTTCTAAGTTCGTAAAAGGTAATCGATCTCTAAAGAGGAATTGTAGATTTAAACTGGGCGCATCCACAATGCCGTGTTCAGAATTGACATAGGACGAGTTTTTCGCGTTTTCTTCCTTTTTTAATATTTTATTTTTTCGTTGAAACCAGAATATGGAGAAACAGTTTTCGAAGAGTGAATGTGGCCGGTTTCGATCTATCAGCTGACACTTTTTGTCAGAAACTTACTCTAAATTCCCAACCATATATAGTTGTAATTTGGTCTGAATTGAAGAATAAGAATATAGCTATAACTACAATGCACATTAATTGCGTTGGAAAAATGTTCATCGTCGAGTTATCAACTGTACCCAAGCCAGATTTATGGCAGGACCTAATACGAGCACAGTCACATCATTTCGGTTAATTTTGATGTCAGATATTTCTAATTTATAGGTAGTGAAATCTCGTTTCTCCGGAAGTCGCATCTTCATCCTGCAGGAGGTATTTCATTATACACCAATTGAAGAAATTTTCGTAGTTCTCAAGTGTACTGCGCCAAATTCGTTGAGTCATGTATGTAATTGACGCTGCATTGATGGTTCCTGGTTAATTGTTATTAAGACATTCCCTCCTTGATGTATTTCGAGAGTGTTGTTCCATTATTGGTGTGGAGTTGAGACTCGTTGTTGGAGACAATACATCACAAAGTTGGGATCTTGGAAGCCATCCCTTACTAGGTTACTTAAGATGACTTAGGTGACAGATTCGGAAATATTCCCCATTCCTGTATGTATAGGAAGGTCTTAACGATAGTCCGTTTAATCGTAAGCTGAATTTTCAGAGACATCGTCCATTTGTCATTCATAATATAAGATTGTCGCTTGAGGAATACACATCGATAAATCGAAATCCTAGAAACCACCCTATTCACGAAAGATTCATCAATACTCGCTCAGCGACAAAGGTTCTCATTCTCGAGTACGGTGATTAAATGATTACATATCTGCAATCCATTTTCTACCTATTCGGTTGACGATCTGCGCTGATTGATGCCGAGCACAAGTCCGCGTAACGAGGACTGCGTTTATTCGATATCCATTCAACCGTCAACACCTTTATTGGTTTTTTCTTGAAATCGTACAAAACGGCTACTATCTATTCGATGGTTGTGCTGGACTCGATGACGGTGATAAGAAAATTTGCAGATTCCACTGTTTATGGTTTTGTTTTGACAATTATTTCAATTTTTGTAGTCTCCGTTTTCCGAAGTTTATTGATCAATGTGACGAGGACATGATTATGATGATGGTGATGATTTTCGATATTAGATCGTTGATGAAAATGCAATTGAAATTGTTAATTGCGATGCCTCGATCTTTTGTATCTTCGGTTTCTTCTCGTTTCGTCCCAAGTAATTGGCTGGTTTAATGTCTTTTGTTCTGTCTCTTCTCAAACGATCTTGGGATGTAATGAAGATTCTTTTAAACGAGTTGCAAGCGATGCAATTACTTCACGCTCCATCGATAGGTATACATGACTTTTCAGCTGAATGTTGCAGAATACAGCATCGATTGCGTAAAAAACGAGATATTTCACACGGTCCGGAATAGTTGATCTTTCGCTTACAGTTGTAATTATTAGTTGAGATTATAGCAGGTAAGATGGAAGGGACTCGATATAATGCAAAGAAAAGTAATCCGATGATCCAGTATCACATAGCGATACTTTACTATGAAGAAAATCAAAAAGTCCACGCAACACGGTATAATCGAGAGTTTTACCCAGATCAAGATATTTTTGTCTAAACGCAATACGTACAGGAGTGACTTACTAACTAACGATCAAATAGCAAAGATCCTAAAACTAATGCGGATGTCGCTTCCGCGGCTACTCGCTCAATTTTATCTAACCCAGGGAAAAGGCTTGGGTCCATATTCAGCACTATGGCTATATCTTGAACCTTGTCTTAAGTCTTATGGGCTAAAGGTGACCCTAACGCTTGAAAGCGACTGCTGAATACGGGCCTTCCTAATCAAAGTATATATGGCAAAATCATAATCGTAAGCGATAATAACTCAAATAAAGTAATAGATAGACAAAAGAGATGAAAATAAACTTGAGAAATCAAATAATACGAATCTTAGCAAGAATTATACTTAGTTTGGCCAAATCACGAGATCGCTTCTATGAATATGTACTGTCAACAAATCTTTGAGGGGTACAGAGAAACGCATTAAGAAGAGAAAATAAAGGTAAAGATCCGAAAGATACGATACTCAAAGATGTATGATTTGCTCGATAGTCTCGCAAGCTCGTGATTTTACATGAAGAATCAGGTCTTACTTTATCAGCGTTTTCGCCGATTTATGGAGCGACACGTTTACAAAAAAAACTTATTATTTCACTTATGCACTAACGGAAAAAGAGATAGTCATAAAAAAAGAAGGAAGAGAGGTAAGATAACGCTACCTCATCGGCGGGAACGGCGTACTCCGTAAACGGTAAATCAAAAAGATAAAGGTAAACAAGAAAAGGAAGGACTTAGCGCCAGGATTGAAAGGAAAAAATCGAAGATGTAGAGGGTCTGAAGGAAAGAAGGGAACGGAAAAAGGAACTGATTTTTACACATATGGATTATCGAGGAAGCTGGGGGACACGTCTGTCTAGCTGAAGCGACGATCGGCAAATATATCGAGGTCATCGAACTCCTTGCTCCAACACTTTGCAATACGTAGGGGTGCTCCGGTTATCCTGATTGGCTTAATTCCGTCATCTGACTCTTGAAATCTTCTGTACGTTGTTTTTCCCTCTTCCGGCTGTCGTTACATGTTTTCTTCCCCGACATTGAATCTACGGCGGAATCTCGATGGCCACAAGATACTAGACGATAAGTTGTAAATAGACTCATTCGTCAATTTCTTCGTCGATGTTCACTTCGTAGGTTTTTTAGCAGCCGCGAAGGACATCTATCGGTAATTGTCACGCTAGACACAATCAGGCCCAACTCGTGAAGGAATCCAACATGAAACGCCAGACATCTGTATCGGAAATCTTCCCAGGATATAATCTCAAAAACGTTTTCACAGCTTCCGAGATACATAATAAGTGTTGAAGATGATTTGATCTTGGTTGACAAACTTCGGTACGAGAGGCTTCACAAGGCGTTTTTACGCATGCAACCCGATACGCCATCTTCTAGGCATCCATCGCATAGGTGTGGCTGGTGGAGGACGACGTAAGGATATATTTCTTCATCCCCGCAAGCTGCCTGTTCTCTGGGGAACCTGGAACCTTCTCCTGCTATGTACGGTACTGGATGTTCCTTCTTGGTTTTTACACCTTTTATTGCCTCGACGATGGTTATTGATTCGGGATTACTGCGGGACGGTAATTTAGGCGTCAGGATACCCTCAGAGCAGTGGTTCCAAGCTGATTCCTCCCTCGGCGGTAGATTCAACAGACGTGCTCGAAGTTATCGGAAGACAGTACAATATCGGTTCAAGTAAATCTAATTAGTCTATTTTTCCTATTTTGCCATTTTTTTCTGAGCTAGGTCGCGAGACGTGTCTCTGGGTTTCTGCGGGTCTATTACCCTGGTGACTGGTGACCTAACACCGCATCACAATTATATATAGCTAGTTATGTACCTGGATACTTCATATCTATAATAATTTCTAATTGTAAGGCTTCAAATGCACGTAAAACGTTCGAAAACACAGCAATATCATCTGTTTTTTTTTTTGTTTTTTTTTTTTTCATTCGGTATATATGTAACATATCTATGATGTATGAACCTCGATTACATTCTTCGGATCTCTCTGAACAACCGCCTAGATCACCAGCCAATGACGTATGATTTTACTTAGTTTTCGAATGTCCCACACCTCTATAAATGAATGATCAGAGACGTAAAAAATGGTGAAGTCAACGAACCGAGAAAACGTTACATTGACGCCTGAGCGGAATATCATCCCATCTCAAAATGTGATTAGGATGATGTCCCGCCCAGGCATACTCATGTCTATATAATTCAACTTCTGTGTGCGAAATTTTATATCACGTACCTAATTTCCATGTCATTAAGAGACCCGGGAAATATGCAGTGGAAGTTAGATTATAGAGTGCTTGCAAATTCCTGACATTTTTCAGAAGAATAACCTTGTAACCAGCAGAAATCCAGATAATTCTCATCTCTGAAGTATTATTTCCAACAATAGGAGTTGTGAAAATACAAGAGCGTTTGTTATTTTCTCGAATATCTTCGAATTGGTGATACCAAATGAATTGTGCTTTCAAGATTCAATGAATCAAGGGGGATGAGTTAGTTACGTCCAGCATGCAGCCGACTTTACCTCCTCCTGCACTATTTGTAACCTCACGCTACTCATTCTCTGCTCCTATTTCGCTACTTTTCTCACGCCAACCCGTTGCACATGACACTATCAAATGCAACGTGTCAGCTAGGGGAAGTTTGGGTAGTACCGACCGGCGGACGGTACCGACCACCAAAGGGTTCTGGCGTTGCCACCACATGGCAGCAATTTCGATTTAATCGGTAGATACTTACGCTTTGTCGAGCACGGGAACGCCATTCATTAGAGCGTTTGTGTTTTGTTAAATGCTCGATACCATAGAATTAGTCAAATCTATATAAATCCATACAAACAGCGAATGTGAGAACTAACGTTTGAAGGACAAGTTCATGATGGCAGGTGAGTTTTATTTATAATTTCACGTATGGGTGATATTTTACCAATATCAGGCTATTGAAATGCGCAATGAAATTTCCAAATCTATAACAAACCATTTTGATACTCGAATTATTTTTCTCTGGCTTGACTGGCTGGCGGGTGGTACCGATCATAATATCGCGGGTTGTACCAAACACTTCAATTGAGCCCCATTTTTTAGTATTGATGATAATAATTGTTTGATTATTTATTCACTTTCGGTGGCATTAATTTTCAGATCGGTATCGCTACTGAACGCGATGGTCCTCTTGTAATAATAACTTGACAAATGATTTTCTATTCTGTATTATGTGTTGACTATCGTCCGTTGATTTTCTGTTCTATTACCGTAACCCGTTTGATTTTTCAGGGAAATGGTAGAAAGAAAAAAGACTATGGACCGAAGTAGAATCAAAAATAACAACACAAAACGCATAAAATAATCTCAGAAAACTAGGATGGTCGGTACAACCCGCCGATCTTTCATATTAGCAATATTATTTGATCTTTTCCATTGCTGATTAGAAGAATGTGGGTTAATTTTTATTCATGGCTAGAATATATTTTTTCAACTAAGAAGTTAACAAACTTAAAACCACTTCCACAATTAATTCTAACTCGCCACAAAATTATTTATACAAGAATAAGCTTAGGTGGTCGGTACTACCCGACCTTCCCCTATACGTGGCCTCCCATCTATATGCCAATCCTCCTAGATTCTGTCTTTTATCTTTTTTCATCGCATAATGACTATTCTATGTGACTCCTTATTGTGATCCCTCATCCCGATCATTTCGTATACTTCCTAACGTTACTTTTCCTTTTTAGACACTTACATCTCATCGGGCCTTATTTTTAGTTTTGACCACCAATATATCATTCAAGATTATACATAATATGCAATATGCAAATATCTGTTATATTCATCATTCGGCAGAACAGAAAAAAAAGTACAATTATGAAAAGGTATTTGATACTGATCCCGACTCGACAACGGATTGGAGAAAAAAAATTCGAAGTACACCTGAAAAAGAGAGGAGACCGAATTTCAGGTGATAAGGAGGAAGGAAAAGATCAAACGGCTGCCATCAGTACTCGATTCGACATTAAGGTGAAGTTAGCAGCCAGAATTAGCAGCCCAACGATTCTTAGTTAATGAAAATCAGGCAGCAAAATTAAAAAAATGTGAATTTCGCTATTGTTACATCCCACGTCATGTAACGTGTTGTCTTACCACATTTCAATTATTCTAAAACCTCCTTAGAATTATATCGGTGGCCCGACAACCAAGCTTTTAGTTATAGATTAGTTATCGGGTTAGGCAAAAGAACCGATACCAATACCAGGATGACACGCCATAGCTATAACGGAATTTCGGTCTGCGAGTCGCAATGCAACTTAATATTCAGACATACACATATTCACATATCCGGCCAAAAGAACGCACAAGTCACGTACGGCCAGCGACTAGAGTTTTGCTGAGGCTCAATTTTGAGTTTAGCCTCTGTTCAACAAGAGTTACGCCGGCCCATAGGCCGAGATTCACGTTATTAGCATAACTGAGGCGACCATAGGTAGCAACCGCAGAACTGTCACAGGAGAATAAGCGTCTTATGACGAACGGTCTATCCAATGGCAGAGTAGCATTGGAGTAATTAGTTTCTAAAGTGGCAAGTTCCACTGGATCTGAATCACTGCGCGCGAACTGAGCTAAAGGCGCGTGCAAGATCAGCAATTTGAACATCCAACACCTCGCAAGGTAGGATGCATTCCTCGTGGCATTCGTTCGTCAAGTCGCATAGAGCGTGAACGTGTGACCGAGGTTCAGTAGACGAGCAAAGGTGATAGTGAATCTTAAAGTTCTGCCTATAGACTCAGTGATCTCGTTAAGCATCAAAGCTGCATCTAATCTAAGTGAGACAGACTCAGTTGGGCTCGACATCGCGCGGGGTGATTCAGAGACGCATTAACAGTTCCAACCAAAACCCAAAATTAATTGTATTCGACTAGTGTAATCTAAATTTAAATCAACCCATAAGCTAAGTAATAGAAATCTACGTGCATCCTTTAGTGTAATACTACGTCATTGGATATACTTCCCAGGGCTGAGTAAAGTACCATCTATCATATTATTCGCCATTCTGCACCATCTGGTTATTCCCCCAGATCTTTAGCGATATTTAATTGTTCTTTTCATGTCTTTCGATTCTCATCCTATTTGGAAGATGATAAGATCGTTTGGCTGCTAACTCTGGCTGCGAGCTTCAGCTTCATCGATTCGACTTCTCCAGAACTCCTCATAGTCTAAATACGAATTAGACAAAATTAACTTTGGACGTGAGCTAATCATAAAATAAGCATAGGTCAGTCGGCTAATCAAAAATCAAGCTTCCCGAGTAAAAATTATTCCACCAAACATACCGTTATAAAAGTGACTATACAGGGTAGTCTCAATCAACGCGAATTGGAATGTAGGTCGACAACATGGTTCAGCGCAGGTAAGATGGGGCATAATAGGTTAACGTGTCTACTGGTAGAGACCATTAATATATGAAGAGTACAGCAGTCCTCGAAGTGACTTGACCATACTCAGTCACCCGATTTATACATGTACCAGAGTGTCTACTAAAGCCTGGTAGCAAAATTCCACGAGAATTCCAGGTTTATCCAGGTCAATTTATTAATTTTCCAGTTTCATCGGAGTTATGATTTTTCGAAGAATTTTCACAGGATTATTTTACGATACTCCGTTTAGAAATAGGCTCCGTTTAAATATCAGGTGAGAAAATGTTTCGTTAATTCTTACATTCCTTCATAAAGAACGGGAAGAAATTGTTCCACCGGAAATATATAATACGTTATTTGAAAGCTCTTCAACGAAGTTTTCAAACGCATCCAAGCTGGTCTCTGTAGGATGATTTTTGAGTGAATTATGAAACTTTCAAAGGTACATTTGTTTTTGGGTGGTCAAAAGCATTTTACTATGGACACTATGGTACTGTAATTACTTTTTGTAATTACTCGAAGAGTGTTACGTCCGGCCTACAGCCAACTTCACCTTTGCCTTTATCTGGAATCCCACACTGTTCATCCTGTACTCCTATTTCGCCACCTTTGCTCACGCTGACCCGTTGCACACGGCTCTAGCAAGTGCAACGAGTCAGCAATCCTTCAATTCCCACCTTGGACTGTCCTCCACATTAGGAGGAATCTCTCATCTATCTTATCTACTGTTTTCTCTAACTCCTCTCACTCCTAATTCGACTCTTCAAGTACTCACTTCTAATTTAACACCTCAACCGACTCACTTCGTATTTTGCACTTCATCACCCAAGTACTTTCCCCCCTGCAGACCATTACATTGAATAATAAGTTTTGTTACTCGACGTATTGACTATCATTCATTTACCGAAGTCACCATCCCAATCCTCAACTCGGGTGTAGAACCTTCGCATTTTGAGTCGGGAGGATTCCCCGACATCACAAGAGTATTACAAAAAAATGGTTCACTCCTGAAAAAATTCCCTGAGAATTCCAGCTTTTTCTATATAAAAGATTCCAGATTTTCCAGGTTTTTCCAGGTGGTAGCTGGTGAGTTAGTACAAACGCGAGGTCAGGAGTACGCGTGTTCGCCAAGATGGACCACGGGCCAGACGCACCTTACGACTGGAAGTACCAAGGTAGAAGGACCGGCCTAGGACAGGAGCGCCATCTTGCTGCTTACCGCTAGGAAACCCATCATTCGGGCCATACGGATTCAACTTCTTCGGCTCTCTTGGTCGTAGGTTCTTAAAAAAAACGATCTTTCCGTGCAGTCGCTACCACCTTCACTGGCTCATACCTGACCACCGTATGCTCCTTCGCACATTGTTATATGTGATGATCCTTCCCTCCTCAATCCGCTAACATTGTTATATGTGGCATCACCAACATAGGACACTATCTCAAGTCTCACCCCTCTACATTGCTGTTCAATTTATCTGCTATATTTTGTTTATTCGTTGCATTCCATTGTTATATTTTGCATCTTGTCTATTCGTTGTATTATATCCACTCATTATAACAATATACTATTATTCATCGTTTGTCATCATATAATATACGCCCCTCGTCCCAGCTTCCAGGTCCACTTTAGTGGTTTAAGCGAACCAAGACCCCAATTCGCAGAGGTCACCTAACCGCTCAGGTGACTCTCTGCATGTTTCGGGCGATTGACTAGCCGCAAATTCACTGCTGTTCATTTGCACGTAACAGCTAGATGAAGACTTTGTGCTTTTTCAAAAATTCAAAGACTATAATGAAATCTAGTGGAACCTCAGGGAATCCACAGCTAGATATCACGACTCACCCAAAATACAGACAATTTTCCTTCAAATTTAAGTCATGATATTAATAGATATTCTTCTAATCCACCAGAAGCAGATAAAGACGGAATTCCCAATTTCAACGGAGAAACTGATGGAAAATTTAATCCGACCCAGTTCATTGGACATTGTGAGTCAGATAAACTTACCGCAGGGAGTCGGGAATGATTCCGACGGGAGAGTCTTATTGTGGCGAAAGCTGACCCAGCACCCTAATTTCACAAGGCCTATACCGCAGTGTCCGCGAGTATGCGTAATAGTAAGAAATGCGCAACATGATCAGCAAGGCAGTTGTATTGCATACTTCTGAACAAGCAAGTGCAAGTCAATATAAGGCCTAGATTTAGGACATGCAGCGGGAAGTCTGCATTTGAGTCCGTACCCGAAGCTACTCTAGTACTGGGCCGAGCCTTGATTGTAAGACTCGAACTACGGCAAGTGCCAAGAGAACCTTTGTACTTTTTACTAACTGGAATAAGCAATTGTTCTGTTATTATCACACCATTCACGTAACTCAATATCAAGTAAGTTAAGAAATTTATGTATCTTTGCTCACATAATATTGCTTGCTATCGGCTTGAAATTATTTAGGTCCTCCAACGGAATTCGTCTTGTAATTGTCTCGATATGTGTTATTAGCCGAGCAATAAACCAATTCGTCAGTTATAAAATTGATGGTATTGGCTCCTCGAAGCAATTGGCGCCCAAAATCTTATTACCGACAATTATTAACTCAGAGCCTAGTTAGCTGAAGGACTACGGTCGTGGCAAGTGAAAACAACTCTAGCCGATGGCTTTCAGGTTAACGTAAAGAGTAGTTTTTCTTAATGTGAATCCGGAGAAAAAAATTCACCAAACGTAACCAAAGTTACTGGTTTGTCTAGGTCAAGTGGCATTCTATGTCTCAATGGGCAACTAATTGGAACTCTGACAATTCAGGAAGCTCTGCAATCATTCAAGCAATTTTTACAATCATTATCGAAGTTCAAAAAATTATTGCTAGTGGCTCATAATGTCACTTTGAACACTCGTATTTTTTACTACGACAAATCATGAGTAATAACATGCTTCGAATTTTCTATACGATCGCAGGGTTTTCTGGAACATTAAGAGAGTTCAAAAAACTATTTATCGACAGAAGAGGTCCAGGGAAATTTCAATTGAAAAGTTTAGCCGCATTGAAAATGGTAGGAAACTGTTTTCGAGGTAACTGATTCCGAACTTGGACAAAAAATCTGACCAAAGCTCTGAATTTTCACTAGAGCAAGCTATTTTACGTCTTTAAATATGTTTGCTAATTGAACTATACCCGAGTATAATAAACTCGATATCCTGATGAAAAGTCGAATCATTCAACGAGTGCATTAGTATACGGAGAATGAAGTAATCGTACCAAAATTGTGGATTCAATATACAAAAAGGCGGTGCATTGTACCGAACGAACAGAATTATTTTTAATTTGAATATTATCCTTCAAACTTCATCGTATTTTACTATCAATCATCCCGGAATAATCAACAGTCCCACATCTATAAGCGCTTATCCCTCAATGAACGATTTCTTGTGTTCCCAAATCTCCCAAATCCGAATTTCCAGGAATCCCAAGTTTATTACCTTCGTTCCTACGAATTTCCCTACAGCTGTCCACGAGAAACCTTCCGCATTGAACTTGTTTCTACCCTCACGTTCTGCTTCATCCTCCAACCTTATTGCAATTCGCTTCCTACTACTTATTGTTAGTCCTACCCTCAATTCCTACCTCCTTTTTCTAGATTCATAAAACTCCCTCAAACAACGCTCTCGCGAAACTCAGAACTCAAAATCATTCATTTTCAAGACTTTATTACTGATTGTGAGTCGTTAAAACCTGAGATTTCTACCATTCACTTCAACTGATGCACGCACATAACATATATTGAGGTGTATTGAGTCATATTGAGTTGTTTTGATTAAAAAATTCCGGGAAACTAAAACCTTAAGAATTACGAATTTTAGAAAAAAAATCTCGTTTATTTCGCATATTTGACTATACTTCAATATTTAATAATTGGTAAAATGATATGGTTGATATAAGTAAGTAAGTATATAGAGAACACCGACGCGCGAACTGTGTATCAACCAAATATGAAGAAATCACTATGGTAAATTGTGAAGAATGAGACTCTTCACTTTTTTGTTTTATTTTTCTAACTTGTGAGTTTTAAGTTCGGAAATGTTTTGCAATTCTCTAACTTTTTGTTCTCCGCAGTCGGTAAGCGCTAGAATCTATTACCAAAAGAAGATAACACAAAAGATATACAGGAAAGGAAATATTCAAATGTTAAAAGCGAAGTAGACATAAGAAAATGAACATACATTTATATTCTCAAATGTTGGAAATTAACATAAAAATTTTTGTAAGCCAAATGTTTGTTTATACAACGATTCTTCAATTTGTTTGTTTTGTATCTTTTCACATATTTTCTTCAGTTGCAATAAACCCATAGGAGTGTGTGGACGTTTCTTTTGAGTTACGAATAATTTATTATTATTACTCTTAATACCGATCCAAATCTTCAAACTGAAGTTTATTCAAAACGACGAAAATTCAATAATTCAGGAACTCGAGTTACTAAGAGAAAGTTAAGATTGATAGTTTCAAAAGAGCGCATGTTTTAATTTCCAATTTACTTGATAAATATAAACGCGAGTAACCGACTCATTGGAACAACTTAAGATCCATACTTTTCTCACGAGCTAAATCCACACGAAAGCTAAAATCGAGACCAAGAAGAAGCTACCCGCGACTTATACCCGGAGACAACGAAATATCAATCATGAAATGAGATTTTCAATTCAGAACGCAAAAAGCCATTATAAATAAAATACCGATAAACAACGAGACACAGGAAATCGGTAAATTAAAGGAAAAACACAAATTGTTAAAGAAATAAAAGGAAATTAAATATCAGGGATGAAGTTAAAATGAAGGGTGTTTAGTATCTGGTTCGCCATAGTTAGGTCGTGTCGATCAAAACCTACTGATAATTAATTATTGTTCGTCGATTTAAAAGATATTTTACATAAATTTGAACCTGAGAGGATAAAAGCTGTACGAGAAGGATAATTCTAACCCTGAGGTCATCCTACCGTCACAAAATGATACGAACCAATGATGTTCCAGTAATAATAATTTAGTAAGACCATTGTCGCGCTGACGTTAAAAACAATAATAAATGATAATAAAGAAAAGGGTTAGAAAACTGAAAATAAGACAGTACTGAAACCCCTGCTAAAAAAAATCAATTGGAAATGATTGAAAACTATTATATTCGAAATGGTTTTAAATATTCTGAATTAGTCCAGTCGGTCAGAAAGTTTGTTGCCATTGCAACTGAATCGTAATGTATGAGTTTCAATAGGAAATATAGCGTTTAATGGTGAATTCTGTATTAATGTTCAACTAGTTCTGATATGGTACTTAATCGGAAGACTCCCAAAAAAAGATATAATTGCATGAATACATTTCTTGCTGAATAAGTTCTAATCACTCACAATTATCCGAGAATACCAAAGACACAGAATTGGAAAATATAAATTGCATCCCAATAGTTTTCAATGTGTACCGATTCCGTGTAGAAATTCTATCGATTCGATTCGAATCGGAAAATAGCTATAATAGGTACCAATTCGATTGAATGTGTGTAACCTTAGGCTTAACTGCATATGTGATCGGAATCGATATGAAACGGAAATTCATGTTTTCATTCGATCTATACCTGCAGATACATGAGTGGCCGCGTTTTTTATTTCGCCCTGCGAGGACTACGACGTCATTGATCCGGCCGTTTGCACTTCCCTCCAAACTCATGCGCCGTTTTTTAAATTAAAGAAAAAATGGACTTTTTTTACTCTACAATGATGCAACGGCAAACCACTGGATGCTGTGCTTCTCGTACTTCGACGCCGGTCATCCACGTCGAAACACGCTGTTCTGTTACGATCCGCTCGAGACAAACGAAGGAGATAATATAAGGATCGCCAGGGTGATGAACGATTTGTTCAATGCCATAGTGATCATGAATCCTAGTGCTGCGCTTGCTCAACGATTAATTTTCCGGCGACCCGTCCAGACCTGCAATTCCTACGACTGCTGTGTATTCTTTTCGATATTTTTGCTGCATTTTTCAAGAACACCGGACGATTGTTATCGATCGAAGCAGGTATTACACTTTTCTAATACCGAGAAGATCGAGGAGCATGGACGGGATTGGATTATCAAAGCAATCGACCCGTTCAGTCCGAATAATACCGAACTCTCATTATACGTCCGCTGAAACTCCAAAACGAAATCGGCAGCCGGCCACGAGGAACAGGGCTAGACATATTGCAAATGACGATACTGATCGTGAAGCCGTGTCTGGAGAAGAAAATAGACAGCCGGCCAATACGAAGAAGAAAGCCTCAGCAAACAGGACAACATGTCAATGTATTTGCAAGGAGAAGTCATTTTCGTCAACGAGCCGGCTCATGGATCACAGCTTTTGAGCCACCACCACCACGAGAGTCAGCAATTCTAGTTCTGCTTCTCCGTACTGCCTATCTACGTTCTAAAGCTAAGATATTATATTCATATACGGGGTCCGTTATCGTTCTGGACGTGACTTACGGACTCTGAGGGAGGAGGTTTCTGAGGGTATTGTAATTCAATATGCTTGCAAAAAGAAAGAAATTATAGTCTCTAAGAGATATTGAGTTATGAGAAAATTTTGAGAATTGGAGAATTTGGAAAAGTGAAATGTTGCGTCTGGACGTAACTGCAATTGTTCCAGATTTTTTGAAAACCTAGAAAACTCCAAAAACCGGGATGTTCTCTAAAAGACCCAGTGTACACACCGTGTCTCGAAAAATACGTATATAGTGTACAATACCGCGGAGGGTTGAACATATATACTTATGAATTTTCCGCGAAAATAGATCAGAAAACAATTACGTGACTTTCCGATTTTAGGAATGATGGAAAAGGTTATATAAGAACACGTACGACCTCATATATATATATATATATATATATCCAGATAAAAATTTGTCTACTCCGAAAATATGTAAGACAAAATTATACAGTTGATCTAGAATTCACGATGTATAATAAATGATCCTGTTCAAAATATAGAAATGATGCATCATTTCCTATATAGGTATAAAACCTCACGCAATAAATTATACACTACATTTGAATATTGAAAGTTCGACAATATACACAGTGATTTTTCTCTAATAAAGATGACAGAAGTTATATACCTCAAATATGTGTACCGACATATGTATGTAAGAAATACACAATTATAGGGAGAGATAAAGTTTGATATCAAATATTCACAAAATTTATGTAATTTTTCTGCTTGCAATAAATGTGTATCAGTATAAGTATATAAGATGTGGTTCATAATATTTTCATAATAAACGTTTCCAACACATTATATGTCCCTGATACAGAATTGCTGTACAAATTAGCCATACCAAATGATAACTTGAATCAAATTCTATATTTATTTCATATAATACGCTTGTAAAAAAAGTATAGGTCTGATTTTTCATTATTTTTATATAAAATCAAGATCCAATTGATTCGCGAATATATATCCGTAAGATGAATTGTTCAAAAATTTTATCATTTTTGGCACATTTCGGCGACACAATAATATTTCCCAAAGAATAATAGGTGAGGCGTATAATACTTGGGGTTTACGGAAAAAATGAATAGATTCAAATTGAATAAATATATTGGTCAAAGTTTAGCGGATTCATCAAGAAGTTATACTGAGAGCAGAAAATTAAGAAAATGGACAAGTGATTTCCGAAAACTACTATATTGAAGAATGTTATCCGTACAGCTACAACTAATACTATCCGCGATGATGATGATTACTGCGGTAATCATCGAAATATATATTCAAAGGTGATTGGTCAACACGAAATGGATCGAATCAGATTTTTGATATACCGAGTGGGTTAACTGTTGTGCAATGCAATGACTCCTCACACATATATACATAATAAAGTATTCCATGTACATACTACAACGTACCTGAAATTTCTGAATCCTATAATATATTTTGATGTATACGTATGTACAAATAAATCAAATATTTCGAAAATATACCAGAAGTTTCTATTCAATTTTGCCAAAAACTAGTAATTAAAGAGCGAGAACCGTTACCACTTTTTTCCTAATGAATATTACTCTCAACAATATACTTTGAGTTCTTATTTCATTCCTAAGAAAAATTAAGTTTAAAAAAGACGTAACCATTGCGAATGTTTTCGACATTAAGTTATGGGTAAAAGAACTGATGAACAGTAGCATTTTTCACCGTATGGAAAGTAGTAATAATCGTATAAAGAACACGAGTCTTCTAATCCTATCCTGCAGTTAAAAGAAATGACATATTTTAATACAAACTTAAAATGGTAAGGACAATTGGTACTTCATTACCGAAAAAGTGTTGCAGCAGTATAGAATTCATTCCTAAAATAATTTTATAAGGAAAATAACCAATGTCATAATATTCGTTGTATAATTCATACCAATAAAGGATCGAAATTGTTATCTGGATATACTACCAGACATGCGATATGAATGATGTGGATAATTGATAAGAATTTGTCTCTTTCAAATTATCCGGCGCTTCTCGGCTTCTCTAATTTTGTTTTCAAGAATTAGCCGATCACCTTGTCTATACCGCGAAAACGCTGTTATACATGTGTCGCAGAATACATCGCGTAGATAAAGGTACGGATAGGTGGAATAGAAATATATATTATCCAACTCATGCGACTCACCAACTCTGCCAAAAACGTCGTCTTCGTCAGCATCTCAAAACAGGCAGTCATTATGTTTCCAGAGCCTCAGTCTAATATAGGGGGGTCTAGTTCCGCGACTGCACTGTCCATTATACTGCGTTTACTCAGGTACCAGTCCACTTCAGCGCTGATCCGGTAATTTGATTGAATTGCCGCCATGAGTTTGAATTGACAGAAAACTATCACGTCCATGGAAAGATTTTTCGACTGCATATTCATGTAAGGTTCCACCTCAGCAACGTTGTTATCTGTAATTTCACAACAGTAGTAAGTTTAAATTGATAAGGAATTGTTACTTCCGTAGAAAAAATCTCGTGTTTGTTTAAAAAATACAAAGAGCTCAAATCAACTCTGTAGTCTTCACGGTAAGTGAGTGAGCAAATGGTTATATGATAATTATTTCGGTATTTTTTTAATTTATGCGTGGACTGAGTTGTTGAAAAATATGATTCATGGAGATATAATTATACTTCATCACTTTTGAAATTCGCCAAGGAATATTATATACTATATAAATATCACTTTTCACCTGAGGAAATGATACGCGACGACTGGACGTAAGGAACGATTTATTTAGACTATACAATAGATCCGGGTATTGAATGAAATAGAATTGAGAATTGTGTAAATTAGGAATTCACTTCAAGTCATGATTTAGAACTGATTTTGTTAGAAAATTAAACCGAAGTAGCAGCTCAAAGATAAGGCATAGACACAAGTACACACTCATCAAAATCTGATTCATTTTGCTGCAATGGAATGTTCAGCGAGTCTCACGGTCTAGCATCCAGGGTTTCTGCTGAGTGGACAGAAATTCAAGACTGCGGTGCTGATAATTTAGCTGCTAATAAGTAAGAGGAAAGAATTATGCTAATGAATTTTTGCAGTAATAACTATATCTGTACGGTGATAATCTTGTATGATTTTTTTTCAATCTGTTAGAATTCAAAAATGAACAGGCAGAATTCAATACTCGTTAATGGTTCGATTTGACTTAGATTTCATTCAAACGCTGGTGTCAATGTGTCATATGACTGAAGGAAAACAAGTGAGACGAAATAGTAATTGAAAAAAAAAAATGCGGCGGCAAAAACTAACTACGTGAATGGTATAGACCTACATACAAGACGACATACGGCAGAAAGTAAGATTACAGATAGCTAATAATAGATCAATTCATCTTGATAAATATCCCGTCGATCTTATCCAGAGTTAACGAAAGGATTTCGTATATCGGATATACTATTATGGTTTAAATAGATCATTTTTACGAGAATAAAAGATGTTCAAAAACACAGAAGAGAAATAATTCACATGATCGAGCACAGCGATCTGGTCGAATTTGAAAAAGAATGATGAAAAACTTACCGGTCTTTAGACATGCCATCATGGAGTTAATTACTCAGAAGTTCATTGTATGGGCCGCGAAACACGTGCCGGCATTCCTATTCCCAAGTTGCCAGTACAACCTGAACTAACGTGATACGCAAGTAATAAACAGACTACGAAGAGTGACGTATAACTCCAAGAAATAGAAGTTAAGAATGCTGCAAACAGTGAATTCATGTATCAGTTCAATATAATCACAAGATTTTCTCCTATTAGAATATCAATTCGATCCTTATAAAAATCAAAAGCCCTTCGAGTTATAGAGTCGAAATTTTCAAGCGCCAGAGAGACTCAGTCGAAATGTTCAAAATATACAAATTATGAAAAAACAGCGCATAGCACAGCTTGGGCTTAAAAAATTGGATAATAGCAGTTTGTAAAACGTACCAAGTTGAATTTAACCTTAAACTAATGTCCACGATCATCCACAACTTCAAAAAGTGAAAAATTGAAAAGAAAAAAATCACTAATATAACTGAATAAGAACCTATGTAGAACCATTATTCACGACGACCGTCCAGATTAGTTAATCATTGTAGTTTTTCGCGTGGATCATCGGTCTCGTTGGAATCTTTATTCATGTACAATTTTTTACGGAATTGAACGAAGGATCAAGAGGAGAATAAATTCGGAAGAATCTCATTCAAAAATGAATCGAGAGTTTTCTTTTTCCGATTCCGTGAGCGGGAATAAAATTGATTTCCAACCACGCGAACCTGCACCAACGAAGTTACAATCTTCAAAAATCAAATTTTATTATAACGACATAAATTAGACGATTCCGAGCCCTAATTTACCGTCACAACTGGAGTTAATTGGATCTTTCTGACAAAATATTTGTTACATATGATTCAAGTCAATAAAATACTTTCTGTGATAATAAAAGCACTAAATCTACTTTAATAAATTGAAAAGTGTGCGAATTACCAAACTTCTAATGTCGTTAATTGCTTACGTGACCGAAGTTTGTCTGTGGAAGCAACGAAAATTTGATAGAAATAACTGAGCATGCAGACATGGATTCCAATACATAGTTCGTAACTTTTCCGGAATCCATTTATTGCACACGTCGGGATGATCAAATATTAAGTGATACCCATCGAATGTTTCATTGAAACAATGAGAAAAAAAAAATCGTATAGCTAAAATCCTACGATAAAATATCCTACGAAGAAAGAACAATTATTCCAATCATAAGCCTATTCCAAGTATGAAAGTTGTTGTAAAAATTTTGGAAACGCACCATTTAGATAAATGATACAAAATTTATTATCTGCTGTAAGTGCGTTTGTTACCTGAATGTACAAATTGTTCTAGAAGCAAAATGCATTCAAGTTATTGTATACCGTAACATGATACACATTCGGCTAACTTAGCCAACGCACTTAATTAATTAATTGAGAAAAAAAAGAAAAGTATAAGAATATCCTCAAAGTGTGTCTGCAACTACTGGCAATCTATTCGTATAATATAAGTGAGTATCCACGCGACACGATACAAAAGATTTCTAGAAACCGACATTAGATGTATAATCCTTCGGCAAACTCTCAACTCTTCTTGAATATGGATTGATAATAATTTTACGACAATTACGGGTATGAAGGATGTTCGCATTTTGATGATAGATGGTTTAGATATTGAAAATGATACGTTACTCTTAGCGCCTGTATTTCTTGAGAAAATTCTTCCAATGTGTCGGGAAAAGCGTTCGTCGGATCTTTCGAAGAATCACGTTCGTAGTCACAGTAAGTATAACTTATTCGAATGGATTAGTTCAAGATTTGAGTCTTTAAATTTTATGTGTGTCTTTTTTCCACGATTTGTTTAAGGAACTCGAAATTTAACAAGGAACACTTCTAGTCTGCAGGCTGGGTAGAAACTCTGATACACGTCCACGCGCTATGCGACTCAACGAACGAATGCAACAAGTAATGCTTTCTTGTCGTGTGAGGCGTTGGATATTCAAAATTGCTGATCAAGCACGCGCCAAGCTGGGTCCGCGCGCAGTGATTCGGATGGAACGGGCTCGACCACTCAGAACGCTTGATAGGCTAATGTTAATTTCTTACTGGTTGAGAGGATCGTAATGAGGCCCAATGCTCACCGCGACCGTTCCGCGGTCGCTAATTTACAGCGGACTCACTTTTTAGATAGACGTATGTATGTGTCTATGTATGTATGTATGTATATGGGGAATTCCACGCGAACTCGACCAGTCCCGAAACCTCAACTTTTTTGAAATGACTGATTTTTTGCCTAGGTTATACTACTGAAAAAAACCCACCCCTATTTGGCGTTTTATTTTTCCGTCTCGCCGTTTCGATGAAACGAAATTTGGAAATATCACAAAACTATCGGTGAGGCGAAGAGGCAGCCGCGCAGCCCGATATTTTAGCCACTAACATTATAATTCATAACTTCTGAAGAAATAATCGGCCCAAGTTCCAAAAAGTCTTGAAAATTTTGTATTTCAGTCATGAATTTTGTGAAATTTTTCGAAAGAGATCGAACGAGTCCTTCTCATGAAAAAATGGGTTTTTGGTGTTCATTCGCATTGAAAACTATTTTAGACGAATCCAAAATTTGAAAAAAAATATCTTTCAAATAGTTCACTTAAACCTAGAAATTTTGATCAACAAACTTTTCTGATTCGGCTAACAGATTTGCAGATACAGGTGCTTAAAATATCAAAATCGTGAAAAAAACGGTTATATTTCCAAATTTCGTTTCATGGAAACGGTGAGACGGAAAAAAAAAACGCCAAATAGGGGTGGGTTTTTTTTTTCGAGTAGTATAACCCAGAAAAAAAATCAGTTATTTCAGAAAAGTCGAGGTTTCGGGACTGGTCGAGTTCGCGTGGAATTCCCCATATGTATGTGGGGAATTCCATATATCGTTTCGACCTGAGTTTTACCCTTGACTTCTCGGATTTCGTTGGCGATTTTTTATATGATTGTTCCCACTTTGAAAAGCACTCGTTTTTTTCCAAATTTTTTCGACTCGTTTTGAATTTTTGTGGATTTTCGAAAACCGTGATATTGATCAACACAATTTAAAATTCTGAAAAAATTGTGAAAAATCGTGTGCCAGATATCAAAATTTTTAAGCTTACAGCCAGAGTGGGGAGATTTTCCCTTCTTACTGTTTTCAAGATTTTTTGGATCTCGATCAGGCCCTGATAAGGTTCTGACACAGCAAACATTTGAATCTTTGCTGGATGAATCTCACCTATTGTGATCACTCATAATGAGTTATTTTACGGAAGTGTGACCACGAAGGATTTATTGACCAGTTTTCAAAATCCAACTTTTTTTAACGTATATTGGCACATACGTCCTCATACCATTAAGCATGTGATATGGTCAGCAGAATTTGTACTGTACAACGCAGCAGCGGATATAATATACGTGCGGACTTTCATCATCTCTCGACCGGATGCCGCGTGAAATTATATCCATAAGGCGGTAGATATTGTATTGCATTTCGATCCGTGGACTGAAATTATGCTTCTCTCACTATGCCCTGGTGAAAATAATTACTACATCAAACTACGGAAAAGCGCAGATTTTTAAAAATTGTAGAAAATTATAGAAAATAGTAGAGAATTGTAGGGAATCGTATAACGAAGTAATTATTCATGACCCTCAAGATTTCTGCATCTGCATTTCTGAACTTTAGCATGCCGTAACCTCGTAACGGTCATTCTGAGAGCAAAATTCCAATTGACTTTTTTCTTCCTTTTTCGATAATCTAATGGCGGTATTTTTTAGTTTTTTTTTTAAGACCCACTTTAGTGCCATTTTTCCATTGGTCAGTACTTTAACACGACGTAACTTCGTAACGGTCATTCTGAGAGCAAAATTTTATTTGGCGTTTTTCTTCCTTTTTCGATTATCTGGTGGCGGTATTCAATTTTATTGCTGCAAATTGTCGGTAATTCACGAAGCTCCGGGTATTTTTATTTTGTAATTCTTTATTCATTCTCAATAATTCAGATAGATGAAAATCAATTCATGAACCTACTACACATCAATTCATCGAGTTATTCTGCCCTCGGTTGATCTATGAAAAAAATACCGCCATCAGATAATCGAAAAAGGAAGAAAAAAGTCTGATGAAATTTTGCTCTCAAAATGACCGTTACGACGTTACGTCGTGTTAAAGTACTGACCAATGGATATTTTTTCCGACCCACTGCAAAATAATGAAGATTGTAGAAATACATGAAAATTCAGGTTTTTTGTAATTTTGTTCGCAGCTAACTACGAATTTTGACGAATAGTTACAAACATTTCTAAAGAATCGAAACAAAAATTGTTCTGCGTAGATCGGTGTAGAATACAGCTGTGTACTATTACTTTCTACTTTCTACTTACGTTCCTTGGGTATTACATATAAGATCTTTGTTTTCAATTATAGAAGTTGATTTAAATCCCGATACGATATTGAAAAACTTTTCGCTGCAATGCCCAAAGAATAGATAGCTAATTAAAGTTTCTATAAAAGATTTTCTGTGTGATGTATGTATGTACCTACAATAACGAAAAACAATCGTTATTGTAGGTACAGTCGTCATATTACAGCATTTAATCTGTGAATTTTTATTTTTTTACGTTTTAACACGCACATTCTGTTGAGACATTACCATAAACATGGATACATTCAATTTGCCACTTCTGCAATTTGCGCCATTTCACACATGACGACAGCGCTACCTAACGGTGGGTAAACTTCCCCATTCCGTTTGCAGATACTGAAAGCGTACGTTCCGCTGCAGGTTCCAAAACTATGTACACTTGGGGTCTTGGATTCTGAGACGGCTAGATTATTGGACAAGTCAGTTATGTTGGCAACACAAAATAGACCTACAGCGCCAGTCGGCCAAGCGCGAAGCAAACTCAATCTCACTAAACATAACACAACCCATGATCGTCGAACCTAACCTAAGAATACCGCGGGGGAAATAACTGGTTGGATTGACGTGTAAATCAGTTTTTACATAATTGTAATTCATAATAAATTAATGAATGAATACATACTTGAGTAGGGGTGATTATTGTAAAAATAAATTGGAGTTGACAAATGTCGAAAACTTTCTTGGAGTTTAACACATTATTGGATACAATAATAATTAATTTAAAGTGATAGATTCCAACTGATTTAATCGAAAAAATGACTGTCACACAAGTAATCTCAATAGCTTAAGATTACTTGTTCCCTCTCGAAGAACAAAAACGAGCGAAAGTTTATTTCCAACGAAACGAACGAGTTTGGGTAGAACGTTCACGGAAAATGTTTGATTCTAAAAGTTGAAAAAAAAAAAATCAGGAAGAAAGTCGAAAGGAATGAAGACAGAAATTGGAACCTGAAATATTACGGTAAGATTATTTTATTAATACAATTTAATTAGGTTCTGCAAGTGACACTATGCCTGAAAAACAAGATTCTTTGTGGATTTTTTACTCCGTTTGCAGGGAAACAGCTAACGCAGATGCATCCACCGCAGCCTGTCGAGGATGATAAACATCGTAACTTTGGAGCGATGGGAACGCATGGATTCGATGGGAGGCGAGGCAGGAGGCGAGGCAGGATTCGATGCGAGGAAGGCAAGGCGAGGCAGGATTCGATGCGAAGCAGGATTCGATGCAAGGCAGGCTTTGATGAAAAGTCTTTCTCGCCTCAAAGCCTGCGTCGCCTCCACGCCTACGTCGCCTCAAAGTCTACGTCGCACCTAAAGTCTTTCTCGCCTTGAAGCCTGTGTCGCCTCGAAGCCTGCGTCACACTCAAAAGTCTTCCTCGCCTCCAAGTCTGCGTCGCCTCCAAGTCTGCGTCGCCTCCAAGCCTGCCTCGCCTCCAAGCCTACGTCGCCTCAAAGCCTGCGTCGCCTCAAAGTCTACGTCGCACCTAAAGTCTGTCTCGCCTTGAAGCCTGCGTCGCCTCGAAGCCTGCGTCGCACCCAAAAGTCTTCCTCGCCTTCAAGTCTGCGTCGCCTCCAAGCCTGCCTCGCCTCCAAGCCTACGTCGCCTGGAAGCCTACGTCGTCTCTAAGTCTACGTAGCACCTAAAAGTCTTTCTCTTTCGAGGCGAGAAAGACTTTTAGGTGTAACGTAGACTTGGAGACAATGCATGCTTCGAGGCGACGTAGGCTTCGAGGCGAGAAAGACTTTTAGGTGCGACGTAGACTTAGAGACGACGCAGGCTTCCAGGCGAGGTAGGCTTGGAGGCTAGGCAGGCTCAGAGGCGACGCAGACTTGGAGGCGACGCAGACTTGGAGGCGAGAAAGACTTTTGGGTGCGACGCAGGCTTTGAGGCGACGCAGGCTTCAAGGCGAGAAAGACTTTAGGTGCGACGTAGACTTTGAGGCGACGTAGGCTTCGAGGCGAGGAAGACTTTTGGGTGCAACGCAGGCTTCGAGGCGACGCAAGCTTCGAGGCGAGAAAGACTTTTAGGTGCTACGTAGACTTAGAGACGACGCAGGCTTCCAGGCGACGCAGGCTTCCAGGCGACGCAGGCTTCAAGGCGAGACAGACTTTAGGTGCGACGTAGACTTTGAGGCGACGCAGGCTTTGAGGCGACGTAGGCTTGGAGGCGACGCAGACTTGGAGGCGACGCAGACTTGGAGGCGAGGAAGACTTTTGAGTGTGACGCAGGCTTCGAGGCGACACAGGCTTCAAGGCGAGAAAGACTTTAGGTGCGACGTAGACTTTGAGGCGACGTAGGCGTGGAGGCGACGCAGGCTTTGAGGCGAGAAAGACTTTTCATCAAAGCCTGCCTTGCATCGAATCCTGCTTCGCATCGAATCCTGCCTCGCCTCCCATCGAATCCATGCGTTCCCATCGCTCTAAAGTTACGATGTTTATCATCCTCGACAGGCTGCGGTGGATGCATCTGCGTTAGCTGTTTCCCTGCAAACGGAGTAAAAAATCCACAAAGAATCTTGTTTTTCAGGCATAGTGTCACTTGCAGAACCTAATTAAATTGTATTAATAAAATAATCTTACCGTAATATTTCAGGTTCCAATTTCTGTCTTCATTCCTTTCGACTTTCTTCCTGATTTTTTTTTTTTCAACTTTTAGAATCAAACATTTTCCGTGAACGTTCTACCCAAACTCGTTCGTTTCGTTGGAAATAAACTTTCGCTCGTTTTTGTTCTTCGAGAGGGAACAAGTAATCTTAAGCTATTGAGATTACTTGTGTGACAGTCATTTTTCCGATTAAATCAGTTGGAATCTATCACTTTAAATTAATTATTATTGTATCCAATAATGTGTTAAACTCCAAGAAAGTTTTCGACATTTGTCAACTCCAATTTATTTTTACAATAATCACCCCTACTCAAGTATGTATTCATTCATTAATTTATTATGAATTACAATTATGTAAAAACTGATTCACACGTCAATCCGACCAGTTATTTCCCCCGCGGTATTCTTAGGTTAGATTCGACGATCATGGGTTGTGTTATGTTTAGTGAGATTGAGTTTGCTTCGCGCTTGGCCGACTGGCGCTGTAGGTCTATTTTGTGTTGCCAACATAACTGACTTGTCCAATAATCTAGCCGTCTCAGAATCCAAGACCCCAAGTGTACCTATGTTTCCTCAGGGTGGTCTTTATTTGGGGTCAAAATGAATTTTACCCCTTCCGCCCCCTAAATCGGTTCGAAATACGTAAAAAGTGATGCTGTAATTTTTAGATTTTTAAAAAATGCTTGACCCTCGACCACAGGGGTTGAAGTTTGATTTACTATTTGAAATACACGGGGTTTTCCCGCATTTGCAGTCATTATTTTACTGTGGGCCTAAATACATATGTTTGTAAAATCCTGAAATTTTCAGAAATTAGTTGACAAGCATGTTGCTACATGGAAAAAATTTCCCAAACCCCTACCCTCAAAATGTTCCGTAACATCGCCATAATGATAAAAAAAAATTTTGTTATTTTTAAGAGTTTTTTGAAAAATTTTCGTTTTCTTCTTTTTTATGAATGTAAAAACAGTGTTCACCGATTGCAATGAAATACTCATACCGAAGGAACAACAAAAACAGTTCATTTTTCAAATTGGGGGTGAATATCGAAAAAATAATCCAGACGCAAAAAAGGAGACAATACTTAAGAATTTGTAACTCGGTTACAAAATTATTCTATTGTAAATACACTTATCAAAAAACGGGGAAGAAAAATTTAAAAAATTCGAAAAAAAAAAAATAATAATAATTTCGATGGACTAATAATACAGGGGCGTAAGCGCAAAAAAAAAATGTTTCGGTTTTTAGCGGCAAAATCTTTTTCATGCAAAATAAAACGTTTTGGGCATATCCGCAAGAAAAAAAAAAAAAAAATTTCTGTCGCTTACGCCCGTTTGGTAGTAGTCCATCGATTTGATTATTGTGGTCATGTTACACAACATTTTGAGGGTAGGGGTTTGGGAAATTTTTTTCATGTAGCAACATGCTTGACAAATAATTTCTGAAAATTTCAAGATTTTACAAACTTATTTAGGCCCACAGTAAAATAATGACTGCAAACGCGGGAAAACCCGGTGTATTTCAAATGGGAAACTTCAACCCCTGTGGTCAAGGGTCAAGCAATTTTTAAAAAATCTGAGAAAATTACAGCGTTACTTTTTACGTATTTCGAACCGATTTAGGGGGCGGAAAGAGTAAAATTAATTCTGTCCCCAAATAACGACCTATATTCCGACTAGTTCGAAAAATTTTGGATTATTCAACATAATAATGCGTGAACAAATTCCCAAATAGTTCCAAAAATACTTGACAGAATCGTGCAATGCCAGTTGCATACGGTGAGGCGTTTATGTAGATATACCGATTTATACTTTACCCGTTACCGACTATGTTTCGTTTTTAGAGCCTTCATTGCATTCGCATGATGAAGTAAATAATATGGTATACGGTATTCCGGAAGTGAAAGACATGGATTCAAGACATATAAGGACAAATCATGAAATTAATATCAGCGACAGAGACACAGAAAGTGGCTCTATTACACTTTTTCCAAAATATAAACTTTTTTCATTGATAAATTAATACAAGTTTGAAAAAATGTCGAAACGGTAGCATATACTGTTACCACATACACATCTGCTTAGTTATCTAAAACTCCTTTTCGAAACAGGTTCGGGGAATAGTTATTAAAATCTCTTTATTACGACGTCAACAAATAATAATTGGATATAAAATACCGTATAATTACCATATAATTACCACAAAAGGTAAAAAAAAATCTCAAATTCACAACTTTTGCAAGTCCTAAGCATGGTAATTTTCCATCACACATCTGAATTTCTTATTATAAAATGATAAGTAAAATACAGTAATCGTTCAGTATGGAAAACCTGAAAAAATCATGAAAATTTAAGTCTTAATTCATATAGCTAAACACCTTATTATTGCAAGGATAAATATAACCGAAAAATTTCAAAGGCTATATTATATTGTATAGACTACATTTACTCGATGAAAGTAAAGTTTGCTTTAATTTCGTTGTATATATATTGTTTAAAATTGTATAAATATATGTATAATCTATATTTATTACGTATATATTGTAAAATTAACACTGTGCAACTGTACTTATGAGTGATGCATTGGGTTTTGAGTATGTCGTATACTCGTATCAGGTAAAATATCTTCTAATCTCTCTACAAGACACTAGTTGGTCATCAGGGGGTTCACTATAATACATTGTCGATTGAATTGAAGTAAAAAATAATTGCTCTGGATTAAAATCATGATAATACTTCGTGAAACCAAACGAAGTAAACGAATTTAAACGATGTCTTGTGGAATAGAATATAATACATAACATATCAATGTTCAAATAAAATCATCTTTGTAACAAGTCCGGATTACACAACCCTGGTAAAAATAATTCTACAACTTTATAAAAAATCTTCCCACAAATTCGAACCTTCTCTTATAAGTTTTCAGATTCATATCATAATATATAATATCATAATAATCATAACTTTTTCAGATTCTATCAACAAAAATAACAATTATTCACGGAAAACTACAAAAATCTTGAATTTTGTATAATTTGAAAAAAGTAATGAACGTTTGAATACTCCTAAAAATTCTCAGAAATTCTGAGGAAGTCAAACTTCTCGTCACGGATATCTTATCTTTTTATAGATTGCTTTTTAGGAAAGGCCTGAGATGCAACCGATATGACTCATTGACACTCTCCTGGTTTAACGGACTTTTCATTGCCTCGTCGAACAGACGCTTATATACATTCCCATCGTAAGCTCCAAGCGCTGATCCTAATATTTCATCTCTAATATCAAAACCATCGACAATTCCAATGGCGTTTGGACGGATCAAAGACAGCAGCGTTTCCAGACGAGATTGAAGCGCTGGAACATCCTCCACATTCAGACACGAAAACTGTTGATAATAAATTATTTAACATTTGAATATTATTCAGAATTACAAAAATGTAAGATTCGTCTTGCTCGTTGTCACACAAACACGAATTTACATTGAAATTCAGAGATTCCAACAGCTAAAGTAGATCATTTATCATTAATATTGCTCAAAATATAAAAACATCAACGTAAAAGATCATGTTTTTCTATTTAGAATCTTCAAATATGTTTGATAAGCATCATTCGCATTTTACATCGTTATGTGTAATTTGAATCATCAAATTGGACATACCCGAAGAAAATCTCCGACTCGTTGCAGGACCCAATAAACAGCATAAAGTTCACATAGCTGGGTCAATACTGTGTGCAACTCCTTAGAAATATTGTTCAAGTTTCGTACTGCGATAATAAATCGTTCAACAATAAATGCTCGACAATGAGATTCCGCCGCATGTGCCAATTCGATACTAGTTTCATTCCAGCTATCTTCTGGCGTCAAACCGCTTCGAATACGTCTGTCCATATTTTCCGTTGCCAAACGAATTTTTCTGTAAGAATTCAATCAATCTGTCATTCCGATTCAGAAAAATCACAAAAAGACATAATCAAAACCCTGAGGATTAACTCTGACTAGAAGCATCAGTTTTATTTCAAACTCTTACTGTTTCTAAGTAAAAATTGCGCCCCGCTTTCAGACAAAGATCGAAATGTTACTTATGAATTTAAATAACATGATAAACTATGCGGAATCATCAGAAAACTTTGCGTTTGTAGATAATGTACTTAATGTAGTTGTAATTTTATCATTAGTTGGCAAATTTCTTATCTGATATCTAAAATTTGGAATATCTGGGGTACATGTGATTACTTCATCCAGCGGATCTGTTAATCTGTTTTTATTTACCCAGCCGCGACGGATTGGTGAGCTCTAATGATGCAGGTAAGGGTGTTTTTCCAAGGCCTTTGTTTAACTCCGCGAGAAAGTAAAGTCAAGTATTTAACGGTAGGCGGTAAATCCTGGCCGCTGATTGCTTGCCTCCAAGCTTTGACCAGGTATCTCGCTGTTTGAAGAAATAACACGGTATTTTCTCCCTCGTAAGTACACGCGGCAGTAACCAAGCCGTATGTTGCCGGCAAATTACTCGCAGCCATGTAACCATGACCTCCGCAAGATAATCGCACCTGTTCTATGCCATTCGCCGCATCTGAGGACGCAACTGCTTTCAAACAGCACGCTAATGCATGTAGCTGAAATACATTCGATATTTATGTCTTTTGAGATCGGTACAAGCTTCTTCACTTTCTTATCAATATCGTCCTTCCATTGTATGAAAGAATCGCAGTACAATTATTAAAGAAAATTATTGAAAAGGTGGAGGCATTTAGCGTAAGAAAATTCATTGGAATTTAGCAAAAATTTCTGGATCTTTGGTTGCAGGTAAAACATTTTTGCAGTTGTTTTTTACTTCAAAGTAAGCTCGTCTCACAGTAATGTGGAAAAACCAGTTCTTGGAATTTTATTTCATTGACGATGAGCAGAAACTGATAGACGACTGTAATTTATAATACAGCTATCAGATTTCAAATTGCTGTATTCAAATGTCAAAAACCATGCGCATTATACCTCAGGCAGTCTTTCCAGCTCGCCTTGATCTAATTCGGCAGTAACGTTGGTGTACATTCCCCAAATCCATTCAGAAGACATTGAGAAAGCAAAGCATGCAGCGAGATGTGGGAACAATTTATACTGTTGCGTAACGTAGTCTATGATTTGGACTTCGGGTTTCCTGTAGTGAAAATGCAATACTTATTAGTCTTCATTACAAGGAGAAATACATTTAAAAATGAAATGCAGATAATAATATGTGAATACGTACTCTGGTGTAATTTGACATTGTCGTCTAATGGCGCTATATCTTACTGCGATTGTAACAGCCTTTGATAAATATTTTGCAATATCTTTTATCAGCACTACTCGTACAAACATCATTGTCCCATATGCTAATTTATCACTTGGGGCTTTGATGTATGTTCCATCTTCTAGGACCTGAAAATATATTGTTTTGTATCGTATGCTTGAGAGCGCAATACACAAGTAAACGGCTGAAAAAGTTGAGGAGTTTTTGGAATTTGTATCTCGATGACCAATGAATCAATTCGCTTCCGCTTTATTCCATTCAAAGTATATAGATTGAACTTCGGTAAACAATGATAAGAATTTTTTCAGTTGATTCAGTCAATTGGAAGCATATTATTATCGACAATAACAGCGTGTTATGCGGAGCTCATGCTTCCGAGTTGTCAGTTGATATTAAATGAGAAATACATATTTTCTTGACCCGAAATATATGATTCTATTTCATACGTATACTTTTGATTAAAATAAACCTTGATTGAAAGGAGTAATGGTTTTGTATCTGCGATATAAACTCTAAACTTGCATACTTTTCAGTCGTTTACTTGTCTATGTATCGGTACATACATAGATCAGATTAAGCAATGATAATATAATCTTCTGCTTTAGTGAGATTACTTTAATACCACTTTTATCAACTTTCGAATCAGTACGGGTATACTTTTTTTTGAAACGATAATAAATTCATTCGTCTCACAATCCTATGTGATTACGATAACAGAATTTTTCTTGTTGTGTAACTGAACATTATCTAAAATTCGGTTTCATCAAAATATCTCATTGCCTGAACGTGACTAATATCTGTAACAAAGCTGTGAATCAATGATACGTAAAGAACAAACCTGAGAGTTTTTCATCAGCATATTCTCTCTAGGTATTCTAACATGATCAAAGCCGAGAAAACCGTTATTCGTTGCATTCATTCCCAATTTAGTGCCAATTTCTCCAATTTTAATACCTGAAAGCAAAATCAATATACAACTATAAGCTTTTCGTCATATTTCAAAGTAATGGGTAGTGAAAAATGCTTCCGTATTAAACATAGAATGAAGAAGAATTCGATCTCGTGTAAATTAAATACCTAATGAATTATTGAATACAAATCACAGAATTCATGTGGAATCATATGAATAGTTATGGCCAAATAATCACAATCGACTGACGATTCTTACAAATCTCAGAAGTTTAGAATGCATACGTTGTCTTGAAATAATTATTACATGAATAGACAATTCATACAAGTTTTATGTCCAAATAGGCAAATATTGAACGCAGTCTAATATTAATTGTCAGAGTTATTTGTGTTTTACTTACCAGGCATTGGTTCATGAGTATCTTCATGTCTTAGCTGTACAATGAATGGATGTATACCTTCGCATCGACCTTGAGTGTGTAATTGTGCAACGACAACAGCGTAATTAGCTGTCTGACCCACTGTAAATGTTTTCCACAGGTCAGAAATCAGATGCGGATTGAATATTTGCATGGATTCGAAAGAAATTTATGCACGTTAATCAATAAAGTGATAACAATATATTCATTGCAAGTTGGTAGATCATTAAACTACAGTTTATACAGTGCATAGAAACTTCGTATTACATTCTTATTTGAAAAAACTGGAAGTAGTACAAAACGAATTCTTTTAGCTAAACGCAATTATGTCCACTGTTGTCTGCTGTTGATTAATACAGGATTTGTTCATTGGAATACGAAGTGAGAATTTTCAAAAACTTGTACATTCTCAGGGAAGAAAAAAAGTGAAACTTCTAAACCTACAAAACAAAGGATAATGCTGCGATCCTGAAATCTTGTTTTCATCTAGAAACTGTACGCGTTGATCATTTTCTGGAGGAAAAACTCAAGGAATAATATACCGCTTGTTAATTGTAACTTATGCAATCCAGACTTAATTCTGTAGTTGGAGCTCTCCAATGAATAACGAATAAAACTAATTGAGAAATGATTTCAGAAGTAACTTACATCCACCAGGCCACCACTTATAGGAAGTTAACGTAGGGCTGTTGAGGACAAACTCTTTTGTCGAAGGATCGTAAGTAGCCGTTGTTTCCAGTCCTCTAACAAAAGTCCCGTGGCCAAGTTCAGTCTAAAAATCAGTGTATTATGGATATTTTAAGAAATTATGATTCATTTCGTAATAGTCTCAATAGATATGCGTTAGTATACTTGATGCGATAAGAAATGCGATGCAATAGGATCATTAGATGTATGTACATAACTTATTGTAAATATTCAAACTTTGTTACATTATACTATACAAATATTGATTTGAAATTCAAAGCTTTACTAGGGCCCATAAAGTGTTTGAAATGCAGGAGAAAACATTTGCATGAATTACGCTAAATCCAAATGCTACTATGTATTATCGAAATATATTCACAAGAATTATTGTGAGCTTGATAAGTTGGTGAGTTATTGAAAGCTTGGTGAACTGAAACTCATAGTTTAGAATTGTAATTTAAAAAAAGACACAAGGATCAATAGCTGATTGATGTTTAGTTATTCATAGCCATATTGACCTGTGCATAAGTTCCGATGATATCGCAGGACCAAGCTCTCGATATCCAATATCCTTGTTGTTCCACGGAGCCTTGACCCATGATTGCCGGAATGAACATAACATAATGTAAAGTCAATGGATTCCCGTCCTTCAGTATAGCTGAACCCAACGTTCCTCCCAGTACTTGTCTAAGAAAAATGTTACGGAGTAACGTCATTTCAAAATTTCACACATTATGAATAAATGATTACTATTTTTTTTTTTTTCTTCATATTGTTTTATAAAAACCTCATTAGTACTGAAATGTATTTGGTTTCATGAGAATCATGTCTTCCGGACTTATGTATAATTTTACTTTCAGGAAAATCGAATAAGAATTCTATTTTTATGAGCCCAATTGTAATAATATTTCCACATCATGAATACATCAGTTTTACCTGGAAGTAAAGGTGCAAAAGCGAGTATGATTTTCATGAGAAAAATAAGATCAGTTTCAGTTTCACAGAGGTTTTATAACTCCATTACAACAAAGTCATTTCAAAGAATTTTCATAGATCGTATCGATATGCGTATCGAGGGTTGAAAACTAGACGGTGATTTAATGTGTAACTTTAATGCCTTATTGATTTATAAGACTGTACATAATTTGCCTTACGAAAATACATCGATATCCGCTTTTCCTTGATCTTGGAGTGCTCGGACCTTTTCAAGGACTCTGCATCCTTTGCGAATGGCATCTTCATATTTTTCTTTATGACTTTTATATTCTGCTGGTACTTTATCTTGAAGTTCAGGATCGCTCAGAAATAGGTCCTCTGGAGTTGGAAGTAAAATTATATAAGTACAGATATCAGCTATATACTATGGTAATTAATTGTAACAAAAAACACCAATTCTAATTAATGCTGCACACCTTGCTCATTGAGGTGAAATTTTATTATATCAGTATAAAACGTAGTGCTGAAAAATTTGCTGTCATTATAAATGTACGAGGACCATTAGATTCTAATTAACATATAATGATTTGGAATTCACTGATGATTTTAACTGAGTAAACAATAATCATTCATAAAACATGGGTGGAACATATCATACTTGACTAGAGAACATATAGGTACAGACAGAAAATAGTGTACATTCAGGAAAATTGCGTATAATTTACATTTTCACATTGGTACATGTTCTAATTGAAATGAAGTGTATGGTGTATTCTATTCCTCATACGTATCCCTGGTAACGATTCCTACTTGCATGAATTTTGACAGATTTTCAAGGGAAGTTGGAACATTTCATAGTTGTTTTTTTTTGTTTTTTTTTTTACAGAAAATTATAACTTTCGGTACTTTATTTTGATTTGACGAATCGTAGATCGTACAGCTGTTTCTCAAAAATTTGTTACTTTCGTCGATAATCCTAGAAAAATACCAATAACAACGCGGTACTCGGCGTAGGACGAATCAAGAAAATTTATTCCGCGTTGGAATAAATTTCGTTCGATTAATTGAAATTCAAAACCTTTGGAAAATGAATGTTGACGAATCAACTTGGCTTACTGTATAGGATACGCGCGGGATCAAGCATAAGCATGAATGCGATTTTAGGATATATTAAATAATCACGGGGTTATCATGGAATCATTTTCATCGGTGGATTTCACAAAATTAATTCTACGAATCCCTGAAACCTTCGAGTCTCCAGCAATTAATTGTGTTGAAGAAAGTTGCGAAAGAAAAAAAGCAATATACATATGCGCAACATTCTCGGCGAATAGAAATTGGAGAATTTGCGATGAAATAAACCGTTACAATATTCGTTTCGTCAATGTATAATTTTGTGATGTTTAGAACAGAATTCGAATATCATGAAACGAGTCAATTGAAAATTCGAAGAAATATATAATAAATTGATAAAATTTGTAATAAACCTGCGTGAATTTGATTCAGCATTTTATATTATCATTCACCGGTCATATAACAGTATGAAACTCTCCAAGGTGATCTTTGATAAATAAAATCACCTCGCGAGAGTGGAACGAGTTTTCTTACGGGGATATGGCGAACTCGATTTTTCACTTGAAATTTTCCAATGCTATTTTCTCGGCAAAAACATATTCCATCATATTCGATCACTGTGAAATTGATAACAGCGATTTCAAGAAGAATTGAACGAAGGGCATGATGATACTCTTGGATTTTCAAAAATCGAGAAATAGTTCAAACGATTACAACTTTTGATAAATAATCCGTAAAACTTTTAGTCGATTTTTGAATACTGCAGAGTATCAGGCCCTTCGTTCTTTTTCTCTCTATCGCTGTTGTCAATTTCACATTCATCGGATATGTTTTTGCCGAGAAAATAACTTGTGAACGTCGCGTTTTATTTTCTCCGAAATGGAAACGGCAATTTCTGCGGATCGTTTGTTTCCCCCCCCCCCCCCCCCCCCCCCCCCAATTGCGGAAAGTTGAATTTTTATCTGGGAACTCAGAGTTTTGGGTGCAGTTGATATGCATATGCCAATCTGTCTACTCCCGACGATTAGCTCTTCTCGCTCTGACAACAATGTATGTATACGTGATAGATATGCAACGAATTCAAATTTATGTATCGCTAATGTATGTAAGTACTTGGCGAAAATGAATAGCTGCCGATCAGCGCGTAAATTTGAAGTATACATGCGCGATTCAACTGTTTGACTGGTTTTAATTAATACATCCGTGCGTAATGAATTATTCAAATAAACCGAAAGCTGTATTCCTTCATTCGAGTTTCAAGTTCATACGCGTACGCGATGAAATAACTACAAAACCCTTTATAAATATTGCAGAGTCATCTTCTGCCGATTCGTGATGATCGGATAATAATCATCTCTCGCGATAAACGCGTCACTCGATCCAAACATGCTCATGCTATCTAATGGAGATGGATTGGACTCTGACCCGCGGACGGCACTGAAATCTCAAAACTGGTTCTCTCACGTCCGAACGAAAAACATACATGCATCGATAAGCCAAAGCCAAACCTCGCGCGAAGGTGTAATCATAACTTTTAGTTGCTATGCTTTCACACTAATGACACACATCGTCGAACCCGCTATATTGCTACAAAATACTGGAAAGTTATGCGCTATTTGTATCATTCGATTAGAAAGTGCAGCAAACTGTATATTAGAAGCAATTTATACAGCGAGTTCACAACTCTGAATATATTGATAATTGTGAAAATGGAATTTTGTAGTTTGTATATATACCTCTTTCATGCCTGACTGCAGTTTTCTCCGCACCGCCATCAATTAAATGTGTCAACTCCAAGGGATCGAATGTACACTTTTCGCGTTCCCGCTGTAAATCTGCGTTTATTGTTGTCATTTTGAAACCGAATTGATTTTACAGAACTCGCCCTCTTTCTGGCACATATATATTCGACGCAACAATCGGTCAACTAACTATATCTACGAGTGTTGAATCTCACTGCGGAGTGCGACGCGCAGTGCTTAACACTGTTGTGTTGGATAGGAATTACCACTTGCTGACAGACGTCAGATGAATCGCGAAGTCTCTTTTATTCTTATAATATCAGATGAACATGCAGAGCCATCTCTTATCTCTCTCTGCAACTCCTTTCAATGTGTCATTCCGCAATACCAAGCGAAGTCCGGCTTGGAACAGAAAAATTATATTCGTGTTATGACGTTTGACACGTCGCTCGTCTTTTTCGAGCATTTGAATGAAATGCGAGGGTGCGCGCGACCCCTAAACAGAGAAAAATTCTCTTCGGATTTCGCGTTTGTTTTCGAACGGAGTAAGCCGAACAAACCCGAATGTACCCGAAGACGCATCAGATTCACCGGAAGTACTACGCGACTCGCACTGATTGCGAAATAATGAAAAAGCCGATTTTCATTCGTCGATTTCTATCTCATTAGCGATTAATTTCACCAGCTATCATTTCAACAGATGTTATACATTTGAATCGATCTCAACGGGAATAAAACTCATTCATATAAATGGGAAAACGGGAGGAAACACCGGAGTAGCCATCTTGTTTTTCTTTACCACGAAGGACTCGGAGACTCCATCATGAGGTACACGTTTCTCGC
The DNA here is from genome assembly GCA_963989295.1 of Ametastegia equiseti. Classification (NCBI taxonomy): domain Eukaryota; kingdom Metazoa; phylum Arthropoda; class Insecta; order Hymenoptera; family Tenthredinidae; genus Ametastegia; species Ametastegia equiseti. Next base: position 21,346,009 of record OZ022389.1, on the reverse strand, counting down.
AATAAATTCACTTTCTTACCGTAAATATAATCAAAAATGTAGCCAGGGGACGCGACAGGGACGAACAATATCACCGATTCAATTATTCAAGAAAATAAAATTGCCTAACTGGTTTATTTCCGATATATTTATCGTTTCCGAATGTTGACGGCTGACCACATGGCGTGGTGCCCGAAAACCATGTTGTCATTAATTTATGGAAATATTTCACGCGATCGGAGCTCACTTTCACAAAATCAGAATGGATAAAACGAACTATTGTAATCGCGTAACAAAATCGACGCTTTTTGGCAAGATTCTCACTCAAATAACCTCACTTTTCGTTGCAGTTCTTTGAAGCTACAGAAGAGGCTGGCAGCCTCGGTTATGCGATGCGGCAAAAAGAAGGTTTGGTTAGATCCGAACGAAATCAATGAAATCGCCAACACCAACTCCCGTGAGTATTTCTATTCAAATTGCAAAGACAATTGTTTCATTTTTTCGCAATATGATGATACAAAATAACATTTCTGACACCTCTTATGAATCAATGTGATATCATGTTACTTAAAATTCTGATGAATTATATTTTTCACTACTAATTGAATTTGCTTTGTTCCTCGAAATTTTCTAATTCCATTTTTTTTTTTTCAGGCCAGAACATCCGCAAACTTATCAAGGATGGTCTGATCATCAAGAAGCCCGTAGCGGTTCACTCCAGGGCTCGTGTCCGCAAGAATACTGAGGCCAGACGCAAAGGTCGTCACTGTGGTTTTGGTAAGAGGAAGGGTACCGCGAACGCGCGTATGCCACAAAAGGTGGGTAAATTACGGATATTATCGAACTTGAGTTAAAAACGTAAACCCAAAGACATTATCGGAAGTATTTTTTACTTCAGGGGGCTTATTTGCTAACTCTGCCGATATCGTGACTACAGAATGACTCAGAAACAATGTCAATCTATGAAATAGAAGTAGCTCATTGCCAATTGTTTTTCATTATCTTGGTTTTCATTGTGCTGTTATCCGTCAGTTATGATAGCCGCAGAGTTAGCGAATCAGTCCCCAAAACTCGGATAACGTGTTTTGTAACAGCAGAATATGATTTCCCAAATCAGTTCAATATTTTATTCAATAATTTAAGTTATTATTCAATCATCAAGTAATAATTTGAGAGAATATGCATTCCGTGTGTGTTGCAATTTAACAATGATCTGAGTAATGAAATGGTGTATTTTGTTTCAAATATTTTATTGCTTCAACTTTACACAATTCAACCTCATTGAAATTTGATCCTTTGATTCCAACAGCTCGTGTGATGATGTTAAATTTCATTCTGACACCTCTTAAATGATTCTATGTGATATCATGAAATTTTATCTGATGAGCTCTTTGCTGTATTCCTTCGTACTGTGAATTATGTTAATTGACCAAGCAGCGATTAATGTCGTTCATTACATTCGAATCCATTTCCGCCCAAGATGAAACACATTTTCAATGATCTATAAATTTGTTGTTCCATTTTATTTTTTTCACGAATTAGTTCAAACATCTTCCTTCTTTATAAACATTTCAATTCCTCACACAATAAATAAAGTAGTCACGGCCTCTGGTCTACTAAAACAGACTTGTTTCACATCTGCAGATATCGTGTCTTGCAATACGGACCTTTTCAATCGAACAGAAAAGTTCGTGTTTATTAATTGTATTGAAAACCAGTTTTCGTCCTAACGACTTCAAGTGAAGGTGATCTCTATCGATATTGATGAACTTGAAATGATTAAGTAAAACTCAGTTCCTTCACAAACTCGCATTTTCTCGAATTTCGTAGAGGATCCATTCATTTAACGAAAGTTTGAATGGAAACTCTGTAAAGTAATTAGCTGATTTAAGAATTTATGCCAAAATGGTCTTAACTTGATCTAAAAAATCATCATTTTGTTGTCATTTAATGATATTTGGATATGCTAAGACTTGGCCTTGTTTATATTTTATAGGATTTATGGATACAACGTATGAGAGTTCTCCGTCGCTTGTTGAAGAAGTACCGTGAGGCGAAGAAGATTGATCGCCACTTGTATCACTCCCTTTACATGAAAGCTAAGGGTAACGTGTTCAAGAACAAGCGTGTACTTATGGAATTCATTCACAAGAAAAAGGCTGAGAAGGCTAGGACCAAGATGTTGTCTGACCAGGCCGAGGCTCGTCGTACCAAGGTTCGCGAAGCCCGCAAACGTAGGGCAGAACGTATCGCTACCAAGAAGCAAGAGCTTCTCCAGTCCTACCAGCGCGAGGATGAAGCCGCTGCGGCGCAAAAGAAGTAATTTAGACCATCCAACAATTTTATTGTATAAATAAACAAAAAAAAAACGACCCAAAACCACCTTGTACCTCGTTATTTCACCCACATTCTTATCTCGTAAGCTGTGAGAAAGTTTTTCACGTATTAAAATATGATTTTATTGAAATATTCGCATATTTAATGTAAGTGAAGCTGCTTTCGTGATGAATGAAATAATCTTTGGAATATCGAGACAGTTTATTGCATGAAAATGCCCTCGGCTTTTCTAGAGATTTATTGATTTCAAATATCTGTTCTAGAAGATCATTTGTCGCATTGTAAGTTATCTATATTTGGAAATCGCCTAATTTTCGCGATGTAGCATTTTTGTCTTATATTTTTGTGATATTATCGCTCAATGATTCCTTCGATTTTTTTAAATACGGTAATTATATCTGATATTGTTTTTTTATAAAATTACCGGCAATTGAATTGCATCCGAAGTGATTGGATCCGCGGGATAAGATTTAAAAATGGCGACTATCGACGAACATATGCGGAAATAAGCCTTGCGGCAATAAAATCTTAATAACAAAACAGAAGTGAAATCGAAGCAGGTGAGGTGAATTGAAATTCGATGGTATCATTCAATAAAGATTAAATATTGATTTATTCAATGAGAAAAAGGTTTGAGGTAAAAAGTTGTTGTTTTGCCGATAGGTTAGAATTTATTTAAATCGTGATGCAATCATTTCTATAATAGGAATTGTGACAACTACTCAATTCATATTCAACTCGAAGAGATTATTTCACGTTTTTCTTCAAACAAGAAGCGTACTCGACCCTGTAACCTCGTATTTTCATATTTTTATATCGTTTTCGTAGACGGGCACTATTTATGTCCAAATCTCTGACCATTGATTGAGTGAGGATGGAACAGCAGGTACATTCATTGCTCACTGTTAAATATTTGGATTACGTTCAATTTTTTGCTTAGAAGATTCTATTATTTCATCACCTCACAGTATTGCCCTCTAAATACAATACTCTTTACTCAATTATTAGAAAAACGAACAAATTACCGCTTCCTTCATTCGCATGCTGTTACTAATATTCGTCGTTACATGTTATATCTGAAGCCATACGCAGAGATCAATGTCATACAAAGACTTAGCGGTTGCTAACAGCTTCACGTTGCCATATTTTCAATCTTACTGGCATATCTACCTTACATTATCATTCCAGAAGTCTGTTTTACTTCATATTTTACTTACTTTCAATCGAGACCAAAGAAATTCACCTTGCTTTAGTAACGTGATCAAGAAGCATAGAGTTTTCTCGAATCTCAGATTGCTCATTGAATAAAATATAATTTAATTTACCTGAAGGTGGTCTATATTAGTTTCCCATTTGTCCTGGCTATACATTCTGTATGAATTTCTTTCTTGAAACCCAAATATGTGCTCTCATTCTGCGCCTTGCCCAATACTATGCCTAATACTGTACTGTATTGAAAACCGCAGGGTATATATTTACCCTTTAGTAACCAACTAGCTATTTATGTATGATATACTTCAGTCTTCTAGATTTTTACTGCATCGGTGTGTGAATGTTTAGTGAAATCAATGTATTAGAGGTAGTCCTGAAAATGTTCTGAGTTTCTCCTTTAGATTTCTCTGTGTATGGCAGATGTAGCGCTATTTTATTTAGGTAAAACTTCCACAGAATCTTGCTCAAATAGATTAACTTATATCTGGTATAATGTAATTTCCAGTCAACTGGAGAAGAGAAGCAAAAGATCAGCCGCTCCAAAGCAAGACATTTACGTCGCAAACGTCTGGCTGCTGCAAGAAGAGCTACAGGAATCAGTTCCAGCCCGAGTCAATATAATACGGAACAAAATTCTAGTCCTCAAGAAGCTCAGGATACTTTGAGCAAATCTAAAGCTAGGAGATTGCGAAAAAAGAAAAAAGCTGAAAAGCGTCAATCTGACTCTGACAATCAAACTGAATTCATCAGTAGTCAGTCTCCGACTAATTTCTCGGAGTATGACAAGTCGGATCGAAGTCTCTGCGAGTTACAGTTCGATGCTATAGAAATTTCCGATAGCGTTAATCTACTGACTTCCTTAACTGAGGCGAAAGCTGTTGAGGGTAATTCTAACAAAATAAGGGAGAACGATTCACCGTCGAATTACCAAAAGAACTCTAACACAAACGATAAGAACTCAGGCAAAGTACAACAACAAAGAGATTCCGCGAGTTCTGATGAGGCATTCTCATCAAAACACGATTATCAAATTCAAAACTTACAAACTCAAGGCAAATCGATTGACGTCAATCCTAAACCTGATACAAAGTTTGATCAAAATAGGGATGGTAATAATACTCTGTTGAAAACTGAGTTACATCAAACTGTTCCGGAACATGAGACATGTTCAGGTCTTCTCGATAGTCACAAGCCAAGTAACAGTCAAGTATTACTTTGCGGCCAGAACCGAGATTTCGAATCAATAGAGAGTTCAGCGATTCCCAATTTTAAGTTTAATCAATCGAGCAGAAATAACGAAGTCATAAAAGAAAAGGAGAACAGATCAGAAGGTGCACTGCACGGTTTTGATATCGGATCAAGTAACTTCATTAAAAATACAACATCTTGTTCACTTCAGACTGACGCCATCTTCGACGATGACTTAGGCTCCCCTAGCAGTAATTCGAGCTCTAATTTGATAGACCAGTATGAAATAAACGCAATCCAAGCACAGGAATCTTTAGCACTCATAACAAGAACAACGAAAACGGTTCTAAACAGTACAGAGTTGATTGAGAACGAAAAAAATCTGAAAATTAGCAGCGGTAACTCAAACTCTCATTCTGCTTTCCAACCGAATGCAGCGGTGATAGATTTATCGACTTATTCCAGTTCTGATTTCATCATAAACACAGAGTCTACTTCCCGTACACTCGACGAGCAGCAAATCATAATTGATTTCCTTTCTGATTCAAGCTCAGATTTTATACAAAATAACAAACTTTTTTATACTAATTCCTCAAAATTCACGAGTACAGAGTCCGGGAGTATACAGAAAATCCATCAGCCATCAGTTACTGAAAATCAAGCGTCGTTTGACCTAATCAAAGACTATAGTTTACCGTCTACTAGCGCTAGAGATACTGTTTTGCCAGTGCTCAAAGATCCAGAATCATCTTTAGGGCCTAAGCCACTCAAAGATTCAGACCGCAGCTATATTTTTAAAGGTTCTGAAATCAAAATGAGTTCTGTAGAAAAAACTAGGGAACAAATCAAGGCAGAACGGGAAGCCAAAAAAGCTGCTAAAGCTCTAGCCAAGAGCAAAGGGAAGGCTCCAAAATCTGAAGATAAAACAGGAGCGAAGAGCATCAGTAAAGATGCGCCGACTAAGGTTGAAAATTCTGAGCCAGCTCAAGAAGACACTAAACAAACTATTGTTGTAAAGAAACAGGTAGAACCTGGACCAGAAAAGATAGTGAAACCTGAGACTGAATCAGTTCAAAGCATTGACAATAAAGAAAATGAATCGCAGAGCACAGTCGATGGAAAAAGTAAGCGCGAATCTCGAGCAGAGCGTAGAGCTAAGCAAGAGGCGCAAAGAGCTGCCAAGGAAAAGCTGGCGGCAGAAAAAAACAAACCAAAGTCAGCTGCACCTCCTAAATCTCAACTTTCCCCCAAAATAGCCGATCCTGTAAAAATGGTCGTTAGAAAAACGCTCGTTGATAATAATCTGCACGAAGTTAAACTCTTCAAGCATTTGTATCACGCGAGGGAACTGTCTTTGGTCAATTCTCCAATTCTAAACTCGAATATACACCCGGCGATAGTGAGACTAGGTGTACAATATGCGAACAAGGTGATCGTTGGTAGTAACGCGAGGTGCGTTGCTTTATTAGCTGCTGTTAAAGAGTTGGTTGAAGATTTCGAACGCCCTTCACAAGCAGATTTTACCAGGGGTTTAGAAGCCAGTTTGCAAGAATGCGCAGCGTATTTGCATCACTGTAGGCCTATGGCTGTTTCGATGCAAAATGCCTTGAAGCATCTCAAATGGCAAATGACGCAGTTACCAGCTACTGTGTCCGATGATGAGGTAAGAATTTCTCGGAGATGTTTCAATCTGTTTTCAGTCTTATCGGAATTTTAATTTTTGTTACAAAAATTCACAGGCCAAATCAAAGCTGGGAGATGCTATCGATACGTATATTAGAGAACAAATTCTACTTGCTGGAAAAGCCATTTCAAATACTATTCAAACTAAGATATCCAACGGAGATGTTATCCTAACTTATGCATTGTGAGTTTTCATATCATTACTCATTACCTCGTTAGACAGGGTGTCGAGTTGTCAGGAAAATCTGGAAAACTGGAAATTGTCTGGGATTTGAATGCGTCTGGAAAAACTGGGAAATGTCAGGGAATTTGGGCACATGTCTAAAATTTCTCAATTTTCATTATTTACCCAACTTTGCGAAAATAATTTACTGTTTGATATTATAATTATCACCTAATGAAGCAAAGGTAGACATTTTTTGTAAACATGAGGGCTCACCCTAATCTTCCTTTAGTTTCTTCACATTCGTTATGTTTATTAGTGAGCTAGGCAATGGGGTTCGATCAAAATCGAATTAAATGAAACGCTTTACTATCTCAACGTAATAAAACAAAAAGATTTTACAGTCAATTTATTTAATAAATCAGCATCGAAAAATTAAGTTCGTCACATGAGTTAGGTTCAGATAAGTCCTGGAAAAATCTCTATTTTTGGTTTTTGAAACCCTGGGAATGTAAGGAAATTTGATATGTCGTAGACACTAGACACCCTGTTAGAATTTAAAGAAAAAAAAAATTACTTTTCACTTGCTCCACTCAATTCAATCTTGCTTCAATGATCTCAAAATCTCTATCTACTTTAGATTCGAAAGCCGATTGAATAATGTATTTCCAAGTCTTATCTTATAATTACTCAATGAACATTAGAGGATGTCAAACTACTGAGTAATATATAATCTATACATCTTATATGATGCATAGGCTGCCTGAATAGAATACGAAACTGATTGATAACAATATTTTCCAGTTCGTCTTTGATACACAACATTTTAATCGACGCGCACATGGCTGGTAAACAATTTAGAGTTATTGTAGTCGACGGCAGACCCTGGTTGGAGGGAAGAGAGCAATTGAGAAGACTAGCGAAACATGGAATTGAATGTTCTTACATATTAATCAATGCACTTAGTTTTATCATGCCAGAGGTGAGCTGCTGTTGATATTATCAGGCCTAATTTTTGTTCGAATGGATAAAATCAACACCTGAAATAAACTATTTAAATATAACATTAGATTTCCTGTATGAAAAGAAGTACATTAACTTATTTATCTAACTGAATATTCAAGGTGACTAAAGTATTTCTGGGAGCACATGCAATTTTGGCCAATGGCGCTGTGATGTCTAGGGCTGGGACTGCGCAAGTAGCTTTAATGGCAAAGGCGTTTAACGTCCCAGTTCTAGTTGCCTGCGAAACGCACAAATCCTGTGAACGTGTTCAAACGGATTCGTTTGTCTATAATGAAATAGGTGATTTCTGTTTCCTATATCTTTTACATTTTATCACAAACGCAATTTCATCTCGGCATCTTCTAAAGATTTGTTTTTTGTTCTCTATTTTACAGGTGACGCCGACAAACTGGCTCAAGATTTGTTCAGTAACTCAAAAAAGTCTCTTCTTTCTAATTGGAAAACGAAGAAGTCGTTAGATTTGCTAAACATTACGTTTGATGTTACACCTGCGGATCTGGTATCAGCAGTAGTTACAGAACTTGCAATTCTCCCCTGTACTAGTATTCCAGTTATCCTTAGAATCAAGCCATCTGAAATATGAATCTGAATCTACGTAACGCTGATTCCACATCAAATTATTGTAAACTCGAGTATGGGAATAAATGGGTCTTGCAATGGGTCGGATTCCTTATTTCTATAGACCTAATTGCATACTGCAGAGTTGTGGTTGTATATTACGTTGTATACTTTGAAATAAATGCTTTTTAAAAGAAATTTAGTCTGAAATTAATCCCCGCTGATAACAGTCTGGATAAATATACATGTGCTATAACGTCGACTATTGACTATTGCAATGATCAGATTCAAACGAAATAATCATTCGTTGATCTAGAAGCAATATCTGACTAGTGAAAAATAAAAAATATTATAGAGAGGGTAACATTTTCAGGTAGTTATTGATCGGCTAATTGTAATCAGGGTATCTGAGAATTAATTATGTTAATTAAGTAATAAGATCTGGCGTAGCTTTGTCTGCATTAACAATTTATTTACTTTCATATCAAGCCCCGATTGGGGAACCAACATTATCACAGGCAAAATAGAATATTTCTCGTGTAACATTGTTCTGAAATATTACACGGATAAAAATACTTGCTAAAAAAAAAAAATGAAGGACTACAAAAATATGATGCAATGATGACCGAGGGATCTTTCACTTTTATGTTATCCGTAAAATGTACAAATAAAAAGAGAATAAAATAAAACATCTCCAATGAAATATGGAAACTGGTGTACAAAGAAGAAATGAATGCAAATGAAAATTATGTAAAATAATTTATATAGTATATATATGTATATATATGTACATATTACAATAATTAACAGGCCATACATAACATATAGGTAATAACAATTTAGAATACAATAATTTCTCTACTTTTTCCAGTTGGTAGCAATCGAATTTACCCAACTGTTGTCGTGGACGATAGAGATTTACTTTATCGGAACATCATTAGTAATCATTTATTCCTTTAAAATAAATCTCGATGTGCAACGGTTGGGATAAATTGCATTTGCATGTATACATATATATATATTCCATTTTCATTAATTATTTACGTGTAATACTGAAACCCAGAGACTCATCAAGAAAGGAAATGAAAAATTATCAAGTGACGTAAAGGTGGGGAAAATAGGCGTGGTAGTTTTATGTTGATTTGTCCAAATAATATTCGCAGTCTGTAACTAATAATATTAATCCTTGACGAGTTGTACGCAAATTAGATTATCCTAAATTGTTAATAGTTAACTTGTTAGAGATATTTTTTTTTTCTTTTTGTTTGTTTCATAAATTACTAATCTATTACTCAAATTCCAGTTTGGTTTGTCATCGTCAACCAACTACAACTTGAAATACATATAATTTTCTCTTTAGCGTGTTCCACTTGGTATGGAAGTTTCAGAGATTAATCAAAATTTAACTAACTCTTGTCTTTTTTTTCCTTTTATATGTATAGAAGAGGACAAAAGTGTTTATAATAGTTTTCATTCAATAGTAGCCTATATAGTTGATTAATTATCTACTCAGATGTTTTTCTTGAATTGGCAAATAAAATCTTAGATTCCAAATAAAACGAATTTTTTTAAAATAAATTATATATGTTATATGATTAAATGATTATACTTGGAAAGCTTAGCTTTTAAAAAGAATATTTTTAGCCAGAAACTAGGCTACATATCATCTTCAATTAGTATTACCACAATCCAAATTCGAAATAAAATTCCAATTGGAAAAATGTGGCGTGTAATTGATATAATTTCCTCCATCTACATAGATAAATATATAATATGAAACACGCTTGACCGTATTATAACTTCTAGTAGTAACTAACAATTTAAAATTTCACCCTCCAGGACTTTGTAGTACTTTTGTGTACTATCAAAGTTCACAGGGAATTAAGAGAAAGCAACAAAGAGTTATTTTGAAAAGGTTTGCCTTGATAAAGAACAGTAGGGGCGATAATAACTTGATGAGTAAAATGAAATAATAATAATAATAATCTTTTATATGTATACACCTTTAAGGTATGATTGGACAAAGATTTAAGTTGGTTGGGTAGAATTTGAGATATGTTAATGAGAAAATATCTATGAAATCGGAGGTATTTCGAAGTTCACACTCAGATTGGCAGACTGGGCTAGCTTCACTATAGTAGATAATTTTACTGCGACACGTGCTGCCTCGTCCAGATCATCAATCGGTACAATTCTCAATCCTGCATTTGCGATCAGAGCTTTTGCCTCGTCAACGTTGGTTCCCTGAAAACAATGCGATACGTTAATAAAGAAAATGATTGACTTTGTTTAATCACCCATACATCAAATTGCAACAAATTATGTTTAAAAGACACAAACTCAGCACATAAGTTGATATAGATTTCATTTTTCTGAACAACATTCGCAACATAAAGGGAATAAGAATGTTACGTAAGCTGGAGAGGAAAGGATCGGGAGGAATGGGATTCTCCTTCGGGGACGTAATCTCAAATTTCATACTTGGCATCTATCAGACATCCACTTTCACAACCAGGAAGTAATTCGTAAAGTTATCTTCTGAAACCTGAAAGTTTTCAGTAAAAACTAGAAAACGTCTAAATATGTATCAATTCTATTGATATAAATGGGATAAATTCCTTCGAAACATCCATAATAATTTACCTGCAGTCTCACAACCACTGGAATTTTGAGGCTGAGCTCTTTAGTCGCGGCGATGATACCTTCGGCGATAACGTCGCATCTCATTATACCACCGAATATGTTCACCAATAAAGCGTGTACCTGAAAATGGTTAACGTCATTGAATGTAAAGGAAAAAATAGACGAATTAGATAATGAATTAAAATTAGATAATGAAAATAAATGAATTAGATAATGAAGACAAATTGTAATAAGAAAGAGTTTTCTTGTTTTTTTCTAGACACATGTTCAAATTTTGAACATTTCTGTGAAATAAAACGTGATCTGCATTTTGATTTAAGACTAGAGTTAATCATCGGGTTTGATGAGGGATATTATGAAGTTTCTTACGCTAGGATCAGAAGTGATAATTTTGAAAGCTTCCTTGACTGCAGAAGCAGTAGCACCACCACCAACGTCAAGGAAATTGGCTGGATCACCTCCGTGCAGTTTAATAATATCCATAGTAGCCATAGCCAGACCAGCTCCGTTGACCATACAACCAATGTTACCATCCAGAGCTATGTAATTCAACTCAAACTTAGCGGCTTCAACTTCTTTCCTGTCTTCCTGGGTCCAATCTCGTAGAGCGAACAGATCTTTCTGTCTGAATTCTGCGTTGTCGTCAAATCTGCATTTGCAGTCAAGGGCGAAGTCTGGAACAAGTTAAATTTTGTACACCTTCTCTACATTGATAATGATTCTTTCCAATCGCTGGAATAGCTGATTGGTTCCGCGTTTTTACAGTTAATTATTAATATGTCGACACATCATTCAAAGTTATTTGAAATTTCACGGATTTCACCTTATGATACTAAAGAAAAAGTGGTTGTTGTGGAATACAAGTTGCATTGAGAGAATATTCTACATTGATTTATTTTTCGGATAAGCCAATAATATATCAAGATAACGTCCGATTTCTATTGTTACGAGTAGGTAACGAACTTTTATCGCTAACGTTTGCAAATAATAAAGTTTAAGATACAAATTTTTCATCACCAACAACTGAAATCATCGAATATCATTCTCTTGCCCCGTCACTAAATCATTCTCTCGAAATTCAACTATCAATAAAGTCTACAACTCTGTTCAAGAAATGAACTCAGCAATTTAATATGATTTGTAAGTAGCATTTGCGAAACAAGGGCGAAAATCCATCTTACATTTTCCATTGATGTCTTCAGCAAGGGGATTGACTTCGAGGAGAAGTGCATCTTTTTTCACGAACATATCATACAAGTTCATGATGATCTTGGATATGTAATCTTTGACGTTGTCCAGACCCATTTTTGTCGCAATACGTTGAGCCTGGTCCAGCGTTATTCCTTTTTGAATATCGATTGGTTCGTATGTTATCGCCTCGGGATTAGTAGCGGCAACTTCTTCAATGTTCACTCCTCCTTGACTCGATGCAATTATTACTGGTCCCTGGAAAAATGATTGAAAATTGCAATATCTCCATATTCTAAATTAATATTTGTATTATTCGTTGCTACTAACGATTTTCATAAACATCAATAGCAAGTCTAGCGCTAAACAAGTCGAAAAAATTTGTTTCTCAATGTTACATCATGTCAAACGATTCATTTGATTGATGAGAATCAGTTTATACGATCACGGCTGACCTCGACAACCTTGGATAAATAATATGGTTGTGATCAACAGAAATCTTTTTTGGTGTGCATTAATCATTTCGGTCATCGATTAATGTTGATTGATAAGGCAAAAATGGCGATTCAGAGAAGAGATATCGATATCACCAATGAATTGCCTCTTCTCAAGTTCAGCGAATTACTGGAACAACTTACACCGAAAGATCTCTCCATCATGACGGCGAGGTAGAATTCTTTGCGCGGGAACATGCGTTGCGTTACCATAACAGCATTACATATTCTGCCAGCTTCGCCAGTCTGTTTTGTGATCAACAATTTTCCCAGCATTTTGGAAGCTAACTCCTTAGCTTCTTGGGGTCTGTAATTTTTAGGGAAATGCTAACGTTATCGTCAAATACTTTTTTCAAGACACTACAGCTATGGACCAATTTCTAGAGTAAGTTTCACTCTTCATAGTCAGGGAAGAATCAGGAAAATTTAGGGGGGAAGTTTGATTTTGAATCAACGGAGATCTGTGGGCTAGTAAAATGAGTGTAACGGATAATGAAATGTTGTTATTGGGTTTTAATACCTCTTCGAATCAATATGTGCTACTAATAACAAAGAAACAAGGCACCTTGATTTCTTCTGTTACATATTTGATAATACTCCAAATAGCTAATATTGGAAAATGGTATTCCTTCCATAAATTTTCATTAGAATTTTGTGGAGCGCAATAATATGACGCGCAATCAGTGGTAGCAATGTCATGTTATTTGAATTATAGCAGTTTCTCTGGCTTTGATTGATTTTTGAAAATCAATTAAGCAATAAAATATTCATAAACTGAAAGTTTATTCCAAAATAGTCATTCAGAGGATATTCTACATTAAAATTGGGTTGTTTCAGGCAGAATAATTAGTATCTGACAATAATCATATCCAAATTAGCAAAAGTGCATCAATTTTGTGCGCAAAGGAGTGGATATTTTTCAACGTTAGTTCAATATTTTCGGACACGAAAAATTAAATTTTTCAAATGTACAGGAGTTTTGATTCAAAAAATCTTGGACTCTAGCAAGTTTTAGGTAAATTATCAAAAATTTAGTGGAATTTAGAGGAGGTAGTCTGAAATGAGAAGGATTTAGGAAATTTTTCAATTCAAAACCAACAAGTTTTGCACTATTGTACAAAACATTCGCATAAAACATTGAAATCGCATTACAATCCATACGTATGTCTGAGTCACCAGATAATACCACTTGTTCAGTGATAAAAAGGAATGCAAAAACTTGCAACAAATTCATCATTTACTGAAAAAGCTTGATAACGGGGAAGCAAATACTACTGAAAACGTGTTTTTCAGGCAATATGATGCACCATGTTTATCTTCGATGCTTACAATTGGAAAAACTGGGTGTTTAGTTGTTGAGCATATTCCCAAAGCAGTAATAGCAAATAATTATCATACAACTTACGTCTCACACATTTTAACGCCACCGATGTTGGTGCCCTTAAAGTGTCCCTTTCCTCGTCCACCGGCAAGTACCTGAGCCTTCAATACAATATCTTTGGTATTGAGGTCAGCTGCGAACTTGGCCGCCTCATCAGGGGTCTTGGCCACACCAAACTTTGGTGTTGGAATTCCTGCCTCGGTGAGCAAACTATAGCTGATGTGTTCGTGTACATTTAAGTTTCTGACTGGCTGCTTTGGCAACCCAATCGTACCCGCCAAGATCTAAATACATATTTCAAATCAGACGTGAGGTAATGTTTCGCTTATATCATCCACTCTTTACATTGTTTTACATATTATTGTTTGATCTCATCTCGGAGTCATTTATATCAAATTTCAAGGGTGTCACTAAAAACATGAAACCATTTCCTGAATTTGTCCTGACTGGAATTCAAAGTTAAAATGCGAGTAGCTGTAAATAATGAAATTGTAGATTGGTATTCAATTTTTGCATCTGTATGGTCCAGAGTGTTTGATTATTCGTTCAGTACTGATTAGTGATATTCTTGGTGATATTTAACTACATGCTACTTTATTTCCTTGATCATTTTTCAAGTTATTGAGATTTTGAAACAGGAAAAATGCTAATTTGCTAATAACGTTATCGCGGAATTCGTAGAAGCAGAACAAGTGGTTGGTTAATTGAAAAACTTGCCTTCTTTAATAAAAGAGAAACCAAACATGTGATTGACGAAAATAATGAGAAATACGTGATGCAACGGATCAATACACACCAACTGTGGTAACCGCGATGTGAAATTCTGATTGAATTAGATGATTGCATTGTTAACAGGAGAACTCCCAGCTCTTATCTCAACGATTGTGTCTAAATTAAGATATCTATCTATGTGAAAGTAAGCTTGAAATTTATGAGACCAAATCTCAGATGGCTTTCAATAATCTCTGAGATAAATCCAAACTCAATAAGCAAAGACAGTTCAAGTTATGTGGTTATTAAAGTAGGTTCTCAATTCTTTGATATTGGTTTATTTAAAGTATATTCAAATATTATGCTCTTGTTACACAACTGTAATCAGTTCTAAATAGTTCAGTGTATTTGTATTCTCTGTTTAGTGAAGACGTATAACTTTTAAATGAATACGACTGATAAAATACAAAGTAGTTATTGAGACTTGTTATTACTTCTAGTTAGTATAATGGTAAGTGTTAAATAGAACATACGGAATGGAGATGGAAAGAGAGAGAGAGAGTTATAGAAAAAGAAAAAAAAAAAACTCCGCGATTTCAATGTCTAGAGTTCAATGTTCAGAAAGAGCAAGTGAAAAAAAGAAAAAAAAACGACGATCGCGGATGTTTATTCAAAGAATTCATAAGCCGTGACTTGTCACATGTAGTCTAATTCGATTCGATTATCGAACATATATACAATTGTAGTATATTTTCCAATTGCTTATTGTTAGCAAGGTT
The DNA here is from genome assembly GCA_963989295.1 of Ametastegia equiseti. Classification (NCBI taxonomy): domain Eukaryota; kingdom Metazoa; phylum Arthropoda; class Insecta; order Hymenoptera; family Tenthredinidae; genus Ametastegia; species Ametastegia equiseti. The sequence goes on along the minus strand of OZ022389.1, from coordinate 21,330,667 downwards.
AAAGCATATCGCGGACAAGATTGAAGTTTAAAAATAAATTCAATGTCTGTAAGCGAAGAACGGTAGTCGGTCAAAAAAAGATTCGCAATACACGAATTTGCATTTACACAGGATATTAATACGCGAAAGAAATCAGAAATTTTTATAATCGAAAATAATTCGTCAGTTACTTTCGATTTACTTACGGAATATGTCGCGGTGATATTACGTAATTGACAATAGATTTTTTCAATAGAAATTAGGTTAGTAAAGCGCCTTTCGCACAACAAGATCCTTGGCTTCAAATCACTTGACCCTGGCGCCCAATTTAGCAGACTACAAATCTAATATGGTGATCGCCCCGATTAGCATTGTTTCACGATACGCGTTGAATGGCTATCTTTTCACGGAACCGGAAATTCCGAACTATAATCGACATGATATGGTAATAAATTACAGACGGTTAATCGGCTTCTAAACTTACCTTGGACCCGTTGAAACGGGAAAAATTCTCCACGATAGTAATCGTGCGAGACAACATCGTAGCCATCTTACTTTGAACCGCTGTTTCTGAACTGCGGTGAACTGCCAACTGCCAAGCAGTCTTTCCCACGCACAAAATTCTCTTGGTATAGGGCTCAGTGCCCAATGTCAGCAATGTCAGTCGTCAATGACGTAATCTTTAGTCAACTTTTTCCTGCAAGGTGGCACCACTGATACAGAATCCGTCCTAAATTTGTCGTTGACGTCAGATATTGCAGTCGGTATAAAAAGGCGGGAGATTTAAACGTAGGAATCGAACTTGCATTCAAATCGCAGTAACTTATTATCTAGTTTTATTATAGAAGTAGGAGGGAAGTCGACTGAGGGACTTATCTTTAATACAGAAAGAAGTACGTGTAGACATTACAGAATTGAATTTTTATAAAATATGATAACTTGGCACAGTTCGGAAGATTTAATTCCAGAATATTTTGGAATTTTTGGTTTTTCAAATCGACTCTATAGTTATGATGCACCATAATACACAAGATTAGAAATTGAGAATTGTACACTTCGATATTGTGAATTTTAATTGCTAACATTTATCTATGCGCTAGATTTTTTGCTACCTTCTAGTACTTCCATTCGAACCTTTACGTTGATCGATTTAGCGAGTTTAACAATCGCCGACATGGTGACAACGGTATGAGCTGCAGCTGAAAGATCGTCGTTTGCAACAATCTTCACCCCTTTTTCATTCGCAATTAATGCTTTGGCTTCTTTCACATTCGTCCCCTGGTCAATTGATGGAAATCAATTTATAACTCACACGTTGCACTATATGTATTTATTCGTATGAAATAGTAAAATTCAAGGAAATCATATGCGATGGAATACAGAAAGTGGAATTTGTTCCTTTAAATGTACAAGGCTCATTCAATAAAAGCGGAATGAATGATTTGTTCACAGTCAACAAATATGAGTGAGTCAACTTGAGTTAACTCAACATTATGTGCAGGCTCAACTTATATTTGTTCAGCTTGAAGAAATCAGTTATTTGGCCAATATAAAATAAGCCTCACTGGCAACCAATGAATTCTTTTTTTCCTATAAATTTTGTTACAGCATGAAAGTAAGGAATATCCTATATTCTCGTTCACTGTACAATCAAATTTTAAACATAAAAAATACGTAACACTGTATAATATGAATATTTATCTTACCTGTAATCTTACCACTATCGGAATATCAAGATTTAGGTCTTTTGAGGCAGCGATAAGTCCTTGGGCAACAATGTCACACTTCATGATGCCTCCGAAAATATTCACCAAAATGGCATCTACCTGAGAACACGAATAATAATTATAGGATATGAATGGCAAAATATCGGACATGTATTTGTATTCATAACGTGTGAAGATGCTACTGAGACTGCAGAATAACGTTTTGAGAAAATGATTTAATGAAATTTGAAAAAATCACAATATCCCACGCACAGCGCACTAAGCGCCGAAAAAATCTTTAAAAAAAGTTCTGACAACACGGAAACGCATGACACACAAATAATAATTACTTTGGGGTCAGACGTGATAATTTTGAAAGCTTCTTTAACAGTCTCCAGAGTTGCACCACCTCCAAGATCGAGGAAGTTGGCCGGATCTCCCCCGTTCAATTTGATGATATCCATTGTAGCCATAGCAAGCCCAGCCCCATTTACCATGCAACCAATATTACCATCAAGGGCAATGTAGTTTAAGTCATATTTTGAAGCTGTAACTTCCCTCGGATCTTCTTGGCTCCAGTCTCTGAGAGCAAATAATTCCTTTTGCCTAAACTCCGCGTTATCATCAAACCTGCACTTGCAATCCAGTGCAAGATCTGTGAAAAATTATTTGGTTTTTTTCGTTCGTGTATTCGATTCAAATTCACTTCAACGGAATTTGAAGAACTTTATTTTGAAGTATAATGTAGCTGTATGATGGTGCGGCGTATATCTATTTCAATTAATCCCGTGCTCACATTTCCCGGATACCATGTCTTCGGCAAATGGATTGATCTCGAGAAGGAGCGCATCTTTGGCGAGGAACAACTCGTACAGATTGCATATGATCTCGGCCATGTCGTCTTTCACCTTTCCGAGTCCCATTTTTACAGCAATTCGCTCGGCCTGTTCGCAGGAAATCCCTTCTTCGATATCAATTGGTTCGTAAGTGATAGCTTCCGGGTTCGTTGCAGCTACTTCTTCGATATCGACGCCCCCCTGGCTCGAAGCAATTATCACCGGACCCTAATACGTTAAATCAGAAGCAGTATTTTTTTAACTGACACGAAATCAGAGATGTCATAGAAACAAAAAGATGAAATGGAACATGATGAAGAAAAAAAGTTGAATGAAATCAAGTTCTTCATCGATAGTTTAAGTTATGCAAAAATGAGCTGCAGCGATTGATAATTATGAAAAAGACGAGATTAGGTTTTCTGACTAACACCAAAAGTTCGTTCTAGCAAGACGGCCAAGTAAAATTCTCTACGAGGATACATTCGCGCCGTCACCATCACCGCATTACATATTCGACCCTCTGCGCCAGTCTGCTTTGTCACAAGTAACTTGCCCAACATTTTGCTCGCTAGATCTTTCGCCTCTTCGGGGCTAAAAAATCGCATAAATTTTTAGTCGATCGAATGGCGTTCAATGTTCAAAGCAATTTTAAGCATCAGCTGAAGAAAAAGCGAAAATATCATCCACCACGACCAGAAAGTACGCGAAAAAAGTTCCACAGCTTCATAATGACGTAATAAATGCGTATTCAAGAAATTGCCATCCTTACGTCTCACACATTTTAACACCCCCGATATTGGACCCTTTGAAAAATCCTTTTCCTCGACCTCCAGCCAGAACCTGAGCCTTGAGGACTATGTCCTTCGTGTTTAGATCAGCAGCATATTTTGCAGCCTCTTCTGGCTTTTTAGCTACCCCAAATTGCGGGGTTGGTATACCACCCCCTTTTAGTAATGTGTATGCCACATGCTCATGGACGTTTAAACGTCTGACAGACTGCTTCATCAATTCCAAAGAAATCTGAATTGGATATAAAAAATCCTATGGGATTTGGTCGTCGGCAACATTTCTTCTGATCATTTTCAGATTATAGGTTCGATATGGTAATATTCAGAGCTAAACTGAAACTTGAGCATATATTATTCATTGGATTATCTCACAATCTAAAGACATACCTTAGATTTAAAGGGGTGTGTGAAAATCCCAGACAACAAACATGATCGAGACAACATTGTGTCAATTGTGGCTGATGTGGGGATCAAAGGTGCGAGTTACACCTGACAGTAATGGGAAATGGAACTCTTTTGATTGGAGTTTCACAGTGAAACCGTACAGGAATCGATGATATTTTTATGATGAAATCATCACATACTATTCTGCGGAACAGATTTTTTCACCTGAATATCAAACGGAGGTAAAATTCTTTGAAAAATATTATGTTTAAAGCTGATCAATCCGTACGGCTTCCATAGAGCTCAGATAATGATTTTACTTTTTGTGAGTACGTATCATCGCGGTGTAGTCATTTTCGTACGTCTCAATTTTCTAATTAGCTCACATACGTCAATGAAGGTAGTTGAATCATAGAATTGAATGCGGAAAAACATCCGAGTATCTATTTACTGATGAAACAAAGCTAGTCTTTACGTTTCACCAGAGAATTCTTTGAATATACTCATAGTGGATGCCCGAAGTAATTATTTGAGCAGAGCAAAATACACCCTGGGAGTCATAATCATTCCTTGAATTTGAACAGGAAATGAACTAAGATTAGAAAAATCGTGTCCCGAATGGCCCATACAGCTACTCAAGCTCGATAATACACGCTATAGTTCTGCTCTCACTCGTCAAATGACGCACAGCTTTAACCTTTGGGCTTTGACCTCACGACGAATCATTCCAAACGCCGTACAATTAGCTACATCCAACTGAAAATAAATTGTTCAAGTTACGTCTGGCTTAAACTGCCTTGAGCTTCGAGTGACCCATGTATCGCGTATAATGGTCCGCCGTCCACCGTTCGAGTCTTTATCATATACGAGGAGACTTAATTAAACCTGTGACGATATTACACAGCATAAATAAATTAATGAGCAAAAATTGATCATCAAATTCGAAAATTAGCCATAGAAACTCGTCGATTGTGAGAATGTAGCTGTTTATCATTGAATTTTGAATTTGGGCATATTTTATTGTCTCGCAATATACAGGAATATTCTGGGCAGTGATGAGCTTCAACTTGATACACTTATTTTTCAATGATTTCTTTTATCATGTAAAAAACAAACCCAAAGGAAACAGGATTATTCGGAAAAGGATATAGTAGCATCTTATTTTTAGTGATGAACACAATTTCCGTGTTCACGGATTAAAAAAAAAACCAAAAAATTTCGGGATATTTTTTGCAGCTTTCTGGCATTTCGAAGATCTTGAAAATCCTGAATTCACTTATTGAGACGTTTATTTTATAGACACACTGCTTAGTTGACTCAAATACTGTTCCAAGTATGATTAATACTTGAAATATAAAACGAATCACTCCTATAAATCTTCAAATTCAATCTATTAACCCTCCGTAGTAGTCGCTGTGGGTCAAATTGGCCCACCTTTCAACTTAAATGCTGAATATCTGTATGGGAATGGCTTCAGATGGGGTTTTGTCTACGATTTACAATTCGTAGAGCGTTTTGTTTCAACTCCAAAATAGACCCTCTTCAGATGTAAAAATCAATACCGTTTCTGAAACTTCCACTATTGAGATATTTTTTTGGTCGTATCATATCTCGTAAATATCACTCTAAAATTTTGTAAGACAAATTTGGAAAATGTAAAACTTAGAATATTCCACTCAAAAAGTGCATTTTCTGCACATTCATATCTTCGCGAATTTTCTTGGACACGTTGACATTTTATTTTGGTCGAATTGCCTTTTGGTACATATTCTACAATGTTCAAAGTATGTTCCATAATTTTTTGAAAAAATTTAGATGGATACTTTTTGTACGGCAGCGAATTGAAAATCAGTCAGGTCAATTCGACCGAGTGTAACTACCGCGTGATTCTACAGAAGTGTGAATACGCAGAGTTAAATCAATGAATTATTTCTCTACAGTATATTGCAGAACCGACCTTGTAGTAATTATAGATCTTTATCACGTTCATCGCGTCATTATACATGTTTGTATGTGAAGAGGTGTCACGTTGCATGTATTATTAAATTTGCCAACGTTTTGTCCTTGCAATTAGCAAGAAAAGAAGCATTAAATTATATTATCGCAACGTATGGAATGTGCAAATGTTATAACAGCTGTACGACACCTGAGTTTGTATGATACATCGATAAAAATAATAACAGGAACAATAAAAAAAAGCATAGAATTCTTAACAAAAAAGTATATTTATTACCTTGTAGTGTATTTTTTTTTCTCCACTTTTTTTTTCTCTCAAATTAATTTTCATCAAATTAGATATTAAGTTTAACAGTTAATGTTATTTTATATATTACACTTTTACTCCTAATTAGATATTACACGATAATTTTTATATGACTTCTATTATAGCTACTACAGAATATAGTATAGTTAAAGGATAATAATCACTGTTATTATACAGGTAGAACACTCCTTACAAAGGTATCACACTTTATTATTAGTTAATATATAATATAGGAGAAAAAAGTTCAATTAAACGAGGCACTCAATATTTTACGTAAGCTATCAAATAATAAATATTCCATCATGTATGGACATTTTTCACTCTTAGTTTCATTTTGGGCCTTTCATCGGAGTCTGCTGCTAGTTTTATTTTTTTTTTATTTATTTATTTTTTTTTTTTTTCATTTTTTTGCCTGTAATTTTTTTTTTATCCATACAATGTACAGCCTGGCTGACTGCTAGAATCCGATCAGAAGATGTGAAACGCCAAACGCGTTAATCGTAACTTACTGCGCATATTTATTCATTGAATTTTCTGTACCCAATAAAAGTTTGAACGTGTTTTGTCCTGACTACGGGGTAAATAGTCAATTTTCAAATCTGTTGTTTGTTTTTTGAGTACATTAATTATTGTGCTGTAGTCTTTGAAATAAAATGTTTATGAACAAGAAACCGTGATGATGATGTACAATGTTTTCAAGACTTTCGCGTTCACCATCTTAATCTTGTTTGGAAAAAAATTTGAAATATCATTTTATCAAATCAGTTCATGTTCAGATTAACAAGGAGTACAATGCTTTGGTAATAATGATTTATGTGAATGCAGATCACATAAACATATCACAATAACATTTCAGCCTTTAACCTTATTAAATATGATCGATTTTTCAAATAGGTAATTTAAAATTAAAGAGATAGACTTTCTCAAGATGCTGGACTCGAGTAAAGGATGATATGAACTAAAATTTAATAATTGCACATTGTATGATTTAGAAAGTCAGTTATCAATTGATACTAAATCAAATAGTGCCATCAGAAAATAAAATTGCTTTTATATGAATGTCGAAAAGAAAAATAGTGATTTTCTTCATCTTACGAGAATACTTTATCATATTTACATGCTCTTTTACCGAACTGGTCTACATGTTATAAACTACTGCTCAGATTATGAACCATTATGAATGTTAAACAGATATTAGTTCTGTTGCATAGTTCAAATTTGAGCAAATATTAATGGAAAAACAAATAATCGTTAAATTTCGTCCGTGAATAGAATTGCCTTTATGTAAAATAAGTTCAAAATATTTTTCATTTTTTGTTTCTAAAGACTCGCGGGGGCTTTAGCGTGTGAAGGTAAACTAATATTTACTTTGAAGTAAATACTTCTTCTCAAGAGATATAGATAGATTCACGAGTAGTAAACATTGATGGTTACTGAAATACAATTTCACTAAATTTAAAAATATGTGTAATCGCAGATTAAAGCGACATGTTTAAATTGATTAACAATCTCACGATGGACACACACACACGACACACGCGCCTTTAATATCGACGAAATTTTATTCAAATCTTATTTCAAGCAAGCGAATATCTTACTTGTTGTGTTTTAGTCTAGCCTTTATAGTCTTAGGTCAAAGATATACCTAAATCACTTCTCAACTTAAAAACTGAATCTATCGTTAAGGGTCCTTCCGGTTACACCAAGATTTCCGGACAAACTGTACATCACTTCGCTGAATGTACGATCGTCCACGTCAGCTCCTGGATCGGCAATCGGAATGTTACGGGTGCGAGATCGTGAACGTGACCTGGATCGCGAGGGTCTCTGTTGTTGAGCAAAAAGCGGACCTCGACCAACCTGGAATACATTTTTTCTTCAACTTATACCGATTATAACAGCAAACAATTAAATTTCACCTGGTTTGGATTAATTACTTTTATAAATTCACCAGTAATGATGGAAACTAGGGAAACCATTCTACATTCTTTGATTTTTATCCATACATATATGTCACAGACCTATTTTGATTCACAAATTTAAATCAATATCGTAAGATTGTTGCTGTTGAAAAATCAACAAGGATATTTATCCTGCAGAAAAATGAAAAAAAAATTGGAATTCTATTCTTAAATTGTGCAAAAAGCGTACCAGAGGATATCGAAATGGGCAAAATACATTGAAGATGTGAATCTTCTTTTGGTACTGGAAATATCATTGTGAATACATTCGGTCTCTTTTGGATTTGAGATGAGTAATTTATCCAAATATTCGTGAAAATGAAAGAAAATTTTACCGTGTTCAAGCTTTGCATGCTCTGTCTGAAAGGAGAACGTCCTCTGGGTAATTGACGAAGATTGTTAACGCTGCCTCCTTGGTTACGGGATAGACTCATCGACCGTTGACGAATTCCACGTACGTAATCGTTTCCAAGAGTACACATGAAGTTCACATTTGGACCAGTATTCATTCTTGAGGCACTTTAATGTAAGCAGTGTTCATTGTTATTTGATATAATTTAAAATTTTACTATATAATGGTTGAATCAAGCTTAATTCATCAATAACTTGAATTTAAAAATTAATAGCTACTCATGTATCAGACTAATGAGTTTAGCTGATTCATAAATTTGAATGGTACTTCAAAACGAACAATTTCGAGGCAGAGCCTCTCAAAACTGACTAGTAGTGCTCTATTTTCAGTGCACAAGACAAGTTACCTGGATATACGAGTAGGTGGTTGAATAATCGAATTATGATTCTCCTAAACATAATCTTAATTTTCCGATGTATACGAGTAATTGAATTTAACATCTAGGTCTTCAACTGACACATCTCACAGGCTCAAGTAAGGTTGATAGAAATTTCTCAAAACCAATGGAAGATTTTGTTTGTTTGCTAATCATTTTTGCAATCCGAAGGTCGTTTCATACGTGATCCTTTCCACTCATAACAATCAAGATGAAATACGAAACAACAGCGCAGAAAACAATAAGTGGTAGCTGGGTGCTAATTTCATTGCTTCTAGTTAAATTCGGTCTAAATTCCGGAATATCTTGAAATTTTATGGAATTTAAAGACAACTGAGCACAGATTTCAACCAATTTTAGGAAAAGTGGAAATTTGAGGACGTGTTGAAGGCAGGAGAAATATGAGCTAAATTTTGCCATGTTAAATGTTTGTACATATAAAGTAGTCATACTTCATCCTCATCAGTTTTTGTTCATATTGGGCACGTCTTTGAGCTCGTACTATCTGGTCAGAGCGCAATCCTCCTGTATTGAAACGACGTTGAGATGTAAGAATTTGCTGGCGACGTTCCAACGCTCTTTGCTGAAGTGTTGTCAATGGTTTACCAGCTTGTGGCATCTGTAAATAGATAAGAAACCTGATATACAATGAATATCCTAATAAGTATCCTATTTTCAACCACACTAATCGCATTGACACATACACTAATTGATTGACTTTCTACTCATTGCTTCACCACGCTTCATAAATTTTTCTCTAAATTTTGTTTCCTTCTTTCTTGCCCATAGTTGGATAATCATTTTGTACAGAAATTTCCATTAAAAAAAATCTCCGACTGTAATGTAATGATTATTCTTCACGAATAAAATATTAACTAGTCTTTTGAATCAAATCACAGTATCATAATGTCTGTGTGGAAGTCTATAGCTACGCGATAGCTTATCTTTCATTAAGCAGTTTGTAATTTTCGACGAGTAGAAAAAAAGTCATCAAAGTATAGTGCTATGATAGTGATTTTATCTGAATTTTAATCATCACATTTACAATTAGTTGTATACGATTATGAAATGAGTAGAATTCCTGTGCAATGCATTCTGTATGTTTTGGAATTGTAAACGGTTACTTATTGAAATGAAAAAAATTCTGCAAAAATTACGAGTTCAAGTTTGTGGCGTTAAAACGACGAAATAATCTTGCGAAAATTCTTTTTAGCAGAATTTAAATGTTGAAAAACTCAATTCCAAGATGACGCAATTACAAACGTTTTTATCAATTTAGATAACTATACACCAACGTTTACTCTTTTTAAAACAAAACTCTGTAATCTTTAGATAGAGGATTCCATTCGCAAATCTGTTTTCCTCAACATAATAAAACTTCATCTAAAAAAAAAATGAAATGTTATTTTCCAAGAATGAAAATAGTATAGATTCATATCCGATGATACTTTAGCATAGAATTTGAACACCTCACGTCAAAAATAAATCTGATTATGAACAAGGTACAAAAAAAAGGATAAATGTTGTCCGTTACATGAGCTGAAAATATGAAGAAAACTAAAAATCACCATATTTGCCAACTTACCCTGAAGTCATTGGGGCGGTTCAATCTCTGAATTTGTCGTTGGAGAAGTACTTGTTTGGCTCGCTTGACTCGATTCCGGTAAGCGACTTGCGCAGGGCTCTGATATCCTAATCGATTATGGACGGAGGTAGGATCTCTCAAGTTGGGTAAACTGTTTGTTCTTTTGAGTAGATTCTTGTTGTTATTATTATTGTTGTTGTTGTTATTTCCGGTGAAATATCCACCTTGAGCATAGGCCAGGTTTGTACGGCTTCTGCTACGGTTCAATCCTGCCCTTCCGCCTCGGCCACGACGGGATACCAGCCCACCTCGAATGTTAGTTTTCGGTAAAGCCCGATTGATATTCAGTTTCAAATTGCTCCTGGATCTTGTGAGGCCTCCGTTTTTGTTGAATCGTTTCTTGATGAAACCGCCTTGGATCGCATTTTGATTTTGATTGCGATTTAGGCGCCAAGATTGGCTCGATTTACCAGGAGAGCCGTTCTGCTTGGCATTTCTTTGGCCACGGCCTCTGAAATTACCACCGCCTCGGCCACCCCGCGCATTACCTCCACGATTACGTTTCAAACCGCCTTTTCCGTTCTGAGTCTGCGGTTTTTTGTTCTTTTTATCCTTTTTCTCCATCTTTATGATCTCATCTTAAAAGGAAGAAAATTCGCATGGTTTAGTGAGCGTACGGCCTCAACAGCGAGTTTATTATACGCAAATATTAGGTTTAAAAAAATATGAAATTCTTCTGCTTGGTTTTTTTTTTTTTTTTGTTTCAATCGTTATGGTAATTATTTAATTAGTAACATTTGGAAATGTTAAAGATGCTTTTCTCTCTGGCCTCGTTTTCTATTTACTTTACTCTCCGAGTCTCCATCTTTGATTATGTAAGAAGGCTTTTTAGCTATTCCTATCGCTCTTTCCCAAATCCGTTATTCTCTGGCAATTTTTTAGCCTTGATTGATATTTGCCGGTTGATTAAGCTTCTAGAATCTTCTCCATTACTTCCAGATTCTTTCACTTTTACATACAACGTCGTCGTGATCGTGATTCTCAATGTAGTTCATCCGCCTTTTAGCTATTTTTACTTTTAACAAAGTTTATCTATTCAAACAGTTGTCCTTTCCTTCGATACTTCTCAGACCGTCGATTTTACTCGTATCTGCCCACCCAATTATTCCGGTTACAAAAAAGATCCGTGTCACCAGAATAGCCGAAATTATAGGAAACTTTTTACAAAGTGTTTGGTCCAAAAGAGATTAGCATTTCAAAATTGAAAGGATTTTTGAATAATTCTTTTGCTAGTTGACTGGAATTTTGTTTTACTTGCTTTCAACGTAGATAGAAGAGTATTAATTCTGTGCGAGTCTTGAAAGACGGAAAAGAAAACACAAAATAAAAGAGAACAATAGAGAAGAAGTAAACATGTGTGTCAGACAAGTTGAAATAACCAGACGCCAAATCCTTTCAAGTAAATATCTTACTCAAGCGGCTCTTTGTTCCCGCTTGATATATTTGCCTCAAATATGAAGTAAGCCTTTGTTGAATGATCTTTTTCGCTTGAGATGTTTTTATCGAAGCATCTTAGCCTCGTTCTTGGTTTTTAGTAGTCGTAAGTAAACCCAAGGGGGCAAGGTTGAAATTCCAAACATGATGTTGTGGTAGGAATATGGACGAGACTCCTATTCTTTCTTAATGTTTATTTCATACTTCGTTGGTAGTAGTTTTTTTTTTTTTTTATTATTATTTTTTTTTTTATTTTTTTTTCCTATGCATGTGTATGTTGTTGGAGAGTTTAGTAGAATCTGCGTTGTTACCTTTCCGCGCATGATGCCAAAGAAATGGAAGTTTCGTTCGAACGGATTTCGGAAAAATAGCAGACATTTTTTTTTGTAGGGATATGTGGGGAAAACCAGAGACTCTTTCCAGGAGACCATTACCACATTATTATTAGTCGTATCTTGTATAATAATATCATCGATATACTAAAATTGGCAATAGATTGGTTTCGGGGACTTCCCACGCGCGATGGATCGTACGGATTTCACTTCTCTTTATAGAACGTGAGTCAGAGAAGGGCGTCATCGTACACGTATCGTAATATGACCCAATTAACAATAAAAACTTAACGAGAAGTTTTCATTTCCACGTATAGATATACATCTTTTCTTTTTTTTTTTTTGTTAACCAAGTTGTGGCTATTGCAGATTTTCAAATACCTCCTTGATGGAGGAATATCATTACATATCATTTATTATTTGAAATATCTGCGATCGCAAAGGATCGCCTCGCTGTTGGAAGGCATGTGTATTTGCATCGGTGCAGAGGAAAATAAACGCGGAACATTCTCGTCGCCATTTTATGATCAGGCTCTAGAAATGCAGCCGTACGCTCACAAGAGATCGTGAAATTTCTACATTTTTTATACACTGCAGGCCACTTACCGAGAGACATATTCACTTTCGCGTCAATCTCAGACATTTTTAAACAGATAGTTTTAACTTGTTCCTTGAGAACTCGCGGTCGAAGAACGATCTTGTATATTTATTTATCACCTTCTATTCACTAACGCGTATATTACTAAACGCTTTCTCCGATAGTCCGATTACAAACGCGACACCACAGTACCAAACCACTGGCGCAACTGACTACACAATCGTACAACTTCGCTTGTTTCACGCACTGTTTCACGACGCCACGCCACTGACGAGTGTAATGATCTCGACCAATCAAGAGCCGGAATGAATACACTGGCGCCATCTGTCAGCAGAAAATTGTATCGGCAGTTTTGACACTTGTAATGAGTTAAAAAAGAGAGATAAAAAGTCTATTCTAACAGATTACTGGTATCGAATTAACTGTATTAGAATCAGATTGTCACTTCATAAGTAATACATCGACTGAATACTAGATTAATAAAAAATGCAGGGAATTAAAATACGAGAAGCAGTACGTGAAGATTGTCCGGCAATTAGAAGTTTAATTCAGGTAACGTTGTTTGGTTAACACGCGTTTTAACGTATGTATCGAGCCCTATAAAATTAGTGGATATATAATAATCTATGTATGTATTCCTATAACAATAGAAAGAACCTCGAACCCTGAATCCCATTTTTATTCACCCCAATATATGAATTAAACAATAAGAAAAACGTGCGAAAATACGCTGACTTTTTATTTCGTTGCTTTGACCATTGTGTATTATTTTTGCTTTTTTCAAATATTTTCAGGAATTAGCTGATTTCGAAAAAATGAGCGATGGCCCTAGAATAAATAGTAGAGGTAAGAAGATGAATAGGAAATTCTGATTATTTAAAATATGGGTAATGTTCATTCGTTGGGCTTCATTTACCTTGTATCCAATTATTGCTTATTAAAATCATAGTCTTGGCTTCCTCTGAAAGTCCCCTTATTCTAATCCATGCAATCCTATACGAATTTCCCCTAAACTGGACCACTGTGATCCCTGTGCAATTTATATCCGAAACCAGCGGCTCGCTGTTCGTCGCACGAATCACTACCTGTTTCTTTTATGAAATTTAGGTTAAAAATTTATTTACAGGAATTGGCTGACAGTTCAGGCAAATCAGAAGATGTTAAATTAGGGTATGAAAGTAAGTTTTAGTCGTGAAACATTTTTATCTTGTTCCAATTCAGTATTTTTTTTTTTTTTACGTTTATTGTATCTCATTCGCAGTTTCCAGTAATAAAATTCTAGTAGAAATCAAGCACATCGAATCAAATAAGTTAGAATTGAAATTCCTCACACTCGCAACAAAACAAGAAGATCCTGGTTCATAGTTTGTCATATATCACAGCTGCCACTTCATTAATCCCTGATAAGGAAATATCCAACCTTCTCCTTTTCATCGAAAAAAGAATTCCGAATTTTGAAACATTTCACATTCAGCTATTAATGTCTACAAAGTCACATATCTTTTATTGTTTCAACTGGAAAAAAAACTGGGAAAAGTCATTTTGAACCATTCATTTGAAATTCTTCCAATCACTCACCGCTTTATCAAGTCACTGTGCATATCTGAAATCGAATATTGTGAAGTAAAAAGCTTAACATGCTCGTAATGAAGAGCAATGCTAGGAATACATGAAGAACATTCTCAGTGAATGGCTCTAGAGATCATTTCATAATTATTATCATAATTATTATTGTTCTTATTATTATTGCTTGAGAAGTTGGCTTATTTCAGTTTTGGAAGAAGATGGATTCAATTCGGAACATCCTTTCTTCAAATGTTGGGTTGCTGAGGCGGATAAAAGACTAGTTGGCTACGCTCTATATTATTATACCTATTCCACATGGACTGGGAAAGCCATGTATTTGGAGGACCTTTACGTCACTCCTGATTTCCGTAAAAAACATATTGGCAGTTTGCTGTTCAGAACTGTTGCCAAGGTATATTGCGAGCGACTTTAACGAAGAGTATCAGACCTGTAGATCATGAATCATGCTCAAGTTTCTACAAGCGTTCGATTAGGCCAAAACATGGAGCTCGTGACGTGTAGATTGAGTGAAGAATTGCCGATTAGATTGAATTACACATCTAGCGTAACAAAACGCCTCTGGAAATTTGGGTAGAATCCATTACCCTTAGTTCTGATATCTCGTTCTTGGTAGTAAATGATGAGATACGTTAAAACACGAAAATGATTGATGCTGATTTTTCTTGAATTGTTACAGACAGCAGCAGATAGTGGATGTTCAAGATTGGATTTTATGGTTTTGAACTGGAATCCAGCTCAAGATTTTTACAAAAGTAAAGGTGCTGTGGATCTGACACAGCAAGATGGGTGGCATCATTATCGTTTGGAAGAAGCAGCTTTGAAGGATTTAGCTAGTACTATTTAGGATCAATTATTATATGGGTCTTGTAAAGTTGGGAACAGTTTTCTTCCATCTGGGAAGAAACATAAGGGGGACAAACTAGATAATTCTCTTATACGTGCAAAGCATGAAAAGTAATCAACACGATATTATACGCTTTATGAAATACACGTAATTGCTAGCAACCATATCAAGTGTGTATCATTTTATAAACTCAAAATACTTGCCACATCATCTGAAATTTGTAAACTGAGAAAACCAAAAGCTAGATTCAGTTGGCAACTGTTTTTAACACATGTCAATAAGAATGGTTCTGAATGGTGACTTCATATTCTAACTCGTTTGGGTTAATTCAAATAAAGACGATGCAGAATACTTACGATGAGTTTCAACCGAAGTTGCACCATAAATTGGATCAAAATCAATCCAACGTCACACGTGGCTCTTCAAACCGTGTGAAACATACTCCATCTGCATTAAATAATGAAGTATGGAGAAATGCGCAATTATGATTCAAGTTTTATGAATTTATCAAATACCGAATTTTAAGATACTTTTGAAACTACCAAAGATTCTAGTCAATTGTGATCTTGTCTCTCTTTCTTTCTTTGATCAATCTTGGTATCGAGGTTGATGCAACTGGGATGTTATATCCATGTATACCCATAATTCTACACTCGTGAAAATCAGGCTATCATAATGGTGTCATTTCATTGCTCCACCTCGCCACAAGAAGAGTATTATTAGTTATTAATTTTATATCGTGGACTCTATAGCTTGGGGGAAATTTGGTCTTTCAGCCGGAGTTCCTATTTTCCCGACCATTGATAGTGACCAAACGTGATGTTCCGCAAGCTGCGAGTCAGCTGCTGTTTCAGCAGGTTCAAGGATGTTGGGAAACTATGTCAAAGCACAAGCATAAATTACCACCCATAAAACAGAAATCAATGGAAACAGAAATAGCGAATTTTCTGCCTCATGAAGTGGACGTGCCTCTTCAACATTCCGGTTCATCTTCTCCCTCATCGTCCGGAGTAGTTGGCCTTATTTTCTCTTTCATACTAATTGGGCTTTTGATTGTTAGTTAATGAGATAGTTTGAGATTTTTTTTGCAGTGTCGAATGAAGCTTGGATAGTTTTCATACAAGTTATTATTTGATTGGTAATGATATGAATTCTGTTTCTCATTAAAGTCATCGACGTCGGTATGCAGGGAATATTTGTTGCCTATTATCTATGAAAACTTGGAGAGTGATAAAGAAAAAAGGCAACAAATTATTGAGAGCAGTTGGGGCCGAGGTACAACACTTGACATAGGACTATGGGATAACGATAATGCTCCTGTGATAAAAATCAAAAACAGGGAGGACATTGAGCTCGATACTAAAGTCACTGATGTATTATCTGACGAAATGGTTGGATCATGCTCATCTTTTTTATCAAAATCTCCAGAGATTGGACTTTACGTGGAGAACAAGTGTGAGCTGATGAAAATGGTACAGAACATTAATTAGGATCAGAATATTCATATTACTTTTGTTCGTCAATCTTATGTTTTCATAACTAATCTGAAGTTTCTGTCACCATACAATATCTTCTAAATGTTGATTCCTGACTATAATGAAGTCGAAGAAAGTTGCTAAAGAATCGTTAAGTTGGAAGTGTTCGAAATAAAATGAAAGCATTGGTTCTGATTCAGAAAATTCTTCCAGAATCTACGGGACATCTCTGTCTTGTACTATCATCATTACCTGCAATACATAGATCTGGAGAATAATAATATCTCGGATCTAACGCCGCTGGGCGGGATCCCGTATCTTATGTATTTAAACGTCAAGCAAAACAAGCTTAGAGATGTGTTAAGATTCACACCCCCATGGTATTTGACTTACGTAAATTTGAGCCGAAATCATATTTCTAAAATCGATGATCTATCTGAATTTTGGAGTATCGTCAGACTGGATTTATCGCACAATGCGATTGAGTCTATTCAAGGCCTGCAGAATTTGAAGTACGTACTATCATCATACGTTGAAAAAGTGTATCAATCCTGACTAGGGATATATGCTCATTCTCCAATTCTCGCAGTCATGTGTTCAAGCCATGTATTCATATGAATTGAATCCAACGAAACAAGTTCGGTAGTCACATACAAATGAACCTTGCTACAAGACGTGGCAGAATTCCTTGTACTTACATCCCTTGACCTGTACTATGCTGTCTCGGAAAATTAATATCATTGTTTATGGAAAATTAATATTATTGTAGACACCTGAGATTCCTGAATCTTGGCTACAACTTAATCGAATGTGTTGAGAACTTGGATGACTTGAAAATTCAAGAACTCAATTTAGAATATAACTGTATAACTGATTTCAAATCTGCTACACCCGACGTTGGTATAAGCACAATGCCGAACCTCCGTAGCTTGATTTTGAGGCATAATAAATTAAGCACATTGGGATTCTTTGAGGTAAATGATGTGTTCTAACTGTTCCATATCAAAAGTACAATTCAAATTTATACTAGGATTTCTAGCTATCCGCATAGTACCTCTAGTACCTCTCATCCGCGTAGTAATCTCTAAGTAATTAGTATATAATTATGAACCAGGGTGCCTATGGCTTGCGCTACATCGACTTGAGATATAACAAAATTGTTGACTTGCTAGAAGTATCCCATTTAAAAAGTAACGTCTATGAGGTTGATTTTCGAGGAAATCCTTGCACTAAGTGGCCCAGTTATCGAGATGTGCTATTATTCTCAATGCCAAGCGTTATGTTTGTTGACGGCGCCAGCGTCACAGTCTCAGAAAAAGTAACTCTCCATATGATTTTCGAGGAGTTTAGTAATCTAGTTAAATGTGATGTCAAATTTATAACTTATAGGTATCTGCCAGCACGATATTTGCACCACCAATGGAATTGATTGCAGCTCGTAGTATAACAAAACTAATGCTGTTGGAACATTTGAATGCACCAAATATCGACATGCACGTTACACCTATTGATCAAAGCACTCCACCGTTGATAATACTCAGCGGTCCTCCCGCCGTAAAGAAGTCAATATTGGCAAGACAAATAGCTGACAGTTTACCTGAGCGGGTAAGAAGTGACTTAAAATTCAACGATTTTTCCATCAATCTAGCAACTCCTGGCACTCGACTGATAACCATCTTTATCAAGGTGCGATACTGTGCTAGTCATACAACAAGAGATCCAGCTAACGATAATCTCGGAAGATTGAATTACCACTTCATCAGCAGAGAAGAATTCAACGAAATGACCAGACGTGGTGAATTTTTGTCTACGGAAGAGTTGCTTGGAAACAGTTATGGTTTCCGTTAGTATTGATTTATGTACACGGAATCTGTTAAGCTGATAATCATCAAGTAGATACGTAGAACAAGTTACGAGTTTTCTACAGATGTCAGCGAAATAGCTGCCCTAGTATTGGAGAAGAAAATTGGCATCACGCATATGGATTTGCATGCAGCATTGCAGATGCAAGGTCGTTACGTAAATGCAAAATTGATTTTGGTATTGACTAAAAGCGAAGAGCTTCATCGGCAATGGATTCAAGAAAAGTTCGAAGTGTTTGAATGGATCAAGACTAGCGAACAAAATCTAGTGACTATCAAAGTCGGTAAACATCGACAGACCATAATCGACCTAGAGGAATCTATGAGCAGCAAGCGTGATTTTATTGGTCAATTACTCAATGAGGTAAAACTATCCCTGTCAAGTAATCACTACCAGTTGATATGAATATAATATTTATACTTCTGCAGGTCATAGAAACGTTGCAATTGCCACTATTTAGTATTGACATCCGACCACAAGGGATAGAGACGATATCCACAGGTATATCAATAGAAAGTCCAATTGTGCTTCCTAAAGTCGCAAAAACTGTGAGTAAAATTGAAACGGAGAAAAAACATATCTCTTTCCAAGGAGAGCAGAAAGAAGACTCTTTGATCCCTTCACCTAAAGTGAACATGGGTACTGACCCACCTATCGTATCCCCGTTAGTTGAATTGAAGGTTTGCATTTACTTACTTTGCTATTAACAACTCTACACATAAGAAATATGATGATATGACTTTATGTTCATATGCTGACAAGTAGTAATAAGATCGGTATTTTCGTTCAAAGAAATGTAAACCAATTAGTGAGACAAGAAGAGAAGAGTTGAAGAATTAGTGAATGGTAGCTGTAACATGAAATACAATGAGAGATAGCTGAAAGTTCAATACTTCAACAGCTTGATATTAAAGAAATCTTTGAACTATGAAACTAGATAATCTTCGATGAGCAATCGAACTTTATCGTTGAAAATGAAGAACAGAAAAGAGAAAGACATAAAGCAAAAGTTCGCTCGCACCATAAAAGACTACGCCTTCAAATGGACAATGGTGAACTAATCGAAGATGAAGAATCTAGGGATTCTGCATCCAGCGAAGATCTATTCATTCCAAATCCAGTTAGTATCACTACATATGTCTTTAGAATCGTACAATACGTTCATGATTCCATATAAAGTACCCTAGCAGAGCATACATCTGTATAGTAAGCAATCATCTTAGGTTTGAAAAAATTAAACTCAACCGATGAACGGCCATTAGAGTTTCATCAGGTATTGATTAGTCTTATGATTATCGGTTGCAGTGTCCATCTCGAATAAATTCTACAAAAGTTTTGGAGGAGCTGTACAGTGAACTTGTTATGAAATCAAGAGAAATTTACTTGCAACAACATCACGATAATCCTGGCTATTTTTCTCTCGTAGTATGTTGAATTTTTTGCAATCGCTAAGGCAATGTGTGTAATTAAAAATGTTATGATGATGATGACCGCTGCAAACGTCAGACACGTAGATTTATATAGAGATCTTAATTTTACTGTGTGTATATCAGTATTGATTTTTATCTGTTGACGATGAGTCGTTATTATGAAAATGTCAAAATGGCCCAAAGATGTTTGAAAATTATATAATTTTCTGAATCAGGTGTTCACAGATGAATTTGTTTCTGCTTACAATAACGTGATCGATTTGATTTATGAATTTTACGTGAGCCAGCCAATACGCAAGCCGATATTCTCTACAGAACTTCAGAAAATGACGCAAGCTGTCATTTCATCAAAAACTAAAACATTCCTAGAAGAACTGAAACAGTATATGAAAATTTTTATATTCAATATAATTGTTAATATAATCCTGTGGGCATAAGTTTTTGCCTTTCAAAATTGATTTGGGTTTGAAACCATGTTTGTACGTTGTTGAACAATAAGTATAAATAATCTCTCTTACCCAATTAATGCTGTAATGGAATGATTGATATTTAGCAATTATTCACCAAGTAGAATGATCAACTCGGATTACTGTCACATACAAATTTTTTAGGAATCTATCAACATCAAAGAAGCAAAGATCACTTAATATGAGAACGTATGGTCTTACATCATGGAATCAGACATTGCCGAGCCAATTATCACAAAATGCCTGAGAGATTGTTACCCCCATGGAAGCAGAGAGCACCGAAGAACTGCGAAATGTTGTCTTATAGATGTGACATAGAAATTGTAGCAATGAAACATATTTTGATGTATCTTCTGATAAGTTGGAACAAATTTCTTTGTTTTCTCGGCAGTAGTTCACACGTTATAAGCAATAAGTTGAAGATCTGTGTTTTTTTTTTTGTACAAACTTATTCTTTAATAAATCAGTCTTAGGTTTCACATGAAATATCAGCTGTTTACAAATAGTAGAAATATTTATAGCATAAACGCAATGATTGTCCCTCTCGCATTTGATAATGAGGGAATTGAGACTATTACCATCAGTAAAATTCTAATGAAATGTAAATACCAAGATAAAATAGTAAATACAATTCAGATATTAGAAAATTCGTGAATACGGTAACTTTCATTTACCGCTACAATATTATGTATTAGCAAATGACCAACAGGTTTTTTTGTACTATATGATACTAACATACGTGAACATGTTAGAGAGAATACGTAATAGATATTTTCTGAGCGTAGAGTCACAGATTCTCTTCCATTCTATTCAAATCCAATAATCTCTTTACTTTAGTATCGATCAATTCATGATGATTTACTACATGCAGACAATTATCTAATTTGAATAACAAAAATAATAACATGGCTTGCATGTTCAATCAACTATCGTCTTCCGTTTTAAACTTATTCAATAAACCTAACGCTTAGAATTCAATTTATGATAGTATTCCAAAAGGCAGTAATTTTTATTTTAGTTATTTATTGAATTATCTTAGCTATTAGGTTTTGAAAAAATAAAATATTGTCCAAAATATTGCTGATACAAATTACTTTATAAAATATTACTTTAGCTATTGTCGCTACCAATTCTACACATTTTCTACATTTGTGTTCTTTCCATTGGAAGTTGATTTCCACCAGGAAGTACTATGTTTGGAATTAAGTTCCTATTGCAGCCCATATCGATTAACATTTTGTGATTTTCTAAGGCCACAGTCAACGGGTTAGTGCCGATCTGAAATGTACTTTGTGGTTGAGATAGCTTTGGATCGCTTTCAATATCATCTAATTTTGCAAACCCTACATGTTGCCAGGTTTGGTCAACCGTTATATGATCACGAATGTCTACCTTGATTCCAGTTGGGTTTTGATCATCATTTTCTGATGTACAAAATTTTGATATCGAGGTTTCGACATCGTTACTTTCACTTACCCACTTTCTATTACTTGTACTTTCAGTTACTGCTATGCTGTGATGTTGCCGAAAATGATCATCCAGCTTCTGCTTCTTATCAAATAATATTGCACACTGCTTACATCTGTAGAGTAGGACCACATGAACTTGAATATTCAATTTTATGATTAGATTTCAATTCTCAAATGCTCAAATTAAAATTCAAGCTATACTTGGAATAATTCTCATGTTAGATGATCAGTAATACATATTGTTCATTTTCTGATCCCGCAAAAGCTTTGATTGTTCGATTGAGTGGAAGGTATTGAATTAATAAATCAACATTTACATACGTCCAAAAATAATTATACGACAAGTTTTCATGAATGCTCGTGATTTCTGATGTTAATAAAAATGCGAGATGTTTGGATCATCTGTGCTCACCTATACTGTATTTTCTTGGTCTCTTTTGCCAGTATCTCTGCTGGATCGTGTATCTTTTGATGCGCAAACAAGTTGTATCGTTCAGCAAACCTTTTCCCACATAATGTACAACTGTAAGGCTTTTCTCCTGTGTGTACTCTCATATGCCTCTTCAAATGAGACGTTGACAATAAGGACAAATCGCATACCTGAATAGAACAAATAACACAATAAGCCATTTGACGTATCATGTGATATTCTATTATATGTATCTCAAGCTCGATTTGCCCACATAGTCTAGGGGGCCCAAAGATGCTTACACGGGTAGTTCTATAAGATCGACAATCTTTGATCTTAGACCATATTAGGGGAATGATTAAAAATCAGGGGGAATTAGGGGCGAGTCAACAAAAATGGGACAGTTTTAACTCATTAGGAAACAGGCTGTTGACTTTGAAGTTGAAATCATTTCACAGCAGAAAACGACCCCGCAGTTGGGAATATCTTCTATTTATCATGCTACTGATCTCCCAGTATTTAGACACAGAACTGCCTTTCAGTAATAATGATACTTGATGACGTCAATGTCATAATAAATGTGGATATTGAAGTAAAATAGAAAGAATGTTGATTTGAAATGTATCACAAAAGTAGCTTGTAGATTTTCCCGGATAACTTAGCTCTGGTACTATGTACCTGCTTTTAAAGAAATATATATCCAAAAGTAACAAGTACACGTACATGACATTGATAGGATTTCTTCCCAGTGTGAGACAGCGCATGCATGTTGTAGGAAGTGTGATGCACAAATCGTTTTCCGCACAGTTCGCATTGATAAGGTGTTTCCCCCGTATGCATAGGCAAGTGTCTCATCAGTGCCCCTTTTTGCGTGAAACATTTATTGCAAAAGCTGCACTGGAATGGATTAATGCCGTTGTGCATACCGACGTGAATCTCTAAGGCATGTTTGTGCTTGTAAGCTTGTCCGCATTTCTCGCACATGTAGGGCCTCAAATTTGAATGAGATTTCATGTGCGTTTTCAGTTCCGCCGACGTTCTCCACTTTTTGCCGCAAGTAGGACAAGGATGTTTCAATGGCTTTAAACTATACTTGCGAATACCTCCCGACTTGTAAGTTATCTTTTGAGAATTGGGAGTCTGTTCTTTGGACGCATCGAGCATTGGCACGGATTCATTTCCTGAAACGTTTATAATAAATTTTTAACAATGTTCTCGATTTTTTAATAAATTGAGACTACAATTTGGATAATTCGTCTAATGATAATCTAACAATTGACCTAGACATACGTGGAATACTTTCTTCACTTTCAGTCATTTTCTCAGCATTATTAACTGCCTCTTTCCACTCGAAATCGTCCTGCTCCTCCGTGTCCGACATTCCCAATAATTCCTCAGGAAAAAGTCCATGATTGTCAGTCATGAAGTCTGCAATTTCACCTTCGCGAGGTTCGCTAGCTATACTTATGGCGTCTTTAACTCTAGGATGTTCTTGAACGGCATGAAGATTGGCTGTCGAAATGCTGTGAAATCTTTCTTTACAAATCTCGCATTGATAAGGTCTTGATCCGCCGTGTTTTAAAGAATGGGATTGAAGATCATCAACAGTTTTAAACAACCTCCCGCATACTCTACACTGATGAGTATAAAGTGCCATTTTTTCCTGTCTATTTAAATTCTGGGTAATTTCATTCCTGTGCGAACCATTGACATTCTCTTCTTTCAAGATTCCCTGAGTTTGATTGAGCGTTTCGTTGTTTGAAACATTATCGCCGTCTCCAAAATGACACTTCTCAACTTTGACTTGAAACTTTTTTTTGTCTCTCAAATTTAATTCATCTTTAGAATAGTGATCAGAGCCAACGGACACTTGGCAGTTTTCTATATTCAGTTTCATACTTTTGCTTAATATCTTTGTGATGCATTGATTTAGATTAGGATTCAGATTCACGTTCGCAATAGAAGTGTCTCTGCTCTGCGCGGAGGATTCTTTGCAATCAGAATTCAACTTTTCTTGAATATCAGAGCATCCCGCATTGCTATTTCGCATACCAGAGGATATATCCCTAAGCTGGCTTATCGTGTTTGTAATTTTCAGCTTATCTTCCTGACTCAAGTTTTGGGAAAAACATTTATTCTCTATATCGACGAGGTCTGTGTTGTTGGGATTAGTAGTTTTTATCTCTTTTTTTTTGCTACTAAATTCATAGACTTTTATAATTTCATTTCTTATATTTGTCGCTGTCCACTGGGCCTGCTCAAGCATTTGAAATAGACTATAGCATTGCGAACAGACGTAAGAACTCCTTAGATCAGACTCGAGACAACGTAGTACTTCCAGAATAAAACTACCCAGTTGTGTTCCATTTCGAGGTAGCGAAGTATAGAAAATATTAACGCACGATGTCACCTCTAATTTAGTGTTACATACTAGACAAGATAATTCTGAGGCTTCCATAATTTCTTCTTTATTCAATTCTTTTTATTATCGTGAAAAAACAAAGAAAAATAAGACACGACAACGTAAAGTTTAGACAGATAAAACATGTCTTTTTTTATCTTTACATTCACATGACATAATTTGTTTGTTATGTATTTGTTTCAAAGCCAATTGGTTTCACACAATAAACAACAGCGAATTGTTCGTTCCACGTTAAACTTACGAACGCTTTTTTTAAATAACATATTTTAGAAGTGAAAAGGTACTTTTTTTTTTATTTATTGAGGTAATACATTGATTGAGATCAGTTATGAATTGCGAAACAACATGTTCGGCCCATCAAAACACGGACATAACATTCGTGAACGTAATTAACCGCCATTTTGATACAACATCGATGCACATGTGTTCAGCATATCGCGACTAGCGACATCGGTAGCAATTTCACGAAACAACACAAGCCATGGTCAAAAACTGTTTGCCACTTGGAGTAAAGCAGTTTGTAAATACAATGATATCATCTTTTTGTTTGTTCTATTATCGCTTAATCGTCGAATCAAACAAATAAATAAATATAATAATAAATAAATACTTTCGATATAAATATTTGGCATAGAATGTTTTCTCACTTTCCACTAGATTTCAAATTTGTTTTCAAAGACTTTGGAACAACATTTTCGGCAGCTAGCGAAAATGGAATAGAATGAAAAGTCAACTTATATTATTATGGAATGGAATACTGTATTCTGGGTATAGATCATTCCTGATACGAAAATGATCCCCAGGCATCTATATAAACATTTTCTTTTCAGAATATAGGCACTAGCAAGGACTAAATTCTTCTAAATACACAATCGAACAAGCTAACAAACTAACAACACTTACGATATACATATAATAAGTAAAAGTTGTCTACAAGCATATGTTAGTTATACTTTTTCATTTCTCAGCTGTTTCAACTCATTTGTAGTAATTCTTCAATATCAGAATCAATGTCAGATTCATGATTTCTCGGTGTTCTTGGGGCTGGTTTAGGTGCCTTATTAATTTCCGTATTATTTTGTGAAACAAATTGATCCTTTGGACTTTCGAGTATAGAGCTTGCTATACTTGTTGAACTTCTGTATTGGGTGTTATCCTTTTCACTTCCCTTGGACTTAGGCTTGGCAAGAAACATCGCTTCTATTGCACCCACAGGCTTCTGGCGTGCGATACTCAACTGAAAGTTAGATTAACAGAAAAGAAATGCCATCAGACATCACGCAAAATATGATAATTGAATAAAATAATAAAGAGGCATAATTATCGAAGTAATTAATTTACCTGATCCTGTATTTTCTGCGAAATTTGTGCAATCTTATCGCTCTGCGCTGTTTTCAGCACGATATTTTCTACACTTGGAGACTTTTCTTTCTGTAGGCTCAAGTCGTCATCCGACAAGCTAGGGCAAATCATTAATTATCAATGAATAAATTAAACCTTAGATTCCCATTATAGTGAAATGTCTCACACTTATTGATCAGGGAACAAAACTAGCAATGAGGAAGTTGTTATTTCGGAATCTAATGTACCTATTTGCATATTCTTCGCCTCCGGGTTCTATTCTTGATACTGATTGATATTACAAAGCATTTCTTTGCTAGAAAAAAAAGGGTACTTATTTACTTTGAAATGTTCCAGTCATCCTCGTTTGTTTTTTCATCCTTGAAATCATACTCTGGAAATAGTTTTCTTGAAGACTGGCCTTCCTTCTCTGGACTTTTTCCATCATTTTCCAAACTTTGCTCCAAATCAAAGAGAACTCTTTTCTTTACCAAACTGCCCACTGATCCTGTAGCCGACTTTAGCACGCTTTTATTACTCTTCGGAGAAACTGGTAAGCTCCGCGCTCTCTCCTGATTTATCAATTCATTATCTGACACCTCTTCGTCGGACGAATACGATTGCTCCATGATATCGTCGGCTGATTTAATCGGAGTAGACGTCACCTTAGTACTTTTAGTCTGTAGCGTCAGTTTTCTAGCTTTCAAAACGTTGTTGGTTACCGGAAAAAATTCGTTACCAGTCTGGGGTTGCGAAAGCTGCTCTAAACTGGTTGAATCCATTAATTCATCTGTGAATTTGTTGCGATCTATTGTTTCGTCAGTTTGTCGCCGACTAAATATTCCAGGTTTAATTTGACTCGATGCTTCAATATTTCGTACAGAAATTGATCTGTTTCTGGGTTGAATTTCGGGCTCTCTTTTCTGCAAGGATTCGCTCGTCCTTTCATTCCTTATATCGTGGATATCGGACTGTCTCATTTTCTTAGGAAGTATTTCCAAATTTGACGTTGATCTAGAAGCTTTGTCGCGTGACGTTATAAGTTGGGATCTTAAAACGGGTGTTCGGTGTTCTGAAATACAACGCAATTTTATTTGAAATCGATACAATCGGGAAAACATATTTGCAAATGGTTTCTACTTACCGAAACTTTTCTGGTGCCTGAGTACATTCGCGGTCTTAATTTTTACCTTGTTCATAATTCTATCCAGGGGGGACATTTTTTCTGAATTTACTGGCTGGGCTCGTTTCTTCAGTAACGAATGTGAAATTTCTTTGACAATTTTCTGCCGAATACGATTGTAGCCATTTATTTTCTGAAAAGACAGTCAGCAGTGAATACATGCGATTATTTTACATCTCAATGAACTAGTCAACATTTTTGAATACAAACAAAAATTGAAATAAGCACTCCCTCTTACTTTTGAATGAATATTCTGATGATGAGCTACCGTCTCCATTTTCTGTTTAAATGTTGCACTGGGTATGCCATTCCATTCAGGATCAATTCCCAGGTCTCTCAGTTTATTATCGAATACATCTCTCAGATGTACGTTCAATTCTTCTAAGACATCAGAGTTATCATGTATTAATTCTTTGATACTATCTCTTGAGCTTAAATTACTGATATTCTGCTGCAGATTGGGGTTCATCTTTTCGGTGTCTTCGTTTTCAGATACAGTTTGAGACTCAGATTCCGAAGTGCCTGATTCAGATTCAGTTTCGCTATAATCGTCGCTTTCTTCAGGTTCTTCCATGGATTTTTGTCTTGTATTAAATTTAGAGATCACTCTTTCATTCGAAACTTTGTTGTCTGACTCATCTTTGTACAACTGCATAACTCTCTCGGACCTCATGTTACTAACCGGAGCTTTTGAGACTCGATTTAAACTTCTAGTATCAGAAACAGGTCTGTAGGCTTCTAAATTTGGACTAGTTACATCGGGTCGATGTTTTCTATTGTCCTGCGTTCGATTGTCCCTACTTGTCCTTAACGTATCAAAAACATTTTCTTTGTAACTATTTTTGAGGAAATTTTCGTGAATTACTTTATCACCATGACCAGACTGTGGAGATTGTAGATTCAACTTCTCCACCATATTTCTTCTCTCGTTTCTAGTATCTAGTTTTCTCTCAAGCTTGAGTTTTCGACTGTTTGTTATCAGCGTAGTGACACGTTTATTATTATTATTCCTACTGCTTTCAGTATCTTCACTAGTTTCAAAATCTCCATTTCCAGATATGAGGCTAGTACGATCTCTAGTTTGTAAGACAGGCTTCGTACTCTGTTTTTGTTTCGGAGATATTGGCATCTTTGGCGATTCGTAACTAGAAACGCTGCCTATTTCTTCACAAACAAGTTCATCATTCTTATTAATTTTTAATTTCACCTTATGGCTGTCCTTGACATCTCTGATACTTTGTACTTTTTTAATAACACATCGACTAGATGATTTATTCGGTGAATTATTATCCACCTGTTTAACATTAGTTTGACTAGTTTCTCTAGATTCCAAGAGATTGCGTGACAATTCCTTCAAATGCATGCTTTGAGCTTCTAACATTTTTGTTTGACTTCTTGAATGAACTTCTAATTCATTCACTTTCGATTCATAAAGCTCTTTCATTTCCCTAGCTGCTTCTTGGCTCATCTTCAACTGGGTAGATAAATTTTCTGTATCCAAATTGTGCTGCTTTTCAAGACGTTCGTTTATTACTTTCCAATGCTGTTCTTGGATTTGTAACTTCTCTTGCAGGTTCTTCACGTCCGGAGTTAACTAGAATTTGAAGACCATTCGATTAGTAAAATGTACAATTAGTAGTACAGAAAATTCAAAAATTTGTTTATTATTGTGTCCTATGTCTAGAATACATGGAAAGTCAATTACATTCAATTCAAATAGCTAACGAACTTACTTTTTCGCGTAGCTGGTCTCGCAATGTATGAATTTCATTTTCTTGCTTCTTAATCAATTCCTTGAGATTCAGTATATTTGTTTCATTCTCAACTTGGCGAATGGGACTTACGATTCTATCCTTTTGTTTCAAGTTCTATAAGATCCGAAAGAAAAAAAAATAGTCTGATTAATAAATGGTAAAAAAAGACATCAATTAATTCTGACTAGTAAAGCTCACTCTGATTTCTGTAAACAAGATGTTTTTCAAGCTGGCAATTTCCTCTTGATATTTGATCTGCTGTTCTTTGAATCTTTCCTCGCGTTCTTTGTCGCTAGTGTATTCCCCCTTCTCATAAGTATCCGGTTTATAGCTCGTATCGACTCTACCACATTCCAAAGCTCTATCGGACGACTCATTTCTAATTACTCTTTCAGTTTGATTCAGCCTTTCTTTCAACGTTTTTATTTCATTGTGAAGTTTTTCTGTTTCAGCACGATACTGCTCGTGCACTGGCGAAGTCGTGGGCATGTATGGATCAGACAAATGACCATGACGTCGAGCTATGTGTGCGCTCACAAAAGTTGCAGCTATGAATGTCTTTGTGCAATGCGGACACTGTAATGAGATGATTAAATCGCAGGCATGAAGTGTGTGCGAATCTCGAAACAAATAAATATAAGGATGGTGGATACTATCAGGAGTCCTCATTGAAAACTAAGAGATCTGACTGCCCATTGTAAAGAATCGAACAAGATATATGCATACAGTTGCATTATTTCGAGTCTTATTCTTCAATTTTTTATATCTATTTGTTCTCGGTTTGCAACAGATTCGATTTTTCGAAATCTGGGGCCCGACAGGAAATATTGCTACTTGTATCTCGGATTAAAGATTTTTTTTTTCTCAGTTTAGTTGAGATTAATATGAGATAGAACCTTCAACACTGCAAACAATTATTCTATGTTGAGTGAAGAAGTTAGAACAATGCCTGTCCTACTAAATTGGAAAGATAAGTAAAATAAAAAAGTTACGACAAAATTAGAGAGATAAACTTGTAGAGTCCAAGATTGTGGCAAAGATATCTTAAGTTCGAACAATGCAAAAATACTGGGTTTCTAAAAGATTAGAGGAATGCCAGTAACATCTGAGGTAATATAGTATTGTTTATCTGGTTGTATGAATTTTCAATCATTATAATATTCTTAACTTAAATACAATGAAGATTGAAGAGTAATTGGGAAAAATACCTTGAAAAGTTCGCCATTAGAATCGCTTAATTTAGATTCGATGATTCTATTCCTTTCCTTCATTCTTTGATTTAAGTCTTTGATTGTATCCTCTAAAGCTTTGATTTCTTTTTTCATAATAGCGTTGTCTTCTATTTTCAAGCGTAATTCATCTTTCAGAATGATAACGCTGTGATCTAAATACTGTTTACAATACAATAAATACTCTACTGATAACTGCGCCAGACGAAACAACTTCACGAAATTTGGATCCAATATCTTAACGTCATATTCACTTTCCAGCGAATAATCAACAACGTTATTCACATTGTCGTCTACGGTCAAAAAATCTCTCTCTCTGATCACTCGGTCAATATCAATTGAACCTGTAAACATTAAGTAATAGATGATGTTTAAGTAATGTAAATGATGTATACAGAAAATTTACATACAGGGTATGAGGTAATAATGAGGTTCTTCAGAAAATAACTAAAATATGTACAAACAATTGTGAGAATTATATTTTTTGTGTAGATCGAAAGTCTACACCTTTGGAACACTTTTCTACAACTTTAATTTTTTCCTAAGAAATATCAAAAGTGGCTAAACAGTCAAGTGAGCAGAAACGCTCCGGATTGGTTGTGATGTAGATATTCGGTGTTCGAGTAAGATTTTGTAGGTTAGGTCTACTGAATAGTGACGTCACGAATGAGGCGCGAGTAAATTGACATGATTTATTAAATCGTTACTTATTCACTAAATTAACGTATTGAATTTGAAGACTTCGAAAAATTCGCGGACGACCCCAAGAGGATTTTTGCTACAATTATGATACAGCGTCTGGCAGTGAAAGACTTACTGATGCGGTTCCAATCGACTCTGACCCTTGTTCTATGAACATTGAAACAGAATCCAGATTCTCTGGCGAGTTTTGGAAAATCATGACACCAATTTGTGCCAGCTCTGAAGGAAAATGCCATCGTATGTCGTGATAATGGAGGAATAGTTTGTAGGTTAGGAAGTCGAGTGGTCTGTCATCAACACTTGTTGGGATAGGTTTTTGTAGTCACGAATCTTGGCGGTTAAATTTTTGTAAATAATCTATCCCATGAAGAGTACGGAAATATATAACAAACTCCGTTAGTACACATCATTTTGCACAATTCTTTTTACAGGCAGTATCAACGCCACGAAATGTAAACAAACAATTACTGTTCGATAGACGATAAGGAACTTCGAGCTACGTATCGACAGATCGAGAGATTTGGCGCGAATGCGTAGAAGCTGCGATACTCTCGAACTCGGAACTTGTTTTTTATGTGTATATACGGGGTGAATTCGTATCGTCCGTACACTTAGAGTAGAGTTGAGGTGGCCATGCACATATTGCAGGCATAGACAACTGCTAAAACAACTGCCGCGAGCGTACGGACGATAGGAATTCACCCTGTATAATAATTTGAATACGCAGGCATATGGGAAATTCTGCGTCTATTCTGCATTTTGGAATCATATAATTTTCTAATTTTATTGCATTTTCTTTGTATCATATTCTCGACCAAAATTGAATAGATATGTATTTCTAGATTTTCCGATATGATTTTTTCAATCTTTTGCCGCCAGTTGAAATTCGATTTTTTGCACGTGGATATTTCTCGAAATGAGCTGATCTTCTTAAACAGAATTAACTGACAATAAGGTGAAATTGTTCAGTTCGAAGCTTTATTTTTCGAAGTTCGAATTATTATGAAAAGATTCACGCGTTTTCAAACTTATAAAATGCTCTGAGTTTGAGTTTTGGAGCATTAGAATCTAAAGAGCTTTTCATGCAAGTGAACATTGTCAATGTTCCTGCTGAATTTGATTTTAAAAAGTAAATGAAAATATGAAAATTTTAACACATTGCAGTTGAAGGAGTACTGAAGAATCGGAAAAATCAATACATCGAAAATTGCCGAAATACGTATCTACTCATACGTTTAGTGTTCCAATTATCATAACGTATGAAAATCGCAAACGAATAAAATAAAATCCGGTTATATTACATACTTTCGTCGATAATCGAGCGTATTAAAAGAGGAAAAATTCCTCACCAAATATAAAAAATACTCATAGTCAATATTTATTTATTTCATATTTATTTGTACACGCCCTTAGCATGCCACATACAATCAATATAATACAGTCCAACGCAGCCAGGGTAGAAGTAAAATACAAAAAATATATTCTACGTCGATATTATTGTTATTATATCATATTGTTATTGATGAATATTTTGAGTAATAGCTATAAGTTCCATAGAGAGAAAAAAAAAGTACTGGATATCGATGAAGAACTTTTCAAGCATATCATATTCCGGATTTTAATAGCTATGTGCATCTGGTTAACATCGGTGCACTATAATATAATGAAAATAAAAAGGGCATATCGATAAATCATTATACACAGATGTATAATATCATTATTATGGAAGATTTATCTCCGGTCGATGAATACATGAAATAAAAAAGGACTAAAAAGAGTTTTATTTGGTTCATATTTTGATATCCAACACTTTTTCCCTATATACTCTATCAGATAATAGTAATAATTACAATCTGCATATACACATATCAATGCCACACATTAATATCGTAGATATTCGTATGAATATATCGAATGTGGATAGGTGATTTTCAGATAGGTAACGATGACCAACACAAACAGCAATGCTGTGTAATAGCTCTGTAAATAACCGTGTAAGATTGTTATAGGCATCATTTGTGTATACAGGGTGTCTTTGACTTCGGCAAAAAGTTGAATGATTAGAAATTCATTTGAAAAGTCATTAAGATTCCAATACACGTCAATAGATTACGCAGATGTCGAAGTGAAATTAATGATAATCGTCTGTGGTTGCAATTCGAGATTTGAATTTCGTTATAATGAAAAATAAATTAAATTATAAATAGTATTAGTTAATATTCTACTAAAAATACGTGGTTTAAAATGATGAAAAACAAATATACTTCGATGAATAGTACTCCTTACAATTAGTACCGATTTATATTGTATCTGGGTACTACTATACTCAACCCATAAACCAACACCCTGTACATCTATGGCAGCAATAAGAAAGTTGCCAACTGGCGACCATACAACGATATGTAATAAAAATTAAAAACCTATCCCAACGAGAAACAATAAGAATATTAATAATTAACAATAGAACATAATGAATAATTAACATAGTTATAATAGCTCAACTAAATATGATCTCAGTATATTTACCATATTATTTGTTTTGTTTTGTTTTGTTTTTCTTTTATCTTCATACAGTTACGATCTAAAGTACATAATTCTTTTTCCATCATAGTAATTAGTAGTGATTATTTTTAATTTTATTTTAAAGTATTTTTTTTATTTTCATCTCAGCATTTGGAATAAACAACTGCATACTCTGGGATTGCTATAATTAGATGTAATTAATATTAATATTGTAATCACACTAGGTATATTATATGATTTATTGTTTTTTGTTCTTTTTTCTTATTTCTCTGTACAGTTTGTTGCAAAATTATTTTTGCTCGACAATTAGAGATCCAGCTGTTATTATTGAAATTTTAATATATCGCCCCTTAACACAGCGAACCCAATTTGCACCGCACTGTAAATTTATAATACGAAGAATTCGTCTATATATTATAAAATACATTAGTTTACAAACAAATGAATGATCATCGATGCTCGTGGAAATTTTCTGTAGCCCCACTGGACAATGGGCATAAGAAATTCAAAAACTTCAAAATCAATTCCTTATTCCCGTTAGTTAATTGACTCTTCTTCTTTTACTTGAGGCAAGCCTATATTATAAATCCACATTAATATAAAACGTATCTACACTGTTCATTCATATTTTCACACAGTTATAGTTATGCAAAGAAGATCCATCCTAATGCATTCCCTTTTGTCAATCAATCTCAGATACTGAAAGCGCTTTCTTTATATTCACCATTACATGAACCTGCGATAAAATCTGAGTTTTGAAACGAATCCGATGTCTAGGATGAAGAGAATTCCAATTAGTAAAGTACTCATGATGTTCATAGGGTTGAAAAACGAACTGTGCAAAAAGTAAAACCCTCTTTGCAAACTACGAAAATAGTTAATTGATTGAAGTGATTAACAAGTGTCGTGCGGGGCTTGTGAAGGCTACTCCACATGAGCATCGATTACTTAGAAGAATAACTCTATCTTATAGTGCTACATACATATTTACAGGTTTTCTAGCTCAAAGGCTAGTATTTTTACTTTTATAGTCTGGGTCAGGTGCTAACACTTTTTGATTAAATATATATACTTATCGTACGCGTCTCATCATACTACTATAAATCATCTGGTGATAAAGGGTCACACATGAAGAGAGATCCCACAGCTACTGTCTTCCTCAGTATCAACTGTAAATACATATAAGCAGCTGGTATTACATCATTCAAATTTAACAAAAATATCATTGAAATGAATAATAACATTATTCAAGAGAAGCTAAACCATCGCGTATAAGTATATTATTTACATCGCTGCATAGTTTACAGGAAAAGCATCTACCGAATACTGTTGCTGACTGGTTTAATTTGCAAAGATACCTTTGTTCTCATTTACTGAAATTATCTGAATGAAATTGATTACTCATATTAAACCACTTTAGTAGATGTTTCAATTGAAAGCAGTCTGAGTTGGAGACCTTGACTTATTAACAAAAAAAAAAAAAAAAAAAAAAAACTGCTGTTTCGATAAGAGCAATAGCAAATGTGGTAGATGCAGTTTGTATTGGGTGTTAGCACAATGACCAGATATTTTTACGAGGCAAGAATAAAGTACGCATACTCTACTTGGCCAATCACAACGTTTTAAATAATCGTCAGTCATTATAAGCCTGTGAAGTAATAAGTTCTGTTCGAACCAAGCACTAGGAAATGAGCCTTCCGTGTCTATCAACAACATAGAGATAATTCGTTTCAGTGTCTCATTATACAAACATTTCTACGCATAGTTTGAAAATAACTTGACAAGCGCTTGTAGTTACAAGAAACATGACATATCAGAGTTTTAAGCCGGAACAAGAGCTGTATTTAATTTCCTAGAACGAAGTCATAATATTTTGGAAAGCTTTCATGATTTCTTTAGCAAAGAGAAATGAAAACCAACATATTTTAAGAGTTGCAATGTGAATAATTTTTGTGGTGCAAAAATTATTTGTTCAAGCAAGTTTTTTTTTCCACCTGTTTGACATTCCCATTTTGGAATTAGAACATGTTGATGTTACAGGTGTCGATGCGTTTGAAAGCTATTAGGTCTCTGATATCAGCATTGCTGATAATCTTAAACAACATTTTTTACTTTGATAGTACGAGTAGAGTTTGATTACTTTTTAATGTGATGTGAAGAATCAGCAAAGAAGTAATCATACAATTAAAAAGCTGGCAACTGGTCATAAGCCAGAGTTAGAAATTCGTATCACATGTTATTATAGATACAAGATTTGTGAACAGAAGTAACTGAAAACTGCAGAATGCATTTATCGGTAATTCGGAAAATACAACCAGACAAAAGAAACATGGCCTAAATATAAAAAAATCCATCTGTAGATAACTAGTTCGTTACATTTCAAACATGGAAGTTCTCTGGGTAACGACACGATTCTGACTACAAAATGTGATCAAATTATCTGAAATGTGATGAGTGCCTACAATGTATGATAAATAACATGCTGTAATAGCTTCAAATATTGATAAATCCGACAACATATGAGTGAAACAATACTGAAGTAATTGTAGTACCTCCGTGAAGATCAATCAACAGATTATGCCCTGTTATCTGACTGGTAATCTTGAAGGCAACGAAAATCACTTCCTATGTTTAATATCGAAATCTTATTGTTAGTCTATCGAAACATATTCGCCAACTTTTATTTGGCCACTTAATGGAAATTTATCGAGTATACGTCAGCAATCGTAATGAGTGAGAATTTTTTTGTTCGATGGTAGAAAACTTACATTGTTCGTTGTGCTGTGTAGGCAATTTTAGAGAACTGAGTTTGAAGAAAGCAATAGAAGATAAATAGAAACGCACTTTGCGACTTCTGTACCCCGAGGCATTCGAAGACAATGAACATTGTGTATTCTTAAGTGAAATAAAAAGCTGGAAGAACATGTTTATACTGGTAAATTAGGAACCACTTTAGCACGTGGAAATATGGCTTGGCAGTTGACGCTAGCTAGATATAATAATTTACACAAATTACCAGAGACTCGACCATGTTTAGAAGTATACTCAGTTTCGATAGATGTGAGTTACCTTGGATAAAATACTTGGTTTTGAATCGTTATTCGCACGGATGGAGATTTCTGTATAATAGTATCAGTTATTTTGTGAGATGTATGGTACGCAATTGTATGTATAATAATATAAAGCAACATTAGGCAAAGCTTGGTTCTCAAGTCCTAGGTAGGTCGCATACATACTAATAGGTTTCTGTATCATTGAGTGATAGGCTTTTTCATCTTTTCAATACAAACGATTTTAATATTTACAAACAGTACAATACATTAACAATTTTTGAACAAGTTGAGTTTCAAATACGATACTCCCTTTTCTTTTTTTTCTTTTTTTTTTTTTTTTTCTCCTAGTAAATGATTCTCCCCAAAATTTTCGATGCTATTGTATACAGGTATATGCTAGCGAAGCATGTTAACGTGACTAAAATGTGGTCATTCTCTTTCCTACTCAGTGGAAAACTACAGAGTTTTCTTGAACAAATTACATATTTTGTTTAGTAGCTGATGGTGCCAGCTACTAAACAAAAAAAAAAAAAAACAGGCAAAATTATGCGTATTATTTACTGATTTAATAATTCAGCATCAACTTCTTTACGCTGAATACGAGAACAACTTATACGGTATATCATTAATTATCTACCAGTGAATAATTCGTATAATGACAATAGTGGGATATAAATTTTTTTTTTTCATCTGTTTCGGTTTAAAAACTATCAACAATATATGGTATATGTAGCAATCAATAACTATTATCATTAATAATTAAAAAGAATTAGTTACAATGTTAAGATGTTTTCGGACCACAATCTCTTGCGAATCCTTGCCCTCTCGCGTCCCTACGTGTCTCTGAAAATTAAAAGGATCCTTAATTATTAACACTATTTTCTGCCTGTTTCCTACTGTTCAGACTCTGTAAAATCCGATCAAGCTTTGAAAGCTCAGTAATTTGTAATTGATCATTTTAAGACATCTAGCGTTCGAGATATAACAGATAAAGATATGAAAATTAATTATACCTTGAGGTAACTTTCTCCATAAGCATGGAAAGCCGGGCGTCCGTATGATTAGCAGGTAACAGAGCCTTCAGTAATTCTCTGACAAGAGCTTCGCTGACACCAGGTGATGTTCTTTCTGCTAATTCAAAAGCTCCTCTCAACTCATCGAGAGCACCGCCGTTTCTACCCCCGCCGCTTCCACCTCCGCCGCCGTTATTGTCTCTTGCCGAATATTGGTGTTTGCGTTGGAGCTAGACAAAGGCGAAAATAAACAAATGTTATAGTAATTGAACCGAATAATGATTAGTAGCAAAAGATATCCAAATAGACTCGTCCAGATATTGAGAAAAAATCAAGTGTAATTATCAAAATTGATTGATAGTGTGCCCCAAATCTTTCACATTTAAATATAGAAGATTTTAGGATCCACTACTAAGTCTGCGTTATTGAAACCTGATTGATATCTATTTTGAAAATCCTTTTCGAGTGACTATTCCCTTGGAAAAAATATTCTATTGACTCAGTGCTTTCAACGTCAATTATTAGTATTTTGAATCATCGTTTAAAATTGTTCTAGATTTCGTGGGACCTTGTCTTACGCAGATTCCTACTGCCGAAGAAAAAGTGGTCGTCACCAGGATATATAGATCGTATCTCTCATTGAAACTTGTTCAAATTTGGAGAGCATATTCTACATTGATGCATTTTCAGGACACTTTTATTCTTTAACCTTTCCAGACAAAAAAATATCTCGCCTCAAGAGATTCTTGTATCCCACAATTGAATTCATTGAACATCATTGCTTTTCCCTGACAATAGATCAATGCAGAATCTTTGCTCTGTGATATGAAGATTGCTTTTTTGAAAGACGTGACCTATTTGCTGATTCTTTCGTAAAGCGAACCACCTATGTGAGGTGATGTTCATAAAATTCCCGAATAATTTTCAATGATGGATCAAAATACAGTTAATGAGCTGTAAAAAAAAATTGAGCCAACAGAATAATTCTTATTATATAAGACTCACTTATTAGCAAAAAAAATGATTTCCGAGGTGCGTTATGCCCCTGAAAATCTTCTCAAGGTCTTACCTCGGATAAAAGCGGTAATATTACACCAGACAGAGTTGCACTTCTCGGGTGTTTAAGTTCCTGTGTACTCCTAGGTCTCTGTTTGTCATCACCGGCTCTATGATCGACGAGTGGTACAACGGGAACCTCTGGTTTGCTGTTTCTTTTATCGCGTGTACTCTCCCTGTCTCGTTCCCTTTCCCTGTTTTCTCTGTCTCTTTCTCTAGTGTCACGTCCTTCTCTGACATCTCTAGAATCTCTAGAATCTCTGAGAGTTGACTCCCTGCTTGAATCCCTCGACTCTCTACCATCTTTGCTAGAGTCTCGACTTTGCGAATCCTTGCGATTGTCTACTGGAGGTGGAGGGGCTGCCTCGTGTGGACGGGACTAGAAATTCAATAACTTAATGTCATATCTTTCAGCAGCGCAAATAGCTATATACATATAACTCTAAATAGAAAAAATTCCATTGGTATTAGTACGATTACTTCTGATTTTGAATACTAGATGGAATAAAAAATCAATGACAAATGAGATGGAAGTGAGACGATTTATCGAATGTTGTGTATGGGAGAGATTTATAGATAGTCTATCTTAGTTTGAAGTGCATCATAATATAGATCATCGTAGGTGATAATGATAAATAACGAAGTGAGACCATAAAGGTAGATAAATAAATAATCAATATACCGGAGTGGGTTTTGGTTGTATTTCGCGGGGTGATTCTCTGGAATCGCTTCTGTAATGATTCAAGTTAGAGTCCTTAGGAGGAGATCTAGATGCGCCATTTGCGTGAGGTTTCGGCGTTTGATTATGGTTCGACGACCTGTGATTGGCTGTATGTGTTAGCGTCAATGAAGTCAGAGAATCATCCGGTGGCAGCTTGGGTACGACTGATGCTTTCACACCGTGCGGACCCTTCACAGTCATTATCCAAGGCTCGTCCATGTCGCTATCCTGTTTAGACTCCTCGCTATACATGAAATAACGTAAATATATATGACACAAGTTCCCATACTTTCAATTCTCTGTGATATCGACTACGTTTGAATGTGAAATGAAAATAGTGACGGAAAACATTTAGAAATAAATAAATAAATGGCAAAAGACTTACGAATCAGAGTTTTCGCTTTCAGTCTCGGATTCTTCGCTTCTCTGGGATTTCCACTTCTTATACCTATCGATTAGATCGATAAGGTAGGAGTTTTTCTTCGCCTTTTTTATAAACTGAAATTTGAGCAGCTCCTTTGCCGTGGGTCTCTGTTCATAGAAATAAGACTCTGTATTCCTCATAATGATCAATTAAAAGTTAGAACAGATATCAGTCAAAGAGATGATGTAACTAAAAAATTGAATAAGCCAAAAATATCCAACTGCCATTTCCCGTCTTTACACTACCGCACACTTCTAACAAGAACAAGAAAATCATTGCCCCGAATTTTATCCACCGAAAATTTGGTCTTGTTTTTTTTCTATTTTAACATGAAAACAATAATTTTAGTAAAGACGCAATATCCTGTATGAGAGAAGTTTGCTAGTCGGACAGGTGCCGGTGAGGCATTAATCGTATTACAAAATTCATTTAGTCGCATTGTTATAATATGTTATCGCAAAATTATCGCAAATTTAATCAGTTTGCGGGCTTGCGGAAGAGGGGATGATAGCGCCGAGTAGCGATTCGAAAAGATCGGAAGCGTAGGATCTTGCAATTTGATGTCCTTGGCCAAATCAATCAAATTGATCGAGCAATCCTTTGTCACGAACGTTGCATCTTCATCTTCTGTCGAGACTATTCTCAACAGGAAATAAAATCAATCGTTTCTTACCCTTCGCCAATTTGGGTAATTTAACTTTGCAGCTATCGCTCATGATCGTTTCAAAATACAGATATTCTCGTTCCATTCATATTCTAATAAAATTCCAGGGAAATTAGATTCTGCTAGATATGGCTTATACGATTCGTAAGAACTTGTAATGAAAATGGTGAAAAAACAAGGCCATAGATCAGTCGAACTTTCTTGCCTGAATGTAGTAGGTGCAATTCAGGGCATGAGTTTTTTTTTTCTGTTTACAAACGTTTCGTTTCATTTAGCTAGATAGATTTTGATACGGAAATGACTTTGTTAATTGCAAAGGTAGTCGAAGGTATGTCCGTAACGGAAAGATTTGTACGGAATAGAACGGGACTATGCATGCAGTGAACTTGTGATCGAATGAACGAGTATCCTCAACACCAAATTACGGATTACTATATGTACTCACATTTTCCGGATCCTTATTAAGGCACGCCTCGACGAATTCCTTGAACTGTTTCGTATAGTTTCCCGTTAATTGTGGGGGGTTGTTTTTTGGGATGAGGAAAAGTACCCTCATAGGATGAAGCTCACTATTCGGTGGTTCACCCTTGGCCAGTTCAATGGCAGTGATTCCCAGCGACCAGATATCGGCCTGAGAGTAAAAAGTATCTTTATAGCATTGGCCAATTTACATCTTTGAAGGACTGGCGCGAGCATTGGTCGCGGTTAACTTGGTGATAATTAATGTACACCTGTACAGTCAATCCATTCGAGTATTGAGTATGGAATGCTACAATTTCCATCAATACTGTAGCACAAACGAGAGTGAAAGGTTTTTTTTTTGTCTTTTCATGGCGTACATCTGTACCCAGTGTGAGCTACTGCAATATTTCGATAACATCATGCAACCCGAAAAAGTAAAGAGTCATCATTTTAGTTATTCTGCGAACGAATCTCGGTTCTGTGCTTCAATCCACTTAGGGAAGAGCTTAGAGGCAGCAGATTCTCTTAAAATGAGCTAGTATGGGTTCAGGTCCTGTTATTCTTCACAGAATTACCCCGTTTGTTAAGGTCATACTCTAAACTTTAGGACAGCTCGTGCTAAGCACCCTATATGTGGAGTCCTGTGCACAGGGAAACTCTATAAGTACTTCTCCGGTACTGGCATCGTTCCAAAAGCTTGTAGGATTCTGTCTATAATCGATACAAGTGACACAGTTGCCCTTGTTGCCAATGAGTCGATAAGCGACATATACCACCAGTACTGTTCAAATTTATTTATAATTCGCAGCTACCATGAAAACTCTGCAAAACCCGTATATAGATTTGATTCGCAAACTTATATGACAAAAATTGAAAACTATTTGGGTTTTGAAATGTCGAGAAATGAAGACAACGAAAATGAGAAAATATTCCGAAATGTTTATCTACCTTCGAGTCGTAGGCAGACTGCTTGATGACCTCAGGTGCCATCCAAAAGGGAGTACCAACAAAGGTGTTTCTCTTGCTCGTGGTGTTGGTGAGCTGCCCTGCGACCCCAAAGTCGGCTAATTTGACGTCGCCCATTTCACTGAGCAGAACGTTAGCGGCTGGAAAATAATCAGGGTTTCAAAAGGGAATTCCCCTCGGTATAAGAGAGAAGGCATGTGTATATAAGTATGTATGACACGTACTCAACCGACCGTGCAAAATCCTGCCTAAACATTCATTACGAACTAGACGCGGGTGAAAATCCTCAGATTCGTAACCAGCAAACTTTAATCGACTTTCTCGACTTTAATATTCCTCACCAGGAAAATGTCAATCGCTGGTACCGGTACACGACATTCAAACAAATTTTATTACCACGATCAGGCAATCAATGAATACAACCCCTGAGACATTACAGCATGTCGGGTAGCAGGAATTCCGGATCATTTTGCTCGCTCGGAAGCAGTTTATTCTATGTTATTTCAGGCTGTACGGTGATTAAGTCAGAAAATTCAAGGCAAGAATGAAAGAAATATGCGATTTTCAGAAAAGCTTTTTGTATCTTCGTGTATAATTAGCGATTACCCAGCACTTTAGCGTTTTAATGATGGAAGTGAAGAAAGAAAAAAAAGTACCGTTTTTTTAGCTTTTCTTTGCTGTTTAACCAGAAAGGTTTGGTACAAACAAAACTTTCGACACTTAACTATCGATTGATTTATGAAAAACGAACCTTTAATATCACGATGCAGCTTTCGTTCGCTATGGAGGTAGTCAAGACCCCTGAGAACCTCCCGAAGAATAACTGCGATATGCATCTCTTCGAAGCTGCCGGCCTTCATCAGGTCCAGGGCCGATCCTCCGCCGAGATATTCCATGATAATCCATAGCTTTGTGCCCTGTAATCATAATACATCATACATGTAATACATCATCGTCTAATTGTTGGATAGGTGCTGTTATCGACGTTAAAAACCATTCATACACGACACTCGGATTCAGATAAAAGAATATTTGATTCATCCGAATGGTAGTTACATGTGCGATACCTATGCTCCAGGCAAATTTGGACCAGAGGATGATCCTGATGGTGATCAAGTACCTTTATCATGTACATAAAGCATCAGAACCAGACACAACCGAAACAAGTCAAGCCCCCGAAGGGTGTGGTCTCTTGGCCACAAGTATAATCATCAAGCAGTAGGTGTAAAGAGCCGATATACCAAACAGGTGACAAGTGAAACGTGATATGGTCAGTCAATTACTTAGCTGGTATACGTCCGAACGAACCGCTGATTGGGTCATGGTTATAATTATCCCTATGAAGAGTGAGATACATACATAGAGACATGAGATACGTGCTAAAACACGAGTAACTATATCATATGGTCACACATATATATGTGTGAGTATGGCCTACCGTAGGGATACCCGGTCGTAATATGCCAAACAAGAAACCCTACTGCCATAATGCCACGCCGGTGGTAAACCGTGTGTGAATAAAGCCAAGGCGAGACATTTCAAACTCGAAGCACTCAGGTGAACGATGAGAGGTCACTCGTATATTTTGTACCCATATATTTATATACCGTATGTATGTACA
The DNA here is from genome assembly GCA_963989295.1 of Ametastegia equiseti. NCBI lineage: Eukaryota > Metazoa > Arthropoda > Insecta > Hymenoptera > Tenthredinidae > Ametastegia > Ametastegia equiseti. The sequence goes on along the minus strand of OZ022389.1, from coordinate 21,287,275 downwards.
TGGACACAGGTAAATATATAGAAGAAAAAGCGACAAAAATTTCCTGTTTGAGTAATCTAAAGGTATATAAGCGAAAGAGAGAGAGAGGACGATGAAGAGTCTGGACCATAACTCGCACTCCGGGTATATGTATATACATAGCGAGACCAGATGCTATCACGAAAGGATAGAGGAAATCTGTATTTTTGTGCAGAAGTTGTAAAAAGTGCCGTCTAGGCAGTCAGTGTGACGACGAGGCAAGGGGAACGGATAGATTTACCGATCAGTGGTGCGCGGTTCAATGAACTGACAACAACAGCCACTGACTTTAGATTTTGTATTTGCATAAGAATGAGACGGTAAAACGAGCCGAGCGTAAGGATTCTAACAGTTTGGCTTGGACGTTGATAGATAGGATAGGATGGAGCTTCTGAATGTTCAACTTTTTCTATACTGATCGCTATAATACTAACGAAACGCTGCGAATATCAATTATGTTCTAAAGAAAGGCGATCTGCACGCGATCCTTCACGTCGGTCCAATAACTAGTCCGCTTTTATTGGCCGCAAGCCCAACTCTGAAAACTTTCCTATATTCGATTTGTTCTCTATCCCCGCGTTGATTTATCCGAGGGACTATTCGCTCGAGGAATCAAGGGGAAATCGTTAGAAATCGTTGGAATCCGAATGTTAACCGAATTCGAAATAGGTAAAGCTAATTTCTGATGACTTCGGTCGATTTCCTTAGCCTTGCAATTGAAAGGAATTGGAAAGGAAAATAAACTTGAGAACATCGGGCGATTCCCACGATAAATTCCAACGATTTCCATCGGTTTTCTTCAACTCCGAGAAGAAGGTTTCGGGAAACCAGCTACGATTTTCTCTGATTTCTACTGATTTTTGTGCAGAGTTAGAGGCAATCGCTTCATCGTTTCAAATTTTCGTTTGACTCGCAATTGATTCAAACTGGAACTTCCTTACAGTTCAATGGCATATCATCAGAAATCGCAATAACGATTTCCTTTCATTTTCATTTGAACATTTTCATTGAACAGCCCCTTGAATTCATCAAGCGCAGTAGTCTGTGCAAAAGACTATTTTGAATGTATATAGGATTTCGAAAGTTGATAAATTTCCTGAAAGTTTTCTGTTCATGGTATAACAAAAGCCTCCCTGTAGGATCGAGTCCTGGAAGATAACGCTGTTCTTAGATCCTCCAGGGAAATTAATGGCGTCTTAATTTCCCATTTGCCAGAACTTTGTCTCGAGGATCGTTTAGCCGCTACGTCCATTAGTCCTGACAGCACTCGGAGCGATCATATTTTTAAGAAAAGCTTAGCGAGCGAGCAAGCTGACGTTTGACTATTGCGCTGGGTCGGCGAACACGAGGTTCTGGATCGCAAAATTCTTCGCAAAATCGGTAAAACGGGGGCTACTACTACTTTTCCGTCTCCACCACTTAAGGCAAACTTTTCCACCCTTCCGTCAGTTTCCATCGTCTTTCCTAGTCGGGTTGAAAGCCTCGCAACGACCCGGAACGAATAATCAAGATTAGTCCTCGGCAGTGACATTCGTTCACCCCCAAAGTTCATTCACCCCAACTTTTCCTTTTCCTTTTTTTCCTTTCTCTTTTCCCTATTTTCCCTGCTCAGTTTTCTTTTATATCCTGCGACGCTATGGGAGTGAACATCGATGCCCGACGTCGCGTCAAGAGCCTGGGCGTCGAAATCCGATGACAGTGACGAACGATCATGATCCTGGACGCGCCCCGGCGGCAATTTGCCTGGATAAATACTCCCCACTCAGGCATAAAATATCAATCGAAAACATTAGAGTCAAATCTGTTTAGACTTTGGCGCACGTGCAAATTGCGTTGACCCAATTTATGATGAAGCGAAGCTTCCGTGCTTCACAGGAATATTTAACGCTCGTGGCTTACCGAGTTATACCGGAACTCGAGCTTCCCTGCTTTTTTACTTATAACTGCCATTTTCCGTCAAAGCAAGACCTCTGCACCACCGAGGTGCATTTTCCTAATATAATAAAAATCAGGACGCTGAAGTGACGGTAACTTCTGCGAATTCATTTTTCTCTTTTTTTTTTCCTTTCGTATTTAAAGCGAAACTACTGTTACGTTTCTACACTACCACGAAATCCACGAAACGTACGTAATCGAAAGTCCAATGTGGCTCGTCTGTTACTCGAAGCGATATGGTACAAGTAGCTTTGAACATAACCTAGCTAACATGAGAAATACGGATCTGACTGGAATTCTACTCGTTTTTTCCAAACAGTGAATTACTCAACCATTTTCTGCCATGGCAAAGCATCAATCTGGCGAGTTTCATCTCGGTAAGTTGTATAGTTTGGAAGAAACTGCGAATCGCGTTTTCGAGGTGATAAAAATTGGTAATCCCGTAGCACATCAACATTTGAGCCAAATTTTGAGTTCATTCGACGTGACCATGTCATTCATTGGCGAAATAATTTTTTTGCATTTCTTCTCGATGATGAATGAGCCTATTACTTCTAAACGACCTACGAAATGGGAATCATGTTTCCTCTCTTGATTTCCAACGGCATGGTACTCAGGAGAGAGAATTGTAATTGGCAACACTAATTTCGATCAATGACTGCACGCATGTTAGAAGAAGACGAGAGCTAAAGTTCTGACGCAAATAAAATAATATAAGAAGCATAGGAAAGATTCTATTTTCATGTATACAGTAATACACTATCGATCAAAGTGAAACATAACACGGTGTCAGATCATTTTCGAGAAAGTGTAAAAGCAACTGTTATAAATTTGCAGCTGTGTCTCTACAATGAGAGTGTCACTCTGACAGTTTCGTCATTCGAATAGGGTGAAAGCGGACGGACAGTTTTACTGTATTCTTTTAATTCGGTTATTTATATATATTTTTTATTTTTATTTTATTTTATTTTTTATTATGCTGCCAATTACCGGTAATTGCGACAAAAAGCAACCGTCTGCGGCATCCATCTCGAGCTGACATCGAATAAGAAACCATTAGGAGATTGCTCAGCTAATAATAGCACAAGACGGTTACAGCGTTACGTAAAGTGCATCGTCGTCGTCGCGTTCAACGTACTGCCTCCCTGCCCTCAGCGACCAGCAGTTAACTAACGTGACGCAACTTGTTCATGCGATAAACGAAGAAAAAAATAATTCAAAAGAAAAATCGTATTCAAGGTGGGGATAGCAGAGATTACTTCCAACCTAACCCCTAGCGAACATAAAAACATGGGTTTTACTGGAATCCAATTAGTTTTTTTTGATGAAGTGACATAGTCAACCACTTTCTGCAAAAAACCTTGATTCATTCGTAGAGGGTTCGTTCGTATCGGTTGTGTAGTCATCGAGAAAGTACGATTCGCGTTTTCGAAGTGGCTAGAATTGGTAATAATAGAATTTCGAACAGACTCCCATATCGCCCCAAGGTGCCACGGGAGTCTCTTCAGATAACTATTGGGCAACAATGCAGATAACAATTGGTAATAATGATACTCCGCAGAGATTCCCGTGGCACCTTAAGGTGTCACGTGACTATGTTCGGAATTCCATTCTTATCAGTTGCTATCACCTCGAAAACGCGATTCGTAATTTCTTCCAAACGATACAATTTACTGGAGTGTAATTCAGGAGATTATTGCTTTACTACGGCAGAAACTGGCTGAGTATTTCACTGTTTGGAAAAAACGAACAGAATTTCAATCAGATGCATATTCCTTATGTCAGCCAGGTTAGGTTCAAAAAGACTTGTACCATATCGCCTTAAAAGAGCTATAGCACGGTATGAATGAATCATTACTGCATGGATCACTTGTCATTTACAGAATCTGTAAGTGTATTGACATTTCCGGGGTTTCAGCTAAAACCGAACATTTTCACGATGATTTAATATTGCTCTGGGTGGTTTCAAATGGGACGGTATTGAGAAATTGAGGAATCACCATGAGGTACCTCGATTTCTTAATTATTGTAATACCTCTAGAGTACTAGTCGCTCTCGATAGGGAAAAGTAGACATAGTCCAAGACCAATTCATTTTTTCATCAAAGTTCATTGGACAACATGATAATCCTCTCTTTTTCTACAATCTACAATCCAAATTGTTTGGAATACGACCCGATATAAATCGAGCGCGAGAAATTGATCAATCCAATTTTCAAATCAATTTTTACTGGTAACGACGATATTATCTGAATCTTTCACTTACGTTAGAAAAGTTGAATCGGATTCACGGTATGCCGAAATTATTCGTGCAGTAAATATATTGAAAAGAGAGGAATTACTGTGAAATGAACATTGGCGAGGAGATAAATTGATTTTGAAGTATGTTTGATTTTTCCAACCACGACGTACCGGCTCCTTTTCAAAAAACTCCCTTATTTAATGATAAATAAGAATGACGTTTGTGCAATGAGACCTGAATATCGGTCTGTTGAGATTTTCCCCAGTGCTATAAATTTCTCTGTGAGTTTCTTCGCATAATTTAGAGGGTTGTTTGCACAGGGATGAACTTTCCGAGTCAAATAAACACCGGTTTGTTTTATTCCAGTTTAAAGAATCTCGCATTTCATACGTACATACTTTTCTACCCTCTAATGAATTAACGATCTTTATAACTAACGTTCAACGTCCGAACCTGAGCTCGAGTTAAAAAAATAAATAAATAAAAATCTAGGGCAAGATGTAAATGCGATGAGATGAAGATTTTAAGCTGCTGCAACGGAGGATGTAATCGAGGTGGAAAATATGAACGTTATAGCGCGCTAGCTTACCACCAGCTTGCTTGTGGAAAGAAAAAGCGTCGAATATTGTCTGCGGTAAAATTGCGCGCGGCTTGCTGATGAAAAGTTGAAATGGAACTGCCAGGGCCAGTTCTTCGTCGAGGGAACAATACGACTGCAGGCGTGCGGAAACTGATTTTAGTGTGAATCCGGCTGTGAGATCTCTTATCGTTTTCCCGTACCCAAACCAAACCAAACCAAACCAAACCAAACCAAACCAAACCAAAACCAAGCCAAACCAAACCTCGACTCTACCTGAGTAGAAGGTGATCAAAGAACCAGGAGCGAAAATTCACGAGTCAATGATCGGACTGGTTTCTATCCCATTAGAAGATAAAAAAAAAAAAAATGATAATAATTGACAAAAAAAAAAACGGCAAACTAAACTGAAACGAAACGAAACCGCGTTTTTTTCCCCGCAGTGAATTTAGAAACACCTTGCGTAACCTGACGTGTAATTTAAGCTTAGAAAAGTTCTGGTCCCGGTCCCGATGTCTGACTCAAGGTCGATGGAAGTCGATCTGGTAATGGGGGTCTCTACTTGCTCTTAAAACTATGGCAATCAACCGTGACGCGGTTGGTATATAATACCAAGATTTCCGTTCCTTGGTGAAAATTCATCTGGCTCGTTAACAACCCGTTTCCTTCCGTACACTCGCGACCTCTCCTCGTTTGGCTAATGAGTTTTGGGTAATCACCCTCGTTACAGTGTGTGCTTTGCACTTATACTCATATACCTACTAAGTTACGTACTATAGATTTGGATACACGCAGGCTTCCGCCCCCACATGACACACGTATTTTGCACACCTATCTCCGGATCCGAGCCACAAATGCAAATATATATACTTGCCGATATGTAGATTCGAAAATAATTTCACACGTAGGTACTGTTCAAAGCGTCATCAGCATATGTACGGGGATATTATTGTTTGCACATAAATGAGTCAGTCGATTGCGTACAGCAATCTATCCGGTGATTATTTGATTGGATAATGTAACAACGGGAACCAAACGGGGCAGGATTGAAATTCCGAATTCCAAAAGTTCGGAACGGTCAAAATTCCGAATTTATTTGAGACGCGATTCTGAATTTGTAGAAACGTTAGAGTTCAGAACTTGCAAATTCCGAAGGGTCGAAATACAGACAGCTCAAAGATCTAAAAGTTAAAAACTCAGAAAGTAGAAAAATCCGTAAATTTAAGGAAAGCTCGTGACAAAGCTGTTAAATAAACGACGTTGCATAAGCGGATTTCGAGATTCGGAGTTTTGGCCTTCCGGATCTTGAACTTTCGGAATTTTGAACCTTCGGTGTTTTTTGATTCGGAGTTTTTCAAATTGGCTATACGTAGACTTTCGGAGAAATAATCTTTCTAAAAACTATCAGTCGGTAGATATGAAAATTCGAAATTTTGCTACCTTTCGCAGATTTTGAAATTTAGAATTTCAATCCCGGCCGCAGCTAATCTAATTAAGAATTTTTGACATTGATTCCTCATACCCAGAGTAGATCGAATTACGCCGGGTTTTATATTGCCTCAACAATAATAATACAACGATACGTTTTCGGCTATAGGTTTACATCGGGTTCAGGAGAGGGCAGAAAAGTTATACGCAATTACTTATCGAATGAAATTTCCCGCACAGCCGTTACCCACGGATATAGCAGTTTGTTTTTCCAATATCGTTAAATCACGTTAGATTGGAACACGCAAAGTTAGTTAACATTGCAATTCCTATTGGCTTCGATGCGGGGAACGAACAATTACACACCTACCAGGGAAGAATGATATACCTATCGATGAACGCTAGTTCTGGCGTTGAAGAGTTATAACTTTAAATTTCTAGAATTAGTTACGCGACTGACTGATGCAAGGGAGTCTGCATTATGCAAGATGATATTATACAGTGACGGAAAATGAACTTTCATGCACTTTCTCTCAAACGAAGCACGATTCAACCAAAACTTTCAGAACTTTGACGACAGACCAACTTCTAAAAGCAAAGCTTCACAGGCAACTCAAAATCTCTTTATGACTGACTAGAGGTCTCCTTTGAAAAAGTTGGACTTCAAAATAACTCAGTAATCCCTAGTGACTCCTACTTTGTAAATTTTTACATACATTGCAATCGTCTATTAGCTGAAATAGAAATCTTCTAAGAGTAAATCTGAATGATTTTTTCCGGCCCGTCCGTTTACCTACAAATTTTCATTTCTTCTTTCCAACGATTCGTGCCTCATTGTTAGTGCTTTTGTACATACGTAGATGATGGCGATTTAATTCTAATTATAGGTAACGATAATAGCGAAGATCTATTTCGTCCCTGGCACACCAGTATTAAACTGTGTACAGAGTTGAGGCATCGAAATTCCAGGCAATTTCCAGGATTTCTAGCCGAACGGGGATCCGTCCCGAAATAAAATAAGGACCAGAGAATCAAATTCGTCAAATTAGAAGGTTTCGTAGTCTCTGGGTTTCTGAACAAAGACGTCAAAGTCCTACAGAATGGACAGTCTCGACATTACAGTTGCCGACTACTCAGATAATCTGAAATACGAAAAAACTAACTAATAGTCAAAATTTCATACAATTTTTATAAAAGTTGGTATTCTCAGGTTTTACGATAGTTTCTGAATCTGAACATAAGATCTCAAATGCGGAATTCGGAACGGTCAGCCCGAATTGAAAAAAAAATAAGTCCACCGTTATGAATTAAAAATTCTAGACTCCTTAGTCGGATTTAGTGGGTCATAAAACCTAGAAATATATCAATTTTCATAACAATCGTACGACATTCTGGCTTCTGATAAGTTTTTCTTTTCAAATTACTGCACAGTCCTCAAATGCAGCGCAGAAAATGTCAATTTTCCAGACTTGCGTCTGTTAGAACTTTTGATTAAAAAACCAAAAGCTTTACGGAATTACGAAAATTCATCCAACTTGACTGGAAACCATTTAGGAATAGGAAAATTTAGCTCTCAACATTCAAGTCTTGTATTAAACTGGTAGGATTTGGGCATATCTTCGGGCAAAATAGACAGCTCGAGTACCAATGAAACCTGATAGTGATGAACTATAGCAGACGAGACTTACGTACAAATTAGTCACCACCTAGACTGGCATTGAATTGCTACATCAGCCGAGGATAAAGGATGTAACTGAATCGCAAGTCTATAAATATCCTGCAATTCCAAGATGTCTGGTAGGTAGGTACGCAAGATCGAAACGTGGGTTTTGTTTGTTTCTATTCCAAGCACAATTGTGGGAATTCATATGCCATTTGCGGAAGAAGAAAAAGCAGAAATATATACTCCGAAAAACCTGACCGACCACGAACCCGATGACGTAGTGCGGGAAAAGTGGGTTGACACAATGTGAGGCATAAACCGCGATGATACCGCCAGTGTGACAGAGAAGATCCTGTAATAGTTTCATCGCGGAAGAACTTATTATTAAACAAAGTACACCGCGTAGGATTTGCCACAAGCCAGTCGGGGAACAAGGATCTGGCATAACTGTAATTTGCAAGATCTTTGTTGTTACCAGAGTATCAAGCCACCCATTGAACTGACATTCACGACCAAATAGCACGTATCCATTGTACTGTCTTCGAGCGTGCAATTGTCATTTCTATCACGATTACATATATTCATTCGGAATGTCAATACGTCCAGGCGACGACGACGAAGACTGGAATTATTACACCGATTTCACCAACGGTGAAACACAATTCTCCGACCCAACTGGATATCTTGGCATTTCTGGATCGGGTTGTTCAGAAGGAGAAACCAGGAATGTCTCACTTCCATATCCCAACTATTTGTCATATTTATTTGCCATAAAAAGGATGACGACAGCCTCATCATCGAAAGTTTGATCGCGTCGAAGAATCAAATTTTCGGAGCTGAAAATGAATTGAAGAATTTCTGAAACCTGACTAGACCAGAAAGTTTCGAAAAAACGCAAAGGAAAACTTTCCACAGAGAACGTTATGTGAGAATTGATCAAATTTGATTTGAATTTGATTTTCATGAAGCTTAATTTCAGGATAATTTGAAAACCTAGGCAAAATTTTCAGGATCTTCAGGTTTTCCCTAGATGCCATTAATTTTCATGACTACTGCAGACTCTGAGTAAATTTGTAGATGTTGTTGAGACGTAAATGAGGAAAAGAATTGACAAGGAAAAAAATTCAACTCTCTGTTTATACCGGAAGATAATATTTGAATCTGTTTTCAGTACAGGAAATCACAGTCCTTGAGTCATGAACTCGGTGCAACTTTACGTCTACATCGAACTGTTCCATATACCTAATTCTTTCTTTATATACCGAGCTTCGGTTACATGTAAAAACCAGATGCAAGCATGTCGTATTCTAGATAGCTGTTCGTGAGCCTTCGCTCATTGTCAAGAGGGATAAAATCGCGTGTACCGAGATTAATAATTTATAATACCATCCGGTCCGCGTCTGTATAGCTCTTTGTCCATTCGATTGTCAACCGGTTTCTCAATCGATAAGAAAAGTCGATCTTGCAGTATTACGCGTCGGGCTCTACCTATTTGTTACGATCTTTATCGCGATACTTGCGTCAACGCTTATCGAAATTTATTTAGCGCAGTACTGATTTTTTTTATTTCTTCTCTCTTTATTGCGGATTCGCAGTCTTGCGTCACTCCGATTTCGATCTAACACTAAAACACTGAGGGTGTGAGTGCAGTCCAAGTGCAAGCATTGTGTCCAAGTAATTTCAGCACATTTTTTTCCCCTCCATGTTGAAGGGTGAGACTCTCCCTGTTGAGGGTCTGTTTTTTGGAAAGTCGTTCATGCTGTGGCAATCAAAGTTACTTCAAGTCTTTGGAAGTCATTCGACACTTTTGAAAAGTCTCATGAGTTTCGGAAATCACTAGATATCTTTGACAATCACGATTAGTCAATGAAAAGTCGAGCATTGCCTCAAATTAGTCAGTTATCAATTTCTAGAAGTCTTTGAAATTTTTTGGAACTCTTACGGAGCCATTCACCACTTCTGGAAGTTTTTTCAGTGTTGCTCAATGAAAAGTTGAAAAATGTTTCATTGTAATCAGCTTTTGGTTTCGTCGAAAGTCGTTGGTAATCTTTGAAAGTCACTATTAGACTCATTTGGAGCAATTAGAAGCCTCTGGAAAGTCATTGGCAGTAATCAGAAGTCGATTGAAATGTTTGAAAGTCGGAAGTCACTTGTATGTACACCTGCGAAGAGCCACTCGGTCCTCATCAATGGAAAAATATAATCGTTGAATATCGCATTGATTGACACGTTGGTCATTCCGGTTATCAAAAGGTTGTCGAAAATACTGGTACACCTTATCGATGTAGGTAAAATAAAAATACACATACTAAATTGAAGATCAGTTTACATCGGGAGAAAATCGGTGATGACTATTGAGAACAAGATAATTTTTGCATATAGATGAAGTCCGTGAGATAATGATAATAAGACGAGAAGTATTTCGGAGCTTTTACATCCGAGAATAAGGGAGTGAAGAAAAAAGGATGAACAAATAAAAAAAGAAAACAATTTGGAGTAAGCTTTGTCGAGACAATTTGAAAAAATACGAGTAAAGTGAAGAGACCATTGGAGCACGACCATTATTCTTGAATTTCAGCCACCCGCGAAATGTAAAGTTAAAATACGGGGCTGGACGAAGTGCTTTTTAGGGAGTTCTTCAATTAGCGGAAGGCACCGCTGATCTTCGCAGTTTTTTTTAAGCTCATTTTTGCGAACATCTCGCACCTCTTCAAACATCACGTTTCACGCGTTCTAAACCCTGCCTGCTTCCGCTTTTTACCAGTTCCACAAATTTTTTTTTGTTTTTTTTTTGCCACAAATTCCGTACGTCATTCGACGTAGGAATTCTGACTTAGTACAAAAGCCACGAAAATAAGTTCGAGACACATTATACTACTTGAAAGATAATTTACCATATGATTTTGACATTCTCACGAGGCTGATGAAAACAGCATGGAAGAATTCTCGAGTATGTTCACACGCTGTACGTATGTTGCATTTAAAAATAATATATAGAATGTTGTCCTTCGCTGAGTAATATGTCAGTATAATAATCATCAACCGCAGCTTTCTTGATTATGAGAGAGAAGGAATTCCGCAGAGTCTACCTCAACACGACAACATGGATCTCTAATGAAAATCATCATCGTCAACGAAATTTTTCGATCCATGACATTAACTAATAAGTATATCTGAAATTCAACTCGTTCCAAATTCTTGCTTGTCGGTATCTGGTATTTGGGTTATACCCGCCATAAACGAGGTATCCTCTTCGAAATCATCCGCCATTTAATGACCTTTTTCAACGCTTCAGTACCCCAACTTCTAAATCACTTTGTCTAAAGGTTCAGTTCTAAGTCAAGACTGCCCCTCCGTACCTACTGTGTTATAGGGCGAAAGTGTACGTTCTCAAGGCTTTCCAATGTCTAGTCTTACGTCTTGCGTAACCAAGTTTATTTTAACCGTTGCAGTGCTGAGTCTTCAACTATCGTAGTCGTCGTCATCCATATCGTCTTTGGTTACCACCAGGATCTCCGTTACCTTGAGTACCAGCTATCCTTAGATTTATTTAGGTCCTAGGATCCCGAGAAATTGACATTCAATACACTGCTGCATGAGCCGCAATATAGTCACTGTATACGACTATGCTAGTCTACAACACGTAGATTATACTGGTAGCGAATCATTTCTCCATGAGAATCGATAAGCAATAACTGAACTGTTCGCTAATATTATTTGTCGCGATGTTGGATCGTCGTAAATCGATTGCACACCGAAAAATCTGGCATCTGGTTTTTGACATTTGATTTTGGTGCGAATTTTTGACTCTACATCACCGTTATTCTAATTCAGCGCATTGAATATTAATAATATTGAGTTTTTACAAACTCAAATGATTTTGCTCATTTCCACTAATATTTTCATCACGTTGGCAAAATTCTATTGATATAGGTAATAGAAAACTCTCGAAAAAATAGACAAATTCCCAAGATCCTTAATTTATTCCCCTCAAACCCGACTGCCGTGGAATCCATAATAATGTCGATCGATCGGGGTGTCGTTCTATTTCCGTTCACCGTCACGACATCAAGATTCACGCTATAAATTTTCATCAGTTTTTTTACGAAGATCTGATATAACAGTAGGTATACGGTGGTAATTCGAATCGTGAGAATATAATCCAAAAATATTGGCAATTATAACTTGTCATTGAACAAATGGGATTAAAAATGGATGAATGAACTTACGGAGCTATTATGGTACATAGGTATGTACATATATGCAGAAAAGAGTTCTACTCGCACAGATCGACGTGACCTGGTATTCTAATTCCTATAATACCCACAACATCTTGTTGAATCGAATAAGTGTGCAATTATTATCCGCTATAAACAATGCGAATTCGCTCAAGTCTGCTAGAAAAATATCGAAAAAAAACCTCTCTTCGTAATTTGCGATTTCATCGGTCATCTGAGGAGGTGCTGCAATGCAAAAGGATACAAGTCACACCTGAACGAATCTTGGCAATATGCAAAAAAAAACCGATGTTGATAGGAACAAGAAAAGATACCCAACTGAAGTATCGCTCTTTGATTTCTGTCGATATGTATCATTTTGCATGGCACCTCCTCAGATGTTACATATACGTAGAAAATTGTCGTTAAATCTTATCGTTCATTTTCTCAGCAATCGCAACTGGAGATAATCTTATAGTCTGTCCTGCAGGTCACCTATATGATCGTGTTTCACCCCTTATTTTTATTTTGTTTAGTTTATTTAGTTTTTATTTTTTATTTTCTTCGAGAACCAACAGGAATATCGCATTTCGGCATCTACTGCACGTATATAGTATAGCACCGGATGCGGAAGTGACGCTAGTATAGATAGGGAGCACCGAGGGCGAGGCGGAAGTCTTGCGTAACTGCGCGAAGCGTTGCGACGCCCAGTTGTACCATATATGTATAGTACATTATGTACAGGGTGACCCCAAATGATAGCGTTGCCAAATGATTACTGATCGAAATAACTATGCTGACAAAAGTCAGGATTTGCATTAATATCGCTGCAGTCGTGCGGGGGTATATGAATAGAAGAAATCCGCACCAATATTGCGTCGAAAGAATTCGCTATCAGTTCTCGATGGTGTTTCTAGTGACAGGGTTACTACTATACGCTTTTTGGAATCTGAAATTTCCCTGATTTTCCAGATTCTTCAGCCAAAGAATAGCGCCTTTTAAAGCTGGACGCATAAGTTGAACCATTTTTTGCACAAAATAAATTAACAACACATAATTTTGTAATTTTCCTTCACCCCAAAATGGGTGCTGTTTGGATAACACGATGGGGTACCTTTATTCTTGAACACCCACTGCAGAACCATTCTTTCCTAAAAGTATGACCCATAAACCATTGACCATTTGATGAAAAAAAAAGAGATGATCAACAGAAAAATGCAGGAGTTCTGATAGACGACTTGGAAATTTGTTAGTTGAATTGTTATTACGATTACTTGTGTGAAAGCGGTTGTTCCATATTCTAGAATCTTCAATGAACGAACCATGTGTCTTATTGTCAAATCAATCGAAACGATACTCTCCGGGCAGCAGCCATTCAAACTCTCTGAACCTTTTATTCCTGAAGTAGGAATAAAAATCCAATCAAGTTCACAAAATTCCCTGACTTATCAGGGTCTTCGCTAGGTGTGTATTGCAGCCATGTCAAGTAGACAGTGGTAATTATTATTGGCACAGAATTATCCTTCTTTTATAAGAAAGCTTCTCGCTCAATTACACATAATACCGCACGTGTTGCAAATGATGTAAAAACTCGGCAACGGATGGGAACTTTCCTTTCTACCTACGAATCATTTCGACTGCATAGAATCCGTCAAGAAGTTCGATTGATATTTATATGAATTGATTTTCCCTCTTGAAGTGTTTTTCTGCAATACAACGCACGATCTGATCACTAACGAACCACCGGGCATTTTGACAATCAAATCCGTTTCTCACTTCAGGTGCTACATGAACACTTGTAACCAATCATTTCCGAACACCTTCTGAAGACAATGATTCCGAACGCAGAACGACCCGAGGGATCGCTGAATGAGCAAGTACTCAATGATCCAATGGTATTCAGATACTTCATTGTATCGCCACCTCATCATCGGAGTATTTTGCTTGTATTATTGGACTAGATTGTCCTATTGAATCAGGCCAGGGCGAAGTTTGCGTATCAAACTGTCCGAATCGACTCAAGTGAAAAACAAACGTTTATTTTCTTACCTTGAGATACGATCCGAAGTATTTTGTGACGAACGGACTGTCGCACTGCGACAGCACCATGATCTCCTGTTGTATGTCTTCGATTTCATCTTCAGCTTCCTCGAGATCGATTATCTTGATGGCAACAACCTGCTGTGTTCTGTTATCAATTCCCTTGAAGACTTCGCCGAAACTTCCCTTACCGATTCGTTCCTGTTTCGTAAATATCAGCTCCGGATCCACCTTCTGTAAAAAAATTCAAACACCGTTAAAGCACACGTCAAATCCCTGTATAGTAGTTGGCAAATTGATTATGAACGGAAAAAGGTAGTTATAGGTGGCTTGTATTGCCTACAAATTACGTTTATATGTATGTCATAATAACAATGTTTCACGAAAGTAACGAGATTTTATTTCACGATAATATTAATGCAGAACGAAGACAACTTTATGGTATAGTTTGAAACGGTATGTAATTTTCTCTCTGGAATTTCGCGTATACCTACTTTTACAGTATATTTATTCAATAACGGATTCAGGATATGATAATACATGCATATGTATGAAAGGCGAGCCATATTCGAAACGTGTAAAGTTTATCCGGGTATGGAATAACTCGTAAAATAAATAAAGAAAGAAAAATAGGTAGGTAGGTATATATCGTTGACATTTATTGTATGGAGGATAAAATTCCTATATCCATACCTACAGTGAGAGGTGGCAAACAAGGTCTTCGAAAATAAGTTAAGGGCGTTTGCTCGAGTGCAAATTACTCACGAGAGTAGGTATGTATGATGGGGGAAAGTAAAATTCGAAATGAAAATAGAATGAAACATCAAATGAAAAGACGAGAGGTTTTGTCTCGTCTCTACGTCCTAGGTTCAAAGAGAATTTAACAATTCAAATTAGCTATCGTTTGTATGTATGTACGTGTAATAGGTAGGATAGGTAGGTACCCTATACCTCTTTTAATCTCGCTTCTATCGAATGGCGAACAACTGGAATTTAATTCCGCTTTCTACCCTTCCTGCACTTTATCTTCACTCTCCCGTCTATATCCCATTAAATATGACTAGCCTTTACGGATTATATGAGAAGGTATTAGTCCAGGGTGTATAAAAGCTCCAGCCATACTATCCGAGTTCAATAATCAGATTTTCCTCTGCCCGGAAAACGCTGTATGAAGGAAGGCTGGATGCAGTTTAAATTGTAGAGAATCCTATACGGACTAACGTTCCGAATCACATTTGCAAACGAAACATGTCATTCACTAGCCCATTTCAGAGAACACGTATTTCAGGATTTTACACTAGCAAATTTCGCTCACTCGTGGGCATAATATAATTTTTTTTTCTCTTCATCGATCAGCGTTTTGCCGAAATATTTCATTCAATTTATTTTTAAATGGGTATGCATAGCTATCAAGAGAAGAGTCGGAATGGGGTAAGTCCTTCCTTGATTCGTATGGGGTCTCATAAGTTTTTAACCGATTCTAAATTGACAGCAATCGATGAATAACCAGCAGAGTTATTCAGGGTATTTCAAGAGAACTATAATAATAATAACATGATTAACATACAGTTGAAACAAAACTTAGCCACTTTTGAGTAGGTGGAAGAATTGGGTCATTGGGTATGCGAGATTTTTTTATGAAGTAAAATAAACAATATATACTTTTATATGACGAATCGAGTTTGATTTTGAACTGGTTGTTAGCTGGTTATCGCTCGATCTTTATGAATTTTTAATGGGTTGAAAAGCTCGTGAATTTCCGCACATTTTCGACGATGAACTATTTTTGCGGAAAATCCAGAAATACATGGCCTTTGAAATAGGGGAGAGAGGGACTACGTATTTAATTAGCAGCTGATTCTAATTTTTCATCGATACGAGTGTGAACGATTCGAAATAGATCCATCTCATATATCGGGTATATTTTCAACATCTAGAGGCGAGCCAAGCGCGACACCTACAACTATAGAGAAGCTTTCATGAATGCAAATGTCGACAAGGCAGAGAGAACCAAAAGGGCTCTTGTGAGAAATTAAATGTCAGCTGCCTAGGAGAGGGTTTTCTAGTGGACCCCATATTACAAGAACTAGCGAGGTATACCCCAGCAAAGCTCGCTCGAAGAGAGTTTCAAGGATTTCCTCCACCGCGGAAGGAGCTTTTCGTGTCTTTTGGTGAAATCCATGCCTTTGATATCGCAATGGCGAAAGCTCGAAATTCCCCCACACATATTGCCACATTTTGTATACTGACTTGGGAATACTAATTATTTTCTCAGAATATCAGAAAATTCACCACCCACACAATCGTTACGAGATTACTAAAATAAATCTGTTCTCAAACACTGCACATCAAATTCCCAGCGATCAAAATGGCCCCTGATTACGAAGAAGCTATGCGTCTTGACTCCTTTAGGGCTTTCTCCTTATCTCAGCTTGAAAAGCAGCGATTAGAATCTAGTCGTTTGATCAGAATTTAATTGCCTTTGTCCCACGAGAAATGAGGATGATTCAGGCCTGTCCGTTTGCTATCGTCTTTTCATGTTCAGCCCCGTCATCATTTCGGATAGAAATTATCTCAATGTAATTGGATTTAGCTGTGCGAAAAGGGGCCGAGATTGCAGTCCAATTTTTTTGGATTATGGATTATATATTCCCCAGTGAATCGAGAACCTTTCGAGATAAGCTTATAATCGCGCTAATTTCAATGAGATAACAGTTTTAACGAGTATTAAACTTATCCATCGAATAAGGTGACCAATGTTACGAAATACCTCAAATTTTGGATACCAATTAAGTAAAACAACGATAAAAGTTTTTCCCCATTAGATAAACACTAATTTTGAGTTGGTATTCCCAGCCTAGTCTGGTGACTTTCGTTTCAAGCTAATCGCAAAAGCTTCCTATAGTTAGTCATACTGCTAGTAAATATATAAAGCCTCTCACCAGGCACCATATTTACATATAAACTTAAGGGAGATCAGGACGAAAATACCGCTCAGAAAATTACAAGCATAAAAGGGGAAACGACTCCGGCAATCAGGTTGGCTTTGTTAATTAAACTCTATATCCGCACAGCTTCGTTGTCATGAAACCAAAAAGGACCTTAAGCCATTCTGTATTTTAAAAAATCCAACAAATTTACTGATATAATCAATGAACTTTCCTCGGATTGATAATCGAATATGATGAAATTGATCATTGAAATTCCTACTTGGAATTTGGCTTTTTTTTTCTCTCAGTCAGAATGATGATTGAGGGGGATAAAAGTGAGCATGGATGAAAAGCTGGTTGGTTATACGTGCGAGGTACGTCAAAGTTTGCAGTAGCTAAAGTGGAGGAGCGTGTTTTCGAAGCTTTGTAATGGAGCCTGAGAGGAGGTGGAGCTTTCATGATGAGATATACACGAGATGGTGTCACTGCTAGTGGTTTTGCAACTGCTACGGTTGACTAGGTGGTTGTCTCTGTAAGTAGCACAAGGAGCATCTCTTTCCACAGTGTCTTATACAGGGGCTTAAGTTTTCACGAAAGAACCTGAGGTTGACACAAGTTAATTATCCTCACGTGTCGCTCGTATTTTCTGAGAGTTCACATACAATTTCAAGTGAGACGAATACGTACTGCTATTCAATCTGAACACCAGCTGCTAACAGGCATAGAAAGTACTGTCAGTCGAATATGTTAGATTGTCGCTCACCGAAGAAAGTTTTTCATCGACATTTTTTCCTGGTTGTTAGTTTCAGCAGCATAACGCGAGATCGAAGAGCAATGACTCTGCTTCCACGTACACACATTATTGAGTAAACTTGAAACGAAGGAGTACACGGTGCAAAAGTCTGTAGTAAGAGGCGTGTACGTGAAGATACTTTCCACCGGACCCTAATACGGGAATAATTCAAGTTTCCATATCGACTTAGAGTGTTGGAAAATCCGAGCAAGAAATAACTTGTCGAATTGACGTGCCAATTCTCCGTGAAATCATACAATTCGATCGAAAATCAATGCGAATTAACACAAGTTGAATTGATTATTTTGAATAGACATGAAATAATCCGCATTGCCTGAATTAAGAAAAAATAAGAAGTATTGTAAAAATTGAATAAAATTAACCAAATCAGATTGAATTCATTTGGATTAGGCGAAATTAACGAGAATGATTTCGAAGTAATCTGAATTATTGGGAATTAGCATCGATTTGTATCCGATTCACTCGAGTTTTTGGAGGAATTGACAAATTAGTTTGATTTATCATAAATAATCGGTATAGTATACTGAAAATAAACTATCTTCTCGCCTTAACAAATTTATTTTGAATTACCCGAAACTTCGAGCCCAATTTGATTCGTACTTACATGAAATTATGTGAATTATCCCGAATTAACTTCAACTCAACGTGAATTATTCAGAATTTATTCAGAATTGATGAAATAATTCGAATTGAAAGGAATTATTCCGAATTATAGCGGATTGATTTCAATTATAATAAATTCTGGGGAAAATTTGGAAAAAAATCCTACTTGCTCTCTATAGGTTGAATCAGTGAAAATCACGGGCAAGTCACTGATCTTGGCAGACCATTCGCTGATTCAAATTTAGAAAGTAGATTAGAAAAAAGCCGCAAATATCGGCTCTCGCTGTTATGAAACCAACGCAATAGGCATTTAGAGATAGGAATCCGTCGAGGTATTGAATTAGGCGGTTTTCTGAATCATCATTAATTCAGATTACGTAACATTGATCGGTTTGCGAAGTCGTAACATTTAATTAAAAGACCACGGTAGGTCTATGGAAGGAAAGCGCGGAATCTCCTTAATTTATTCGGAGAAAGTCTGCAGAGCATAGCATAGCATAGCATAGCATAACAGAGCAGGAAGGAAGCTATTAATCACCTCGGCAAAGGTGTAAAACATGTGGAATAAGATGTTAATAATTCTGATGATCGTTTGCGCGATTTTTTTTATCTCATTAACAAAGTAGTGGGCGCTGGCTGAAACAGAAGTTTTCTCAAACCAATTCAATGTACCCTCGACCAGCTGCGTGATTTACGGGGACACGATGATGTCGTCGAGGGCAGGTTTTGTTGGTAATTCGATTTCTAGCCGCAGATAGTTTCGATTATCGAGTTTAGTATGATTCTCCGATGGTCAAATAATGTCCATTGGAATCCGATCGAGGTTTCCGCCTCAATATGCATACCGATCAGCATTTCCGTTGCGATCCATTGTTTTATAACGAACGGCAGGAGACCCGGAAGTATTATTCATTTTTATAACAAAATGAAAAAGATTTATATGACGAAATGAAGAGCTTTTCCAGGACAATTTTCACAATCATCGGTTGTAGCTTTTCTTCTCCGGAAATTTCAACTGATTGTCAACTGCAGCGTGTACGATATTCGTGACACTTTGCTAGTCCGTACTCCAAATGGTCCAGGTTCTCGTATTCAAACACAACTGAATTCCGAGAGCAAACTTGGTAAGGATTTGCAAATACGTAACAGTTGGAAATTTCGCCAAATGTATTTACGTTTCATCAAAATATGGGCGTAAGGTTTCGTTTTGAAAAATATTTTGGTTCAATTATAGAGGAGATGAAAGTTATACAATTTTTTTTTATTGTGAAATTTTTACAAACAATAAAACGTTCGAGGAAAGAAGTTTTCGATGATTATTCGAGAGGATTATAGTTAGAGCTGCAACTTTATATTCGTATAGAAAAGTTGCATGAAACCTCAACTTTTAAACAAGATTTTTTTTCCCTTCGGGATCAGCAGGTAACCCGAACTTGAGGCCAGGGTGAATAAATTCAGTTACCTACCACGCGGTGAACGTTTCATACTACATTACGGGCGATTTATCCAGACGTTGGGTTGCATTATTTTTTCGTTCATGCGGTTGGATATACGGTAGGAACCGTATGAATATTTCGAGGTAGGTAGGTATGTGTACGAGTACGCGTATTAACATATAAGAATATGTAGGTGAGTATACGGGGAGAGGGCATCGTATGCAAATTAACTTCATGTTTTAATTAAACTCGACCGTCAAGTGCGGCTTGAAATACGCGGTGTACACTTATATGCTTCTTTTGCCACACGTCTAACGAACTATATTTTTATACCTTGAAATTTATTTATCGCTTCATTTCTCACAATACGTATGTTTGTATAATATACATGCATATGAGTATATGACCTGCAAGGACTCCTCGTCTCAGCAAACCATGATTGTCGTCAATTATTGAAACATGTCCACATCGGGGCGGGATTGAAATTCTGGATTTCAGAAGCTGCGAAAGGTCAACATTCTGAGTTCTTATACTACCGACTCACAGTTTTCAGAAAGATTATTTCCACGGAAGTCTACGTAGAGATTTTGAAAAATTCCGTATGGAAAAACACCAGAGGTTCAAAAATTCCGAAAGGCCAAAACTCCGAATCTTGGAATTCGTGAGATGTAACGTCGTTTATTTGACAGCTTTATCACGAGCTCCCCTTAAATTTCCGGATTTCCGGACTTTCTGAGTTTTTAATTTTTCAGATCTTTGAGCCGTCTGCATTTCGACCTTTCGGAATTTTCAAGTTCTGAACTGTAACGATTCTAGAAACTCAGAATGGCGTCTTAAATAAATCCGGAATCCTGACCATTTCGAAACATCAATCCCGCTCCTCCACATCACTTTTTCCTGCAAATTCACAACCATCCGGAGTTAATCGCTTTAATAGCCTAGAATTACTATCTCATATAGGAAGTTGACAGTATTTTCTAATCGAACCAACTATACCTACGTAAATATAATCTGTTTACGTCTGACAATTGCAGTGGTAATTGACCATACGACCAGAGAGCTGCAATAACGGCAGCAGTTTGCATGCTCGCTCGGATTGAATCAAGACATCATCATCTATATTGCTGTAATTCATATTCCTTCAAGGACTGGGTATAATTTCTGTTTCAACTACGCATACGTGTTTCTCTGTAATTCTGTATTCGAGTCTTGAAGTTATTTCTATAGTACGCCGAAACTTCCTCCGCAATTATACACGTGAGTAGTCATGAAATTTGAAGATTCGTATAAACAGGAAACAGAAATTGGGTATGTAAATGATCGGACACACTGCGTATCTTTCATGCGTAGCCAAATAGTGAATGAAGTTGATAAATTGGATGAGTAATTTCACTCGATCGATTATATAGGTTTATCTTCCATCGAGTAATTCTTCTCGAGCAGCCCACACAAGTCGTTAACTTCTCAGAGTATAGCAATGGAAATACTTCGAAACGACCTCGAGGAAGAGAAGAGAATTTGTCGTCACGACCTCTTGTGACCTCGGATCTTCCCAACTTATATTTTTCTTTTTCTCAAACGTGACGCACGCGGTAAGATAATAATTGAACCTGAGGAAGAAGAAGAAGAAGAAGAATAAGAAGGAAAAGGAAAAGAAGAAGAAGAAGAAGAAGAAGAAGAAGGCATGATACGACCGCGAAAGGAAGACGCCATCGTGAGTCACCGGACCAGACAGAATCCGGATTCCACCCACGGGACCGCAAACTACAAAGAAAACTTTATTCGCAGAAGCCCGCGGCTAGAACCCGCGTCTGTGTACACAATCAGTTTCGTCATCTTCCCTTACGTATGTAACATACGTATAGATATAATATGGCCGAGGACATAAATACATAAGTATTCGAGTATAAAGTTATTAGACGTATACATATATACGTGTAATATAATATATATATAGTTTATACACATTTATATTCACACGCGTGGTTACCCCCTACGTCAGCTGCAATTGCGTGTGGCGAGTACTTCCGTGACACGCAGCACGATTGCACACATTCGTTTTGATAAGATCTGCAGTGGAAATTCCATGGAATCTTTACCGTGCGTTTAATAACATCAACCTATATATGTATATATATTTATAAGATACGTTAGTTAGATAATATAGCGGTTAATTACTATAGCAATAAAAGGCACAAACATCACTTAAACACGGTTTAACACTTGAACTTTGTCAAGAGGGTCGAAGACACTGCTGCAGCATATCCTCCATTTCCGAGATCTGATGATTTTATTCTATACCTATAAGGCGAGTGTCCCAGTTACTGGAAGTGTCCCAATTATTGAGATTTTTCAATGATTCTTTTGTATTCGTGAGCTTTCAAATTATCAAAAAATCAATTTGTTTCCTCTGACAATGAGTCTCTAGCGACTGCTTTATGCAACGGAAACATTCAGATTCTGATCATCGATCTAAAATTTAGGAAAATATAAGGGTCAATAAATGGGTCTCAAAGCGTCAGTAATTGTGACAATTACCTTACAAGTAATCGCTTGAATTTCAGAAATTCGAACTAACGTTTTTGGGGATGATGAGGCTTTCGATTTGTCGACGATAAGAGTACAGGCACATACGTATTCGTTCGGTTTGATTCGCGGTTCGATATTTGGTTACATATACGAACGAAATTTGTCTATATATCAGCTCATTATGATTGATTGAAAATGACCGGACCATTATTACTTTCTTTCTTCACATTTGAACCGTCAGCATGAGACTGGAATTTCGTAAGGATGTAATTTGATTACTCTTATACACTATTGTATTCCAATCCATATTCATAACAGAGAAATTTGATAATCAATCATTCGTATACAGTATGAATGGCGTAATTGATTTCCAATCAATATCTCGAGAAGTCTGTTAATTTCATCCTTACTATACCTACGCTTGATCTTAATTATAGGTAATTTATCAACATTTGATACCGCGATCCGTGAGAAGAAATATACCAATCGTTAATGTGGTTTCGATCGCCGTGTAAAAAACTTCAAATCATTTTTCACAGTTTCAACTTTTCCCTTGCAACGTTCGTCTTTTACGGAACAGTCGCAATTCCAATCTTCGATTTCTGTAGAAGGTTTCTTGAGAAGTTTGAAACATTTGACTTTATCAACTTTTGGATGATGCAGCAAACACTCTCAGCATCAGCTCTGATTCTTGCCCGATTTTCCACAAGTATGGAACGCTTCAAGAACTCAATTCTCCGATGTGCCAGTGGAGATTTATGTGAGAAAAAAAAAAACACGTTGCTGACGGCAGGTAAAATTTTTCCAGGGCTTGTTATTTTCTTAAGTAATTATTATTTCTTTTCAGATGAAAATTCCATCCATATTCCCATTTCAGGACAAGATACATGCGAACAAGACTAAATATTGGATGGGAAGAATAGACCCTGATAATTTAGCGCTAAATACAAGCCAGCGAAAGGTTAACTTTCGTTTAATTAAAAATCACGTCGTCCGTTGTGCGCGTTTCTCCAAGTAGGTGATAAAAATCTGCGTATTAAATAAATGGCTTAGCGAAAAAGGTCTCGCTGAGATAATTGCGTTAAGTAAAATACCTGCTCGTTTGATACATGTACATAGTTAAAAACATAACGAAATATATGACGAATATAAATATACGGTAATAAGCAGTCTTTCGTAACCCTCGTTAACCCTGTGTGCAAAAATCCTGGGCAAACCGCGGCGATTCAGTCGGTTAAAAAAAAGGAAACAAAAATCAAAAAGATGAGGATAAAAATTGAAAAAAAAAAATATAAATAAATAAAACTCGTCTCTTTCCTTGCACACGCGTTTACTTTGCGGTCAGTAAAGAACCGCGAGACGAACTCGAAGCTTGCATATGCAGCAGTCGATGGTCGCGGTTGGGAATCCCCCCCTTTTTTTTCAATGAACAACGAGAATCAAGTTTCACAGTTGGTATTTTAACCCTTGCTGTAACTGCGGCTACTTCTTTTTCCCGTGGTTGCAGCTTTTTTGGACTGCTACAGAGGCTAACTTTTGTTGGATCAAGGGGACCCGTACGACTAGATTGTTTAAATTTCAAGTACCTGCAGCTACTCCAGAATTCATTTATTCTTCAACCAAAGTTCATTTCACATGACAAACAAAGTTCTCTCCTAAAAGCTCTATCGTAAGGATTTTGGAGCACCGTTATTGGTCCGAATCGAGGTCGTTAAGGGCTCATTTTGTTCAGGAATAAAATCTTCATTCATCCTGCGAACCAGGGAATTTTTTAATATTTTTGTTTTGCTTAAGTTATTTGCAAATCAGTGTCCAAAAATGTCAAAAACTTTGCATAATCGACTGTAAGTTTGCACACAGTTAATTTTTTCCAGATTCCCTCGTTCACATATGATCTAAGTAAATTTTATTCCCAAACAAAATGTATCCTCAATAAAATCAATCGAATCAACGGTACTCCAAAATCCTTACGACACAGATTTCGAAAGCAAACATTTTTTTTTAGATCTGAAACGAATTTCTGTAAAGAATAATTGAATTCTGGACTATACTTTTAATTCCTGAAACCAAGCTGTGCTCACGGTCCCGTTGAACCATTAGCCAGTCAGTTGCTTCGCCTAGACTTATTCGTATTCTCAATCTATAATCATGTATAGAAGTTTTACCGATCTATAGATCAATATTCGTTACACTAGTCATACAGCGGTGCAGTAATGCCGTTATTACTTGCTCACTCTAGTGTCACGAGTGATTATAGCGAGGAATTCAAGTTCTGAACATGATCACTGCATCATGGATCTAAGGAACTCGCGTTCCTACAGCATTGAAGATACCGAATAGTCTCAAGATCCTAAAGCTCTTGCGACTTTTCACGTAGGTACATACATGCGGAATGTGCCTATAAACTGTGAGGACGTCTGTTTGTTAGCGAATGTTTGTTACTACTATATCGTTACGGCATACAGCGAGAATGATAATCTAATATGACGCGTGCGAGACACAATCTGATTATTCTAGGAGAATGGAAGGAAGATAGGAAGGAAGATAGGAAGATAGGAAGGAAGGAAGGAGAGCTTCGCTAGGCAGAATTACTCGTAGCACATAGGCAACTAACGATAAGCATAGTTGTTGCCGACGTAATGTTGATTAAAACTTTTAATCAAATCAGAACAGAGCTGTGCCTTCCTAGGTAACATCTACCGGCAGCACTTCTGCAGAGCATAACATATGCATAGGAGTGACAATCAGTTGATTGAATCGAGTTTGCACAAATAATTATCAGATCTAAAACGATCAAAGTGAAAGAGAATATAATGTGAGGCCAGGAACCCATTGCGTGCAACGACGACGACGATGATGATTCATCAGGATGAAAAACCACCAAAAGACTCTTTGATATTTCGGGAGAAAATTGCGGTGCAAAAATCCGTCTTACGAATCGTACGCTGGTCCTCCTTGACACAATGATACTCAAACCATATCCCGGCATGATCGTCATTTGCTGTTAATAGTAATTAGTTCTGCATTTCTATGAATGATAAACTCTCCCTTTTCATCTTTGCAATTTTTTATCGTGAATTATTCGCTGGTTCATCATCAGCTATGGAGTAAATTGCGCTTTTGAATCCTATGTCTTCAATTAGTTTAGTATCACTTTCATACTGCTAATTTTTCAACTTCAGACTGTATAGCTGAATGTCCTTGTTTCTGAATACTTTTTGAGAGTACACCTGATTACAACAAATTCTCGAAATAGATATAATCTGAAATATTCCGAACACTGCTGATTTTGCAATTTCCAAAATCCAGGAAAAACCAGAATAATTTGATTAATTTTCATAAAATAATATGGATGAAAATTTGTGCAAACGATTATTTTTACCCTGCTGCTGCAAGTGCGTATACGATTCGTTCATCGCGATAAAAATTAACCTTTGATCTTTTCATCGTACGTGCTTCACGGGCACTAAGAATGTAAGGGATGACGCCACAACCCTCCATGTTGGCGGGTGAGGAGGGCAGACTGTGATTATGAAACCGTATTAAGAAAACGTGATGTTAGTGCCACACTCATCTGTATCTTACTGCATGCATAGATACCTACGTATATCTAAGAATTGTACGACGGAATTACGCGAATGGGGCATGCATATACATATAGGTTCATATGTATGGGCCATTCTACGGGAAAATAATCAGTCAGATTCCAGGTATTTTTGGTCAGGCGGTCAGATTTTTGTGCAAAAGTATGTTGCAATTAGTGCGAAATTCGCCGAAATATTCCCAATTAACGATTTTTAGGCTGTTTTTTCAAAACATATTCAAAACTTGGTCGATATTTATGCTGCAGAGAGAATTTTCTGTTGGGTTTATTCAATTTCACGGTTAAATCTGCGAGGCCTTCATTGAAAATAGCAAATCACTGCCAAAAATAAAGAAAAGTTGTGTCTCAACTGTTTAGTTCGAAAGCCACATTGAGTTTGATTTTTTCTTCAACACTCGGCGATGATATGAAAAATAGGAAAAAATGACATACGAACTGGGATGAGCTCGTACATCAGGAGTGAAATAACGTTATCTGATTTTGCAATTAGCGGAAGTTACAATGAACAATAATAACAAGCAGGGACTTCGACGAGTATAATGAATTCATCGGAGCAATATGAATCGTCGAATTGATTTAGCGTTTTTTTTTTCTTTCTTTACTCTTAATTATGTATATACCTATGTATATATGTATATAGGAACAGGCATTTCCGCGTGAGGAATTCCCAAGTGGACCTTTTTTTCTCTCTTTTCTTTCGCTTTTCGCGTAACACCTTCTCATCCGGGTTATCGAATCAAAGGCGAAGAGAAAGAAGAGAAGCGCAGGAAAGAATACAAATATAATAATATCCACCCTTATTGTGAAGACGCGATTCAACTATATTTTATTCTTCTTTCAGAAGGCCTTAGCAAGACTTCATTTAGCGAAGTTTCAAGATGTATACATATATTTACAATTATATATGTATATATAGAACCTCGAAGAATAACGTGTAGATCAAAGGAATTATTCTTTTTGAAGATGTACACAGGCATAAGGCGGTATGTTACAAGTCGCTTTTGAGCTAACCTAGCTAACATAAGATATATGAATCTGACTGTAATTCTATTCATTTTTTCCAAAAAGTAAAATACTCAACCACTTTCTGCCGTAGTAAAGCATTAATCTCCTGAGTTTCATTTCGATAGGTTGTATATTTCGGAAGAAACCGTGAATTGCGTTTTCGAGGTGATAACAACTTAAGGTGATATGGAAGTCTGTTCAAAATTGTATCGTTACCAATTGTTGTCACCTCGAAAAAGTGCATCGTACTTTCTCGACGAATGAAATCAATTTCTTGGCATAAAGTTGCTATAGGTATGTGTCACTGCGTCGAAAAAACGGATCGGATTCCAGTAAACTTGATGTTGTTATGTTAACTAGGTTAAGTTGGAAGTGATCTTTTTGGTATATAATCTTACAATAAACACATATTTTACGGTAAATAGGAGTTTCAAAAACTCCATACATGGCAAACCTTTGGATCATTGTTGCTAATCAAAAAGAAAAAAAAAACGACACAATAATTCTATTACCCATGTGAATATTTTATGAGAATTTGTCATGTGAATGTAAAAAATATATTGTATATTGTTAGCGTCTGCGCGTCAAAATATGAAGAGTTAGATTTATCTTAAGTTTGGTGTTGAATAAATTCTAAAGGTTTTGCAAAGACGTACACTGTCAAAATATGTACATGTCTGACTGTTCGGAAGAGGTCATGAATAGAGTTTCTTAAAAAATTTGAATTCAACGCGGTTGAAGAGCTCGCATGGATTATGCAACGTTTAATGTGAAAATAATTATTGCGTATACAGAACAAAACTTGGCATCTCATTGCCACGTGAGAAATTTTCGGAATATTTAGATAGCTAAATTTGGACCGGAAGTTGCCAAGGAGGACGTCGAGTACCAAAGTTTCAGGGACAAGCTCGTACCGACTACGTCATTACTGCGAATTTGAATGAGAACGTTCGGCGAGGATCACCAAACAAGTTCTGCACGATCAGAATATATCACAGCTATACAGATATCTCCGACTGACTTACGTCTCTCGACTATCTGTACGTCGATATGCAACGCCCAACGGGTAATTATAAACTTTGGCACTATCTAATACAAGCCAATTCATCTTTCACGACGATTCACCCAACACTCGCTGCAGAGTGGGTCCCAACAAGGATCACCAGAGTTTTTTGGGAAAATGCATTCAAAAATCCTAATAAGATTAATGGTTCTTATCTATTTGATGTATAAATGCGAATGATTAGTGAATTTAACCGATTTCATTCCAGTGAAAAATGTTCCGAGTCTTTTTTGTTATAACTCATAAAAATTTGTTCGATGACTATCTGATATTCGACTGCATAAAATATGAAGCTGATGCTAGCAGCCAAATGCAATGCGTTAGATAAAAATGAGTCTGTGAAAGACGAAAATCCAGATTTTGTATTAGTTTTTAGTAAAACCAAAGTCTCTATGGAATTGTAGACGTAAATCTGTAGTGCATCATCCAAATTCAGGAAAAGTTCAGCACGTTTGGCTGCTAACTCTGCAGGCTGCATAGCTTCAGCTTCATGTATAAAATTTGCGCTGTGGACTAGTACGGGATACAACTTAATGGTGTCGATTCAACATTATTTAAGATGTTTTTAAGGGGACCAGTACAGCTGCCAGATTGTTTAAATTTCAAGTATTCCTAAATTGATTTATTCTTCAACCAAAGTTCATTTCACATTAAAAACCATGTTCTCTTCCGAATCCTGTGTCGTATAAGGATTTCGTTAATTTGACCAGGTTCTTCGTAAATTACTAGCCCAAATTTTGGATACTTGACTGTAAGTTTGGACCTAATTCATTTTTCTTAGATCCCCTTATTCTCATAATGAGGATCCTATTTCCGAACAGAAGCAACCCTGAACAACCTTAATCGGATCAACGGTGCTCCAAAATCCTTACGGCACAGGTTTCAAAAGAGAACATTTTAAAAATCTGAAATGAATGAATTCTGGACTAGTTTGATTTTCTGAAACCAAGCTGTACTGTACCCTTCAACCCTGCAGCGATGGTGTAATTGGTGTTCAGAATGGAACGCAGTAAATTTTTTCTGTATTGGTTCAAGATGCAGCCCAAATTCAACATCATTATTTTTCACATTGTGGTCATTCGAGTCCGTGAAGCTTTTGGACCATTTGGGAGCGAATGACCGTAGTCAAAAAAGCGCAATATTAATGAATCACGTAGATTCCTTAATGAAACCTAGCGTTTCAGTAAATCATACGACAGAGAATGAGGAAGCTATTAATGGTTCATAACAGATAAAAAAAAAAAGAAACCAAAGTAAGAAAAATTTCCGTAAATTGAAAATTCTCAGAGAAACCCTAGATATTTTCCCACCCTGACTCACGCCAGCAGCAAACAAACTCACCGATGGTGCGTTGTTCCTGTTGATACCGTTCCTAGAGCTCGTCGACGAAGAGGTAGTCGACGTTGGCGAACGGCCATTTAGATTTAAAACTTTTTGGTTTCCATTTTGGGTTTTCGCTTGGCTTTCCCTTCTCGAGGGTGGAGGTGGTGGGTGAGAAACCGGCCTTGTGCCATTCCTCTGCTGAGGTGGATGATACTGTCCCCAAGCCTGTCTCGAATGATATCCAACGTAGCCTCCAGTGATGAACTGTGCAGATCCGTTAAGATGGGGCGGCGCCATGACGGCAGTTTGTTGGGGCTGCACGCCGTTCCGCATATTTGGTTTTTTATTTGCTATTTTTTTATTATTTTTTCTTGCCTTTTTCTCTTCTGCTATTCTTCCGGGATTTAGATCGGCTGAGACTTGAAGTTTCGAGTAATGGTTACACCGTGGTTTGGCACCAATATCCCGGCATCGTTTCAACGCTATGCGATGTATATACGTATATATGTAGGTATATATTCCTGTCTTCTTTACTTCGGAAAGTGAAATTGATCGAAAGTTTATTTCGCAGGTCAGGAATCTGGCTAATTATTAGAAGGTCAACACTGTCACAGATCCAGCAATTCGGCACTCACATTCACGATCTTGTATTAGATAACAGATATGATTAGCACCGATGGCGTTGAGATTAAACTTTAATCTCCTGACACGTCACCATTTTTATTGTTATAGGCTCGACCAACACAGCTTCGATTATATCGTCGATTTCTGAAAATAATCAATCACTTTCTAGTCTTTGCGTCCTCGAATCATACCAGCCACGTGTTTTATTTTCAAAAAATCATTCGAAAACACGTGCCTGCTTAATTCGTTCATTCGTTTAACAATCGATCAATCTATTGACTTAGAACGCGTGTCTTGTAATTAGTACTGATAATCCTATAAATCGGTACCATCTACATATCGAAATTCAGGAATATGTCAATTGCAAATAAAGTATAACTACGTCTGTTTGGAAAAGATTGACGTTATATTTGGTAATATATTTTTCCCAACGGCGACTATCCCATTCAACAGTCATCATACTGATAAGGAATTCATTTCGTATCTCACGATTGCGAAAGCTTATTTATTACAGTCGCGCAAACCCCGAAAGGTTGAATCATGTGGCTTGAAATAGAAGCATATTATATACAATCACACCGAGTGAAATATACAAACATTGAATATATCTCAACGATCGACTAAATACATGCCCGTCGATGGATATCTGATCCTTATAACATATTCCCCGAATCATTTCATCGGCATCTCGTGATTGATATTTGCATATGTTATACAGGTATTCGGTGGAAAATAAATTAGCACGATTCTCAATAGCGAGAAGAGAAAGAAAACAAGAATTATGGAAAGGCTGTTTTCCACGTTTTAATTATTATCAAACCATTGAATGAATAACAAGAATAGCAATTTATTGATACGTACGTAGGAGACAATCTTGCGGAATTTGTGTTTGCAGAGTATTTAGATGAAGAACGTAAGATTAGGTAGAGTATGAAATATATGTGTGGATATATTATTCTTCCACTGACACGCAGCTGTGACATACTATCGTTGGTTGTAAGAATGCGCAGGGATTTTATCAAAGTTAGAACAAAGCTTACTATCTTTATCTTGGCCAATGAAAACTGTTGATTCGAATAACGATAACAATTTTAGCGTTATAGGGAGGTATAATACTTAGTCGAGTTTGGTATAACGAAATATTTCAACCGAAACTAATTACCAACAATTTATACGTATGCCCAACTGAATTCTTACTGTATTCTTTTTATCCTTCATCCCAGCTGCCTCACTTTATCTCTTAACAATATATCGATCGACCCTAAGGAAATGTTATAGAATTTCCACTGCAATAAATCATCCGCTTGAATTATTCATCAAGATATACTTTGGCTGGTATTTAACGCTCCAAAATGATAAATTCATACAACTGCAGGTTGTTGGGCTTCACGGTTTTCGGGATACCACACTCAAGCTGTTCGGTCTCTAATTACACAAGCAATAAGCCATAATGAAAAATACTGATAGTATTTTTATTTTCTTAATACTCAACGCGAAAATTCAAGATTTTGCTAGAATGTATTTATATTTAATCGTATCCAATCGATATCTCGAATATTGGCTTCCGCGAATCTAATCAATTTTCAAAATTACGCGTGAAACGAAGAACTCTGAACTCACAAATTGGAGTAATCTATTGGATAAGAGATCCTAGCGTGTTGCTCCGCGGTAAAAAGCGTGAAATATTGATTACTTTGCCGGATCGATGATCGCCGTACATGAAAATACAGATGGCGAAATTTATTTCACCTCGAAATTTCGATAAGTTTGACACTTTGCTGTCAAAGGTACATATAACGGTTCGCTGTTTCTCCTACTCATGGTATATGTAGGTACTTCCATGGTTTTACGCTATACGTTCGATAACGGATTGCTTTTTTTCCCCTCCACGCGAACTGATTAGTCCCGGCTGTTTTGCGCCCGCATTGAAAATCGATTCCACCCGTGGCTATCCGCATTTCTTCACCAATAGTGAATTTTTATTTTTTATTTTTTCTCCTCGTTTCGAATCGTCGAAGAAAATAAGAATCAGACGTAGAAAAAATAAATAAAATAAAATAAAAATTCCTCAGTATATTTCTTCTTGCGTTCGCAAGTTTCTATATAATGTATGAAATTACATATCTCAAAGACTTTCCAATTCCTAATTGTCGCATGCGTATATATAATATAGCTGACTGAATGCAACAAATCTAATTAGATGTAAATAATGATAAACCATTCAGGTATATATACACGGGAATGAATATGAAGTGTAATTGCGAAGTATACTTGAATAGCTATTCGACTTATTTGGTAAAATATGACGGATGCTTGGATAATGCCACGGCCTCTGGGGCATGAGAATTTAGTGGAGCAAAACCACAGAGACGAGATATATACGGATGAGGTGATTTCACTTCGGTATTAAAGTCGCTGAGAGTCAGAAATGACAAATTCTTTACGAAATTCCATCGACAGTATTGACAATATACGGTTTGGCCCGTCCGTCGAGCGTGACGCGGGTGTTTAACGCGCTTGGACGTCGCGTCGCCGTTCGATCGTGCCAACGTTTTTGATCATCGCACATATATATACAGGGCGTAACAAAACTTGCGGACCATCTTTACATGGTTGAATTCCTTGTTGAAAATAAAAAATACGTTTTTTTACCCCAATTTCCTCCGACGCCCAGTCCAGACGCTATGGAGCCGATAAGGACGCACCAATCGGAGAACAGATTTAGAAACTTACATTAGATATAGCAAAATAGCTATACATACTATTAGTTTCCGAAGCTGATCTCTGATTGGTGCGTCCTTATCCACTGTAACGTCTAAACTAGACGTCGGAGGAAATTTTTGTAAAAACAAAACTTATTTTTTATTTTCAACGAGAAATCTGACCATGTAAAGATGGTCCGTGAGTTTTGTTACATCCTGTATGTACGCCGAGGTATAATAGGCTAGACGGGCTATGTGCCTGAAGAGATATACGTATTCACTGGGCGAAATGTTTAGAAATTCAAGTACACCTTATCGTCGCGTTGGGTCTGTTTTTTTAACGCGACTTAGGTAGGAGACTCGAGTTTCACGAACACGGAACTTGGATTTAGTAATTAGGGCATAGAGTCCGTGAGGTCAACTCTCATTTTCTGCCCTCCAGGCCTCGGAATTGTTGTTTCGGTAGATTTTGCAAGCCACGATCTTTGCCCCTTGCGGCTACAATGTGCTTGAGAAAAGTGAAAACTATGTTACGCAGGTTTTAAGAATTGCTTCTGTCTACTTCTCTGGTTTTTAAATTATAACTTGAGCCAGCGATGATTATTGATACTTGATCGCGATACGCACGAAGAACTTGTCGAATTTTATCGCGTTAGCGACTCACTAGACTGGAAATCACGAATTTGTGGATTGACTGGAAAATGACGTTTGTGCAAAACCGACTCACTTTGCGATTTGTTGTATAATAAGTCGGAATAACCGGGAAAGTGGGAACATGAAATAACGAGCTCACGGAATAAAGAGTCTCGTTTTATGGCCTAGAAAAGAACCGCAAGGGAGTTGTAGACTATAAGTTTGGAGAGCATGTCATGGCTCAGGGATCAAGATTTCGTAAAAATCGAATGAAATCAATTAAATGTTTTTTGAATCATAAAATCACAAAATCAAAAACAAAGTATGTGAGCTACCATTTTGAATTGTGGGATACAAAAATTTCGGGTAAAACTGCCGATGATTGTATTTTGACAGCAAGACGTTGAGCTTCAAATTCGATTCAATTACGTTGAGACGAAATGCAAGAGCTATAAATTTTTTTCGATTTTGGATTTCAGCCGTTTCCAAACCGGAAGTACTTACGATTAGTCGAAATCTGAAACTTGTATTGCAAGATAATGGCAAGCTACACCTATAATATTCTGTGAAAATTTCATGGGAAGAGTTAAAAAAATTCGAAAGGTGAAAAAACCTGTTCTACAGTTGGTATGCGAATTATTTATTCATTGGACAGTTTTCGCGATCGAAAACGTACGAGGCATTCCGATTTACGAGTGATCGTATTCGATGAATAACAATTCTCATATACCCACGTATAAATTCTCCTATCTGTGACGAAGATCGTCTGTTAATCGCTAAAAAAAAAAAAAACACTCGTAGCTATTGAGGGAATTCCTAATGTCTCGGCGAAATAACTCATTCAACAAATTTCAACCGGGTATTTTATTACTGTCTCTTGACGAGGGGAAATTGAACCTTGATCTTATAACGGTGGAACGAAGAAAGAAAGTAAGAAAAAAAAAATCGAAAGGTCCCGGAAACGTCGAACGACATCCTGATCGGATAAGTTGGTAAGGCCGTGTTTAGAAATACTTTTAAACGCGATACACGCCTTGCAAGGATCGAAGTCACTATACGATTAGGAAGCAACAAGTGTCGCTAGCAGGTCTACCTATCTATCTGTAGGACATATGCTACTGAAATACAAGTAAAAGTCACTTGATTTTCACTCTCATGTAATTGCAACAACGAAAAATTGAGTAATCTGACTGTTGAAAATTTCTGTAATGCACTTCCAAAACTGTATTAGAAGTTTTATCCATGTACAGAGATTCACCGTGCATCGAATTGACAAAATTTCACAAATTTTCTGTACAATTTCGTCGAATTCAAATACAATTTCCTGTTGTTACTATAAAAGTTTCGTAAAATGAAAAATTCCTGTAAAATTTCAAAAAATATGCTCAGCGATTCACTTAATGCTAAGTCAAATTTGTGATTTTGCAGGAATTTTCAACACTAAATGTGTACTAAATTTCTAAACATTTTTAACAGCGCTTCCTTCACAACTACGACCCATAATTCAACAAAACTCCATCACAGCTAAACCTAGTAGCTGATTCAAAAATTTACTGCATCCCTGCGTCTCGTGTGATTTTTATTACACACTCGTTTTTCATTAATTTTCCTTTATTTTCTCGTCTTCCATCTAATGTAGAAGGATTTTTGAATACATGATTTAAATAAACAATGATCCAACTGAAGCTTTCCCGGAGATTTATTTTCAGTTATAATTTCATCTTCTCGTACAGAAACGGAAGAAGAAAATTGTATTTTTTAAAATAAATGTCGCCTCAGGCTAGTGAGAAAATAAAGACGAAGTAATAATTTCCACGTTGAACTCATCGCAGTTTCAATTATTCCATGTATTATTATACAGCGGATATTTTCATTCCGCCATAGCTTATTTGGCTGTATAGATGCGGCAGGCTTTTACGGGGCCGGACATTCGTTTAGGTTTATAATATCGATTCGAGTCACGTACGTATATATGGAAGGAGGAACGCCCGAACTAGCGAGAGCCATATCTAGGTACCAAGGCGGTAGTTAACAGTTGTTAATTGTTAATTGTGACGCGTAAGCGGATGCCAATGTCTTACGGTACGCGCACTCGCGATACAGGGTGGTTGGTGATGTGCTCAAAGTTCAGAACGTTCTTTTGAACAAAAATTCGGAAAAGTAGGCTTCACCACGACCTCTGATCCACTAAGAGTATAGCTACAAATTTTAGTCTTGTTGAAAATCTAGGGTCAGTTGTAGAATTCAAATTTCACAAATTTTGAGCCGTTGAATAAGCGTAATACAAGATTTTAATGGAACTTTCTTCAAATGAACGTTCGGAACTTCAGGCCCATGGTTCGTGCACATACCACGTGTCTATCTTACCCCATGAAAGAGTATCTACATCGACAAGAAAAAACCCCAAAAAACCAATAAGAACACTAAAAAATGTTGTTTCAGTAACACAACGATGGAATAAAAAATATTCCATCTGCAAAGAATAGAAATTACGATCACGGTACATGCACAAATATTGTGCTCAAGAATTTGCAGCAAATCTATGAGCAAATTTGATTGTGTGATTGACTAGTGTCCTAAAAATTGCCAGTATCTGACCAATTTCGGTGAGGGCTCCAGCACGAGCTCTTGTTTAGGAAAAATTGTTGTACCTGTTGTAAAGATGCTCGAACAATAAATACAAATTTGTCAGTTACGTATATGATGCAGTGACTGGCACGATATAGTCGCATGAGACAGTTGTCAGTATGATGGCAGAATTAGAGTGGATGGTTACAAATTTGTGTGAAGTATCGTTGAAACTAGTTATATTGCTTCAGGTGCAGCGAATTATTCACGGGACTCAATAGAGTTTGAGAAACTTAGGATTTCGTTTGTGAAACGAACGCGGTTTTATGTAAGGACTCCTCGTCGTCGTCTTTGGTCGCAGTTAGTTTCTTTCACCGTCAGCAGACCTAGTGAAAGTGGCTCTGCACGCCACCTCAAACAGCGCAACATAAGGTACCCACTATACTCTGGGAGTACTTGGGCAAATGAAATATCAACGACTTTAATTTTCACGCTCTTCAGACGAAATTCAATCCATCAACTAATTCCAGCTCATCACGTAGGTACTATCAATTGAACCTAATCACTTATCAGATCAAACAATTATCTCTTTGAGTATGATTTGGAATTTTTCTTATCCAAATACCTCGCCGTTATCGAAATAATCTTCGAAACTGTTCGGGCAAAATTCATTTACTTATTTCTCTCCTTTTTTCCACGAATCAAACTTCGGCCTTAGAGTTCACGCTACTACTCACTGATGAATTATTAAGCAAGTTAGTACCTACATCTATGTGAGTAACAGTACAGCAGCTGGGATTTAAAATTGACTGTATCGCAAGCAGGAGCAAATGTTTTGACAAAGTACCGCAATTATTTCAAGCAGACAAAGAATATCTCTTTTTCCGTAGCTGCACAATACACTATACACACACACGTGTAGTATACACATTTGTTTCTGCTCTACATGCTGCGATGGCAGAAGCAGCCGCAGCAGCAGCAAAATTACCCTACCGTGTACTACCCGAAAACGCGGTATAATCTAATCGTAATAATCAACTCCATTTTCTCACGCACTGAATATTTTCACCTCGAAGTCATTGAGACGAACTTTACATACTTGAACGGTTCGAAAACATAATGTTGAACTTTATAACGTTATTGTAACAGAATTTTTGGGAGAATTACACTATTCCATGACTCATATATTATTACATTTGCAATATTGACGAAGTACGTGAGGTTTACTCACTTCAGAAAATTATCCCCTATATTTTGGCGTCTTCGCACCGTTCAAGTCACGAAATGAAGAATTTTTTATCCCATCATTTCGTTGGGTTGACGTTACGAACTTCAACCTGATTCGAGAACTGACTTCAATCTGACGAAAATCAACAAAAAATCACCTCAAATTTTTACTGAATTGGGAATTATTTCACGACTATTGTTTTTTGTTTTAGCTAAATGAACACAAACTCGGATACTTAAATTGCCTTAGAGACAAACAGCTCTGAAACAAAGAACAAAATGATTCATACCTGTACTTAACAAGCTCAATATCGATAACAAGAGCACCTATACGTTGTCAATTACTCATGCGAATAGCAGCATAGCCTACATTCATACGCAAATGTCACGCTCAGGAAGAAAAATCACAATACACCGTTCGTTGGGGTTTGCTTCTCGCAAAGGAATAGATCAGCGAAAACTGATTGCTAACTGAATGAACGATTCACATAATGAGACGAACTCATTTCCAAATGAAGTAGATTTTCATGTGGTTCCTGAAAATTTCCCGCCAAATTTATCAGAACCCTTCGAAACCATTTAATGATTCATTAACACTTTTTGGCGCACAACACTTGGTCGAGTGAAATGTGATGATCATCTGATCCTTACCGAAGAATAGGTGGGTATACTGTAGGGTCTATTTAACACCCGTAGGCGAAATCACGAGAACAATATAAATATCACTTCACATCTCATCACTGAATCTCATGCTAACGTGAGAACGAAAAAAGGAAAACCAACCTTGGTTCCAAAGTATTGATGCTAACTGAGAAAAGAATGAAAGAAATAAAGTAAGGAAGGGGGAAAAAAAAATTAACTCTCGCATATCACACGACTGGCACAATTAATTTCACTGTATAACAATTAGGAAACGACAAATGGTAATCCGATTTTTGAATCGGCTCCTTTTCATTGCACAAAAAAATCACTTATACCACATAAACCACATCGCGATATCTGTCACGAGGTGTAAAATTTGACAGCTGTCATTCGCACACGATGGTGCAGGGTATATCGTTGAGGATATACTGTGCTGTACCTGTGACAGTGATTCCCCACGGTTGGCACAGGACTGACACGCGGTACAACCATAATCCACAATGGTGCGGGCGGGTTGGGTTGGTTGGTTGGTTGGTCGGCTGGACATCGAGTCGCCTGAACCAGTTGGAGTGGGGATTACGACGGTCTCCTACCATGATCTCAACGTGCTTGTGTACTTCGACGACGGGTACTTACACATCTCCATTTTCCACTGCAGTCCGGCTACGCGCCAACTTTGCCAATGTACTTGAAGGTGGAAATTACAGCTAGATAGGTAGGCATACAGGAACTTTCAAATTCTCCTTTCGCACTGATCGACGATACTGTGAAGAACGAACAGACCATTCGGCCAGACCTCTGCTATACAACTTCCCGCACGGTTTTTTAGTTTTCAATTTTGAGAATTGCATTTTTTTTTGTGTGAACAGTTCTACGTGGATTATCTGATGAATGTTCTTTAAACTTGTTTTTTGTACACCTCGAAAACTACCGGACAACAATTAAATCCAAAATCTGATCGCATCTAAGTTAGGCACAACCGTATCGATTGGGACCAGAACTCATGTGAAAATCTGTTCGAATTCGTTCTCACAATAAGCTTGGACAAAAAAATTGATTGAACACACGCTTAGCCTCGATCTAAAAGCGATTAGATTATTTCCTGAGTCTCAATACGACTCATCAGTTTTGAGATGGTAGTAATAACGTTCCTGTTTTTTCAGAGCGGAGAGTCGAAATTGTCATATGCATGCGCGTGCAACGAGAAAAAAATATAGTTATCTTCACTACGTGAATACTTCCGTTAGCGTATAAAGATATTTTATAGTCAGGATAACTGCATTTTTAGTCTTCAATACAATAATATTGTACAAGAAACTATAATTTTGGTTTAATTCAACTATAAAATAGTCCTATCCCCTTTGTCCCCGATCTTTCTTCTCAGTGATGTGTGCACAATGGAATTCACTGCACGGTTTTTTGTATGATTGTTTGATGATTATATTGCAACCCTGGTACACGTAGCAGACTTCTTGTATTCCAAAAGGAAGGAGTTTCAGTGATACCGATTAAACTAATAATAAGTATGTGAACTTGAGTCGAGTAGAATTTATCATGGACATCGAGGCAGGCTTTGTTTGATTCTGTGGTTCAACCTCGCGGGTATATCGAAAGTGCTTGGATCGTATGCGGAAATAATCATTCCTTGTCATACCTTGTTCAAGGCTTCTTGGATTAATGTTTGTTTGACAATCTCACTGTTGTGTAACCGGTTTCTGTGTAAAATGGGATATTATCCCGATCGTTTAAAGTTCAACGAACATTTCGAGAACTCCGTCAATTTCTGGTTCCGTTTTACGATGAATATGTATCTATTTTTTTCATAATAATGTGAACGAAAGTGTATTTGTATCAAGTACTGCGAATATCATCATAACGCTTCGAAGTGATCGATGAATAGACGCGAATGAGCCAATGAGTCGTGAAATTTCTAAACCATAACCAATCCGAAATTCGATATGGATTTCTAAACTGTCTTTTTTGCCAAACCCAATAGAATTAAGCAATTTGGAGTCTGACGCTTACAATTGTGAAAAAGCGAATATTCATCTCACTGCGAGCTTCTTCCTTTATGAAAGCAATTGAAGAAGAAAAAAAAATTACACGAGATAAGCACGATGAATTTTTGCTATAAAATCAGCACAACGAAAAAATTAATATGGAATTTCGAACAAGCGTCAAAAATTCATCGACCGCCAGGAAAAGCCAGAAAACTCGAAATTGGTGAGAGTTCGACAAGTTTTGTGGTACAGCATCACGAGCGCATGATTTCTTTTCGCAGAATATCATCAGAAACAATGAAGTAATGTCCGAAATCTAGGATGCAAGATATTGGAATTAACGATTATAAGATCACTGAAGCCTCAGTGTTTCGTGGTGATCAAAGACACTGAATACCAATGGCAGCAAAGTTGAAATTAGAATAAAAATTCCTAGTGTACGCGTGGACTCGGAGCAATAAATGATATTTCATTAGCTGAAGCGGTAGCCCGTATAAAAGAGGTCAATAGGCACGTTTAACGTCAAAAAAGGATGAGGAACCGAAACAACGATCTCCGGAAGCGGAAGTAGGTAAGAGGGCTTGCAAGAGTACTGTAGTCTGAAGTGGCTAATAGGGTCGTTTTTCGATCTCATCGCAACGACGTTGGGGTGTTGATTCGGCCACCAACGCTCTGACCCATAACACAAGATCCATGGCGACGAACAAATCCGTCCCTGAATGTCATCCATGCGTGGTATCGGGACAATAGAGAACATCGAGAATGTCGACGACGTAACATCCTGTTGCCATATGACGAGCCATTAAGCCACGAGTAGATACCGTACACCGGGACACCGCCAGTCTCTTTGTTGTTGCATGTTATTAAAAATGCAGATGCGCCTAGGCAGTGCCATTATCATCATCATCATCATAATCGTCATCTGCAGGAACCATAGTTCAACCATGTGATATGTTAGGTAACGGCAACCCAGTCTACAGTGTAAACGCGTGACCATTTTTTTTTTCTAACCGCCCACTGTATACCTAACCATTGCGTCTTGCAACACCAATTATTGTTCAACCTACGCAATGCTCATCGTTATATTTCATTCTATTCATATTTTCCACTCAGCTACTCAGCAAACCCTGGATTTTCAGATAAAATACCCCTGACTTAGTTTCATCTTCTCAGTTCTATATTATTCACCGTAACATGAGGGTCCAGTGCGGGCCGAATGTGTCACCTCAACTTCAACTAAACGCTGTCTTTCATCTGCGTTATGCAACGAAGTCTTTACTAACTGATCAAGGGAACAAAACCTTTCAGATTAGGTACTTCTTTTGTAAGTTTTTGGGTTAATTTTTCCATAACTGGGGAATTCATTCCGGTGTAGCAAATGGCGAGGTTGGTCTCGGGTGTTCGTCGTCTCTACGAACACGAATGGGATTTCCATCCATAAAAATGATAAAACAGTACCAGGAAGACGATATACAATGCATCAAATCTTTTCCCAATAGTCCATAATTCTTGTTGAAAGCGTCATTACCATGGGTATGGAAAGTTACCGTAGAATAACATCTATGCATTAGAAGGGTAATGGATACCAATCTACAGTATGGTGCTCAGGTCGCCATAGCTTAATAATTCTTCAGCAAGTATGCGCATACGTATGTATGTGCCTACTATACCGTGTCCGGAGGTAACGAAATTCATACATACCAAGAGAATGCCCATAAAATACATATATATATACACGTGTACGGGGTTACTGTATACTGTTATGGATTCAACCCTGTCGGCATGGCATGTGGACATTATTGCGTATCTGCGGGTAATATAACTGGACTTATACTGCGCCCTATGATTTATGTCTACGAGAAGGATTTCAGGCAATTTAATGAAACTGCATGTATTTCACTACCACCTTCACGTCCAAAAATCCTCCAAATTTATCTCACTCCGCCATATCGGAAATGTCCCAATGGAATTACACTTTCTTCATTCAGGAAATTAATTACTCATCAGCTCCTTTTGCTCTACTCGCTTATTTGGCGTTTGCCATAGCCGCTGGATATTTTCATATAACTATCGATTGCCAGACTTGGGATTGGGTTCGTGGAATAGAAATCCCGAAACCAAACACACACACACAAAAAGAAGCGATTAGTCGAGCACGTTTTGGAAATGATCGATTTGTCAACCGCAAGTTTAAATCGTTTTATCGACTGATAAGAATGAAATACCAAAATGACACATTATCAGCGATTCCATGGACGAAGATTAAAATTCTTGGTTCATACGCATATTTGCCGACGAGTTATTGAAAATTATCTGAAAGTTTGATTCCTCGCTAAACGAAGTGTTGCTACTACTACCTAAGGTGAAATGAATTGTAAAAATGTTTGTACGAAGGTATTATACGACCACCAGCATACCTCGAACGTATCTAATGAGCCAGTGGAAAATTTACAAGGTGTACATCGAACAGACTTCCTCTTCCAAAGCACTACGGAGTTTGTGTTCTAGCTTTTTCAGGAAGATGTTTGCTCGAGGTTTGCACAGTCAAGTCTTTCAATTGACGACGGGCGGCAAGATAAAGAGAAAATTGGTTCACACGATTGAATCGTCACGTCGTTGAACTTTGGAAGCGATTTCTTAGGCGTTA
This sequence comes from Ametastegia equiseti, assembly GCA_963989295.1. Classification (NCBI taxonomy): domain Eukaryota; kingdom Metazoa; phylum Arthropoda; class Insecta; order Hymenoptera; family Tenthredinidae; genus Ametastegia; species Ametastegia equiseti. Next base: position 21,244,806 of record OZ022389.1, on the reverse strand, counting down.
TCACCGGAAAAATACGTTCCGAATTTCAATGGGACGAGAAGGCGACTTGCAACTCTTGATCAGGCTTTGCAAAATCGTTCTAGTGCGAATACCGAGGAACCGTCGAGTGGACTGACTCTAATGATGCACAATGGACTCGAACTTGCCAATCCAATTATATCAGGAATAATAAAATCGTAAGCTGCTGTAAGATCGGCGATTTTCGGTTATCTTCGGAGTGACTGGATACCACGGGTGGAAGTGAACAGGTGATTCTCACAAGTCTGCGATAACGCATAGGCGATAAGAAAAATGAAGTAGAACAACAGGACGCCAGCAGCACATTGCCGGTTATCTTTGCACGCACAGGAAGTAGCGCTTAAATCCCGGTTGTTGACATTAGAAATAATTTGTTGAGTATATTCTAAACGTTTGACAAACATTTGGCTAGGTGCAAGTTGTTAGAAGCGCACACGCCGTTGAAGAGAGTGACTGCAGGTAGGTATCTAATGTGGACACCTTGGAGCTTTGAAACATCCATAATTGGAGTAGAGTAAGGCAATTACCACAGAAACCCTTGCCAACTTTTACATTCATTCATTTTTACCACTCCAGTCTCTTTGACAACTCGAGCTTATCATTTTTTGACACATCATGAAAGCATCGTGCACAAATTACATCTGCATGGCTGAAAGAGACGAAAGTCACACACGGAAAGGTGCATCGCATGAATAGCCAGGAATCCGGGTCCCTACTGCTGTAAATGTGGCAGTGGAACGGCGTATTCATATGAAGTTTGCGAATATGTGCAGCGCCAGAATTTCCAGTTCCGGATAATTCAGTACCATGTTAGATTATAAAATGAATCATTTTACCGTTGGCAATCGTGCGTTCGCATTTTCAAAGGAAACTTACAGAATCGTCATGAGTAGTGCAGCAAGTACCATGCGATCGAATCGAATTTTTACCGTGCAATTGTCACACTATGGTAATTAATCAAACAAAATGGAGACAAACGTCTCATTGTCATTGACGTTTCCTATCCATCAATTGAAAATCGATGTTCGTACAAGCTTCTGGATTCTAACAGATACTATAGGACTGAAATACGTTACCCATCCTGAGGACTTGTCACCTTGGTTGCACAATTTGGTAAGAATTTTGATGCTTTGGAAAATGGAATCTTACCTGAAACAGAAATAAATCATATCGTTATTGATACATCACTGATGTAGCAAGTGGTCATTTATATGTGGACATGTGGTTGCTATCAGATAAATGTGCCGATATTTCTGCGGGTAAACTCCACCTGAAGAAGTTGATACAGATACGTTGAAACTGGAAATTAGTATGAAACGAAATGCTGGAGGAGTTCATTCCGAATAATCGTTGAGATGGAAGTAACGTTTTCACTTCATTTACCCAATAGGGTGAATTATCTGTTCATTGTGTGATTCGTCTGTAGGTATAGTGTTGGGGCACACGAGATCCACAAAAGAGGTCAGGTTCGTTAGGGAACATGCGAACTTAGCAGACACAATAGTTGTTTATGAAAAGAATATAGACACAGCACTCTGGGAGTATACCGGCAGTGTAAATAGCACAAGTAGAAGTGTTTCCGCAGAGACCTTCTCGCCAATTTACAAACGTACGTGCTCAGGGTGAGTATAAAATTGCGGCATATGAAACCCCCCCGCAGGGAGCCTTATAATTTCCGGTAAATGTACAAGCATCAACGAAAAATGAAAAGTACCAAGATAAAACCACATTTTTACGATGCAAATCGAAGCAGCTCTTCTTTGATGCAAATGAGCAATTGATTGTTCAGATGCATAAGTGTTAAGGTACCTATGACTGTTTCAGGAAAAGGCCAAGAGTTACGTACGGGCCCCGACCTTTTAATGCAACGATTATGTTAATTGAACCAAAGCGATTATAAGACCGTTCGTTTGAAGGAAACGCGATGAACAGCTGCACGCCTTGAACCTAGACGGTACTCGACTTACTTGATTCTTGTAGTTGGAACAACAACGCCACCAAGACTCGGCTCGACTTGGCGTCCCGTTGTAACGCTGGTAAACCGTTACTACACCGATATAACTCTACTTTCGCAATATATATCTGAACTGAAATATCGTTGCACAACATTCACTGCACAATGGCTGCACTAGGCTTATAAAGTGAAAGGAGATATCGCGCACGTTGTGCCCAGCGTTGCGCTGGGGTGACATGACATAATCGCCGATGAGAGATTATCGGTTATCGATCGAAACCCTCTTAAACTAATGCCAAAAGTCAGAGTTCGTCAGTTCACGGTCTGCAAACGTATATAGAATTTCAAATACACCGATCAGCTTCTCAATACCAAAAGTAGACATAGGCATATTATCGAGTGGAACAATACCGATTTTGATCACCGAACGGGGTAATTAGAATTTAGTTTAGACGGATTTCGTTATTTTCAGAAAATTAATTACTTCCTTGATAACCGAAAGCGCAGTTGATGTTCTGAGGCAACTACTCAGCCTTGGAAGTAGAAATGTCATTTCAAATGGCTCTAATTGCAGGCTCTAAATATTCTATCAAAATTTCGAGAAATCGGTCGAGGCTGATCTGTAATCTATTCACAGAAACCACGTCGTTAATTATAAACTTCGCTACAGTGAATGTTAGGCTGCACAGTGCCAGCTGCCAAAAAAGCAGAATCTGCACTCATTCACAGATCCACAACTGTAGATGACCCCTTCGTCATTCAGATACGTTCTGAAGCCGAAGAAATTCATCAGGGAGGTCAAGTTTTTTAGAAATGACATTTCAACTCATTTTGCATAGTATGTATAAGGTTCGGATAAAAAAGGCGATGGGTTATCTAGAACTCTAGCAAAAGTGATCATATTCTTCTTATACACGTTCAATCCCTTCTGGTATACCTGGTATTCGTATTTTCAGTGCATAAGGTCGTGTAATTGAAATTGCTTTCAGTTATAGCGGAGCAACTCGTGTCTACATGAGACCAAAACGGAAGAAAGATGGATATTTAGGTGGGATAAAATCGTGATGATATTCGTACCTGAAATCGCGTTAATAATTCAACCTTGAAGAGTACCGGAAATGAGATTTATGCGTTGAATCTTTCCGTGGAATTCCCCAATGTTCATCCCCGGTCAGTTTCTTCCGGTCATAAATAATAAAAGAACCGGCAGATCTTTAGTAAATAGTTGATAAGACCAGGCAGTTTGCCACTGGAATACGAATGCGAGTGTTCTTTCTGCCGGAGTTCCCGGCTAGAGATGCAGGAAGCTTGCCAATTTCAGCATTACCACAGAGAAAGGGAACACTCCCCCTCCCAAAGAGGATAGGAGGAACGCCGTGGGAATTTTGCCAAGCCGAGGCGAGACGAAGGGGCTTATGTGTCGCGCAGGGAATCGATTCCTCACGATCTTTAGTCAAGCCACGAAACGTGACAATCGAACGAACGATCCCGTTCTCAGCATAAACACTATTTCTATCGGATAAGTGTCAAGAATGATATTAATTTGATCTTCAAACGAAACACGACATTCACATTCCCATACAGATAATCAAATCTGTATTAGGCAGTTCAGCATTTCTTCGTTCACCCTACTCCGTCAATTTTGTCTTCTCAATATCAAGTTTTGGCTTATCTATTCACCGTAATCTGTACAGTAGTAATTGGAAAGTGATTTCACATAGTAAACAGTGAATCCCATCCTTTCGATTTCCATTTACAATCCTTTCACGAAACATCGTCGCTGCAGATTACGAACGAACTTGGCAGGTGCTGATGTGTGCTAATAGATTGCGCAAAAGTTAACATCGCCTTTCAGAAAGTGCCACAACTTCGAATCATTCCAATGGCAACGTATTTTGATTCCTGGCCAGGGAAGTTCTTGTAGTGTTGGTTTTTAACGCAGCTTTCAAAGATTACCTGCATTCCGAAGATAAATCTAACGACGAAGGGGTTTCTTGAGCACATCAAATCAAAGTTGATGCCAAATATTTCTAGCTATCTTGAACACGCCGAGCAAGATTGTATCAATATCTTCATCAGAATTCACAACCCACTTGCGTCTTGTGCAATTCGTCTGTTGACCTAACGTGAGCACAGATGTGCTCGCAGATACATGTTTCGTACATATGTATGATGCGTATACATCAAGAAAATTATGTTACGTGTGTACAACAGCTGGACTGCGTTTGCCTCATCAACCAAGAGTTGAAGAGACGAGTTACAGTGGGACTTACAGCTGATTTCAAACGTGCGCTGGGGAGGCATCAGGGTGAATTGTGATTGCAGATAATCGGTTTTATTATAACAGGTGGTATTTTGACTAATCAACCAGCAAGTTGTATTGCAATGAAGAGGTGTGCGAAGAGGCCAGAGGTATAAAAGGCTCCTTTCATTACGGTACATAACTCACGAGGGTTCTATGCTCCCTGGTTCTTGCTCCCTGCTATTTCCTGTCTACTAGTCTCTCGGGAAATGCGAGATGCATTAATGATGGCGGAAGGTAATCGCTCGATAGGTTGCTCCAGGGCTTCCATGTGACTATGGCGTTTTCGTTCAAATACTACCTACAGTCTGTGTATTTACCTAACGAGGCTTTTCCTCATTCGAGCAAAAGACACGCGACGAAAACAACGAGTTTCAGGATGTAGAGCAGTTCCCAGCAGTACCGGATTTGGATAACAGACGGGCGGAAATGAAGTCTCGAGGATGAACGGCGGTTCATGATCAGATCATCCTCAATGAGGCAGAGAAGATATACGAAATTCTATGCGTATACATATATATACGTATATGTAATATACCTTGATACATGAGATGTCGTCTCCATCTCGTTTCGTTCCAACATTAGGCGTCCCTTGGGGCTGATCCCTTCTTCATCCTGCAAGCTGCAGGCGTTCCAAAAGGAACTATCGGAAAAGTGTCATGCTGTAGGAGCTTCGATCAGCATTGACAGAAGTGATCGAGAGGCATTCTATTTCCAAAGCAATTTTCTATCGGTTTCAAGGAGTTTGAAAAGTTCGAGAACTCATGTCGTGTTTCCTTAAAATCAAAACGCCGTATGCCAGTATGCCCACAACTCCAAGTTTCAAGAATTGGAACATACACATTACTACTGATTAGAACCAGCCACGATTGGAGAGAAAAATGAGAGGAAATTGATTTAAATGACTTGGCTTGAATCAAGCTTAAGCCCGTTCTATACTACACCCACGTATTCGTAGAGTCTTGATCCTGATTGCGGTCTTCCAGCCTTGAGAGACTCTCAATCACCTTGGCTCAGCCACGCTCACGTGTCGTTAAGCCGATAATACGGAATCCTTTAGGTTAGCAGAACGTTAGTTCACCCCGTGTAATCAGTACGAAGTGATCATTGATTGGTTGGCCGAACAAACGAACTTGAGCACATTCCATGAGCGCCGGTGGATGAGAATTTTGGTGAAGTGATGGTAACCCTAAATCCGGTAATACCGTTACGTTAATTGAATGCAACGGCGCTCCCAAGCGAACCCTCTTTAGGGTCAAATACGAGAGATGACGCCTGTCCGGCCCGGATTAATTTCAACCGGTAGACAAAGGATGTATCTTTTTAATTAACTCTTTGTAAGCACTGCGGGCTACCGATGACCAATGAAAATCAATAAAACTGACCAACTCTGCAGCAGTCCTCTCTACCCATACATCGCGAACCAGGGAAAGGGATTCAACAGAAAACAATTCCGCGACTGGTGTTGTTTGTGCGTTTATCGCGAAGTCGCATATTGGCAATGTTCTATTCTTTTCATCAATAGAACTGGAGCACAAAAAAAAAAAAAAAAACAATAAATAGATGGAGCAGTTTTCCGGATTTCAGCTTATGGCTTCGTAATAGGGTACCGGTTGGCGAAAAGATCTGATATATTAAAAGGAAACTTTCGCTCTGGTCATCGAAGACCCGGTACTGGTCAAGAGTCAAAGGTCAAGGCTCTGCTGTAGTTGGGTCAGAGAAACGCGGATGCGTGTTGGTAGGAAACAGAGGTTGAAATCGAGGAGGTCAACACAGGGATGGGTAAGACGGAAGCAAAATGCGATACTTTCCGTTCGTTTCAGTCGATTCATCATTTGCCAATCAACTCGCTTTGTTCTCCAATGACACCGCGATCATTGTTTATAATGATAATTCATCCAGTTGCTGTAATCGCTGATAAATAATTAGTCATTCAATTGTTTCTCTTTTTCGTTAAACTCAGAATTTAGACGGTATGACTCTCTTCGGCTGAACGGCACGCTCTAATCATGTGGAGTTACAAGTTTTTCTTTCCATTCGTTTTCCAAAAAACTGAGCTCATTCATTTTGGAGAGGCCAACAGACAGACAGATCCACGGATGTTCGGAGTCATGTGTGGCGTCAGCTGAAGGATCAAAAAGTGAAAGAATATTGAAATTAATGATAAGTTAAAATGGTATTATGGGATAAAAATGTCCCACAGTGCAGGAAATTTCAGTTTTACTTTATCAATGGAACCGATTCATGTAAGGCGAATTGAAAATATCCTTGAATATAAACTTTCCAGGCATTGATTTGCGAAATGTAGAGACCGCATCGTTGCAGCAGCAGGAGGCAATGCAATATTCGACGAGTGTAGTCGAATCCCATAAAGTCAGTAAGCCGAAACGGAAAGAGGCCATCTATTTGGCAAAATCCTTCGACCATTTCTAGAAACCGCCGACTAGTCTGAGCCTCGGCTCAGACTTTCGGGGTCCATGGACATCGGAGTATTTATATTCTCCACAAACCACCGCCGTTCTGTATAGTGGGATTACAGAACGTCTAAAAACAGTACAAGAGGGTTGTACGTACGTATAAAATTGCTGATATTCACCAAAGATTTTGCGAACTTGGGATATACCGATCGTCAGCAAAACATCAAAACCCTCGATTGACGAAAGCGAGAAAAAGAAAATCGGAAAAATAACGTGGGGTAATCCCATAAGCACCCCCAAATTCATTTTCACGGTAAAAAATTCAAGGTACCTATAGGTATAATACCAGTATAGGGGGGGAATAATTTTCATCGTATAATCTTGTTATTAATTTGATGGTCCGGTTTCGCCACCCCTCAGCAGGAAATAATACAAGTCGTAGCTTTTGGGAGAACAGGAAGTTATGGAAACATTCGACAAGCCAAATTCCATTGAACGGTGATGGTATAGTTTGGCTTCGAATAGGAGGATCCTGATAATGGGGGTTGCAAGGGATGTGTGGGTTCCCGTAGAAATGTAGATGTGCTCGTATGGGACGTGGGTAGACGTTTCCTGTTAGTTTGTGCATAAATAAATTCCGGGACGGATATCAAGAGAGTAAAATGGCTGGTTTTGGTCCGCATTTCATTATCAACCCCAGCGGTTCTATACTAGGTATACTCGTACCTAGATATACTATACCTATACCCATGCAAACAAAGCGAGGTGTTTAACTTGCAAATTGCAGATCTGAGAGGGAAAGGCATGATCGTCTTTGATTAAAAACTTCATTAAGCCGTTGATTTTCAATTCCTTGAAGGCAAAGGCGTTCCAAACGCGAAGGGATCGAGTCTGCCCATTTCATTGGATACCCGAAGATAAAATATTAGTTATGCATTCCGATATACACAAGCGTTAAACTAATTTAGACAACTTTTGTCAACTTTTATCAAACTTTTCGCACAGAGATCGAGTGAGAGAGAGAGGGTGATATGAATGTTCTTGGAAGTTTAATCAGGCGTCTATGGGTGAAAAATTTAATGACTTTGAACAACAAACCTGGATCATTTATATTGCATAAAAGATTCCAGTGCCGTTGCCTGTATGTTGCGAACAACCTAGAGGGGTGATTTATAAGTATTTTTTTTACCCCTCCGACTTTGTCAAAAAGTTTTGACGCGCAAACTTTCATTAATTTAGACAACGTCGAGTAATTTCAACAAAGTGCAATTATTTATTCATTCAAACTCCCGATTACTTTTTATTGTTTATACCTTGACGCAGTTCGCAGGCAGGCTTCTCCTGACTAACTTCACCGAGTTATTCCTTGGCGCAGTATGTATGCATAAGGTACGTTTCGTTAAGTTACGACAAAAACAAACACATATTTCAACTTCGAAACTTACACAGCCAGGATGCAAATTTTTGGCTTAATTTATTATGCGTATACGATCTAAATACTAAAACATTTTCTGTAATTGAAAATATTTGGTAAACAGGTAAAAGTCAGCAACAGGTGTTCTAATATATTAAACCATTGCATTGTAACATTTGGACGTTTCTACTCCCTTTCATACCTTCGAATTTCTAAAAAAATGTGTCAAATTGAAGGGATACTGCAGTGTTGCTAAAGGATCCTTTGATCAAATACGTTAGCTCCATCATTTCGGTCGCAATGATTAAAATATGAATAAACTTTGAATCCCGAGTCCGGAAATTGCGGAGGTTTGTTATCGAGTTAAACCGAGCATATATGCCACAATTCGAAGCTGTACTTCACAATTTGAGATGATTATTTCTCAATTGTCTTCAAGATAAATAAGAACAATTAATGCAATCGACTCACCGCTTTCATGCTGACGGAGTTGTTAGCGTTGTTCACGTTGTTGTTAATGTTGTTATTGTTCAGATTGTTGCTAGCTGTCGATGGGTTGTTATTGCCATTATTGTTATTGGCATTGTGCTTGTTGTGCTTGTGCAGCACCATCGCGGCGAACATTCTGACCCCTCTATGACCGATTGTGATCAAATTCCAGTCAAACTACCCACGATTTATTATTATGAATATTAATGTTCGTAGATTCAGCTTCTAATTCCTTAGCTCACGAAATTGGAAGCTTTAAGCTTTCCAAACTTCGTTCACAGCTGCGCGACTAGAGAAAATTAAGGGTGTTATAATTACACACCGCGCCACCCCCGCTGCACTGCTAATGGGTGCGAAATTAAGGGTTGCAAGCTTACCGAGAGATTCACATAGTCACAGAGTATAACGCGAGATTCATCAGTGTTTATTTTCATGAATCATCGTGATGCATAATCGGGGTAAAAACCGCATGATGAATATTACAAAAAAAACCGAAACTCCAGTTAAATCTATTGACAAGAGCTTTAGATCGGTTGGAAAAATCTCATTGAAAATTCCTTCCAGCAGAATCGAAGGAATATTTATTAGATTTTTGTTCAATGATTTCAAAGTTAGAAAATAGATTTCACCGTAATTTTAAGTTCCTATTTGACAAGGATTTGGTCAGTTTTATCAAACTTATTGATCTGACGAGAAAATAAGTTGAAAAGCATTCTGATGAGAACCTAATAAGAATACAGTTGTGAAATAATATAAAAGCAAGTCATTCTACGGTCTACATAAAAGAAGGTATATGTATACTATATGTAAGCCTAGAATATGACTTAATGATAGTCTTCTCGATTTCCGGCGAGTGTTGGCGGTACGATTATTATTCATGTATTCGTTATGCGGGAGTAATGGTCACGTAATAAATCAGTGGATACCTACATCGATGTAACAAATCTTCTCGATTTTCCTCAACCCCCTTGATTCATTATGCGGCAAATTTGTCAATCAATCTTCCGATCCAGATATAATATTTTATACATATATGTATATTATGTATGTATTTATGCATAGGTACATCTATGTTGTAACACATCTTACTACGTCATCGTTGAACGTTACAGTTCAAAGCATCCCGTAAGTATCTTATATATATTTAATATTCTTTTTAATTGGTTCGTTTAACACGGAGTATTCAAGAGCTCGATAATGACGGTCAATTAATTAAGCCGTTGAATATACATTGACGTTTATTTCAATATAATTTTTCCTTCGCTCCTGTTCATGAATATACAGCCAAGAGGTTTATACTCTTTGTCCTACTTATATAGATTATCGTATTTATCACGAAAGCTTATAATTTACAAATCCACGTCACATCTTTCATTGGACCGTTGCAGCAATCCAATAGAATTTCTCTTGAACCAATTTTGCATATTTATTATCGAATCAAATCTGGGACAATATTCTGAAACTTGCAGATTTCTGCTCAAAGCCATAACACCACGAGATTTTCACATAACGCACATTGTAAATTCAAACTGAAGACTACCCTTGATTTCTTTGCGGAAAATTGACGAGCTGGATATTCGGAATGATGAGATCGAATCATTAAATCTCGAATCACATTTTTCAAATCTGATTATATCCTCGTAGCAAGTTCGTTGCACAATATGCGCTGAATTCCGCATCAATTCGACTTGAATCCAGGTGCACGAACCCTTCGAAATCCCGATAACGACCAATAATTTCAGAATTTAACAGCGACCCCAATCACGTGCAGGAAAACGCAATCTTCTATTATAGCCGTTCTAACCAACATCTAATGGGCAGCCTTAGGCTGCGCTTACAACTTTTTCCACAATCCCCGATCGTATTGCAGAAAAATGGGATATGTCACGAAAATCTTCGACATACCTAATCTAATTTCCACAAATTTCAATTCAACTTTATTTATTGCAATATATCGACAAGTGCGAATAAATCTAGTGATTCTTTTTCGAAAATGACACGTGGAAGATCGTGCATCGGAGAAAGGAAGACTTCCCCAAGGATTTGTAACATTCAGTTCACGAACGACTGCTGTAATTCCAAGGATTGGATATGTTGAGATTCTTTACTTTCTAGTCGATCGAGAACCGCAAGGTAAAGTCCCAACTGCGTACACTGCAGCCTGTGAACAGGACACGAGGGAACAGTGCAGGCAGTTCAGTTCTGCTACGACCCAATTTGATTATGACACAGAGTCTAACCACAATTATAGCCACGCAAACAACAGACCCGATCCATAACCAGCGTGATGCAGAATAACGCAGCTATAGTTGAGAATCTGAGAACACGATGATTTTTTCACGCAATTTTTACTTCTTCAGGGTTCAAGCAGATCAAAACTACTATCACGACGTTCTCTCACCAATTTCCGCAAATATCTTTCATCCAATTTTCTCCGCGCAGAGTGAGCCGTTCAAATAAACCTAAGAGCTTTTCGTTTATGTCCCAAAAGTCGATTAGCTAATATCAAAGAACGGCACTTATATTGGTGATCCTCGCCTGCTCGATCAAGATAGATGATTTCACTTATGTCAACGAATCCGAGATCTGCATTAGAATCGAAATTAAAGCTTTTCGATGAAACTAATCCAACGAAAAAGGTGCTTAGAAATATTTGATCCAGTTTAATTCAGAACCTATAACGTACCAAGTCTGTCTGATTCTTGCTCTGGTCATGAAATTCAAATTCATGTTGCGAAACATACGGTGCAGGGGGTAAAACGAAGAAATGTAGATACAGTGAGAACTGGTGGAACGAAAATGGGGGTTAAATTCTGGTGAGTTATACTAAAGTCGTCTGACTCGAATTCCCATTTGCATAATTATTCAAGTTTGCTAATTACTTAGTTCTTCCAAGTTAAGCCGTGTCTCGCGTAAAACTAGCATTTTTCTTTATTACGCACCAGCGTAAGGACTAAACAGTGCGATGTCTATTAGCGGCACGTAATCCGTACCGATGCTTCAAATTTAACCCTCTTTCAAGAGCCACGAACTGCTCTTGCTCTCTGCAAGCCTAACGACGTCGACAGACTTTGAATACGACTTTTCCCGCAAAATTGCCGAAGGGGAACTGATTCAGTTTCTCATTTTTGCCACGAATTCTGCTTTTCCTAATGCATCGCAAGAAATCTCATGGTGAGATATTCTGAAGAAACTTGAGTATAATAAAACGGCGAAGGTACTTGACTTAATATTCGATAAACTCGGTGAATTGGACCATTTTCTCGATGGTTCATTTCTATCCTAATTTCTCTTCTAAATTGAAAGTCTGGATGTAAATTCTAAGATAAAGGTACCCGATATTGATATTATACTTTATATCAAAAAGGTCTGGTGCGTTTTTTGGCGATTCGAATTCACAGAGCGTCCCATGATCGCCCATGGGATTGAAAATTGGATTGAATTTGTAGTTACGTATACAACCACGAAAAGTTCCGGGTTTGAAATATGAAAAATCATCTGTATCGGTATGAGAAGGTGTGCGTAACTTTTGCTTTTACCCTCGATTATAGAAACTTTGTGTAGCAGAACTTCGTTCACGTATAACCACAATTTTAAACGAAACTGTCGCTCAAACGTAGGTCGGGAGGGAATTTCTATTGGTGATTGTCGACGAGTCCTATCGGCTCCTGACAGCCCGCCAACACAATACCCTTGTCACAGCATTCCGAAGTCAAACGCGTCGCGGGAATTCTGGTTTGAGATAATGAGTTTCTAGATATACCCAGTCATCGCCAGAATGAAAACGGGATTGCAATTTTCAATTTAAAGATAATAGAACGACGTTGAGGAAAAAAAAAAGCAAAAAGAGGGAAAAATATAGATCCATGTAGAAGCTGGATATATCCGCATGTTTGAAAACCACGAGGGTGAACCACCCTCCCTTGGTAAAGCTATTTCCGACTTTCGATTTTCCCGGGCTAAAAACGATTGATTGACAGTTTGACAGAAGCCGGTGGATATAATCGCGGTCCAGGATATGAATAAGTTATTCCAACCATCGGATTGGTTCCATCGACCTTGTCGACCGAATTATTATAGCTAAGAACCTGCTAGGATTATCGAGAACTTGTCGATATCGGAAGATCTTCAGGCTATAAGTACCTATAACCGAGGTAGACAACCCCTCGGAACTGAAATAAATTAAATACGTACTTCAATTTTTCATGGAATATACCATATTGATGATTTCTGAATTCTACTGCACGTACAATTTTTGAGCATGTAATTCATGGAATATACCATATTGATGATTTCTGAATTCTACTGCACGTACAATTTTTGAGCAAGTAATTCCTCATCCCCGATCCCCAAGGATTCATTTCCACGACACGTGGCAGTTAAATGTATCATAGAAATCCTTGAAAAGCAAGAAACTGGGAGTTTCTTAATTATTAGCGGATGGCACTGCAGCCTCCCTTTTACATAATTTAATTAATTTTTTTTCAGCTAATAGATCACCTCTTTCCTGTTCCTGCAGATTTATGGTATCTACACTTCCAGCAAGAGGCCAAGTTCGCAGAACAGCAAACAGATTGCAAGCGATTATTCAACTAGCCAAAAGACAAAGCTCTATTCGCGCGTCTAGATATAGCTATGTATATTCACCTAGATATCTGAAGGGGTAATATATCCACGTTCTCTCCATTCAGAAATGTCAACGATTTATTCTATTCCCGATAAGACGTTTTGGCAATAACCAAACCTCGTGGACAAGGAAGTAAGAGAAATTTTATCAACCACCAAGTTCCAGAACGATCTATCATCCAACAATTCGAATAATACGTAGAGACATAATAATAAAACTCCGTTGGTTTCAGTTAGTCAACAATTTTCGGAAAAATATCCTTTCATAGCAAAAATCAGCATTCAAAAGTTCATGAGTATAGAAGGTTATGAATGATGTTGAAGAAACGGAGCCATGTCTCGACACATCGTCATTGAGTAGATATACGATGTCACAAACGGTCGTATTTAAAAACGAGATTAATTAATTAACCGATCTTATCAGCATCACTACTCGTAAAAAGTGAATTTACTTTTGAAGAGGTATCGCGTGTCACTCGTCACTTTTAATTCAGTTTATAATTACAGGTGCTTAAGCTGAAGGTCAAGTTTAACGAGTTTTCATTTCACCTCACGACTGTTGTCTCGAAACATCTACACCTGAACGAAAGACGAGAGAAAAGAAATATCAAAACACAAGCTATAGGTACCAGGGTACGCTACTTGTGACAATTTCTTTTCGAAAATGAATGAATGCTTTGAATTGACATGAAATCATTTACTTCACATGAATTAATTTGAATTGAGAAAAAATTGAAACAAAAATGAATAATTATGATAATTGAAGAACATAAAATTATCTGAATCATCGCGAATTACCTTCAACTAACGTGAATTCTTAGGAATTTATTCAGAATCGATGTATTAGCTCCAACGAAACAACATTATTTAGAATTGAAAGGAATCATTCCAAATTATGATGGAATAATTCGAATTACAAAAATTGAAATGAATTGAGGAAATCAATGCGAATTAATTCAGATAAAAAAAATTGACGTGTCAATCTAAGTTTGAGTTATTTTTCCTTCGCAACTATTGCCTGGAATATACAGACCGATGGACAAAGTCAGATCCGAGATAAATACGGAATCATATACACCAACGTGGACATATTTATCCGGGGAAGGTAAAATTTATCTCTCATCTCAACGACTCTTAAGGAACTCGACGAAGTCGCGAGACATGTCGAGACGAAGAAGCCAGAGATACTAAAAGAGAGAAAAACCCATCAGTTAAACCCACGGAAGACGGACTCTTCAACGATCTGAACAAACTGACAGAGTCCTAGACTGATATCATATTAATTTGACCACATAGCCTATAGCTGGCTTAGACTATGAGACGGATACTAAATATTTACTGTAGGTACAGCATAAACGACAAGCTCAAGCCTAATAATTATGCGAAATAGGGACTAGGATGTACCGACAAGAAGTGCAGGGTCGATCTAATGTAAGTATAGTATCGACATCGGACACAGGGACTCGATGGACCTCATGTATCTGTAACCGGTTTCTTTTGCCAGCCCGAAACAGGTCGTCCACTGCACCATAACACTATACCAAGTCGGTTCCCACCTACCTTGTGTTAGGTTTCGTTCACGGTGAACGAAGCCTGATCATTGATCTTAGTGTAGTAGAAAAGGGGCCGATTTTACCTCGCGGGTCTTCTAAGGATTTAAGGAGTACCTTTCTTCTTCTTCTTCTACCTTCCCAAGGGCTCCGTTCTCACGATTTAAATCATGCTCAAACCCAAACGGCCATCTCCTCCTTCTTTTAACGCCAAGATTTCATTCATCTAGCTTCATTTGTCATATCATCACTTATGAAAGTGAGACTATACGATTTTGACCATCGATTGGAATCAACGAAATTTCTTGATGCTCTAAATTCACGTTCCGAATCTACAGGAAATCATTTGGAATTATAGGTGAATTGAGGAATCATGTGAAATTGGATCAAATCATGCAAAATCATTTGGAGATTCGTCTGAATTGAATTTAGTCATTTTTCAGTCGATTTCAACTTTTCCATCTTGAAAAAAATCGTATCAAATAATTCAAGACGTCACGGAAAATCGATTTTTCGTACAAAATATAGCGCAGTGCGAGTGTCAACCCCCTCGGTTCTAATGCTACATAAAATTCAGCCTGTTCGATAGACCAAAAAAAAAAAAAAAAATTCGAGCATACGAAGTAATATCACAAAATACATGATTTTCCATTATTGTGTTTTTACTTCAATCGGATAAACGAGTTTTGCCATTTTTGTCACTGAACGACCAAAATGTGCAGTCTTCGGGAACACAAGAGTAAATAATAATATGTAAATGGGTAAAAGTTTGTCGGGTGTGAATTCGACGAGAGAACAATCGGGTAATTGTTCTCGGTCCTTTGTGCAAGGCAAGGAAGACTGCAGGCGTGTAATTAGCTATTTGGAAGGAGTTTGGTGGAGTTAGTTGCTAAACGAGCAACGTGCAGTCTAGAATCGTTTCGGGTAGGTAATATTCTGCCTGAATTCCTGCAGGGCAGACCAGACCAGAGACTATACGGCGTCCTCGGCGGACAAGGGGTTCGGTGTATTAACAAAGTTTACCCCATGGACGGGCTCGCACATAAATCGTAGCTTCCCTTCGGGACACATGCATGAAAGAATATACCATAAGAGATTTATCTCGGTGTTGGTAATTAAGATCAACCGACCTACGTGGTCGCCTTCTCCTTGGAATATATACTTCAAGCTGAATGCCCATGCTGTAACCGGTGCAATACACAAAGAAAATAACCCCGTATATATGGATCCCTAAAAAGCAGAATCAGAGATACAAGCGATTATCGACCTTGTCTCATGGCGACCGACAACCACTTTTTCTACTACCTAAGTCAATTTTATGCTCCAGCTCATTTTCCTGTATACCTTATGATCCTATACGGTTTAGATCACGTGGCTTGAACAATTCGATTTATCGAAGCACGTGCGGTTTCTCTGATGTATTGCAATTAGTCCTACTTGAGTATCTTTTACCCGAAGCCTTTTTCCCCCTGTGCTTAGATGCAGGGGCATGCTTCGTCAACTATAAGATACCCCCTCCCATCGACATTTTGGATTTTTTTTTTCTCGATATTTGCCAGTTTGCAGTAACAGTTGGAAAAACCTCGTGTGAATTTCTCCAGATTTTTTAAGCAAACGGTTTTAACCCTAGAACGGTAACCTGGGGTGTTTAGACACCCCAACGACTGAGAAAAATAGTTCCATTTTTACGAATTTTTCACGATTATTAACCTCGTACCTAATTTTTGAACAACCTTTCAGAGTTCACACAAAATTTCCATAGGCTCACGTGATTCTGCATTGAAATACGAAAAGAATTAGCCCCCGTAGGATCCTTTACGTGAAATTATATCCAAGATATGAATTTTTCAAAATTGGGATGTATTATCACGCCAGGCTACTGGAATGTGTGAAAAAAAAAAAAAATAGGGTTCTCGTTCTGAGTTTATATTGACGTACAAGTTTTTCAATTCACCCTATATCGAATATAGAAACCATAGATCGCACAAAAAAAAGTCCAACACCCCATAGAATCTTGGTTTTGTGTGTGTTTTTGTTTTAATATTACGATGTTCTGAGCCTTACCAAGTCAGCATTTAATTTTTTTTTCTATAGAATGTGTACCTACATGTTTTTCAAGGTTCTGTGAAATTTCCAGTCAAATCGAAGGTGTGTCACGAGCAAAAAATTCTTTTGCTCTTTTTCGGCTGATAAATGGTCTGTTCACCGTCAACAAGAAGATGGCTAGAATTGCGTTGAAAAGTTCTAAAAAAAAAAAAAAGAATTTTTTTGTACTCAGACATTCTTTGTGCGATTTATAACTTTTATTGACTTTTATAGCTATTTGTTGAATTGAAGAAGGTGCCTTTTCAAAACGGTCGGCTTAGAAAATCTGGAAAAAAAAAAATCACACGAGAATTTCTTCACTGGATAATTCTACCAGCAATTGGCAAATTATCAAAAATTTCCAAAAAGTCGATGGGGAAAGAGCGGCTCAGTTGACAGAAATACCCCATAAAAAAAGAACAAAAAACAAAACTGTCCGATTTTAGCAATTTCGGAAATGATCATGCTGGGTGAACACAATTTCGTTTTTTTAATCTATTTTTTTTCCTCCTCGTCGGTTTGATCCGCCGAGAATTTCTTTTGGGGAGGAAATGACGGCAATGCGGTTTTAGCCATAACACGTAGGTACCTATAAGTCGTGGAGAAGCGAAAGAAAAGAAGAAGCATAAGAAGTGATCCCGTGTGGCGTAACGAAGTTTTTTTTCGTTGTTTTTCTTGACGGCGTAAGGTCGAGCGATAGGATCGAAGACAAATCATTGGTTTTCATTGGACGTGGATATTTGTGAAAGGGCAAAGAATCATCAAAGACGACGAAAACCAGAGATATCGCCCGACCTGGAAACACGCAGGAGTAAACAGTCGGTCACGCGATCTGGGGGTCGCGACATACTCACAAATCACTATGAACTTTTGTTGCCCCGTGTTACCGACGGTTACCAATAGTTTTCCAACACGAAACCTCGCATACGAATTCAATACCTATTTTCCCTAAAAAAAAAATAATACTTCAAACACGTCCTGAAACATTTTTCCTTATCACAATTTGTCAATTTAACGGGCAAGCGCTGCACATTTTCCAACGCATGTCGATAGATTGACTTCAAATTAAGTTAGATATTGCGTTAGTTGGTTAGAAGAGCGATTCTCTTTTCGAAATGTATAATTACAGGAACACAATTCACGATTATGAAAAACTGTAATTAGTCTAAAACGAAATTTGCCTAATTCAGGGTAATTTGCGCGTCGAGTCGTTCGCGTGGTTTGAATTTCATGTTACTCTCTATACATAGCTGTCTGACCTCAAGTATACTTTTTTTTTAACTTCACATTTGCCTTAGGATTCGAATCCAACTTGTTCTGAATAGTTTTCAGAGAGAGCAAGGGAGAAAGAGAGAGAGAAAGGAAAAAAAAAACACTCGTTTCACGTGCTAAGGTCTAGTCTAGGATAAACATGTCTTGAATTTTAGAAGGACACTTAAGAGAAACGGGATTGAGAAGCGTCTGGCGCCCGAGTGCCACCTGATGAAAGGATCAACGTGGTTGATTTACCCAACCGACCCGGAAAGTAGGTGCGATATGGCGGTTTGAAATTGAAAAAAAAAAAAATGCATACACGATCAGCGAACAGGATGTACCTAAACGGTGCAGTTAGTACAAAAAGGGTATGAGGGCATAAAAAGGGCATGAAAAAACCAAGATCTTTCCGAAAAAATCCTTCTCCGTGTGTACATTTCAATTGTTGAAATTCATAAGAAAATTACTTTACACAAAACTTCTCATTATTTCTCAACTGAATCTACCTTTTTTGCTCCAAATGCCTCATCCAATTTTCTCCGAAAAATTTTTGGATCATCTCTCTGAATTTTCAGAATTGAAAAGTACGCCAGAGGTCCGGACACTCATAAAAAAAAATATCGTTAAATCGACCAAAATTTTGCTGGATTGACCACAAATTTGGTAGATACGCAGCCAACGAAATGTGGAGTTGATTTAACAAAAGATTCTCGTCCGCCAATTTTAGTTGAATTAACATAGCAAAACAGTTTGTCGATTGTTGAACAGAATTCTGTTGAATCGCCAAAAAATGGCTAACAAAATTATTTTGGTTGCATTTGCCGAACTTGTTTTCTGAGTGAAGGAGCAAATCTTTCATTCCGAAAAGAGATTTCGATTTGATTAGAGGGAAAATCGACTTTCAAATGAGTGTAAACTGCAATTTTTTCATCGACTGAAATACCAAACTATATTGGAAACTGATATTTTTTAGTAGAAAATTCGCTCTTTCAGACTCCTGCGGTTTTTACTCCAAGAAATTTGAAGAGTGATCATTCAGTACCAGACATAGATGCAGATAAACTACCGTGGATAACTTCTTATATAATAGTGTATGTGAATCTCTCGATTATTCTCGATCGGTCAATTCAATGGTGAATTGATCAGAGGGTAATTATACTTGAGACGAAGACTCGCAGCATGATCAGTAATAACGATCAGGAGGGAGCAGCCGGTATCTGGAAAAATAATCTCCAACGTCGAACATCACCATCACCTTCAGCACAGCACGAAAATCAGAACCACCGAGGGGAATTCAAGGGTGGAATGTCTGGGTGGTTATAGTTTAGTTTCGTTTCGTTTAGTTTCGATTTTTTTTTTTTTTGTTATGTTTAGTTTGAAAGTCTAAACCGTGGAGGCAATGCGCCTAGCAACGTGCAGGCCAGCCGCGCGTCGACTGAAGCTGTTTCCGAATCCGCGAGGGAACGACGCCGAGCGTCGCGACGGGACGGTATACGCGACGCAACTCACCCTCTCGACTCCCACCCTTGGTAAAACTACCCTCAGTCCCACACCCTGGTATCTCGATCCTCGTACCTACCCTCGCCGCCTTCCTCCTTTCCTCCTTTCCTCCTTTCCTTCTTTCCACCTCGTCCTCATTCTCGTCCTGGTACTCGTACACTTCTTCCTCGACTATTCGCTATACCAGCAGCATATCGCCGCACATGCGAATGGAAGGGGTGTCTGGCCTGGGAATTACTTTGCCAAGAGTGAAACTGGCTCATTTTTTTCGTTCTATCATTGCCTAAACTTTTTCCTACTCATTCTCCTCGTCGCATAACCGACGACGCTGGTAATAAACCTTTACCTTAATTTCTTCGACTTTTAGCTATATGCTCATAGGGAATTTTGCCCCGAAGTCGCATAGCTCGAAATTCTCGAACCATCTGAGGTTAGGATCACGAATTTTCGTACGGTAGAAACAAATTGCCGAAACATTCTTCTGATTTTTTTTCTTCTTTCACCATGATGATCTTCGATCATCAATGTTCAATTCTTTTCATAATCCAGTACCTTTTTCTAAGTTTTCGAAACATTCTAATCAAACGCAATTTTGATCCTCATCATTCTGGAATCGGTCCTACGATCAAAGTACAGTACTTTTCATATGTATACTAGTATTTCATGCGCGCGCCCTGTTTTTTTTTTTTTTCTCCAATAGTTACAATATTTTTCACTGTTCCGACACCAACTTTCAACTCTGCTTTTCGCTCGCGAGCGACGTAGTGCAGCTAGAAAGATCGGCCTTTGCTCGTTGGAGTCAGCGTGAAATTCCGCGATGCTGAGATTTTTTATATTTTTGATGTAACAAATATAACCATTTTGATCGATGTTATCCACTTTTCCTACACTAACTTCCAACTTTGCCATTCTCTTCCGAGCGACTCTGTATACAGCTACAAAGATATCGGCTTGCTCTCGTTAGCTTTGACTTGACAAACTCGGAAAATTGCTTTCAAAACTCGCAAAATCGCACAGTTTTCAGATTTTTCGACCATCAGCAAACTTTTGTCTAACACTGCCGTTTTATTAACGGATCGTTTTGAGAATTGAAAAACAAAACACAAATTTCGAACACTTCCGAGTAGATAGAAAACATTCCGAAATACATAGAAGGTAAAATCAACTGAATTCAATGGGAAGCATTAGTTTTCAAATAGGAGATCCTTATTAGGAATAGAATTGACGAGAATATTTTGAAAATTAAGTGAAAAAATGAAATGTGAAATTACTTGAAACTCCATGAATGAAAACCGTGTTAAAAAAATTCCATGCAAACCATGAGAATTGTTCAGAGCTAATACTATACTCCCTAAAAAGTCGTCGATTAAATCTGATTGTGAGTGGGTGCGAGGGTTTTGGGCAAATCGATATTGCACGGAATACCCCATATATTAAAACGCTGTGGGATATTTCCCCGCATTATGGGGGGCGATTTATGCCTATGCGACTTATGAAAAACGAGATAGTGAAATGAACGGTTGGAGTGCGATGGGCGATGAATGAGTAATGGTAGTCTTTAGCTCATTCTTCGATAACGATGAGCAGGTCCTACCTACCTTGCCTCGTGCGATGAAATAGCAACAAAGAGGGAGAATTGAACGTTTCAAAGCAGTGCAAAACTGCAGGGAAAATGCCGCGAGCTATGAGCGAGAAATTCCCTTCCTTCTTTCAGGGGCGAGGGTAAATCGCGTTGCGAAATATTGGGGCTTTGCGATTCTCATAAAGCATCACTGT
The DNA here is from genome assembly GCA_963989295.1 of Ametastegia equiseti. Lineage (NCBI taxonomy): Eukaryota > Metazoa > Arthropoda > Insecta > Hymenoptera > Tenthredinidae > Ametastegia > Ametastegia equiseti. Next base: position 21,223,421 of record OZ022389.1, on the reverse strand, counting down.
CATTCATTTGCACAGCATAACACTACCGTGACTATAAGTTTCGCTCATTGTCACTGAGAACTGAGGGTTGTTACAATTGTTCGAAAGTTACGTCACTGGCGCCTTTACTCTTTGGCCTAGACTTCTGACCTACAAAACTTTCGAAATGGCACTTATCTATAGCCACTGTAAACTTCGCTTATACCGCGGAGGCGCATTCACTATTATACGATAGTTTAGCCCATTCATTTGTAGAATCCGTTGTTGACACCTATCGATTTCATCAATCGAATATAGGCATATCGCCACCCTAAGGCGTGAAAAATGTTGGGTTCGCAGGTTGGGTTTTCAATGAATAAATGATTGAATGATTGAATGATTGAATGATTAAATGATTAAAGATGGTTTTCTGTTTTCAAATTATGTAACTGGCGAAGAAATGAATGACCTTACAGATTTGCGGTTTACACATTGATTAGTTCAGTCCACCGCGTTGATTAGAACAACAATTTGCGATGGGAATTGAAAATCGGGGCTAGTTGTATGGCGAGCAATTATAAGCTACATTTGCAAATTTGTAATAGCTTCAATATACTCATGCAGATGTGAATATAATCGTGATGTGAAATTCCTGTTTGCAGGAGATTTGTTCACCACTTCAGTTGTTATAACGTTCATTCACTTCATTCAAGATCCATGAATTGCACGTCGCGATTCACCCATGTACGTTATTTCGTTGATAAAAAGCATTTCAAGCACAGGTTATTGCAATAAAATATAATACGAAGGGGCAAACCTTTAGAGGATCCAGAAATAATTAGGATAAAGTGATAACCATTCTCAGTGTGATTTTAACGTTCGCTGTTATCCATCTACACTGATCGCTATAGAGTTCCTGTAGGTAATATCATCCATTGTACACTTTCGTTACAGTACGTGGAGGCGAATAGGGTCAAAAATTATCGCAGCTTAACTAGAATTTTGTGAATACAAAATTCATAATGCATGTATTTTTTGATTGATCTCTGTCATCGTAGTCCATTGAAGAGTCACATAAGCCTAACGGTCAAGAAAAGTCATCACTTTGGTGTTTCCGAGCTCGCGTTAACTGATGCTGAAATGAATGAAGGTACAGGGACGCCTCAGAGTCAAAAACGAAATTTGAACGTCAATGGCCGACGCGATTTTTGTCCCATTTTGAATCTGTTCATTTCAAAATGTAGCGCATGTTACTCACTGTTTGAATAAAACTCCAGTACAAGTCTGGAGGTAATTCTATTTGGGATCATCAGTAGTTTTTATAAAAATTCGTGACTTCTGGAGTGAAAATCGTACAACACGACTAAATTTCTATAATAAGGTTGGAGCTTCCTTCAACGAACAATCGCAAGCTGCGCAGAGATTTCTTATTATACCCCGATAAGCCCAGTCCGTCTAAACCAGACGGTGAAATAATTGTTGACCGACGATTACCTCGTCATTCGATTCTCCGTTGATGCAAAATCCATCAACGCTGCTAGCTGGTTACGTAACTGTACTTCAACTTTTAATTACATCCTGATTGGTCTCTACTCGAGACCGGCCTAGCTGCCAACCAGCCTAGTATAGAAACTGCGCTGTGGTCCACGGGCTGAGAGCTGCAGAGAACTGCGAGATGCCCAGCACTGAGTAAATAGAGGCAAACTGAAGCAAACAGAGGGCTCCAGTCGGTTAAGGGTTGGTAGGATGGATGGGCGTTGATTGAGGAGCGATTGGACAGGAAGGAGATACCACTTCGGGGTGTCTTTCCTCCCTTCGGTTCCCTTGGGACGAAGATCATTCGGAGAAGAAGTATAAGGAAGAGAAAGAACGGAGTAGGAGTGAGGGTTTTTTTTTCCCTTTTTTCTTCTTTGTTTCTGTGCGTCTTTGTGCTGGCGAGCCTTTCGCCTTTGGGATGGTTTCCTATTCGGTCCCGTAGGAACTTGATTCCGGGTGATAAATCTCGAGCGATTTATATCAGGTTTAGACAACCAGCGAGATTCTCGAAGGTCTTATTAAACTATAAACTTTCCATATATCGGGTTAAACTTCCGAACCCATCACAAATGCTGCTTGTAATCAGACTCGATCGAATCTCGCCCCTACACGTTACTTGTCTACTTGCATAAGGGGTGTGGGTTTTTAATTCCGAATTTCTAAACCTGCGAAAGGTCGGAATTCTAAATTTTCTGTACTACCGACTGACAGTTTTTCGAAAAATTATTCACCCGAAAGTCTACGTAGCCAATTTGAAAAACTCCGAATGAAAAAACACCGGAGGTCCAAAATTCCCAAAGCTATAAAGATCCCAGTAAACCAGAATGAATTAAGCAGGTGAAAAACAGAATTGAACAGAATTCGAAAGACTAGTGGGTCAATTCTTTAGAATCAAAAAGAATTCCCATATGATTCTTTTCAAATTTATTCAATTCGTGTTAATTCTGTTTTTGACACACTCGATTCATTATTATTCGTTTTGGTTTACTGGGATCTAAAAGGCGAAAATTCCGAATCTCGGAATCTGCTTACGCAAAGTCCTTTATGTCACAGCTTTGTCACGAGCTTCCCTTAAATTTTCGGATTTTTGGACTTTCTGAGTTTTTAACTTTCGTATCTTTGAGCTGTCTGCATTTTAACCTTTCGGAATTTCAAAGTTCTGAACTCTAAAGTTTCTAGAAACTCGAAATCGTGTCTCAAATAAATTCGGAATTTTTGGAATTCGGAACTTCAATCCCTCCCCACACATAGTAAATTAATAAAATGATATAGCAATATAATGTAATAAGGCAAATTCCGGCAATTCAAGTTCAAAGGCGGAATCTACTTTTGTTCCGGTAGGTTTAATTTCGCACAAAAACCCTCTGCGGTTTGGTCCAGCGGATAAATTTTCCGCCCCAGTTCTCCATGTGGATATAAGACAGAAGGTGACGTGGTTGTAACGCGTCAAGTAGAAGAAAAAAAAAAAAAAAAAAAAAACCCCGTCGTCGAGGAGTAGGAGAGGATGGAAATCGGATTGGTTGAGGCCAAGTGCCTCTTCGGCATGCTTGTTACCTTTCACAAACACTGAATTGCAGTTTTCAAAGGGAGAAAAACGCCAAATAAGGACTTTCAACGGATTCTTTATATACCTACGCTGTTTATATTCCCGACTTCACATGTGCGAACAACGATTCAGAGAAAGGTAGATAAATAACAATAAAACATACCTACATCTGATTCCAAAGTATGTATTTCACGTGCTCCCTCAACCCCAAGTGAAAGATAGAAAGTGAAATAGGATCGGAAATCCGAGATATAGGTACTACAAGTTTACTCAGATTCTAAAGCAAACGCTCCGCCGCTTCGATGTGATCAGATACTATCAGATTCTGATCGAGAGTGAAAATGGTATATCTATTCGCAGTCGATTTGTGTATGTATAAGAACTTTTTTTGCTCGGGTTTTGGAAAGCAATTCTAGACATACCCGATTCCTAATGGGCTTACCAATTTGCACTTTCAAAAGAATCAGATTTGCAGTTATATCGAATCAAAAATTGACATTTTCTATAATGATTTGAAAGAACCATGAAATTTTGTGAAAAGCTTTTACTCTCTCTCTAATTTCCCACCCTTCTTTGGATCGAACATCATTGTCTACGAAATTGCCAGGTTTCTTTTCGCAATATAAATAATTAACAAACCCTGATAACATGCCCTACGTCCTTGACTCAATAATCGGTGGAGGTAACCTACCGCGAAGACAATTAAATTGGGGAAACTATAATAAGTGGAATAACAAGAGCGAGAGGCAGAGAGACGTGGGCGGATCAAGATTATTTGTGACAATCGAAAAGCCAGATCAACCGACAACGTGGATGTATAATTATAAGCCTAATTTGACGAGGGATAAGTATTCGGTTAATTCTCAACTTCCTTATCCAAAATTACAGCACGTATGTATATTTATACCGTTTTAACGACGATAGGAGGTAAAGTTAGGCCACCGTCAGACGGAGGTTCAATATCGTTAGGAAAATCCTATTTATAAATCCACGACAGAGTTCAATAGCTTAATGGAAAGCGGTGAAACGTATACCTACACGGAAAGGTCAATGGTGAAGTGCAAGGTCAAGACGTAGACGATATGGCCATTGCAATTGCCATGGTGATAAAAAGGCGGGAAAAAAGCTCTCACGCAGAAAGTTGACCACCTCGTTCGTTCGTTTCTTTGTTCTTTTAACTCCGCTATACGTATGTATGTATGTACGTGAAGAGAACAACTTTTGGTTCTGACCATTACGGTCAACGTGGAATTATTGTTATGGGCTATTGGAGAATGGAGGTAATTCGAACAGCCTGCAAAGATTTCAAATACAAGAAGGAAACAGTAGCGTATAGTTTCTGCCGCCGAGACGGCGACTGCAATTGAACTTTGTCAACGTTCGGTGATGCTGATGGCCACTGGCAGATAATATCCCACAGAAACCGTGTAGAAATCGTTTACGCGTGTTCCACCATTTCCGCACAGAGATCGAAATCGAGATAAAAAGATCTTAGATCAAGCCAAACGACTCACCGTTCCTGGCCTGGCTTCGATCCCAACATCGTAAAAACCAGACTCCATAATTTTTCTCGCTTTAAAGCCCGAGAGTTTCATCTCTGTACTACACAAGGTTTACGACATGGTAGCCCGGATGGTCGGACGTTATTATACATTCAACAGTACTGAACAAAGTCCTTCGGAAAATTCACCATGAGTACTATCTGAATTCTATAAAACGTTAGGTACTTACGAGTACTACACTCTTTCTTCATTGACCATGAATTCCACTTGCCCATTGAAGAAAATTGCAATAAATTCAATAGTATACCATTTCAAGTCAATTCGACCAGAGAAGGTAAAGTACATAAACTTTTCATCCATCAACTACTTCGATTAAACCGTCAGGACGTTTGGTAATCAACGTTTTCCTGAAGAATTGTGTTCCAGCGAAACGGTTCGACATCAAGTCGTTTATGTGGAGGGTCAGAATATGTCCTGATTGTTTTGACGAAATAGAAATGGGTAAGGTACACGAATTGATCCAGAATGAATTATCTTCCACTGGACTTGGCTAGGTTCTGGTAGGTATTTGATAATCAAAATTAATTCTCCGAGTTTTGCAACCATTTTTCGTGAGGAAAAGAAAAGCTGGAGGTTTTCTGCACGGCTGTAACTAAGCTGGCCTTCGGGGTTTTGAATTTTTTAAATGTGTTATTAGAGTTGAGACAAAAGGAGGTAAGTTACACATTTGAGTTTATTCCGTTGAAGAAATTCTTACATTTGCAGAAGTCACTTCGAGGACACAGAGAACATCTAAGGCCACTGGGCAGCTGCTTCAGAGCGAAAGTAACGCAGATTCAGTATACGTATCCCACATTTCCTTCTCGTCTTATTTCCTTCATCTCGTACCCGAGACTATATAGCCAATGCGATGCATCCCCAGGGATATGAACCCGCAACGATTATTCATCATCCTTGGGCGAGGGCGAGGGAATAACGTAGTGAGAGAGAATCCAGCGAAGGATGAAGGAAAAGCCCGTATTTCGTCATGAACTACAAACTCAAATGTCACTTGATGTGGACTTTGTTCCAGACTCAAAATACGTCTCAATTAATGCGTCTTGTTCGCGTCTCCCCATGAACCCTTCACATCCCATGCATAATTTTACGAAACAACTAGCGTGTTGCTAAACCTACTCCAACATCACGGTTTCCACACCTGGGCAGACTATTCCATGTTCTCAGCTTTGATGTTTGGGCTAAAATTGTGGTTCTCGGTTTGCTTTCTGTCACAGACTAGATTTTTGATAAATCTCAAGCTCTCATAGGTATGTCAACATCTCGATTGCACACTGGTCCAAATTTGAATTGCATATATTGAGAAATTGAACAAGGTTGTGTACATGGAGTTCAGATTTATCAATTCTAGGCCTTTTCTATAGGATTTCCAGGCATACTTTTACGAAAATTTGAAATAACGTCCAACTACAGGATTCTGAAATTTGATGAACGTCAAAAGTGCCGAGTATATGACTTGAAAGTGCACATGAGATATCGGCACCTGCGTGTCTGAATTGAACGCGGTAATAAGATCCGGCTGAGTGGGAAGATTTCAAAGACATTTATCTCAACGGAAGAAACCCACTTGCAGAGATTGGATACCTTTTCATTTAAGGTTGTTTTCGTTCCCACGAAGAATAATTCACCTTCCCAGAAGGAGAGTCAGATTTTTAGCTATACCTACCAGCTCTGATAACTTTGTGTTTAGAGGTTGAGAGGAAAATAATCCCACCTTCCATTCCCTTCGTTTCACGTTTATTAGTGGTTTATTCAGAGGATTTCAACTGGTTGAGGAAAATCCCTTCTCCAGGATCGTTATCCGCGGTTAAAAGCCACCAATGTTTAGAGCCAACAGCAGCAGCAGCAGCAGCTCCAACTCTTCTTGGTGGTCCAACTGCGTTGTACGACGCCAAGGAAGTCGCCACTGAGGCTAGACTCAACTTTCAACGGTTCTATGCATTCTATAGTAAAGAAAGAAAGGAAGAAAGATGCACCAGGAAACAGGAGAAGAAACCTTTTTAATTCAACTACGAGGTGCGGGAAAGAACCACGTCTACCATCTTCCTATGTCGGCGAGGTAATTAGACTCATTGCTTTATTGAAAACGCGTGTGGTCCGCTATGGTCGACGACGAACGAAATCGTTTCAATTTTCTATTGAAATTTAATTGACCTGTTTTTTCGGCCCATCAGCCTTGGCAAGGATTTTCATCCTCATTTTAAAATGATCATTGACCTTTTCATTTCTTAATCATACAAAAATTATCGATCATTTATCTCTGGGCATCTACCGATTTTTCTAATTATCACGAGTGAAGAAACATGATTTCTGAAATTACAGTTAAAAATCGCGATCTGATGTCGAGTTCTCTTTAAGAAAAAAAAAACAAAACGTTATGTGTCCTACATTCATAACTCAAGACTATAGAGACGTTAAAATATAAGATTTTGAGGATAGCATGATTTTCGCCCATAATTTCAACACAGGGTTACAGTGAGAATTCCTACAATTTATCCAGGTCTGTAGCAATTCTGATCAAGACAACACGTCCTTTCTCTGAGGGGTGAATTTCCGAGAATGAATTTTATGAAATTCGTAATGAGGCTTCCTCGAATCTTCAATTTACGTTAACAACTCAGAGTCTGGAAAATTGAGTAGGCCTCTCTGTACCAGTTTTCGATAAATTAGTAAAGAAGCCTATTCAATTTTCTGGCTTTTCAATTCCGTGTTCTCATTGCATCGGAACCCTTAACTGGCTCAGCGAGATAAGAATAATGTGAAGTAGAAATAATAAACAAACGGAATCCGGCTAATTTTCTCGGTTTCCATTCGTTCTCTCTATATCCCTCGTAATTAAGTCCCGGTCGTTATTCCCGAGGAGATTCACGGCGAAGGGCGAGAAGTAGAAGATGGGAACAATTTTATTTGGCTAACCGTCGTAAATATCTTAGGGACTTGAAATTGGACGATCTCCCGTTGAACGGGGGACATTTATGCAAGCAAACACGAGCTTATAGAAGCGAAAGCTCCGCTAGGATTCGCAGGAGTTCCAGGAGAACATCGTATCCTCGTGTGATCTTTGCCTGTAGTATTTACTACGTGGGGTAAGATAGGGGCTGTCGTATATATCTGCACAGGGGGTGAAAATAAATTGAGAAAGGTGAAGATATTTCGAGCCAGAAAAGAAAACGGAGCTCACTTGATTTATCTCCAAGAAAAATTGCAAAGAAACTTGTTGCTGTATAAGCCGATATTAATTAAAAAAATCAAAAACAATACGTACCTGAAAAGAAAAACCGGTTTTTGTTTTTTATCGGAACCCTAGATGATAAAGAGATGAGGGGTAAAAGCACGGAACTTCAACTTTGATGAAAGTTCAACCTTAATCAAGTTTCCTAGCAGACGAAACCGAAAGGCAAAAGGCACGAAGCCCTGAAACTCAGATAAGGGAACTCAAGCCTATACTGCTAATCGAAAGTTTACCTGAAAATTAATTAATTTTTAGAATAACTCACAGCTGAAGCATGAGTGAAATTTTCAATCTTTTGCACAGGTCTTCTGGAATCATGGCCACAAATTGTAGAGTTTTCTGGTTTGACTTGAAAGCATTTTATCTCGGAGGTTTGGAGGTACGAAAACCACTTTTCTTTTTGTACGACTAGCATGAAGTTTCTTTAGATCTTTGAATCATTTTAGGATAGTAGAGAGGAAAAATCGCGAGAAAAGCGTGTGTCGTAGTTACGAGATTATTTGGATTTTTCGAGAAATTATCTAGTGAAAACTTGTACCGTAGAGTTTTGAAGGATCCCATACGACCACAAAAATGAATTGCGGTTTCGCAGAAACTGTGCTATAGGCAGCCTAGGTACCTACCTGCGTTAAGGAATTTTCATCTCTACGTGCTTTTAGGAGTTTGCCACGTGCTTCAAGCTACTTCTACGAGTATTCAGTTTCAAGTTTCATGTTCTGGTAGGAGCCTGGGGACAGAAAACTGCCGTAAGTGGATCTCTCTAGTTCTCTGAAACGCGGAGAGCCCTGGCAAAGCGCATTGTGGTGCATACATATTTGATATTCACGTCTCTAAATCGTTTGTGCTGCATCCCCTCCAGTCACATTTCACAATCTCAATAAATCCAAAAGTGCCCAATCTTAAAAAAAACAAAAAAACAAAAAAACTCATAAACCAGAACAGAATTCTATACTTTCGTGGTAGATCTTGAAGAATCGATCATTCCGCCTTGATAAATCAAAATTTTGGTTCCCTAGAAGAACTCAGGTTTTATTTTCACTAGTTTTTACCGAAAGGCATTCGAAATCGAATATTTGAACTGCGTATTTAATTTCTATTGATTTCCTAAACCGAATTGAAGAAAGCTTAATCCCAATCGCTGGTAGAGCTGTTTTTTCTCAAGAATTAAGTTCGGAAATGAGACGGAGATATTCGATCATTTGTCATTTTTGCAAGATGAATTTGCGTCGTTACGCGTTGCAATTATCATCGTCATTAAATGAGCAAGTTCTGGATTAAAACCGTACGAAGCGGACGTCGAATTAATGTCAAGCAGGCACGGTACACACACCGAGTGTAGTGCATAAAGTCGAGTATGCTCTCGTTTAAAGCCAAGTACGTACCTATTCCACGTAAAAGTAAAAAGCTCGAAAGTGCAAATGGCTATATAGATATAAAAGGATGATTTTCTTCAAATTTCTTTCTACGAACAAAGTACGATGAGTACCTCTTCAAAGTTGTAAGTTCCATCGCTTGGACGTCCACTTGTCTGTGCATAAAATATGCAGCAAAAAGCTTATATTAATATAATACTTGAAAATTATTCCTGAATTTCGTCATAGTTGATGTTTTTCGTCCAAGATCAAAGTCTAAGAACCTGTTTATCGTATGCTGCGCGTAATTATTATTCTAATTGCTTCTTGAATCTGTGCAAACAAACCAGTAGCATCAGCAACATAAACGGATTTACCGAGAACCAGGTATATATTTCTAATAATATACCAACAGTCATCGCTTCATCACCATTGTGAATTTTAATCAGCAAAAATATAGTGTTTCCGAACCGCACACTGTTCTATCTTTGAGCTACTCGCGTAAAAAGCCTAGGCTAGTAGATAAGTGTACCAGTTACTGACCCTGTCCCAATTATTGGCCCAGTTTCGATGATTTCTTTTTATCCGTGAGCTCTGAAATGATGAAAAAAATCAATTCGTATTTTCCGATTATCAAGCAACTGATTTGTGTAATGAAAACTTTCATAATTCTTATGATCGATTTAAAATTCCAGAAAATATAAGGGTCAACAATTGGCTCTTACAGGGTCAGTAATTGGTGCACTTACCTTAAATAGACCAGACAAATTTTCCGGACTTTGATGATGAAAAAGGATTGAACAATAATAGCTGAACGAGGGAATACATAGATAGAGTCGACGAAAATTAGCTAAACGTATACGACGTATAATAATTTTTTACAAAAATGAATAAATAAAGAATAAATGAGGAACAAAAACGAGGAAACACGTTTGGCTAATACGTATAGGTGTGGACGAATCCCATAGCTAGAAACAGCAACAAGTTTGCGAGACAGTTTTTGCAGCGAAACGTGTCAACGCTAACCGCAAACTACGGATAGTTATATGTATAGTCCGTTGTTCATTGTTTGCGGAATAGATCGAGGACGTGGTCAACGGAGGGTGTCGAGTGCGGTCGCAGTATTATTACCTACCATTGCATAATTGTCATTCGGTGGATTCGTAGAGTTTAGTGCGATTTTCACATCACATAATTTAGATTAATTCACACCAGCGTAGCTAGCAACACATTTGACACTCCGCCGAGTTTGGTTGGCTGTTGCGATTTTAGTTGAACTTCGTAGTTTTATTCAATTAAAAAATCTGAAATAAAAAAAAACACACCAAAAACCCGTTGCTTACCCAAAAAGTCGACAGTTTCCATGTTGTTCGGCGATCGAACTACATATACATATGAGGGTTTCTTCGTCAAACGGGCCACCCGTTTAATCCGAGGTCTCCGAAAATTCTGTAAAAGTTTCTACACGTTATTGGGGATGAGAAAAAATTTTGGGAATTTTTTCAGATTTTTTGGTCATTGCATTCCAAGAATCATTTTTTTCAATCATTTTCACGTAGCGTAAGAAATAAGCGCCGGAGCGAAAAATTGTTGCAATGAAATTTGTATGTCTTTTTCTCAGCTTTTCGGTAAAATTGGAAGAAAAAAAATTCCGACCCATTTGAACCTCTTTTTCCTCCAAAAACGTTCGGAAATGGGCATTTTCCAAATTTGGACAGTTTTGTTTTTCTTGAAAAAAATGTCAAAAAAGGGTATTTATGAGAGAGTTTTGGGAAAAAAATTTCGGAGTGGAGACTTGAATGCTCTCCCAGAAAAAAATTATTACATAGACGTTATGAATTTTCGGAATTGAATAAAAGCTACTCAATAATTTTTTTCTGGGAGAGTATCAAAGTCTCCACTCCAAATTTTTTTTTCCAAAACTCTTTTATGAATACCCTTCTTCGACATTTTTTTCATGAAAAAAAAAACTGTCCAAATTTGGAAAAAGCATATTTCCAAGCGTTTTTTTGGGGAAAGGGGGTTCAAATGGGTCGGAATTTTTTTTCTTTCAATTTTACCGAAAAACTGAGAAAAAGACATATAAATCTCATCGCAACAATTTTTCGCTCCGGCGCTTATTTCTCACGCTGCGTGAAAATGACTGAAAAAAATGATTTTTGGAAAGCAATGACCAAAAAATCTGAAAAAATTCCCAAAATTTTTTCTCATCCCCAATAACGTGTAGAAAATTTTACAGAATTTTCGGAGACCTCGGATTAAACGGGTGGCCCGTTTGACGAAGAAACCCTCATATGTAGATTAATTCATGCCAGCAGCTATGGCAGCACATTATACTCGACGTCTGATTACAAATATTCGGGCGAATCGACCACATGGATGAATTGTGAATAATCGCGAAATAATAAGAGGAAAAAACCAAATTTTGTTGACAAAAGAACATCACACAGTGAAATTATCGCCAAATTTGGTCGATTTTGGATATGATCGATGCATGAGGCAGTTTTGCAAAGCTCAATCCTTCGAATGGGGACTATTTTAAAACAATTTTCCACATGCATAGGGATTTTGCAGTTTTTGGGTTTCACTATTTTAGATTCTCGCCCGCAGCTTCGAAACTATAAATTTTTCCGTAATTATAGCCGGTTTCGCAGATGACGGTAATTTTCATGGTGTGTTTTTGACGACTGGGATTGATTTTGGAGCTTGTCGAATTGTACAACGATGAAGGAATACTAAGAGAACAAAAATCCATTGCTAACTAAATTTTTGACAAATTTGCACATGGTCAGTTTTGGAAATAGCCAACTTATGCGACGAATATTGTCATTTCGAATTTCATCTGATTCAACGACGAGTAGATCCATAATTCATAAAAATTTCCCGGAGCAGAAGCACGTACAATATACAGCGAAGGGAATAAATTAAATCCAGAAAGCCATTATTTCTCAGTCAACTTTTTCTTTTACTTCTTTTATTTTATTTTTATTTTTTATAGATAGGCAAAAACGTGGAATTTTTTTTATTTTCTCAGCTAGGGTGAAATAATGCGAAAACTGACGGTTCGGTTATCGCAGTGATCAATTTGACATAACTCTTCCACGTCAGACTCGTTCGTGTCAGTTATACGTATACGCAGTTTTTGAATATATTTCAGTGCAAGTTGAACGGAGATTTATTTACGCAATATACATACCACGTCCAGACCTCTGAAAAACAGCGTAAATGGCACAAAATCGGCGTCGCGTCAGCTGCTGGATAGCAACACTGCGATTGCATCATTCCGTGCTGTATGGAAAATAGGCGAATTACACACCGTGCGCAAATAGCATACTGCAGTTATCATCCGGTGTACGCTTGACGCGCGTCCATTTGCTCTTAATTTGCAACATGCGAAAAAAACGCCTATTCCGCAGGCCATCGATTTGATTTGCGGTAATGCTGCAGTATAACAAATATCCATGGCTAAGAGTCACAGGGGCATATTATATAATATATAGGCTGCATCGTACTGTGAAAAATGTCTGTATATGAAATGAATAGTCTGTATTGTACGCAGAGAAATTAACGTACACTTCGTGCAGAGTTAATTGACTATGTATGCTTTTCAGAAATGAATGTTCAACTTTCAATTTATTTGGCTTATGATATTTGCAAAAAAAAATTGTATAAAGTAGGGGAATAACATGCTACTGTGATATATATATACGACGTTCGTTCTAAATCAGAAATTCAGAAATGATTCCTGACTAAGAAAAACGAAAATTACGCTCTGAGTGAATCCGCCAACTATTGGCAGCTGGTGGTATACTAATACGGGAAATTGATCAAGTCGAAGTTCGTAACGTTAATGTAACAAAATTTTTTTAAAAATTTCAATATTTTATGACTTGAATGTCGTTAGAGTGGCCGAATGCAGGACAAGGTATATAGGTGCGTTCTACTCACTTCGGTAAATTATGCATTTTACTTCAACTTCATTGAAATATGTGATACTAGGTTGTGGAAATCCCGAGGGAAATCCGGAAACCTCAAGAAATTTCACATTAAAAAATTCAAATCCAATACAGATTCCTATTTCAACTCCAAAAAAATTGTGAAATTTCATAACAAGATACGTCACGTCGAGAATACATATTTCTCATCGATTTCATACATCGTGCAGTAATTTTTAATCGTACGATAATGAAATTTCAAACTTAGTCACTGAAAACTCGAAAGTATCGACAAGTTGTATCTAATTTTGAGGACAGTCTTGTCAATTCAAGGTGATAGAGATCACTTTCAACCTAACCTAGCTAACACACAAAAAAAAAGGAATTTTACTGGAATCCTACCAGTTTTTTTTTTTTTTCTTTACCAAGTGACATACTCAGCCACTATTTGCAAAAAAAAACCCAGCAAAACTGACGTTAGTTTGCCATTTTCTTGTTCTTGTAGTGGAGCATCTGAGGGTTAATTTCGATTAAATCATTTGACTTTGTGAATTTCAACCATTTTTGTACCTCAAGTTTTGAGCAATTTTAACTAGATAGTGTTGGGAATACGCCCAGCTGGTTTTTAGCCCTCGAATTGTACATCGAGGTTTCTTTCCACGTTCTTTCTCTTCGCATGCCGTTTAGTAATGCCGAAACAAAGACTTCTCCCTGAATCTATAGCTGGTACAACAAAAATGACATAAAAAAAAAAAACAATATTCATGCGTATATATATATATATATATCTACAAAGTCCGAGAGAACGGCGTGTCGGAATGCAACGGGTATAAGACTGACCGTTGAACGGACGAGCGTCTTTCTCGTGAAATCTAATACGCGTGATAGAAAGGCATAAAGTGCAGGTATTCCCACCTCGCGCGTATTCCTTACACTTCGCATTTTCAGAGTCAGTCAAAATGGTAGAAAGAGCTATTCGTCACAGATGACAGATGCGAGCGTTTGAAATTTCGAAGAAATTCGCAGAGTTTGTCTAGAGATATTGAAGAAGGAGAAGAAGAAGAAGAAGGAGAAAAAGAGAGGCGAAACTCTTATATACGGATGTGAAATTTCAGCTAGGTAGGTTTCAAAGTAGTTTTCATAAAATCCCACGTTTTGAACTCTACGACGAAAGACTCGCCGAAATGAAATGCAAACTTGCTCTGGATTTAATAAAAATACAGACTAATCCATATATGTGTACCCGCGTGTACATGCAGGAATGTATAGATCCAGAGTAAACTGGAAGAAATGATCTATTCGAATGTCAACTCTGTATGCAAATTTATTCACAGTAAACAAAATCGCTTCGTCATATATTCTAACAATTCTTCACTTTCTAATAGCCAAAATCGCGATAATATAGAAAATAGATAACTGAAGGGGTTGAAACAAAAAAGGTGCAGATAAATGACGAATTTTCAAATTCATTGATTGTGAGTACTTTTCCGAGAATTTCAAATTCCTCAAATGACAGAAACATGTTTTTTTACCCGTGAATTTGTCCTTTATTAGCTGTGCCCTTTTTGTCCTATTGCCCCTCGATTTGTTTGGTAAGTTCGTGTCATAACAAATCATTTCTGAATGATACTTTTGTATGCACATCTATGTGACTGAAGTTCTGATCGATCAAGGTTAATCAAATCTGAATGAAAATGCAAAATTGGAAGGATCACTAGGATCAGAAGCATTCGACGCTGAAATATTTTCATTTGGTGCCCTCGGTAAACCTACGAAGTTCAATCAACCCTTGAGGTGCGAAACCAAAGCAACGGGGAATCGCATTTTTATTCGAATTCGATCAAGCTCGATCGATCAGAATTTCAGTTACATGGAAATCTTTCATTGCAGACGAAACTCTAGCCTAAAATCGAAAGGAATAAGAAAAAATCACAAAAAAAAAAAACAACATTATTCAAAAGGAGAGAGCTCTGCGTGCCTAATGATAATTGTAATCCAGTTTCACGGTATCTCAACAGCCAGCTTAATTACTTTGGTACAACACTTAATAAGCATAACGCGTAGTTCATAAGGTTTTCGGAGATTAGTGCTACTCCGTTTCCTCCTAATTCCGACATATTCAAATGGTTTCGATGTTAAAGCGGAAGAAGTTTTTTTGTTTTTCTCTCAACACAAAATCGTGTTTAATTATTTCCCTCCGGACAGACCAGACTCGAAAAAGCTCGACGACATCCTATTCACAAAAAATCAATTTCGAAAAGCCTTCAGGTTTTCTTTGTTTCACATTCGCTGTAAAAAGGAGAGAACCGCATTGATGAATTGGAATCAAGAAATTTCAGCAGCAATAGCAAACGGTCGTACATCAGTCCGATAAGATCTGACATAGTTTTTCGATTTCGTCTTTGACTTCCGTATTTGTTAACGGTGAAAGGTCGTGTCCGTGAATTTGTTGTTTTTCCAACATAACTGTCGATGGCAAAATTTCTGGAATGATCGACATGAATCTGCAATTCGAATTTGCCAATTTTTGCTGTTCAGGTCAGTTCGTTGACCGAAAGTGAGTCTAGAATGGAGAGAAAATGAAACTTGAATATACCTCAAAGCCGTTCTGAACGTCAAAAGGCTGGATCATGTCGCTTGCGCCTTTACGAAATTAGAGACACGATGCGGTATACAAATATATCTACAGCACTTCGGATAATATCTCGTCAGCTCGTCTGCCCACGTGGCTAACTGTATAAAGAGGAGATAAAAGTGTAGGCAGGTAGGTAGGTAGGCAGGTATATCAAACGAATGCCCAATATCCGTGGAGAAATTTCCTATACGTTTTCAACTGATCTCATTAGCAATTAAAAAGGCTGCAGTAATCTCCACGAGCAATTCGACACACAAATCCCGTTACCAATGCCATAAGGTCGCAAGCGGAAAAAATGCGATTCAAGTGCCAGAAGATCGTGTCATTTTCGGTTTTTTTTTTCAAAATCGATTTGTAATCGATCAATACGTGTAGATCAATTGAAATTGGCAAATTGGAAAATTAGGACCTCATGGCTTTAAATTTCGTGATTTTTTATATGTGCCTGGAATTCCGAACCTTCATTTGAACGAAAGTAACAAGAGAAATCTCAGATTTCAATCATTTAACCGTTTGTCAAAATTCGTGAATTTTCAACTCATTTTCTAACTGACCTTCGATTTTCAATGTATCCAACGTATGTAGTTACTTAATCAGTGGATGAACAATCCTGGTGAACCTTACCTTTCCAAATGTTTGTTCAAACGAACGTTTGAAATTTCAAGCATATGATTTTTTCTCAAAAGCAAAGCCAGAACGTCGTATTGGCAAAAATTCATAACTCTGGTCCATTTTGTTTGCCATCACTTCGATTTGATGGTCCCAAATGAATAATGTTATTTTTAACCATTTTTGGAGGTAACGAAAATCTGGCTTTCGATTTCCTAATCATCTTTTGGATATAATAAAACCAGAAACTCGTAGGTATATCGTCCAAAAATTTCGATGGATTCATCTATACTAGTGGATTTTTAGGCACATGTCATGAAAAAAAAATTATACAACCTTCTGGCACTAGTAAATCAACATACGTCTGTCGTCTTCCAGTTGTAATACACGTTTTGTTTACCTTGCTGAATAGTTGTGACAAATAAAACCCGTGATATGTACATAAATACATATACCTACATATGTATATCTACGTGCGGAAAGTAAATTGCAATGTCACCTGGACCCGAAGGTCATTGCCCCTCTAAGTAAATACATAAACATACCTACCTATATATACGCGGGCGTCGAACGGCGACGAGACGACGACGACGACGACGACGCGATCCTGGCCAGGCTCGAGGCCAAGGATGCGAAGGTCCTTGCCCCAGAAGGGCAGCGCGCGCCTCTGATTCTCTCTCTGAGCACAGACGGTCGACGTCCGGGGTAACAAACCCAGCCCAGATAGTAGTAGGTAGGTAGGTAGGTGTAGAAGGAAGACATCCATACGTATGTATGTAGGTACATTGGGTTCACGAGAAGGTGTAGGAGGTCTTGTTTAACGCAGATACTGTTGCGGATACGCAGACTCCCCTCTAGCTGCTTCCATAATATAAAAGTCTAGTTTTCTAGTTGCGAGCAGGATCCCTAGCTCACCGGACAAATAAGACTCTAAATTCTGGGGGTGAAAAGGCTCTGCGAAACGACCGTCTAGACTCTGGAGAGACCAAGAACACGAAACAGACAATCCTTAAATAAAAAGACAGCCTCGACTATTGCACACGTATGTATTACATACCGTCAAATGAAGGTGCATGGTCGACAGGACGAGAAACAGTAACATGAGGGGTAATGGGTCGGTGAATTTGAAGACTTTCCTGTGGTTGATGCCAATTCTTCATTTGATCATCCATTTTCAGAAACGAGCAGGTAATTTGGCTGACCACAATGGGCAAGTCCTGAAACATCCCGCCCAGATCTATCGAGTTCGAACAATACGAGACTACTGTATCGAATCATTTCAAAATTCAGTCATATTTAAGTTGGAGCGAATGCTTTCGATGAAGATGAGAATCATCAAAATCCGTTGATGCGTTGTCGAGATATGACTGGTTGAAATTTTTATTGTAGAAGTAATCGTTCGTTCAATAACTCGAAAACTAAGTAGTCGACCGATTGAATCCAAAATATAACCAACTCTGAGTTACGTTTAAGACAAAAATCATGGAAATCCATCGATTCGTTTTCAAGATATCGTCAGACACAAAATTGATCACACACACGCAGACGTCCGTCAAATGGTCGGTAATGATTCTCTGAACTTCAAAACGTAGAGATATGGTGAAAATTCAACTCTTCATTCTCGGGGTGATTATAATAATTCCCCTTATTTTGTAATGTAGGAAGTTAGAAGAGTGGCACGATATTTCGAAATTAGTCATTCAATCCAAATGAGACGATATCGAGAGTAAGACTTTTGTCTTTTTGTTTCGAAATTGAAATTTCGTCGAGATTGTGTCAGTACTGTTCAAAAGTAACAAATATCTCACCATAGGATTGAAAATTGGATGAGAAATGCAGCAGGATTTTGCTAATATTACAGGATGATTGCAAGTAGAGGATTCCAAAGTGCTCCTGATGCATCTCAACCATACTTACAGGACATACGCGATTTAGGGAGGTTGTCAATCGCCAAATTTCTACTTCAAGTAGACTTTTCCCCTAATCATTCGATTAATCAATCAATACGCTTTTTAGCTGTTTTTCCGGCGCCGTTTGGAAACTCCGAATTCCAATACTACCAATTTGTATAGTTTTCGGAAAAATCAATTTCCGAAAAGTCTGCACGACCGATGACAAAAACTTTGAACAAAAGAATACCGAAGGTTCGAAATGTACCAAAACTTCGAAACTTGAAATTTACGCATCCTCAGTTTTTCAAATCTCAAAGCTCTGGTCTATCAGATCTCGAAGGTATCTGCATTCCGACTTATTGTCAGGATTTACAATTCTAAGCTTCAAAGTTTCTGGAAACTCGAAATCGTCACAAATGGATTCGGAACTTCAAAGCAGTCCCGCTTCATCAATTAATCACTAATTAGTGATGATTTAATCGATTTTTCGCACAAAAATAGGATTGATTTTTAGTTGCTATAGGACAAATTTCAAACGAGAAGACACACGTATGAATTTCTACCAGATATTCCGTTCGAATTACATCCAGGGTCAGTCTGTCTGATTACGAGTGGATTGAAAGAGTGTCTGAAGAGGAATTGGTTGTAGAAGAATAAAAAGAAAGAGAGAGAAATCAATTTCTCTAATTGAGAGAGAGAATCTTTGGGGAGAAAATACTCGGAAACTAATGAATTGCGTCGCGACGATCACAGTTGGGCGTCAGCAATTAAGAAAACCTTGTTCGAGCCGCTTGACCCCCCGTTTTCTTTTTTTCACGTACAAAGATTACTCCGTTAATATTCTTCCTCTAACATCAGAGTTTCTTATAATCCTTGAGCAATTGCGTTTACTCAATAGCAATAAAAGTGCTACGCCGCGGCTGCTGCTGCAACGTCGATTCGCAACTTGGGCAATAAACTTGTGCACTTTATAGTGTGTAAAGTTTGTATATATGGTCTTTGAAATACCGTTTTGTGTTTTTCCGATATAATATGTAAGTATGTATAATTTCATGCATACGTATGTATGTATGTATGTACGTCTACATCATCCGCCTAAAACTTTTCCAGCAAACTCTTGTGCGGATACAAATCGAAACAATTGCACAGAGTAAATTGACGTGCCCAAAAGTTTGCAGTGCTGCTAATTGTGACCTAACCTACAGCACATTGTCAAAATTCTCAATTTACGCCGGAGTTTATGGGAAATGATGAATGCGTTGGGGTATATAGTACGGCGAATAACGAGAGTTAGTAAACTCTGAGCTTTGCAGAACGTAGTTATTGTTCGCGAATTCCATATACTCGTGCAATAATTAACGAGAAAACGATTTTCAATTTGATCTATTCACGCTGACTTGTCGTTAGCCATATTTCTACAAGATTGCCGAAAGATGATCCATTCGCAACAACTGGATTTGTTCAATTCGGTGATCAAAATTCCATGTACTTCTTTCTATTCTGCCAAATGCTGAAATTTTTGCAAAAATTTTGTCCGCGGATGTAGCTGCGAATTTTAATAGTGCGAAGAACTCCGATGTATAGAAACTGGATAGGTTGGCTTTTTGAAATTGTGTTATACGCAACGAGTTACAGGTACCTACGGGTCATGCAGAAAGAAGATCTTGAACTTGAGCCATGCTCAGGCATAGCAGTGTTAGTCGTCGACGGTACAAATCGAATTGAGATTCAAGTCACGGAATTGAATTGAGCGTAGGTACAACTTTCGAAAATAGTCGCAACTCACAGCTTTTCAACGAGATCTGAAATTTATTCGTAAACCAGCTCGCAGCCCTCCGGCTGTCGCCGCGATTTTTAAAACGAAATAGAACGAAGCAGTTTACGTTTGAAAAGGGTTGCGCGAAATATCCAATTTGATGCCTTTGCATTTTTCATGTTCTCTTCTTCCATCGTTTTTTCACTTTTTGCTGATCCGATCGCTCGTCTACTTTTTTTCTTGCGTTTTTAACTTGATTCGAAGTTTTTTCAAAGATTTTTTTTCTCCCACAATATACGATCTGCATTATTAAAGGTCTGATGAAAACGTCAAAAAATTCACAACTTTATCAACCTTGGCATGAAAATTTTATACAATTTAAAAAAAAAAGGTCTGCGTTTTTGGTGACTCAACGCTTACAGGCATCCCCTTAAAATTCACTCTCGTGCTCGACCGGCCATCCGTTTGCCCATTTACTGCCCACGCATGCAGAAGAAATGGCTTACGTTCCCACCTTCCACCTCCCACCACGTACATATATACACAGTAGGCATTTTTATTTTACTCAATGAAGGTCACGTATGTGTGAATATAAATTGCTGTAGTTCCTTCATCTCTTGACTATATGGAGGCGGGATTGAAGTTCCGAATTCCAAAAGTTCCGGAAGGACAAAATTCCGAATTTATTCGAGACGCGATTCTGAGTTTCTAGAAACCTTACAGTTCCGAACTTGCGAATTCTGAAAGCTCAGAATGTAGGCAGATCAAAGATGCGAAATTTTGAAACTCAAAAAGTCCAAAAAACCGCAAATTCAAGGCAAGCTCATGACAAAGCTGTCAAATAAACGACATTGCATAAGCGAATTCCAAGATTCGGAATTTTGGCCTTTCGGATCTTTAGCTTTCGGAATTTTGAACTTTCGGTGTTTTTCCATTTGGAGTTTTCCAAACTGGCTACGTAGACTTTCTGGAAAATAATCTTTCGAAAAACTGTCAGTCGGTAGTATAAAAAACCGGAACTTTGACCTTTCACAGCCTTTGAAATTCAGAATTTCAAGCCCACCCCACTATATGTACCTACCGTTGCTACATGACAAAAAACCAAAAACGGATTGGTAGAAGTCCCAAATTTTCCTCATTTTTTATCAACATTTTACAGTGTTTCCCAGAATCCTCAGGTCAGATTAAGCTGACGTCAAAATAATTACTTTTGTCACGATTTCATCGATGTACGAAATTCCGAAATTTTTCCGCTGTACATTTTACACTCTACTTTTTTTGATCAGATTCCCCGAGTAGTTCGATGAATTCCAACGCAATCCCACCAAATGTCTACATCTAAATAGCGAAAATACAAGATACATACCGACTCTGAAAATTTATTTGCTAAATAACAGTAAGCACGTGGCTATATAGAAGGGAAATTTGGTGGCTGTTTGCCCAAAGCTGCATATTCGCCCATGCCTAAACCGTCGTTTCGTTATCGTTTCAGCCATCCGCAAGAATCACCAGGAAATTAATGGTCCGCTGTTAATTGCGCTGAAGGATAAGGCTACGGAACGAAGGCTTAGGAAGTCGTCGTCTTATGCATTTGCCTAAAGAAAGCCTTAGAATTTCGGCATGTTGCAAGCTCTCGAAAATCCTGAATGTAAATTGCAGATACTAATCCGATCAACTTTCTCGCTCTGGCTGCAGGGGGACTTACGTTCTTTGCTGCCTACTTGGCAAGTTTCCTGAACGCGGTTACTTATATACGGTAATAGTATGTATAATAACGAAACCGCGCACACGTGGTGAACGTATACATATAGGTAAGCGGCGAGATAAGAGAGACCTAGAAAAAAGTCTCCTCATATAGCAATTGAGTAAAGTAAAAATAAAGAAAGGTAGATTTTGCTGAATCTTGTGAGACGGGCCTGGCGGAGATGAGAGGGGATTTCGTGTGAGGTTTTTCCTTCCGAAAAAAAGCAGAAAAGAAATGAAAGAAAAAAAAGTATTCCTTCCACGGGTCTCCGTGTGATCATGAATTTACTTTTTAGTCTACGGCATAAATTCCCTCGCTCGCAGCGAACCGCGAAGAGAAAAGTCGTTTGCCGGAATACGATGGAAAAATTCCGCGAAATTCTTTTAAGGCGATTTGCAACTCCTCGCGATCTTATCTTAATTCTTTTTCGTCGTCTTCTTCTCCTTCATCATCCTCTATATATTTATATCCCTGCATGGATAAGGTACTCATAACATTAGGAAAAACGTTTTATCTACTTTGGTAGATCGTCTGCAGTCAATTTACTCTTATATGTATAACTAAAAAAATCTAGAAAATCACATCATGGCTGGGTCCTCATTTGTTCAAAGATACTTTTCAACATCTGCAACTTTTGTAATCATATAAAGGAACCTTTTCACACTCAAAGGTAGTAATAGAGAGGGTAGCTTACTGAAGAAAATGAGCTGGCACACAGACGTCTGTGTGTATGTACCTCAAACCGTTACTGAGCAATGCTAGTTCTATAGTACCTAGTTTGAAATTTATCACTTTGACCAAGGATGCAAATGCATCCTTTGAGATAATTGCATAAAATTTTCCGAAAAGGCACTAAAAAGCAGCTTTTTGATGCCTCTGTTATTTTTGGGCGAATCAATTCCCTACTGGAGACGATGGCTTGATTTGCAGGTTTTGTTTCTTCAGCACCGCAAATCAAACAGCAAACAGCAAAATAAACAGCATGGCTAGGTAATGATTTAACAATGCAGAGGACTGTGACACCTGATTTTCTTCGGTCATATAAAAGTTACAGCGAATTAAAAAAAAAATTTTAATGTGTGTGTCGAACTCACACGTGCGCCCTCAAATCAATTAACTTCTCTGTGGAAATATTCGTTGATAAGTACATACATCTGAGTACAAACTTCGCGATAAAATGATTTTTGGGTCGATCAAAGACTGAGATATACATTCTTGCTCTACGTAGTACATCGCGAGTATCGCGCTATCGAGTGAATAAAAATGAATAAAGATAGAACTGATATCGACATGCGATAAACATATAGATATATGGAGTCATAGACGACGTCGAACTGTATTATGTGAGAATATCTCTGCAAAAAGAAAGAATCAAGACTTTCGATCTCTGTGAAAGAAATACCCTGCAGTTTTGAATTAGAAGTGGCTGTGATTCGTTATCGCCATATTACAGAAAATATTTTGATATATATGGATATATACAATTAAAGGAACATACATACGTAATAATAAGGCGGACAACTAATATCCTGCAGCGAATGAATCCGTTGACGCACTTCACCACGTTGTGTAAACATGAATTTAATCATAATTATTTCCGTGCTACGTTTCACTACTGGTATAATAAAACATTTTCGTTTCGAACCCAACACGTTCGTTATACACGCGCAGTGCACATCGCGTTGAAACTTCGACTACGACCCTGGTCTGCTTTGTAGAATGTAGATTATGAGAGCCTTGAATTATGCATACGCGTAGTTAATACTTAAAACATGTGAATTGAAACACAGAAACGAAACAAATACATTTCAATAAATTACCTTATATACACTTCCACGTATATCAGATATCGTTAAGCTGCCATTCAAACTGCTAAATGGACGATATTGTAGTGAAAATTGAACACATTGGCCGAATTCTCTGACTTTTCCAAATCTTCATGTGTCAAAATGTCCACTCATCATTTTTTCATTACTGTTGCGTATTGTCAAGTCTGTATAATCATTTGCGGACCGAAGCGCTGATGAATCGCAATTTTCTGTAAGAAGCTGCAATATGAGAATTGCATCTGAAAAATCCGAGACTCTTGATCAAATTAGAGTAAATTCCCTGACATTTCCAGATTCTACAAATTCCCTTACATTTCGCAAGCTTTTCCAGTTTTCAGATTTTACGTCCACCCTGAAGAGACAGTCATGATTTTCAATTGCTCACCAGATACAAGAACGTCTGCTGTTCTGAAGGAGGGAAGAATTTGTTATAGATAATATATCCGCCGAAATCCTATCATATTACTTGTACAAATATGAAATTGACATGTGTTTACGTCATGTGAATACCCATCATTCCTGAATATTTGGCTCATGTATAGTTTATCGAGAGTGGTTTCCTTTGCACGGTACAATACTGAATTTCAATGACAATCCTCACATACCTATGTACATTTATCTATGTATATGTATATGACACAGCGCGTTTTACAACTGCATTGAAACGTACACGTAGTAGATTACGCCAAACTACGATATGCCGAGAACGTACTAGACTTTACCAACCCTTTTGTACGACTGAACGATTTCATTCATATGGCAGGTGAAGTACTGTTACTTACCGAATAATACCCACGTGTCATTGAAGTGCTGAATTATTTTACTTACGAATAACACTATAGGTAGCCGACAGATTTTCTTCCCTCTTTATTCGCAAAGTGCATTGCACACGTATGAAGGTATACACGTACACACAGATAGATAGAATTGATCGAATGTAAACGTCTAGAAATCCGTTTGTAAAAAGCCCACGAGTCCACGAAGCCTCCACTTTTGGATATTCGCGGTGTTGAGAACGAGGGCACTTTTCCCGGCTGGGAAAATTGATTCTAAGAAAATTGAAGGTGTTTTCCTCTTTCACAGAGAAAGGAGATCTGTGCAAAAACAAACTATGCTGATTTTGTTGACTTAAATTCACGCAAATCTTATTTCGAATGAACTGAATCAACCGTTTGCCAAATTAAACTAATAATTATTCAACATTATCATTCAATCGTAAGATGCGACTGAAAGAACGCAATTGAATTCGAACTAAATGAAAAGGCCTCTGTACTACCTGATTTCGGTAAATCAGTAAGGCACCTTTCTGCGAAAGGGAAATAACTCAAACCTAGATTGACGCTTCAAATTTCTAATTTGAATTATTTCACGCTAATTTTTTCAATATCGTGTGACTAATGGAAAAAGGGCCTAAGCGACGTAAAGTGCGATTTAAATGGCAAAAGGGCCCATATTTTTTGTTTTTTTACGCCTATCGATAGGAAAACTGTCGAAATGAAAAACGACGCTGTTTTTTTTAAGCCAAAAATTAAGAGGCAAAAGGGCGTAAGCGCCTCCGATAGGCCCTTCTGCCACTAACGAAATTTCGAACTAATGCCAGAAGGACCTATCCGCCAAAAAAATTGACATTTTTTTTAAATAAAATTTTGGCGGATACGCCCTTCTGGCATTAACTTTATCGGAAGAATCGTGCCGACTAATGCCAGAAGGGCGTATCCGCCAAAAATATTTATTTTTTTTCGGACCGAAATTTTGGCGGATACGCCCTTCTGGCATTAACTTTCAGAGAAAAATCGTGCCGACTAATGCCAGAAGGGCGTATCCCCTAAAAATGTTCAAATTTCCGTCAAAAACTAATTTTGGCGGATACGCCCTTCTGGCATTAACTTTAAGGGAAAAATCGTGCCGACTAATGCCAGAAGGGCGTATCCCCCAAAAAATTGTTAGTTTAAGGTACAGATCAACAGAGAGTTAGACAGAGGCAATTCTAAGATCCACTTTTTCGCGTTTCTTGGCTCTTTGAAAGCCAAAATCAGTCATTATCTTGATTTGAATAATTTTCATGTATGTACAATACTCCCTACATCTACAGGTTGATTCAGAATTTATGACGAATATTTTGCAGGATAAACTCTTGGGAAAATTGAGATTGAAATATCATAAGTCATTTTTTCCAAAAACGATTTCATTTGTGCATTTTAGATTGAACAAACAAACAAAAAAAGTGAAAACCATGTCAATAGATTTCTTCAATTCAATCCTCATCAAAATTGGGATTAAAATCACCTCGACCATTCTTTTTTGACGTCAATTTTATCTCAATAATATTTTTTGCTTACTCATTTTTTCTGCAATTATATTATTTCAAAGTTCAATGCACCCCTGCTGCGCATAATAAAGCAATTTCGCTGATATTGAAAGGAAAAAAAAAAAATCTGTGGCATCACTTAAGATCTCGTGAAATTGACAAACCATATGGGAAATTAAAAGAATAAAGAACCATACACACACAATCGAGAACTAAAATATTGAGATTGAAGAACAATTCTTTTTTCAGCAAGGTTTTGTTGTGAAGAAATAATTTTAAAAAGAAAAAAAGGGCTCAAGGGGAACTTTCATTCTAATTTGCGTGGGGACTTGGATAAAAAAAGAAATTAAAAAAACAGGATTTGCGGAAATTGAAAAGGTAAACATCGCTCCTGTACAAAATGGCCAGGAAGTTTGAATCCTGATTTTAACAACAGTAATTGACCCGCACTAAGATAATATTCGTCACGAATTCTGAATCACACTGTGCAGATCAGTTGCTACTGAGGGCATAAACTAACAGTAACCATTATTATTTTACTCTCTCTACGCAGTAATAATAATTGTTACTGTACTCTGCTAATGAGGGCACGAAATATTAATAATTAGAGTGTATTTTCTTTCAGGAGATGGTGATAATTATGGTTATTGATATTCTATGACTAAAACCAATAAATAATAATAATTGTGGCACTTTTGTTATCGAGGTAAAGAAACATATTTTTTGCCGTTACCTCCTTCTTCTTTATTCATTAATGAAGCCACCCTTAATTATATTCTTGACATATCTAGCGAAGCTTGTTTCGACAGGTGCATTCATTCGATTCCGCGTTAACCGAAGAATTTGAAGACAGCTAACCATGGGTCTTTTCGTGACCCGGGGAAGTGGGCTTGAAGTGGGTTCGGGGACGAAACAACGTCCGAATATATCAACTAGAATAACATTGCAGTATATTTAAATATATTCGCATGCTATACATAGATATTATACTAACGGATATACTGCAACGTTATTTCGGTCGGTAACTTTGGACATTGTTTGGTCCCCAAACCCACTTCAAGCCCATTTTCCCGACACACATCTCTCCATTAAGGTAGCCGTCTTAACTGTCTTCAGTCAACGGATTCCGTCGAAAACCGCGCGTTCGTACTATTCGAATTCGGCGCGCCGCGTGTGCCGAGTGAGGTCTGGAGCTCGACCCGCGCATGCGCGCGACAATCAGCAACTTCAAATCGGTATCGCTCACTCTCGCGGCTGCGCCTGTCACTCAACACTCGGTTCATTTTGAAAACTGACCTTTTTATAACAATCGGCGAGATTCATTTAGTGAAACATTCGAATATGAATACGATCATACCAGATTCCGATCCTGATTCGTCTCCGAGCAGTTTAAGATCTGTGAATAAACAAAAACTGCGTACCATCGGCAGCCGTCCCTACGGTGTTGGTGAAACCCGAGATGAAACTTCATTTGAATCACTGATTTTACCGCCGCAGTATTCTTCCGAAGTTGTAGAAGAGGTCGATCTACTCGGAGATCTCGTTTCACCCTTTTCAATTGAAGAATTGATACATACAACATCGCTTCTGAGCGTCGAGAGTGATGTTATTCCTACACCGGTTGACTATTGTGAACAAAGCCTCAATTCCGAATCCTCTATTTCCCCGGCAATAAACAATCCACGTAAGCGTCGGAGGATCGCCGAGCCTGAGGAATGGAAAAAAAACAAACGAAAGGCAGCTCGGAATCATGGATTGCCATATATAAAAGAAGGAAATATAAGGAAACCTGCAAAAGAACTCAAGCCCCCATGCAATTGTAAGATGAGCTGTGGTAGGAAATTTGCACAACGTGACCGACAGCGTATATTTAACGAATACTGGGCGTTAGGCGACGTAAACCGTCAGCGCGAGCTTATCGGTAAATTAATAATTACGAAGAACGTTGAGAGAGGTCGCACGAACGGTCGATCGAGACGAAAGTAAGTTGATACTACTACATAGAGGATAATGTTTGACGAGAAGCAAGTCTACTGGGCCGTAGAAATTCATTTTCTCCTATGAAAATCGTTTAATTTTGATGAAATCTCCATCCCAGTCAAATAAATTCTGGCCTGAAAACTCATTCATGTGAAAAGGGAGTATATCCAGAATGTATAAAACTATAAAAGATAATAATCATAACTGCGATGCATGAAATATATTATTTCGCCGGAAAATTCTATCATTATATATTTACACAAAATATTCATCATTTTTGTTTTAATGGGAAATTCTAATGTGTACCGAATAATGATTTCATGAAATGAAAAAAAATATCGTGTATTTATATTAAAAATATAAAAAATTGTGGAAGTCATCATATACCGTTTGAGGTTGAACTTTAACCTTGAATAACTTTCAAACGAGTCGACTTAGCGAAAAATCATATCAGACTTTTTTTGAAGATCGTTTAATTTCCTACACGAATATGTATTGATTTTTACAACACGATGATTCGTTAGAAATAAAATTCCAAATAAAAAACTTAATTTTTCCGTTTCATTTAAATGGGAAATCAAAAATCACGAAGAGGCGCCTCTTAATAATAATATTAAGAGCTCAAACTTTCAGAGAAATTTTTTTACGTCATCCTGTACAATATTTTCATGGTATCTAAGGAAAAAAAAATTAGTCGTTTTCTCTTTGGCCCACCCTAATCTGTATACTTACATTTCGACATAATCAGTTACAGTATTCTCTCCGAATAGGGCCCCTCTAAATTGGGCCACTTCTCCTAATTCTTGCTCGAGCGCTTCCCCCACGCCATTGATATTAAATTTACGAGCGTCGGACTTTTACCTCTGCATAATATGGCCGAGTCGAGTCGTGCTTGCGAGCTATTAGTGGGGAAAAATAATTTCCAAAAATCATACTTCCGTCACCGCCTCCGAGCGGCCCTATGCGGAGGAAATACTGTACAATGTTCGGTCCAGAAGACAACATTGTACTATCAATCTCTGAATTATTATTTGCATAGGAGGACACTGGAATATAGATTCAAGCGAGGTAATAAGTTTGTTAGAGTGTGCAAGAGATTTTTCCTCAACACACTAGATGTCTCCGAGAAAAAAGTCCGGGTCGTTATTGCGAAAGCTAGTCGGAGTAATACCGGAGCTCTATCGCCTGATCGACGTGGACGACACGTGCCAGCGAATAAATTGCCAGAACAAGAGATTGAAAACATAAAAAGACATATTAGTCTACTTCCAAAAGTTCCAGCTCACTGGTGCCGCCGCGATTCGACCAAAACATATATTGAAGGTGCATTAAACCAGGAATCGGTATACCAGTTATATGTAGATTGGGCGAATGAAAATGGAATGCGAGTGGTGTGCAAGCCCGTATACGTCGAGCAGCTGAAATCTTTAAATATCGCGTTCCATCAACCAAAAAAAGATCAATGTTGGTGTGCGGGCTTCGACAAATTTTCCCCGGCCGATAAAATTGAGAAGCAAGAAGAGTATGATCTACATATTCGTAGAAAGGAAGAGGCTCGAAAAGAAAAAATTAAAGATACGCAGGATGCGAGAGAAGATCACGAGGTTTTCACCGCGACGTTTGATTTAGAGGCCATATTATATTGTCCGTCAGTTGCTACAAAGCAATTGTTTTACAAGAGGAAACTGGCTACCTTTAACTTCACCGTGTATGACGCTTTCAAAAAGCAAGGTAATTTTTCACATTCTTTCATAAAAATTGACTCAAACTCCGATGGAATTCTAGACAGTTCGGATAGAGGATTACGATGAATAATGTTATTCAAATGTGAAAAAAATTTTATACCAGGCCAATGATATAATTATAGCAATATACCATTCCACATCACGTCAACATGCTCTAGATGATTATATTCCAAAATTTTGAACAAAAATGAGTTATACGAGTATAATATTATTATAATTATGAAAAGAATTTTTGTTCAAGGATATTGTTATATGTGGCCCGAAATCTTCGGAAAAAAAGGTTCCCAGGAAGTTTCCACGTGCCTGCAGAAATTTATCAGCAACGAAGTGTCCGGACATGTGAAAAAACTGAATTTTTTCGCGGATAATTGCGCTGGTAAATAGGACGGTCTTAATTCTTATCCTCGTTAGGAAATATAGTTTCATTTCTCGACCCATTCCAAAACTGGATAGCCCACATAGGAGAAACTTTGAATAGCTCTTGCGCATTCTGTCTAAATATGTGTATTTCGAATAGGGCAAAATAAGAATTCATTAGTGGTCACTATGTTGGGAACCGCACTACAGGCACACCGATCACTAGAAGAGATCAATCTCAAGTTCTTAGAGACCGGGCACACATACATGGAGTGCGATACAATGCATTCCGTTATCGAACGCGCTGCTCGAAATCAAAATATTTTTAATCCCTCCGACTGGATGCATATTGCACATCATGCAAAAAAAACGGGAAAACAATATTCCGTAGATGCAATGAAAGTAGACGAATTTCTTAATTTCAAAGAACTCAAAGAGAAGGTAAAGTAAAGTTCCCATCATTACTATTTTGGAAAGGATATACTCAATCGCCCTAAGACACGATTTCGGATGAAACTATTTTGCAGATATTACCAAAACCCATTCGCTTCACTGATGGGACAAAACTGAAATGGCGATGTGTGAAATGGATTCAATTTCGCAGAGGACAGAGAGAGTGAGTATGCAAAATTGTTAGTGATTCAATATCACACCATGATGAACACACTTCCTTCCATGAAATCCCCCAAATATTCAAAAATGACGTTTGGACAAATATCTGTACATAGGTATACATGTAACATGTGTATGAGTCATGCGCTAAAGAATAAAACTATTATTCAAGCACAACCTGACCTATCCTGTCCCTCCCTATCTCGAATATCCATAAAATGAAAAAAGTCCTCTGTTTAGAGAGGGAACTTTGTGAATATTTGAAATCTGTGAGCAAACGGTTTGCAAATTTTTAGGCAATCTGATTCACCAAGCTACGAATCCATTTTTTTGTCACTTTCATTCAGTTCCATTTTTATCAAAAACGAATATTGGGAGCCCTTCAAAGAAGTTGTCCTGGCAAGGCCATTCAAACCACGTCAACTGAACTCATTATACAGCAGTACGCTCCCGATTTCGAGGGCGAAATACCGTGACCTCAACGAACTATGCCGGGCGAAGGTTATTCCGAGGAGACATCGTTCGTTTTATTACAACTTGGTAGTCGAAGACGGTAATTTTTTTGATCCATTCATCTTAGCAAGGACTCGAAATTTGTTAATTGTCCTTATTCATATTGTTTTTACAATCTAAAGATGACGATGACGAAGGAGTGAGGGATGGCCAGTTTGCCATACGGTAAACACACACCCATCGCACACACACTCTTCTTCTCACTAAACCTAATTGGATTGGACATATATTCACACATTACAAACGCTCAATTGTATAATATAATATATTACTGTCAGCATCATCATCATCATCATCATCATCATCATCATCATCATATATATCATCATTATTATTACTATTATTGTATCTATATTTATTTATGGTGTATTAAATTTCAACTACAGCAAACTTGCCGGGTTATCCTTTCAAACTTACCTGCACGATCTCTCAAAACGAAAATATTTTTGTCGTTTTAGAAAATGATTTTTCAACACTTTGACCACATGTTCTTCTCGTAATCAGCATATTTTGATTTTTTTTTTGTAAAGTTGATCCACAAGAGCGTTTTTGACGGAAGGTTGAACATTTTTGGGGGATACGCCCTTCTGGCATTAGTCGGCACGATTTTTCCCTTAAAGTTAATGCCAGAAGGGCGTATCCGCCAAAATTTCGGTCCGAAAAAAATAAATATTTTTGGCGGATACGCCCTTCTGGCATTAACTTTCAGAGAAAAATCGTGTTGACTAATGCCAGAAGGGCGTATCCGCCAAAATTTCGGTCCGAAAAAAATAAATATTTTTGGCGGATACGCCCTTCTGGCATTAGTCAACACGATTTTTCTCTGAAAGTTAATGCCAGAAGGGCGTATCCGCCAAAATTAGTTTTTGACGGAAATTTGAACATTTTTAGGGGATACGCCCTTCTGGCATTAATTTATCCAATTTTTTTGAATCGCTAGGGGCGTATCTCCGGCGTTTACGCCCTTTTGATTTTAGTTTTCGATGTCGACATTTCCTCACGTTTCAGAGGCTTCCTAGTTGAATGACATAAAAAAAAATATTTATACGCCCTTTTGCCTTTAAGAATTACAAAAGGGCGTAAAAGTGTCGCTTAGGCCCTTTTTCCATTAGTCACGCGATATATTCTAATTCTTGCAATTCGAAATAATTCCTGATAATTTAAATTGATTCATTCAACTCGTGTTAATCCGCACTAATTTTCGATACAATTGTAATTATTCACAGAGCATTGGCACGTCAATTCGATAAGTTATTTCCCCGTAGCTCCTTTCATTCCGTGTGGTACAATCGTGCCATGTCTTTTCCTGCCGCATCGTGACCCTCAATTGGAAGATAAAAATCTCAACAACCAGTGACAATATGCACAAGTTAAGTGGGTAGGAAAGTCCGGCTGAATCGATTTTCCATTTCAAGTACATCGGTAGGTTTAAGATACAATGTTGAAGTAGAGAGATGAATCAATGTCGAGCATTGTAACTACCGATTGAATGAAAATATCAGACAATTGTCGATCAATGCACTTCCCAGAGTCATTGTTACCTCGTATCCGGTGTCACTTTGATTATAATTGGATTCTTGTGTCTAGTATTCGTCGATTTCTATATGCCGGAACCAATACGTGATGGTGATTCAAGGGTTTGCTTCGAAATCAGCTGACTGTTGTCAGACATTCGTTTGAACTTTGCACTCATCCTACATCAAAATTCATGCTTTATTCGTGGTTTTTATACACAGCTTGTTAGACTTACCACTTTGAGGTCAGACCGTACTGAAGATCAAAATTCTGTTTTACTTTTCATCCTGCAAGAAATGGCGAAGTATTGACTTACTGTGGAAAATGACTTCTGCCAATTAGAAAAATTGTCGACTTTGCGATCCTATGCAGCTGAAGCTATAACATATGATTCTAAACATACGTTGTTTTGTCTGTTATTCTGGAAAATAGCCTGACAGAAAAATTCAAGACATCAGGAGATTGTATAGTTTCTGCTACGACGATGAAAAATTGCTACATCCCATTAAGATTGACCGATTGGTCAGACCGAAGAAAGTCACGACGTCTAAATTGAACGAAGAAAAATGATTGAAGGTGATGGAGAGTCTGAGGCAACTTCGTTGAGCAACGATTGTTGTTTCGAAATTGAAATCCGGTCTGGCACGTGCTCGTGTTTTTGAATGGTTACTATATCTTATACCATATTAAGTTTCAAATTCAAATGAGAAATACAGAAGCTGGTCATAATTACGCTGCAGTAGCAAGTCGAGTTTTTTTTTTTCATCACCAAATTTGACAAAACATTGACTTTGGAATGTTATTCTGAAACAAGAGATCCAATCTTGAATTCGATTCCAGAATATCTTTATCCAGTTTTGCAAACATGATTGAAGAAAGAGAAGCATTTTGGAATTCTCTACATTCCACTACTATAAAATTTCCGAATTTAGGGTGACATTTTGATGGTTCGAAACAGCATCACATAATGATCCAGGCCTAATTTCAATATGAACCAAGAATCAAAAGAAGAAAATATACAATTGACACTTTGAATAGAATCTTTTTTTAATGCTTATCGGGATAATAGATAAGCATAACAATAAATAGAAGAAAAAAGTAATGAAGGAAAGAATGGCTGGTCCTGTGAAAACAGAAAAAGAAGCATTTTTCGCGTGTGTCTTTGTTATCAGTCTACACCCACGCGATCGGTGTACGTACCATCGTGAATCCGTGTGCTTTAGTCGAAGCTGAGGGTAAAGCAGTAGCTTTCGAAAAGGTTGAAACTTGAAACAGATGCCTTTTTTCCACCGGCGACGCGATCCTTTGTTGCCTTTGTGTCTCTGCAGTCACCACGCCATGGCAGTCGCATTAGCGACCCTTTCGTAACTCTCCGAACCTAGCTTATCCCGAAAGAGACAGAGAGAAATAGAGAGAAAAATAGAGAAGGTGACTGCGACTCGAACCAACCTACAATAGCCTTCGTCCCCTTTTTCCAGCTTCCCTAGATCCGTCTCTAGAGCCCGCGGAACGAAGATGAGACCTTAAATCCACCTGCAGAGATCGAAGCCTCTCTGAAAAGACATTTGCTGGAAATCAATTCATTGCTGAACAAAAAAATCCATCGAATTGAACTAAAATAGTGGCCAGGTATATACAGACTGCAAGACCCTCCGACCCTAGGAACGGATTCGCAGATCTTCGAAATGTCGGTTTTAGCCCAAAATCACGTGGATATGTTTGAAGGCTCGTCCAGATTTTGATATGACAAAAATTCTTGCAGTGAGCAAATCTTTTGCTCAATTCTGCGAGCAGGATATCTAGAGAACCATTGAACCTGTCCGAATCCAGTGTGATCCGAAAATTGTCTATTTCACCCTGTTGGGGATGATGAACCACCGAAACTTGACACGCCGATTGGTTCTTACGAGAGGTTCATTCGGCGTGAAAATCCAATTGGAAATTCAACAAAAGTATTTGATCATCTCGACATTTCCGCAATCGTCAACGTTTTGCAAATCTGGTCCGTCTCTTTGAGCAAGCCTTCTTTCATTACTGAAATGTGATCAAGGCGTGAGCTCTCGACCCTCGGGCTGTTGCTCAGGAAATGAAATCCTGTGCGCAGTGTATCTCCGAATTTTCGCCGCTAACAATTAGTATTACATTATTCAACGATAAAATTGATTTCATTCATATAAGAGAAAGTCAATTAATGATCTCAACGATGAAAGTATAGTTGTCAACCTCTAATCATTGGTATTCTTTTATCATGGCTGTGAATGATACACAAAATTTGTACCCCAAGATACGTATGTGTCCCCTTAGGGTTGTCTCAAGATTTCAAGGGCTCAAGAATTTATCGATTTCCGATACTCGGTCGATTCATATCGAATAATTCTTTCGCGTTATCTTGAATAAGTCGATTAAGGAATGTCTAGATCTAAAATCGTTCTGATAGTCACGAAGAAATTGTTCAGGCATTTCAGAATCTTCTCTTATCATACTCGAGGATTACAAAAGCAGATATATTGAAAAAAAGCTAAAAGATTTGATCACCCGAATACCGGGGGACAAAATTTGGGCAATCGTGCTGCAATCGAGGTAATAATCAAACGAATCAATCATTTCTCGGGTTGAATTGCGAAGAGATGAAATTCCCTTCGAGGTTTTACTCATCTACATATTTCTGGTCTGGTTAATCGGGACGAAGTGTTTCGCACATGCCTTTTCATACTTTCATTGCACACTAGCAATGGTGAGCAAATAGGTGAGTCGTCGATAGATCGAAGCAAGAACTACGTTCCAGAGAAAAGAGTAGCGATCGTTCATATGTATAGCCAGTTGCGTGTACATGTTGTATGTACCGCAAAGAAGAACGTCAATTACAGCTTCGCAGTATCTATGTACTCGCCTAATCCGCGAGATTGAACCGAAGGAATCCGTTTTCTATATGAGAATATTTCTCCAGCTCGTTCACCTGGCTGACTAGAGTCACTACTAGTGTCCCTCCCTGTGTCCAGGTGGGATACCGTTGTACGACAACGAACAGGCGAACGAACGACAACCTGCGTGGCTGTAACTACGGTAAACATCGACCTGAATACATTAGACGAGCTCGATGAAACTAGCTGGTTGTAGGAGCTGCACACGTGCATGAGAGGATGTTACGCTGCTCTTGATATAGGATAGATCTCGTTTTTATCTGCGTAATCGCACGATTTGAATATTTTGTTTAACTCTTCGTGATCAACATGGATAAATTTTACCCAGACCTCATTTTGGGTAAAAAATATTTACCAAATGCATTAGTTAGAATTTTTCGATCCCGATGGGACTGATAGTTTTCGCACAGCAACCATTTGAAACTTGGCTGGGTAAATTTTACCCAGTGTGACCACTAAGTTATTCTACAAAAGTGTAGCCGCGAAAGGTAAATTTTAATTCATTACCGTTCCGTTTTTGAAACAAGGGAAGTTATTATCGTCACCCCGAAAATGAAAAGTTGAGTTTTCTCCAGATTTCCAGGTTTTGAAGTTCAGAGAATCATTTCCCACCATTTTTAGATGGACGTCTGTGTGTGAGTGATCAATTTTATGTCCAACGATATCTTGAGAACAATTCAGCGGATTTCCGTGATTTTTGTCTCAATCGAGGCAGATTTTCTTACTCAGAGCTAGTTAGATTTTGAATTCAATCGGTCGACTGGCTTTTGAGTAATTTGATTCTACTCAGTCAGTTTTCAAACAACGATTGTGAGCAAATTACCACTCTGAAGTTGTTAAAAAAAAGTTACTGAACATGCTATGAAAAATTTATTTGAATTTAAAAAAATTGCGAAATGTAAAAAAAAATTCATCAAGGTAAAAACGCAAAGAACAAAAACGCTTCATTACTAAAAAAAATCATGACGGTGTCAATTTTCAATATTTTGGTGAAAAATAGTAATATAGTGCGTGTTTCAAAAAAAGTATTTATTTCGCGCGCATATTGTTGCTTATTTGGTTGTCAGGACAACACTGACGCTTCTTTCAAATGATTGACGTACCTTTGGAGGTTACTTCAAACTCAAGGTATATGACGCCGGAAGTCCTGTTGTAAACCAGAGACTATTTGATATTTATACCAAAAGTTGACGGACGGGTCGATTCTACCCATTGTGACTGTGAAGGGTTAAAATGATCTCTGAAAATCGTCAGAAATTTTTGAAGCGTAGGCACGAGTTTTTTTTTTTGTCTTTACTCAAAGCTTTGGCGGAAGTAATCAACCGATTCGTGATACGAATACAAAATTTAATGGTCTAACCGAGGGAAACACCCTGTGCGGGAATTCAGGGATTAAATATTCAGTTTTATTCACGCGATGGAGGTTTGATTATTGTAGCTCCTCTGCAAAGCTCATGTATATCGCGTTCATTTTTTACGAGCAAACAATAATATTCATAAGCGATAAGCGAACGTCTGACATGGACAATTGGTAATTGTCACGTAACCGGCAATGTTAGTATATTATGTTGACATACACCGATACGTAATAAAGTAAACAATTCACGCACACCGTGACTAGCTTTCTTATCTATCTGCTACATACCTACTTCCATATAGCAATATGAACGACAAAAGGTAACGTAGATACGTGCTGTATATTCAGCTATTTCTGCTATGCGATAGAGCTAATTACTTCGTAAAGTATAACAGTCCGTATCTCTACGTGTAATTTGGTATGCGCGATATTGATTCAACGAGAATAAAGTCGAATAAAGATAATACATGCCCCATCCCATGTGAACTGGACAAATGAATTTTCCTCACTATTTTTCATTCGCTTTATGATTTTTTATATAATCAATCCCTCGATCTCAAAAAAGCACTACTGAATTTTGTTAGATTTTTTACTCAAACCGTTGATTTTTGATGAAATTAACTGAAACCCAGGGGACATCACAAAATTGACATTTTTTGTTAATCTTCAAAAATTCTCAGAAATCTTGTCTTCCAACCCTGATCATTTTGACACCGGGTCACATGATGGGCCGGTTATATTTTATTTTTATTTTTATTTTTATCTTCCAATTTTTTGAACACTTTGAACATTTTGAATAAATAAAGATATTGGGGGTTTTTTTTTTTTTAGAATTTTCGCCACGTTCAAACATATGGTGCTTTGTTTGTTCTACTCCCGCCACTGTGAGATCATCAAAAATTATCGAGGCACCTAATTGACGTCATTAGAATGTGAAATTCGGAGGACGAATCATGTACGAATATACAAACATTAAAACATCGGAAGGGATTAGAAAAATGTGAATTTGGGATATGAATTTCGGGGAAAGATACAGAGGAATTAGAAGAGATTCCGAAGGTAAATTTCGACGAGAATAATCGTGGCAGGGACTACTTTGCCGTCTCGGTGGGATTGGGGTAAAATTGAAGAAGAGCGGCATTCGAGCGGAGAATTTCGCTTTTCACAATTTTCCTGTATAATAAAAATTTCGAAATCTTTGAATTTCTTTGCGTCGAAAGGGCGAAAGCTGAACCCAAAATAATTTCAACTCAAAAAAATGTTCGGTTTCTTTGAACCGCCAATGCTTTGTTGAAAATCCCCATTTCAGAGGCTATTAAGGTGTAGCGTATCCTCTTCCGTAAACGTGGCTACTTTGATCACGAAGCTTCATTCACCTCGCTGAAAGCGTCTAAACGTTCTAAGCTCGGCAAAGGTGTGTACCTCAGTATGTACTTGTAGATTTCTTGGAAAAAAAAATGATTACTGAATAATTTTAAAAAAATCCATGAACAGGGCAGAGTGGTTCTGTTACCCGCATAATAATTCAACGGGAATCGCAATTCACCCCATAACTAATGAAAAAGACATTCGATTGTAGGATACTATTTCTTTTTTTTTTTTTTTTGAAAGAAATCATCCCACCTCGTGTTTATAATTTTTTTACTCGAAAAAGACTATGAAAGAATTTTTGAAACTTACGACGGTCTGTACCTCAGCAAGTTTTGCCCTCTACGCCAAAAGCGTAATAAAGAAGAAGAAAAAAGGAGGAAAAAAACACGGGAAAAAAGGCAAGAAGAACTACTAAAATTAATGTAAGAAAAAAATCATAAGAAATGTGCCGTAACAGCAACCTTGTCGAATATCTAGCACGCCGCATTCCCGATCCCCTCGGGGCAGGACGCCGCATTCTGAATGAAATTTAATCATTATTCCTCGTAGACGATGTAGACACGACGGTAGTTCTCTGTTCGCCGAAGCGTGCCAGGACTGTAGGTATTTAATATCTAGTCTTTACGACCTTGGAAGCAATACGTCCACTAGCAATTCACGTAAGTAGTTTATGCAGGCTTTTAAATAATTGGTCTATGACTAGATTGGTATTTAATCATATGACACAACATCGATGCCATTACGATTATCTGATGACATAAGTAATACTGGTACATCGTTTGGCAAGATCAATTAATCACCGACCAATAAAATCGTCTCCATCTCATTTATGAGCAACTCAACCATTTATATTGGCAATAACGATTACTTGGTGCAAGAATTTCGATTCGACTAGGTATAGAGAGCGTGTATTGGGATATGAAAATTTCCCAAAATCCAGAATAGGAATTGAGTTGAAAAAATCGACGATCGTGTTTTTCGGGGAGAATGGGGTCTGGAATATGTGTGTGAAATTGGCCCAGCACTTTTGGAAAATAGAAAATCTAAAAATTGTGCTCAATCTGCGCCAACTTGTGCCGTGCTCAGTTTCTCAAAATTTCGATAAGAGTTAAAAAAATTTTGAGGAATAATTCGTAAAAATCCAAAAATTTCAACACAAGCGAGATTTTGCGATTCTCTCGATTGTGCTAGGATGTGCAACGTTTAGGCTAACGTACGCAGGTTGTTTTTCAAAAAATTTAAATAAAGTTCGAAAAATTTAGTTGGTGTACAGCTGGGCTGTGAATTTTTTTCTTTTTTTATTATTTTTTTTCGAAAACCATGAGGACTTTCGGAAAATGGCTTACGGCACAAGATAGCACAAGTCTAGCACAATCTGGCACAACTTTTAGATTTTCTATTTTCCAAAAGTGCTCGGCCAACTTCACACACATGTCGGGAATTTTGAAATTTGGAGGATTTTTATATCTCAGAACACGACACAGTAACAAGATATCGAAATTCTTGCACCTGATCGTTTCCCAATGTACGCATAATTGGGGGAATTGGCCATTCTGAAATTAACTCTTATTCAATTACACAAACGTGGGCGAGTTCTGTGGGGAAAGAAAATTAAAAAAGAGCTCAATAATAATGGCGGTAGGTATTTTTACATCGCTTCTATCAGCCTTATTAGCTCCACATTTCTACAATCAACTATACCTACAATCAGCTACGAATCATTCACTTACTTATCCAATTGTAAATCTATTGACAATTATTTCTTCAGCTAATAATAATCACCAGGATAGTCGTTCTTGTTCTTTGGTGTTAACAGCTGGTTCCTGAAGGTTAACTCTTTGTCACGATCATTAAAAAAAAAAAAAAGATATTGATTAACTATTTCTATCGCGTCTATACAGCACTCGTGGTAAAAATTTGTTCAATGTGAATCGATCTTGCCGGCGGTTTTTGTTCATGGCACATTTGTTGATGATGATAGATACTTTTTTCGTACATATACTAAAGTTTTTTTTTCTTTCTTATGGAAACGGAGTTTTCTCTGCCAATCAATTGAAAAACGTTTGATCATCTCAATTATGAGGTGCTCGTGTTGAAATGAATGGAACATTTCACGGTGCTCCAATTATGGAACTAGACCTACTTTGGTTGTTGGAAAACTGACAATTAGAAAAGCTAGAATCGGTAGGTAATATAACAAGTTTGTAATAACGTGTTGAAAATATATGTCAATTTAATTGAAGGCGAGAGGTTTTTCCTGGAGACCCAGGATGTAGTGAGGACTTGGTCAAATGATTAAAGCAAATAGAAATTGATTGGAAAGCGAGCGAAAAAGAAAAAAAAAACCTTCGATAAAATACGTAGAATCGGGGAAATTTATTTAAACAAATATTACAAACGAGGTGTAATTTAATTCTGTTTGCACATCAAGAATTCTGATTACGAATACAAGCGTCTTTATTTTATATTCTCCGATTCTATATTGGAGCAGGAAACTGGCAAAGAATTTTCCATTATTCTTCGGGATCTTTCGCACGTCAAATTTCCGCAGAAGTCGTCAGGCGTTTCCCTTTTTTTCCCCCCCATTTCTACACAGGCATGTATATAAGTCTCGTTTTTTTTTTTGTACATAGGTATATAACCGTATTTTCCCGTTTCGTACACTTTATTTTTCTTCTTTCGAATTTTATTTCCGATTTTACGTTTTCCTTCTTCTCTTTCCTCTTTGTACTCTTCGTATAAATATACCCCGGGGCCGAACCTGCAGCACCCGAACGCTTCGTATATATGTATACCGTCTCGGGACCTTTTTCACGCCAATCTTTTATTTCCACGTTTCCATTTACTGCACCAAGGTGTATACCTATATGTCTATACCTACCTACTGAATGCAGAAAACTGTATGCCCAGGGTATGTAAATCGCGGGTCCATTGGCAGAAGGGGGTGAAATCTTTGTTTTCGCATCTGCTGTCGAAATGGGAACAACGCGTGAATTGATCGATATCAAAAAATTTGTCAAGTGAAGACAGAAGCTTGTGCATTAGGCAGATACGACCTCAGAGCTTTTTTATCTTGTGCTTTTTTTTCAAATTTCTGAATGGTAAAAATTCGTGAATCCATGAATTTTTCTATCATTTCAAACGAGATTGTTCAATTCGTATACAGACAACAGTCGAGTCGCGTACCGAAAATTTGGCATTCAAAATGGCTAACGGTATAGATTCGCTGGTTTTTGTCTCAACATCATTTTTCGTATCAAAATACCTTACATTGATGAAATTTGGCAAACAACTAATTTTTTCATCGTTTTCGAAATTGTTTTTTTTTTTTTTCGAATCCTTTGAGATATCGAAAATCCGATACCAAAGATTCTCTATTGTGACCCATAAGGTATGTGCAAAGATTCGAAGAAATCCACCACTCTCAAAGTTCAAAATCGTCGGAAGAGATACCATAAGTCTCACGAATTGTCCAAATGTGTGAAAAATATGTCAAATTGCCTTCTTCGAACGAGGGCTTTGATAGACTGCCATGGAATTCTTAAGACTTCCAACGAATTTAAAAGACTTTCAAAGAATTAAAGAGATTTCAAAAAAAAAAAAAATTCGATTCTCGAAGAGTTCCGGAGAATTCCAAAGAATTTGAAAAAATTCAAAAGATTTCCAGAGAGACAAACGGGTAACTACTATCAGGCATTCCGTGACTTTAAACC
This sequence comes from Ametastegia equiseti, assembly GCA_963989295.1. Classification (NCBI taxonomy): domain Eukaryota; kingdom Metazoa; phylum Arthropoda; class Insecta; order Hymenoptera; family Tenthredinidae; genus Ametastegia; species Ametastegia equiseti. Next base: position 21,181,446 of record OZ022389.1, on the reverse strand, counting down.
GACTGCTCTTGACTTCCAGAAATTTTCAGTGACTTCCAAAACTTTTAAGATTTCCATAATGATTAATTGACTTCCAAAGACTTCAAGCTCGATTTCAAGTGACTTCAAATGTCAGTGTACAGATAACTACCGACGTGAATAAACCCCGCACGGTTCACGATGAATATGTATAGGTACAGCTCAGCACCGGCATATATATCTCTCTGTCGTCTAGTAGGTGAGAGCAAATATGTGACATCGCGTATTCTGGATGTCCCCATGATTGCATTTCCCGAGAATCTCTCTCGGGGTCCACCCCTCGAGGGTGCGAATCTAGTTTACGTTTAGGTTGGTTAAGGTGCGGTCGGTACCTACTCGAGCTCTTTTTCTTATATGCATACGGATCGTTGATTCTGTGTACGTCGCTTGTACAAACATCGCTTTATCCAAATACGACAACGATGACATTATGCGACACGAAACTTCGTCCCTCTACATATGTGTATACATTATCCGACAGTAAATCTTTCTCAATACCGATTACCTACGTGTAATAATTCTTCCTTTTTTCTTTTCTCTCTCTTTTTCTCCGTGTCTTTCTCTTTCTCTCTCTCTCTCTTCTCCGAACGTAAATTTGTATTATTTTCATGTTTTTTCTCTTCATTTCTTCTTTTCTACGACTGTCTTGCACATTCCACAAAGATTACGCACTCTTTACGTAGGTATAAAATACTCGCGCTTATATAGCGAGAGAGACGCGAGAAGCGCGCGCGATCTGGCGTCGCGTCGTCGGCCATTCATTCCAACACGCTATATAGCGGATTACGTAAGATGAAAATAAACACATGTGATAAAACCTGTTTCTTCACGATTGTACAATTTCGTTTTTTCGGGCTATTTTTATTTCATTTTATTTTTTCAATATTAAAATTTTTTTTCTTAATTTTTTTCTTCCTCGACATTATTGGATCCTCATACGTGTATACGCTTTTTGACCAGCCTGTCTTTCACAATTGCATAAGAGATTGATCGTGTATATATACAGGGTGAGTTTTCTCCGGGGTTCTGAGAGGGTGTGGCCTAAATTGGTTGAGGCTCCGCCTTTTTCTATTTATACTTGTTATTATCGAAATATTATTTCTCGCCCACTGTCAGTTATTGCTTACTGGGCTCTAGCGCAGACTTGTGTGTATCGATGCAGAAGGTGGTCAGTTCGCACACCTAATGTGATACTACCCGAATGAATCAATATTATTAAGGGCTTATTGTAGGTGTCATTGCTTTCGTTACACTATCATCATAATATAATATGCGATTAAACTGTTTGTTGACTTGATCTAGATCGCCCAGAATAATCGGTAGATTTGGGAATAAAGGTATCTCAACAGGAATAGAGATTATTTTCTTGACAATAACAGGTATGAATAGAAGAAGGTGGAGCCTCGATCAATTTAGGCCACACCCTCTCAGAACCCCGGAGAAAACTCACCCTGTATATACGTATAGTATATACTATATATATATATATCCACGTACATACAGATATATTATATACATCATATTACTGACCGTTTATCTCGAATCAATACATGTAATTACCATTGATTAGATTACGAACTGTATACTCACGTTAGAGACGTCAGGGAGCAGCGAAATCTTCAGCTAACATAATACGCTCGATCGATGTTGACGATCCGTTAATGTATTTGTCAGTGAAACTATAGAAAATTCCATAAAATAACAATAACGATATACCAATAATAACGATCACACACACCTATGTGAAGTATACCTGAAAAATTTGGAGCAGTTCTGACAGCACCTGTACAGGTAAGAATACTCACGTCGTTTATAATCATGGAATGAACAAGTATAGTAGATGACAGATCAATACTGTAATGGAAAAGTAGATATATAGATACTTATGTATGTACATACATGTAGTATATGTATATAGGCAAGTATGACTATAGGTATCACGTATGTGATATGTAGGTAGAAAGATACACGGTCAGATACAAATATACACACGTGTACATACGATTAATTTGCTGGGTCACGTAACGAAACCCTTGTGAAGCAATATATATGGATGATTTTAATCAAAAAATGGGATCTAAAAATTTTGAAACGGTAGAACAAATACGCACAAAAGAAGAAATAAGAATAATAATAATAATGAATGCTAATTCGCGCACAATTATGTTGAATGTATATTTGACTCGTTGTATTATAGGTATATATTCGCCTGAAAGCAATTTCCAGGCAGTGACATTACCATTATACATAAAAAAACATCAGGTTTCCAGTTGTATCGATTTGGCTAAAATTTTTATACCTTATTATAACTTGTACTCGGATACTAAAGTTACAAAAATTTCTGACCTCAGGCCTTACCGTTTACCTACCGTTTAAAAACGTTATTCAATTTAATCTCCGATGAGTTTATTTTGCAATGGAATTGTTGTTGAAATATTTCTCTAAATATTTTTTGTGTGAAATGAGCTTGATCTTTCCGGATGTGAAATCGATTACAATTACGTATTGTTATAGAATATAGATTTTCAATCAACGGAATTGTCCTGCATACGAAGATAGTCTCATTCAAAATTGTTCTTAGAAAATTTCACGTTTCACCCCATCCGTCGAAGAAGGTCGCATTTCTGCGAACTCAAGTTTCCGATCGAAGATGGTCACAATTCAAAATTTTTGGTCGAATGAAAATACAATTATATTCTGTATTATGTTGCCAATATAATATCGACAAGTTGGTTAATTTTTTCACTGAATTATGATGATTTAAAAAAAAAACATCCAACATGATTGATGTGAATGGTCTAGCTGAATCTAGGATAGAAATTGAACTACCTGTTCATCAACAATTTTGCATCATTTCATACTTCCAGAATTTCAACAAAAATTAAAAGAATTTTGTTCATCTGAATGAATGAATTATACACACTCCTAAAAATGGAATCACAAGTGTTACTTTTTTTCGACGGGAATTATAGAAATGTGGCTTTTTTCGACTGTAGTCGCGGTTTCAAGGAGTGAATCCTACGCCAAGGGCTTCAAGATTTGGTTATGAGTTTCAGTACCTTATATACCTTTACGTGAATTAAACCGAGTACTGCAAAAAACATACAGCGGTAATTTTTCAGTTTTTGACTCTCCTGTATCTAATATGATACTTAATTATTACCAGAAATCGAAAATCAATTATTCTGTAGTACATGGTCGGTGACCTGCTGTTTTCTATATACCGGTAGGTATACCTACGTCTGCAGTCGACAATATGCAGCATGGCAGATCTCACCAGAGATTTCTATCATCTGATGTCACGACTATACGAGAAGACGAAGTGAGATCACTCCACGATAGATGACACGATAATAACGAAGCTGGGACAGAATGACGTGAAAATCATTGTCGTAGGTTAGAAATTTGCTATTTATAGCGACGATACGTAGTTTTACAATAAATAAATAAATAAAATAGACAAAATTATGAAACTTTTCAGATATTTGTTCAATATAGGTAAATAAAATACGTGAATTACATAATTATTTTGTGATGAAATTTGATAATTATAAGAAGAAGAAAAATACCACAAAAGGTTTTCTCGAGCAATGCCATCACCTAGCAGCCGGCAAATGATGAAGAAAAAAAGAACCGCAACAAGTTGATGAAAAAAATTCGTCTCGATTGACAAAAAAATCCTTCATACTTACGTAAAGATGACAAGTGAAGAAAAACGGTTTCCACCCAAGAGAATATCATCACTATTACAACGTTTTCTTTATTCTTATCTCAAAGTCAGCCTTGTCCCATTTTCACGAGATTCGACCCTATTTTCTACTACGACACCGATGAAGGGCGTGTCAAGTCACTCTAGTCCTCTCCACAATACTCGGCTGTTATTATTAATCGTATAAGATATATAATACTTCGTCCTCGCCCCGGGTATAAGGTATATTGGCTCAATTATTTCCGAGGACCAATTTGTTACGGTAGTTTGAAGACGAGGGTATAAACGGGGGTGGCCAGCCAGGCAGCCACTAGCCACAGTCCATATAGTGGCCACCTTCGAAAGATAAGCATCACCCATCCACTTGCCGTCACGAAACTTGGCAGGACCCATAGCATAGCATAGCATAGCATAGCATAGCCATAGCATATCGCATTATAGGCCATAGAGGGTTACGAAGTCGGCACACGCCATCGTGCCATGTTTATTAATGCAATGTTCCCCCTCTCTCTGTTTCTACTTTGAGTAATTTTTTTTCCATATTTTTTGTTTGTTTTTTCTCTGATTCATTTTCTGCCTATATACACTCACACATGTCCGTACATATGGGGTGTTCCACGTGAAGTAGAACAGATTTTTACCGAGTGTTTGGAAAAGAATTTTCTTAGGGTCTGCTCGATTTACTTGAAAAAATTACTGAACGTAGTTTCAGAGGTTACGAAATTATGGTTGAACTTGCAGCTTGCCTTTTTGTTTTATTCGTCGGCAATTAATTATAAAAGTTTATTCCTTTTTTTTTTTTTTTTAATAATTAATTGCCAGGAGAAATTTTTCTCTGTACTTAATTGATTGCCACCAGCAAATAAAAAAAAAGCAAGCTAAAAATTTTACCATTCTTTGGTAACATCTTGAACTACGTTCAGTAATTTTTCCAAGTCAATTCAGGAGACCCTAAGAAAATTTCTTCAGTAGGGCCCCAAAAAGAAATATAAAATGAATTACGTCCTATAAGTATGGAAAAGTGTTTGCGTGATGGTAAAAGGAAGAAGATACTAGACGAGCGATAGATTCGCAGACCCTCGGCAAAAAATCCAGTCCCACTTCACGTGGAAGTTGGAAGACCCCATGTACAGGTGTATTATACTTGTATACCTTCTATGAAATACACGAAGAGAGAGAGAGCCGAGCGGGAGATTGAGCGAAGGGCCATTATTTTAACAGGCGGTTAAATTGCTTTTGACTGAGAATCAAATGAATTACCATAAATATTAGAACGTCACGCGTAACGTCAAGCCCGAGGAAAAATGAGATTCTGGTGATCCGTATCTTTGGAATAACCCAGGCACAGGCACAAACACAGGCATTGTGGTGCGTTTCTCACCAAGTTGCCGAATATTCGCGTTACCATGGCAATACTCTCTGCTGAAAGACTTGGTAATGCGATGCAATATTCGTATATGTACATACATATATATCCGTATACATACATATATACCTATCCCACGATGTGGATTCCTCTAGCTATACCCTCAACCCCATTGCTACGCCGACCCCATTTTCATTGATGGAATTTCGGCTGCGCTGAACGAAACTGCAAATGATCGCGTGTGTTTTACTCGTATGTACGTTAAAGAACCGAGAAAAATTGATAGGATACGATGCCGGCTTATATTCAGAAAAAGTACCATTTATTTTCATTTTTTTTTTTTTTTTTTTTTTTTTTTTACCGATGAACCAATTCGAGGAATAGATTACTTCTTGCAGATTCTTCAATTAAGATGATATAGTAGTAGAGATCACTTCTAATCTAACCCAGCTAACATAAAAAATATGACTTTTACTGGAATCCTATCAGTTTTGTTTTTTCTTTCTTTGACAAAGTGACATATTTTGAAACTTTCTGCCAAAAAACCGAATCCACTCGAAGAGGGTTCGTTCCAGATGGAATGTCAGTTAGAGTCAGATTTCTTATGTTAGCTATAGGTTAGGTTCAAATCGACATGAGGGGCAATTTTTGAACGATTGGTGTTGTTGCGAGAATTGATGGGAATTGGCGATTGGGTGGCTGAAAAGTTCGAGTTTCGTGTATTTTGCTAGTTTATTGTATTTTCAGACTATGGAATTGAAAGAATGGTTCGAAATTGTGCAAGATGTACTACTTTCAGCAGGCATAACACGATTTTTCACTATTTATTGCAGGAACTAGGATATATCCAACTCTGTAACTAAACTTCATGAGTCACATATCAAAGAAGTGCTCTGAATGGATAGAAATACGAAGAACGTGCTGAAAACAGTGTTTCTAGTAAATCACCATGGTTAGATAAAAAGTTTTCAGCCTCTATGGTACCGACCTGTGTGCCGAGTCCGAAAATACCTGGTTTTTCTGTTTCGGATAAATGACGGCGTAAAAATTATTCAAAAAACCTACTACTCGTTAGCTACTAGAGATACAGTATAAGTTGCACAATTTCCAAAGTTTTTCTCCAGTTCCAGAGTCTGGAAATATGGTAGATGAAACTATTACTATCTGGCCACATGATCGGCAACGCCATACAAAATCAATCGTTATAATGTATTCAGAACACAAAGAAGAAAGCGATGTTTTCAGAGTTTAGACATTATGTAGGCTTTACAAAACGTGGCGAAAAATTCAGAAACATACAAAACAAGTTCAATGCTTCTGACTTGTTCAAGTATCTACTTAAAGGAACCAGTTTATCTCTGACTCATGTGGTAAAACTGTTGTTTTCTCAAATATTGTTTATGTGTACATACGTAGACGAACGAGTAGTTTTCCGGTTTCTTTAGCCATCTCGCAGCAATGTCGCAGATCATGGGTATACACTCGCAGGTTTTACGTGTATAAAGGTACAGGTATACGATAATTGCACTTAACTACGTTCATTGTTGAGTATCTTTCGTGACTATCCGTCACGGAATTCTGGACAGAAACGAGTTCTGCGGCAGTGACAGCTGCCGTTATTATATTGTCTTGGTTTGTTTCCTTGTCAATTGACATCGGTGGAATAACGGTAGGTACTTCCACTATTTGTTTGTTTTTTTTTTTCTCTCTACCCTTTTAACAAGCCGTTACGCTTAATTACCGCCAATGTATCAAAGAGGCGGTTTCAAAATTATTCTCGTTAAAATCACGGCTCTATACCTATCATTAAAGAACTAATTTACAAATGAATAACACTGAAAATGAACAATCAGGTAAACGGGCTGACCACGATGGGCCAGTGCTAAAACTTTCCACGCAGATCTTTTAAGTTTGAACAATACGAAACTGATGCATCGATCCATTTCATAATCCAGTAATTTCTAAGTCGGAGCGGATGCTATCGATGAAGATGAAAATCATAAAAATCTGTTGATTTGTTCTGGAGATATGACGAATTGAAGATTTGTAAAATTTTGTTGGCTCAATTACTCAAAAACTAGTCGACCGATTGAATCGAAAATCTAATCAGCTATGAGTTACTAAAAACGGAATGGTTTAAGACGAAAATCATAGAAATCCATCGATTTTTTCTCAAGATATCATCGGACATAAAATTCATCCCACACCCAGAAGTCCATTGAAAAATAGTCGCAGCTGATTTTCTGGACCTCAAGACGCAGAGATCTGACGAAAGCTCAACTTCTCATTTTCGGGGTGATTATGAAATCGTCATCTATTTCCAGAAGCAGCAAGTTAGAAAAAGAGAAACACTAAAATTGGCACTACATAATTCTCATCTGACTCTATATGAAACGTAAGACTTGACCTGAAATCTTGTCGACCTTATTCATTCAGCAAGAGCTGCACGGTATCATATCTGATAGTATCGTTGCATGCAGTATGTGTGCCTACTCAAATCGTGAGTTACTTATAAAAAGAAGTATACTACATAATATAGCAAAATATTAATCGATTACAGATTCAATAAGATATGAATGAAAAGAGTTGAGAACCGCGATGCGGTGACCGACATATTTATTCTAGATTGCAGATTCCATTCAAAGTATGTACATTATATGTATACCAACGAAGCTGGGAAGGTCAAGTATACGATTCTACGGCTTCAAGAAATCAGTTGACCGCGGTGGCCATTTTGAAGCCAATATTGTAGTTGCAGGTATAAAATATAAGTATTAATCGTGAAAATGGTTTCCTCATCTCACCAATCGTAAGATGTACAATGAGGAATATCACTAGGTACTACCATGGCACCTACTAGGCGCAAGGGAAGAGAAAGAGCGAGTATGTAATTACCACCGATCAGTATTTCCACTTTCAAAGACATCGTGAAGCCATTAGCACCGCACATCCGAATCCCATTGGCAAAGTGCAACGCTCTCTCGAACTCTAAAGTATAGAATCTACATGTATATACCCGCGTTCTCTATAGTCTCTAACGACGGCAATCCGCAGTCACGAATTTGCAACTTTCTATATAGTCTGGGATCGATTTCGTAGCCTGAAGATGTACCTGCATCCAAGACGAATACCTGGACAAAGACAGAACGGGGTTAGATGAGGCACGATCGTAGTTTTGAAAAATTTGGAGAAATAAAATAAAGTACTAACTTATTCAAATCTTGTCCAGTTTCGACAATTGTTACTGTGGGAAACTATGTCATCTGAAGCCTTGAATCGTTGCTATTGCAATTTTTCATTATCTCACTTCGAGTAATATTTAACAAATTCTGAGTGCAAGTGAATTTTATTGAACGGAAATGGTAGTGAATCATTTTTGGGTCATGTTTGACTTCTCCGCATCGTCGAAAACGCAGAATTAGGTTTCTGAAAATATACCTACATCAATGTCAGATCTGCACTATTGTGATTCTGACAACACCCTGACATGAAGATTCGATTTCCATACTTCAACTTCAAAGTTATACAATAATTGAGAGCACATTTATGAGTGAAAATGAATAATCGCTGCCCCTGAATGGTTAAACTACACTGAGGGGAAAAAGTCGTCGAATCAAAGAAATGTTTTTCAGATTTGACTATACATCGATAACTCGAATGATTTATATTCGGATAAAAACTAATAATGTGAGCTAGTTGATGGAACGAGACGAGAAAATCTTGGTCCGTTAAGTCGTAAACGAGTAAACGAAACAGTCGTAAAGGCAAATCAGTAATGAGAAAACGGTGTACATACATATTCAAGGTACAAAACTAGAACATGTAATTTTACGTACATCGTAGGTACGTACATACCTATATAGTAATTCACTGTCAAATCTCGGGTGGTTGTTTTGTTGCAAGAGAATCAACAAATTGCCGAAGCTCCAGGAAAACCTGATAATAATATTCGTAATTACGCACAGATCTGTACTTGCATGGAGTTTATTGCCGCATTATGAGATGCGATGAACTAAATCGCACTTTGAAATAACGCTGTAAAACCGACACGATGACAGGTAAAATCAAACATATTTCTGCAGATACACGTACCTGTACCCCCAGAATCCATATACATACATTTTCCTTGGTCGGTAGGTAATTTTTTTCACGTTAGGATCACGATGATGAAGATCGTGGAAGATTAGATGATTCCTTTGATCAAAATACGACGAAAGATGCGAGAAATTCAAACGTCCAATATTCGCCAATCCAGAATTGCATCTCATCGATCATTGCCAATCATTTTGAAGACTGAAGAAGTTTCATTTCTCGTTTGTTCGCGTGTAATAACTAATGAGTCATAATCATTTATTGTACCAAATGATTTAGGTATACTGACCAAATATTCGGTTGAATTTCGACATCACGATCAACTTTCTTTATCTCTTTCCGATGAATTTGCAGTTCTTTATTACGAGAGAGGTATAATTGCAATACGGACCAATCCATTCATAAATAATTGCCATTGCGTAATCTGGATACCTAAATGAAGTAGTACCTATAGCTATAATATAAACGAAAGTAGAAGTGATATCCTGCGTCCTGCCGGTAACAATTTCCTCGACGGCAACCTTTCGCACCCCAGGAGGTGGGTAGGTATATCAAATGACTAAACTCATCATCGTCCGCTCGTAATATCCCCAGCTGTTTGCTCTGTAGGCCATCAAGGGGTTGAAACAACTTAGTTTGTCGAGATAATTAATCTCGCCGTGGCGGGAGATCGCGAGGGTTTAGAACAAGAGAGGCTCAGGGTCAAGGTCACGCAAGGTACCGCAAGGTCTTCCGTTCAAGCCAAACGCGGAGAGAAAAAAATTCACCAAGAATTCTACCTCTTTCAAAAATTCTACAAAGACATTTTCAAAGGAGCGGAATCTGGTCCGCGAAATAATTTTCTCTCAATTTATCACATTTTTGGATGGACCAATTTTTTTAATTATCTTTTTTTTTCTAGATACTTATGGCTGTGCAAAAATATCAATAGGCAACTTCACCTGATGATCAATTTTATATCCGACGATATCTCAAAAACGAATCGACGGATTTCGATGATTTCGGTTTCAATCGATGCAGTTTTTCGCAACTCAGAGCTTATCAGATTTTAGGTTTAATCAGTCGACTAGTTTTTGGGTAATTGAGCAACCAAAATCTTACAAAATAAATTTTCAACAGTTATCTCGAGAACGAATCAACGGATTTTTATGATTTTGATCTCCATCGAAAACATTCGCTCCAACAATTGGAACTGACTCAATTTTGAAATGGATCGATGCAGAGGTTTTGTATCGTTCGAACTTGAAAGATTTTACTGCTTGTTTCTTTCTTCCTTTTCTCTTCGCCAATAAAAATTTTCCGTGTTTTCCCTGATTATGAAAGCGTTAGTTAATTTTTCCCTTTTCATTCCTATTTTCTTTTCCAATGAAAATCCGAAGTGATTCACGTCACATATCTATATAGTAAATAATGATAATTGAAAACGGTGCTATATAAACTTGTACCTATAAAATACACATATATGCGGCGGCGGGCGTTAGACAGAAGATTATAATATTGAAGAAGCGGTTCTCTCGCAACATCTCATATAATCTTACTTCTCAGGCAAGTTGTAGATTCGTTTGCTCGTTGGTAACCAGCAACTAGCGGCAGTGTGTCCTAAGGTGCCGTTACATCTGGCGTCCCTGAAGAACCTGTCGGAGAGAAAATACGTGCCTCGGCATGTTAAGCCTGCCCAAGTTTATCTCTTTTTCGTTTCTTCTTTCACAGAGTTTCAAAGTCAACGGGTATAGTACCTTATCAAAATTTTTCATCTCTTAATTGAACTTTTTTCTCATTCAATGAACCTAATGAAGAGTTTCCTCTCACTTCAACGATCCCCCGCTTTATATTCTTGACTTTTTACTCCCCACACCCCACTCCCAGGAAAAATGAAGGTTTTTTTTTTTTTTTTGTTTTTTACCTAACTTTCCTTAAGTAAAAAAAATTATCAGGACAATTCTATTGCAAAGAGCAATCCCTTTCGAGTATTTTCAGACATCGCGGATCATAGCCCGATCATTAGTTCAGATTTCGTGACAGTTTGAACGTATAACTTTGTCAACTAATTCGAACTGTGAGCAAAAATTTTTCTCTTTATTTATATTTTATTTTATTAGAAATAGATACTTGGCCTCGGTATCAAAACTTTCAGAAAGATCGGTTGCTTGACACGGTGAGCTAAATAGAATTTGAATAATTGAAAAATGTCCAGAAGAGAATGGTGTTGAAAAATCGTGAAGATATCACTTTTTTTCCGATGTTTCTGTAATAAAACATTCACAATTTATAAAAGAAATTTTCCAATGAAATCCTGGTTCAATTACCATCTCAATCAACTGTTTCCTATAAGATTTCAGGAACAAAACAAACTACCTTATAGCCATAATAGTTTTGTAAAAAATAGTACCGAAAGACTTTTGATTGCAATTCGAATTGGCCGCAAGTTACATTTAACTTGTAATGAAATTCGGATGATTAATCGAATCATCATGACTTGGGGCATCTCAATTACTCGAGAAAAATTGTTCTTCAAGAAAAGATGAGTTTGATGATTGATCCATCGGACGAAATGTGAAAAAAACCAAAAATATATAAAAATTAAATAGTTGCAAAGTTCGTGGATTTGTTTGCCATATTTCGGCGGCATTTTACATGGAGGGTACCTTTTCCTGTAAGGTGAACCGATAACAGTGCATAACCCAGGGGATCAGTCTGAAGAAGAGGATACAATATAATTTCATAAGAGTGACGACAAAGCGTTCGAAGTGTAACGTGTAACTTCTCGCCAATTTCATTTCACTCTTGATAAAATTGCGTCAGTAAAAGGCGGTAATATCAGCAAAGGCATGCGAGAAGGAGCTGTCGCCGTTTGCTACACGTGTAAGAAGTGTGATTTATAAGGTATATGAGCGGGTCCATGTCATCTCACTCAAAAAAAAACACTCAAATCGCGGATTTTTGCGCCCTTCGAGGAATCTTTAGTACTATGGAAAAAAAAAATAGAAGTTCACGGATTTTGAAAAATTTTCAAAAATGGCGGAGTTACGCGTGTTTGAATTTTTTTGCACTGCTTAGTTTGAAAATTCATATCTCCGAAACCATCAATCGTAGCGCAATGGTCCTGGACTCATTTCACTGACAAAAGAAAGGGCTACCGTTAAAAAAATACATTGGAAACAAAAATTAATTTTTTCAAGTTTTTTTCGCCACTTTTTTCCAAAATTTGGCCGCCATTCCCAAAGGGTACGGTGAATTTCATGGAGACCATTTTTTTTAGATAGCTGCTTCTTTCCCCTTTAATTTCGTAAAAAAAAATTTATGGAGACCTCACCAGGTCCGGAGAAAAAAATTAAAACGTCCGGCCGTGCGTCGCCGCGCGCGCCGTTCCACGGTAGCCGCGCTACTCCGGTAGGCTCGCTGTTTCACGTGCTGTTGAATTTCATTCAATGTTTCGCTATCCACCAGGGTTATCCTTTCTAGGAAAATAGTTATTCAACTACTTTAGACTCCCAGAATATTTTCACTGGTTATTTCCGCTCGGAATTATACCTGTTCCGAAAATTTCTCCGCGGTTATGGTTCCTTGAACACACCTGTGCTGCAATGCAATGAAAAGGGCCGATGTTTTGAGTGAAATTGCGCTCGATGGCGCTTAGTTGGACACGCCTGTTGAATATTAATTCTTAACTTTCACATGTTCAAAATTTTCTGATGCGGAAAATAATTTCGTTTTGATGAATTTATCAGAAATTGGAATGACTGCATGTAATTTCAGAGTACCGCGAACCGTCAAAGCTTCATCAAATCGATTTTGTAAAATAGCCTCTTCTGCTGTATGTTCTGCAGACGTGCAGTAGGCAAAAGATATGCTTTTGAAATAAGAGCATGCCCAATTATACAAATCCAGCGGTGTTTGAATGGGATCTGAATTACCAATCAATTGTAAACTCGCCCGTGAAGCTAAGCAATTCCAAAAAAAATTGATTGACTTCATGAAAGAGAAGTTTCAAGGTTCGATTCCCATAAACAAAATAATTTATTTCTCAGATGGAGCAGCTTCCCAGTATAAAAATAAAAAGAATTTCATTAATATAACACATCACTCCGAAGACTTTGGATGTCAAGCTGAGTGGCATTTTTTTGCGACATCACATGGCAAAGGGCCATGTGATGGGGTAGGTGGAACTGTTAAAAGATTAGCTTCACGGGCGAGTTTACAATTGATTGGTAATTCAGATCCCATTCAAACACCGCTGGATTTGTATAATTGGGCATGCTCTTATTTCAAAAGCATATCTTTTGCCTACTGCACGTCTGCAGAACATACAGCAGAAGAGGCTATTTTACAAAATCGATTTGATGAAGCTTTGACGGTTCGCGGTACTCTGAAATTACATGCAGTCATTCCAATTTCTGATAAATTCATCAAAACGAAATTATTTTCCGCATCAGAAAATTTTGAACATGTGAAAGTTAAGAATTAATATTCAACAGGCGTGTCCAACTAAGCGCCATCGAGCGCAATTTCACTCAAAACATCGGCCCTTTTCATTGCATTGCAGCACAGGTGTGTTCAAGGAACCATAACCGCGGAGAAATTTTCGGAACAGGTATAATTCCGAGCGGAAATAACCAGTGAAAATATTCTGGGAGTCTAAAGTAGTTGAATAACTATTTTCCTAGAAAGGATAACCCTGGTGGATAGCGAAACATTGAATGAAATTCAACAGCACGTGAAACAGCGAGCCTACCGGAGTAGCGCGGCTACCGTGGAACGGCGCGCGCGGCGACGCACGGCCGGACGTTTTAATTTTTTTCTCCGGACCTGGTGAGGTCTCCATAAATTTTTTTTTACGAAATTAAAGGGGAAAGAAGCAGCTATCTAAAAAAAATGGTCTCCATGAAATTCACCGTACCCTTTGGGAATGGCGGCCAAATTTTGGAAAAAAGTGGCGAAAAAAACTTGAAAAAATTAATTTTTGTTTCCAATGTATTTTTTTAACGGTAGCCCTTTCTTTTGTCAGTGAAATGAGTCCAGGACCATTGCGCTACGATTGATGGTTTCGGAGATATGAATTTTCAAACTAAGCAGTGCAAAAAAATTCAAACACCCGTAACTCCGCCATTTTTGAAAATTTTTCAAAATCCGTGAACTTCTATTTTTTTTTTCCATAGTACTAAAGATTCCTCGAAGGGCGCAAAAATCCGCGATTTGAGTGTTTTTTTTTTGAGTGAGATGACATGGACCCGCTCATATAATATATAAAGAGGATAGAGTTTTATATATGCCGGTGAAAGGGAATACAGACGATAATACGCCTTCCTTCGTTGGCTGATTCGACGTTCTGCGTTCTACGTGTAGGAATAACAACCAGGCAAAAAAAAAAAAACAAAAAAAAAAACGCAAGCATGAAAGCTTTGGGTGGGCTTTAGTCGCGTTTTTGCACAGGATCCTTAATAAGGAAGCGGACTTTCCGTAACGTTCAAAAGATCTCTTTTATGAGCCAAATACTTAAACCCATTTATTTCGCACTTTTTCTTCCCTTTTCTTTTTTTTCTTTTTTTTTCTCCGTTTTGCACAAGTCCGTACAACGAGCCCGCGAGCTTTAACACTCGTTTTATGACTGTCGTACAATATTATACCTCAGTAAGATTATATACAACCGGAGATTATGAATCCAGAGATTCGTCATTCGCAATATTATATTATACTATATTGCACACTTTGCGGAATGTTTTCATTGACAGACGAAGAGAGATTACGAAATATCTCGGTGACTAACGATAATAAAAAATTTGTCACAATATACTCGGCAGGAAAGTGACGCGATATATATATAACGACTAATATTTTTACACGTCATTCTTTGGATTCTCCATTAGTGCGTGTTATACTTCGGGGAATAACTTTTGCAGCGAAATAAAAGCACATTTTCATTTTATTTTTGTTATTTCTCTCGATGACTAACTCACGAATTGAAAAGTTTTGCGACAAGCTCTTTTGAGGAGACGAGCATGTCGCGTTTGGAGAAATCAAACGTAGTCCAAAGTTAATTTCTTTTTCTGCCAAAGTTCGTTCGCTGCCTACCGTTGCAGACGCATGGTTAGTCCAATTTAACGTCTATGGGATCGAGATTCTTCATATAAAACGTAACGTCACCCATTGAACGTGAGAAATTGAATTTGAAAGATTGTCGTAGTGAATACGGTCAATTTTCCATATATGGAACGATTCTATTTCACGTATTTGCAAATGACTTATATATACGACTATAACGTACGGTCAAGTAATTTCCCCAAAAATGTTCTATTTTCTCCTATTACTATGCTCTTTTTGTTCCCAACTATTAAACAAGTCAAAATTATAAAAAGGAAATCAATTATTTTTCTACCAAAAACTCATGGTGTACATGAGGATAAGGTTTTTCCACGTCATCATCCGTATTTTGAATCATGTATTGCAAATTTCAGTCTAACAGTGCGATACGGTGTGGATACAAAAAATATCAGGAGCAGCGGTGAACCAATCTTGGAATTTTTAGTCCTCAATAAATTGTTCATCAGAGATGCAGTTATCAGACGAGCGCATCACTTTTTGTGAAAACCTATTTTTAATCGGGATAATGGATAGAGAGTCAAAAAAATTGATCATGTAAAAGAAATGAATCAAAAGAATTGCATAACTCAGGGTAACTTTTGTGATACCAAATAGTTTTATGTTCATCTGATAGAGGCATCCCTGGATGAACAATTGAGGACCAAAAATTCCAAGATTGGAGTCCTCATTCTTCACGACGACCGTGTGTTTTTATATTCTTCTATCTTCTGCAACGTAACCACTCACGTTATACTATAATTAATAATAAATAATGTAAAATATGGATGATGAGGGTAAAACCATCCTCAAATACCATGATTTTCTTAGGATTGTATCAGAGAGCTCAAGTGGAATAGCAAAAATTTGATTTCTTCCCCAGAATGTAAACCTATTTAAAGGTGTACATGTATCATGTATCATGTATCATGTTTAATAGCAAATTGACGGCAGAAAAACTTGTCCGCAACTAGTTTCGCGAGTTCATATCATGCATTAGGATTCCGTTACACGATGACGAGCAGTGGTACCTAGTTTTAAATGACGAGAAAAATCGCTGAGTGTAGGTAGATAGCCAAGTACGTAGGTAGGTTAAGGTAGGTAGGTAGGTAGGTAGGTAGGTAGGTAGATAGATAGAATAGATAGGTAGTAGGTACACCTGGAAATGAAACACAATGGTGCATTGTCTGCAGCACTGCGAACAGTTGGACTACGGATGTACATACCCAGCGTTGTCAATAGGTCTATTCGTCGTTCGATTCTGCTTAATTCCTGTATGACTATATACATACGAATACGAGCCTCGCCTCTGGTTGCCTCAAAAGTAACCTACTGCTGACGGCTGGTGTAATATGAAATACTTCACGTACCTAACGTACATACACGTGTGCTCTAAAAATGCAACACGTTAAAAAAAAAAAAAATCAACAAATTAACAACTGAAAATGATATGCAGCGAATTGCGTCTAACCCCTTGACTGTCACACACATATGGGCAGAAAAAATTCGTGCACACTTTTGTGTCATGACACATATGATGGGCATTTGTAAGAAAACATGTTCTTACTACATCGATTTGACTGTAATTTGTTGTTGAATCATCGTTTTTGAGATCGCTGAATCCGAATCTGGAGTCGGAAATTTTACCAACACAAAAGTGGCACGAAAATCTAATTTTCGGCTAACTACAAAGGTGTTAAGATTACTATACATTATTCCAACCAGAAAATGTAGGATTATACTTATCATGAAATTCTTCACAAACTGATGTGTAGACATACTTATGTTTATTTTTACTAACTATTACGTTTGATCAATACATTTTCTTATACCTTTTCTTGATTTCAAGGGTTTAAAACAACTCGCAGTTACGAAACTTTGTTAATATTAAATTAACATCTTATTCGACCTGTGCGTAATAAATACCCTAGGAACTTATACTATCCGTTATAGTTGAAATATTGATCCATTCGGATTGATATCTTATCGATATGTAGTATACGTACATACTCGTATTGTATATCTGCATGATAAAAATTCATTCGCACTTAACATAGCGTATAGATAAAATGAATATATTGTATATATATACCTCCTCGATGATGAATCACGACGAAAAAATGCGATGAATTCTATACAATAGTACCTATACAACCATATGTATAATATCTGGAATATTATAATATTTCCCAAAAAAATATCTGATCCAATTCAGAGATTGCAAGCTCGCGTGATATTTTCTCGAAAACTAAACTTACCTCACCACAGAGGTGTGATATTGAAAATAGCATCGTAGGTATATGCGAAGGTATATATATATATAATTACATTATGCTCAGCAATTCGACTTGCATATAGTAGAATACAAGTGCTTGGCAAGCAAAATACTGCCAAATGACGAATAATAATAATAATAATAACAATGATAGCTATAATCATAATAATCATAGTAAATGCCGAACAAGATATTTGACGACACTCACCTGCTGACGATGAGATCCGAGTGTATCTTTCGAGTGTAATAAAACATACATAGAGAGGGAAACGAGGTCGATATACTATATGCGTGTTGCAATGTGAAAATATAATATACACGCACGTATACATTTATACGTAAACCTACTTGCTACGACCTTTGGATGTAAGTTACGTTATTCGAAACTTCGACTGAACCCACCCACAGAATAAAAAAAAAGTAAAAAAGAAGAAAAAAGATAAAAAGGAAAACTATTCGTTTAAAGATCAAAGTGTGTTGTATACTGTAAAAAATTTTTGCTGTGTGAACGACATACCATCGAATGCAAAATGCCTACGATGTCGATTTTTAACACCATTCAAAGGCTCTTTGAAATGGCGAAAAAAAAATGCATCTTAATTGATTCTGGATTTTCGAATGAACCACTTGAATTATTCCATCGTGGTCGAAGCCGGCCAATTTTGACATCACTTTCTTCTAAATTACAGTGTACCAGAAATTTTCAAGAGTGAATTAATCAATCGACATACTTGAAATATTCGAGATAATGAGAGCCCAATATAGATTATCCTGTAGAGCGATTGACTCGCGATATACATATCAGACTGCATAATTGAATTCATATGTACATACATACTTACTTACTCATACTCTCTTCATTCACATATTCATGATAATATACGCCTGTACATGGACCGAACTATACATGTTTGTATCAAGGTTTACGTATACGTGAACTTCGAGTATTGATAATAAACGATACGATGATAAATTCGTTCTAATATACCTACAAAGCTTTGTCGGACTCCAAGGTTCTCGGTTTTCAAACATTAAAAACATTGATAAGAATGATAGTAGCGATAACATTTTCAGATATATTCTCGCAACAACTCACGTGCGTTTTTACATCTTATTGTTAGACCAACCCGCGTTAGTGTCAATTCCGAATAAACAATGTGTTATTATGTTTTATCGACCTCAATAAGAAATATATAATGATAACAAAAATTGAACATTTGTCATCATCGAAACTGTATATTATACAAGTTGGAATTCATAAAAAGGAATTCGTCTGATTCTGCAATTTAATTGAAGACTCGGATACAATCTAGCGAAATTATAATATCCAAGAATAGGCTTGACCTTTATCCTCTATGTATTTCACATCGCGTGTATTACTTTCGGTCTAATATTAATTATCTATAAACAATGCATAATCACTTCGTTATTCTAAAAATCAGAACCACCGCTAGACCAATCCTGGAATTCTTGCTCCTCAATTGTGCGTCAGAGATACACCTATGTGGTTATTAAACGTAGAACTTTTTTATGAATCCTTTTTTGATTGAAAAACCGAGAAAAAGGGTAAAAAAAATTCTAGAAAATGGAGAACAAAATCAATAGAAATTTACGTTCGCATACGATATCTTGAAGTTCCGCCGTCGTACCGTAGACAGACCCCTTTTACTACGAACGATTGAGGACCTAGAATTCCAAGATTGGTCCAACGGAGGCTCTGGTTTTTTTTTAAATATTCTCAGAGTACTAAGGTAAGAGAGAAAAAATGGATTTCGTTGTCCAAATTGAAACGCAGTTCAATACATAAATCTGTACTCCCTTGATTATATTCAGCATTATTATTATTACGTACGATCTTCCAGCGATACGTTATTTCAGGAGCGAAAAGTACAGCGTAGCAAAATACAGAGTGGGGATTAAAATTTAGAAAAATTAATACGTCGAATGGTAAATATTTCAATTTTTTGAAATACGAATACCGGAAAAGCGTCAGATAATAGAACATGTTTGGTACTGTAAAGTAAGTGTCCCAATTACTGACACTGCTCTAATTATAATTGACATTCTTCAATGATTCCTATATACCCATGTGCTCTCAAATTATGAAAAGATCAATTCGTATTCTCTGACCCTCCAGCAGTTGATTCGTGTAACGGAAACATTCAGAATTCTTATTATCAATTCAAAATTTAAGAAAAAATACAAATGTCAATAATCGGGTGTTAAAGTGTCAGTAATTGCCTTTCTCCAATACAGCCTTTTCATATTTTGAATAATCGCTATTACTTCACCGCATTCGCATTCATTTTTAGCCATTCGGAATTCTGATCTTTCGATATTTTAACCCTCACCCGAAAATACACATACGTGCGACATAAGCAGAGGTATTTTACTACATATACAGGGTGGTCTTTTTTAATCGCCCCAGGCGAATATCTCGGAAACTGAAAAAGATACGAAAAAAAGTTTGATACAAAACTTGAAGGGTTTCGAGGGGGAAAGATGATGACGGTATGTGTTGACTTGTGGATTCTGCCACTTCCGAGATTTCGCTAGTAACTTCGGATTTTAGATAGGGAACACATATTTTCGATATGAGCAGTTGATAGCCGGAACAAAGACTGATTCAAATACGTGGAGAAAAAAAAATTTGAATTTTTTTTTTTGAATTTTTTTTTTTTTCAACTTTTTTTTTAATTTTTTTTTCTCAAATTTCGTTATTTTTTCTAGCGAGGGTCAGGTGAGGGTGCACGAGTCGGAGTCGAGGGCGCCGAAGGTGCCATCACCATCATCTTACCCGAGTTAGAAATTATCCTCCCCCCTTGTTGTACACCGTACTATTGTTCTCACGTTTTGGAATTTGTCTCCAGGTCTGCTATTGGCTTGATTGACAGAAAATGACAAAATTGGAGAAAAAAATTCGAAAAAAAATTCAAAAAAATAAAAATAAAAATTCAAAAAAAAAAATTCAAAGTTTTTCTTCTCCACGTATTCGAATCAGTCTTTGTTCCGGCTATCAACTGCTCATATCGGAAATATGTGTTCCCTATCTAAAATCGGAAGTTACTAGCGAAATCTCAGAAGTGGCAGAATCCACAAGTCAACACATACCGTCATCATCTTTCCCCCTCAAAACCCTTCAAGTTTTGTATCAAACTTTTTTTCGTATCTTTTTCAGTTTCCGAGATATTCGCCTGGGGCGATTAAAAAAGACCACCCTGTATATATACCTATATGAAAATATTGTAGGTAATCCAAGATTCTCGTAGCCTATATATTCACACGCTCGCAGGCCACTGACGCCGATGTGGCTAATAGGTATTCGTGCGAAGCCATATGATCGGTGTCGAGCAAGGTGGTTAGGGAGGAAGCAGCAGGGAAGCTTTGAAAGCTGGACGGTCGAGAGGGACGAGGAGGGAACAAGGCGACAAGGGGGATGGGGGGGAATTTACCCCCCGCGGATCGATGGAAGCGGGGTAGCAGGTGCCAGCCAACACAAAACCCGGCGTTTTGCTAATCATCGACATATACATTTTCATTTACGGAATGAGTAAAATATATTTTTTTTTTAATTCTCTTTCAGAATTCACTGATATCTTTCCTCGACTTTTATCAAATTATTCATTTTTCTGTTGTTTATATCATTGAAATTTGGGAATCAAGCATAGGAATTCACCCATGAACGCAATTCACGGTTAAAATCGTGGTTTTTTCACCTCAACGAAGAGAGTTTTTTTTAGTTCGACATAATCCCGTCGCGAAAAAAGCGACCGAAGTATGTAAGTATCGACTACATGCAGCTATACGTATATTCAAATCTTTCAGCACGATATTTAACCCGAATAACCTTGAATTACGCATAGTTTTGCACCAAGTTGGTTTGTAAGCAACGCAATCATCACAACTCTCTGGCAGTTGACTGATGATTCATTTTTCACCTTATCGCAAGCCTCAGAGAAGTCAGACGAAAAAAAAAATAACCTCTTGCCAAGTAAACATCGTCGTTCTTATATTGTCAGCCACAGCTGAAATTCATTCTTCGCAGAAAATCTGACAATCAATCTTACGAGGATACGAACTGCCCGCCAGCTGTGCGGTAAGCGTGAAAGATGAGGTTAGGTTAGGTTAAGTTAGGTTAGGTTAGGTTAGGTTAGGTTAGATCGTCGCGTTTGGGGGTCGCGGGGTCAGGGAAGAGAAGAGAATCGAATCGGGGATTGAGTTGGACTTACCTCGTTGAAGGCCATCTTCTTGGTTACGCTACCGGATTCCCGATTCCTACCGGCACCCCCTTGACCCACTCCTTCCGGGTACGAAGGCCTGTTTTAACGAGGTTACCTCCAGCAGCTGATTCGTTATGATCAAGAGGTAAAAGGACGCATCGGTAACACCAGCACCCTCGACACGACCGCCGCACTCGCGAAATAATATTACGAGTAACTTTCCCGGCACTCATACGTCTCGTAACGTACAACTTGTATTGTAAAATGACACGCTGTTTAGAGGATCAACATAGCCTCGATCGAACGATCGATCATCCGTAACATGTGCGAAATTGATGAAAATAAATAGAGGCTAAAAATGTGAAAATAAAATAACACTCGATGAGGCAAAGTTGGCATTCCTCAGGTGGGACGAATACGAAATATTGTGACCGAATATTACTTAATTATTATACACTAATCACACCCATATCACCCGACTATAGCACTCCGTTTTTTCGCCACTTCGTTAGTAATACTATTCTGAAATATCACCTCAATCCACGGGTCGTTCATACATGTCCTTATCACGATTTTTTCGTATATTTATATCCGCAGCAGAGATATCTGCAAACAGAGGAGCGCCATCTCGGTTTCTCAGTCTCACGAAATAACGAGCTGCGCGCGTCACAGCTGCTGCCAGAATGCCACGGCCATATTAGATTAGTTCACAACTTAACCGCTCCATAGCGTTACCGTCAAGCGCTGCTCGTTGCCTTCTCAATTGTCGCTAGCTGTCAAAAGTGCATTTCGTCATTCCGTCCTTCGGCTCGCACCTCAGAAATTAAATAAAGAATGAAAACCCGCTTATCGTTGAGTTGAAAAAATTTCAGACTCGAGATTCGCGCGTTCTGTTTTATCGGAATCTTGAATCATTTCGGAGTCCAAAGCAAAAACAAAGAAAATAGAATGAAATAGGAGGGTCGCCATGTTGGAATTCATCGTTAGTTCGCCCAGTCCGTACGGCGTGGCGCTTGAATGCTTTAACTATGAGAAGAATGTTGAGAAGTAGTCGGGGCGACGTGAGAATTTAGTATTAAACCGAGGTTTTATTTACCGCGTGTCTTTCCGGTTTATTCGAGTGATAATTTAACAGCTCTTATTGATTGTCATTATTAGGATAAATCATCCCGTAATAAAAGTGCGCGAAGTGTGTATTATTCTATCGTTGGTAGTAATAGCTTCTGTTTAGCCTAGGCAAAGGACAAGATAATAGGAATTTAGTGAAAATGGGTAGATCGAGATCGCGAAGTAAATCCCCGAGCACCAGAAGACGACACAAAAGTAAACACTCTCGCAAACGCTCCAAATCTCGCGAGAAACACACGAGTAGTAAATACGCGGAAAAACCAAAAGAGCGAAGTTCTAAATCGAGGTAAATAAAAGTAGCGATCTTAGTATTCGATTTGCTGAATTTGTGTTGTCATACCTCCGACGACAACGAATTAGTGCATAATTTCCCATCAAGAGTCGCCATTTTGTTGTCATTCTCTTTTCACCCTAATCGCATCACTCTTCCTAATTCTAAATATCCTAAATAAACTTACTCCGAAGTCGACCAGACTCCCAATCTCGCCAACTCTCTGTCGCCTAACAATAACCAAACTCGTTACGTAACCTGTCAACAAACCAGGTGCACATGCCTCACTCGCTCATACATTCATATGCATATCGTAATTCGACGATAACAACCTACGCAATAACTTGAAAGAAACGCAATTAGGGGGAGACAGGCACGAAATTGAAAATGAATTTTTTCAAATCGTTCGTTCTACGCCCGAAATATTCCCGTGACTCGATATTTTCATGGTTTGAGACTAGCATTTTGACACATCCATCATAATTATCTCAGATTTAACGGACTCTGCCTCACGCAGATTGATAATGACAATTAAAGAAGTCGCAATCTCCTATCAATTTTCAGGCAATATTTTACGTTGATGTACACTTTCGGAGTAAACTAATAATACGTCAAGGAAAAGTCAGATTTCTACTTATATAAGCATGTAGCATGGTTTTTTGCTTAACTTTGTCAAAATTATTGCTCAAAATGAACAATTTTTCTAGCCGAGAACTGAAGTCATAGAATATCACTAGTTTGTATCGATGATACTTCAATGCAAAATATTCTCTCTGTTAAATCAAAGAATTTCTCGACAAACTTTGCGACTTGGAAATCAAAGCCATGATATTTCAAATGATATCGAAAGATGGGTGAGAATACCTGTGTTTAGATGTAAAAAACTGTGCCAATCAATTTTAATATTTCTTCACCCAGTAGAAGCAAAAATGGCAAAACTAGAGTAAAACATGGAGAATTAATAAATTTTTCCTTAATGCAGCTAAAATTAGGGAGATTTGATTCTTTCAGATCTCAATTGGCTAAAAACGTGTGGAATGAAGAGTTCCCGAAACTCCTCATGAATAATCCCATAAATGAATTTTCAAAACTGACCAATAACCCTTGAGCTGTTGAGTTTTGATTTTTTTAAACTTGGTTACAGAAAAAGGTCACATTCCGCCTCAACCAGCAGCGGCTCAGACGTCTCGGATGACGTCCACATAGTTAGTCATAAAAAACGTTCGTACAGAGATAGAGACAGGAAAATGGACGAGGTTGAACGTCTTGCCGAAATGGAAAGGCAAAGGTGAGATTTCCGTCTTACTCTTTTCTGTGTTTCCATTTATTTGATGTCAAAGTGTTCCTGGGTTTATATTTACCATCTGATTTGCTGCGCCGAATATCGATTAATTTTTCTCAATATCATTGGATCGTCGAAACTCATTCGAAATTCAATTTCTTTTTCAGAATAGTTGAACAAAGATCAAAGTATAATTTTAATCAAAATTGAGAATGAATTTCAGGTATTTTTTATCAAAGCTTAACGGGGTATAGGAATATTGGACCCCTGAAAAGAATTATTTTTTCCTGGGTGGGATGACAGTGAGTATATTTGTTAGAGGGAAAATTAAACCTAAACAAACTAGGAATAAAAAAAATCCTGACAAATATATAGAAATCCGAAGCTATCAAATTGGCACAGGTTTTTTCCAGATTTGTAACTGGCCCGCATTGTGCTAACTGAATTATTGATCTTAGAAAAAAATAAGGTCGTAGCTCAGTAAACTGTATTGGTGTAGTTTCCCTATGAGTCAGTCTCATCAATTTATAAAAATAATTAGCGAAAATATTTCAAAAATTAAAAATGTTCACTTCAATTAAAAAAAAAGGAAATGGTGTTTTTTGTTTGTAAAATCTTTCACGGAATTTTGCCGTTGATGCAACTGAGTCGCACTGTGCACAAAGGTATTATGAAGATCTCGTGAGAATTTCAGCTTTCTAGGTGCCTTGGTTTTTGAGATATCATGCGGGGCCATATCAAAGAATGTACTTCCGCGAAAAAGGGTTTTTCAAAGTTTAAGATGAAATCATTGATAGAATTACTCACGTTTTAGTTAATCATCTATGTTGAGCAATTCCTAGACCATATCATGCACCTTCTGTACTATTTTTCACAAATTTTTCCAATTATTTTATTAAATGAGAGAAAAAATTGATTTTTGAAAATGTCCTTTGTCCTATACCCCGTGAAGCGATAAATAATTGGTGAAAATAATTGAGACACCTTTAAGTTGGGACACAGTTATGTTTATTTGAACACGAGTGAATGTTTTGGTGTAAATATGTTGTTTTTTGTAATTGTGTTATCAGGAAAAAGAGAGAATCGGAAAAAAAGTTAATGAACAAAATCCTCGCCACGAGTGCGGTCGGGTAAGATTATATCTCCAAATCTCACGGTGGTGGTTGAGTGATTCACAAATTTGTTACTTCTCTTAAGTGTGACGCTGTTGCATGCTTGATTCTTATTCAAATTCTATCAGAATTATATTGTTGTACAATTTTCTTTCTTTTTTACACAACTTCTCCGTTATTGTTATACTGTAGTTGTATCCCAGTTGCGACTATCGAAAAATCCATCGCACGCGTGGAATATCAGTTCATTTCATTCGTCACCTTTTCTGAGGATTTAAAAAAGTACACAAACTTCCTCAGCAATTTACGAGGCCCATATGTATTTTCCATCAAACAGTATTTTTGATTAGCTATTTCTTAAAAGTTTCTCATACCTGATTTTTTCCATTAAACTACCTTTAACTGTTGAAAAGTTCTCCCCACTGATACAAATGTTATAGCTGATCAAAGACACTTTTAAAGACGTACAAGAAACTCATATGTGCCTCTGAACGATTTGTTAAAATTCAAATTATGCACAGCAATTGATTTGATATTCAAATTCTGCTGTTTCTTTAGTCAAAGACTATCAAACTGTACGCAATAAATGCTTTTTCAAGCAAACTATACGATACTATTTCGTTTTTTTAACTCCATGAATGATAATGGAAGTACATTTTCCCTAAACATAAATAGTCGGCTTCTAAATCGATCAAATGTTGACATAGATTTATCGTTTCGAGTAGAGAATAGCTGGAATTTTTAAATCTCCGCTACAATTCATTTGAATAAGATCACTAGAATTGTATCAAATCTTGTCTGGCTCAAACCCTGACCAATACCGTATGCCTGTCTGCTCGCAGGCGGCAGCGAGAGGTGGAGCAAAAGATGGTAGAGGAAGAAGCTGCTAAACGGATAGAAGAACTAGTTCAAAAACGTGTCGAAGAAGAGCTGGAAAAACGAAAGGAGGAAATCGAAGCTGAGGTTCAGCGGCGAGTCGAGGAGGCCAAACGGGCTATGGAACGTCAAATGATGGAGGAGATGGAGTGGCGCCAAGCCAAACTTAGGGAAGAGGAGAAACGAAGAGAGGTAAGACCAATCCAGAGAAACATCGGCCGGTATTAGCCCAAACGCTGTCACCTCTCATGCTTTCTTGTTATCATTGTTAGTATTATTTTTACCAACGTTTTCTCTCTTTCAACTTTCAAGAGTCTTTGGATAATTGTTCCGATTTCATTTCATCCTCAAATCTTCAAGTTAACTTATCAGACCCAGTTTTTTTTATCGCTATACCGTAGGATTCGATGTATTGAAATTTCTCTACAGATAACGCTCTGTTGCGTTAGGTATGGGTATTTATAGCAAAGTATGCTATTAGATCAGTGCAGCTGAAGAAGCCTTAAAAAAAAACTGTCGTAGGCATTAGTTATTTAGATAATATCAGGTATACAATTCTATCGGAACGAATTTCATTTCATTTAAGATTTCTTAAGTCTGACTAATGTTCAAGTTGAATACTTGCGATCGAACGACTGTTTTAGTAAAAAGAGTCGCAACAATATTCTATATTTTCATTATTTATCTTCAGAGTATTATTAGTAGCGTTATGAAAATGAATCTGAGAGCAGAGATATTTTTTTACACATAGATATTTATTGAAAACGTTTTCACTGAGAATTCGTAAAGCGTTTTGATTGTTGAATTTTTGGGAAATCGAAAGATGGGAACAACTCTATGCCATGTTCATGATATTTCACGTATGAAATTCATTTGATAAAATAGAATTTCTCAAATACAAACTCAAGGTTTGGCGTGTAACGTCACAGCGTTTGGGCTTGAAGCGTCGTGGTTTTTCAATACGCCATAAAATGGGCAAATGATATATAAACCACGCTGCTTCAACTCTCCGACAACCACTGAGGTAGCGTTGTCCGAGGGGATATGTATTATTTTAACTAATGTAAAGAAACAGTTTACGTAATATGGCATGTGTCAACCATTTATAAACAGTGTACTCTACCTGTATCATGTATATATAAATACGTTTTATTCTTCGCGATCCTAACTGTACATTGTATTTTGAAAAAATTCACTAAATCTACGACCTCAAATAGAGCAATTTTCATTTCATTTCAATATAATTTATCTTATATTCATTCTAATCAGTATATGATTTCCATTCAATTGTTGCTAACTCAGGAACTTATTCCTCACAATATGCAATCGTTCGTTTCCATCTCTTACAAATTACGGAACCCCAAGCCTTTGCGGATATAAATCAATTTGCTTTGCGTAATCACTTCTGGTAACTGACTGACTGAATTTGATCGAAAATCAAGAAAGAGGATACAATTATTGAGTAAAAATGGAATACCGCTAGGCATAAATGGGTCTGAGAATTTTATAAAACTTTTCGACGATAAGAAATATTGAAAAAAAAAAGAATGAAATGTTAACTGCGTAGTTTGTTCGTCGATTTTGTGATTTTTTATAACTTTGTCAGTTCGGTGAAAGTTAATAAATACTTATCTAGTTTATGTCTGCGAACTGTGAACGTCTATGTTGTCGCCTTTTATGGACTCTAAGGAACTATCTCAGTGATTATGAATAATGATCCTCTAAAGTTTGTAATTTATTCATAGACAAGTTTAGTTTAGTACTCAGTATTTCTTTTTTTTTCTCACTCGCAAAGTACAAATAAACTTATATATCCAACAAACTACATCAGGGCAGCTATATTTTTACCCGGGGCAATACGAATTATCGTTCAGAGAGCAATGCGCATATACATTCGTTTTCTGGTATCAAACAATTTCATATTTAGATCGGAAATTCCTTTGCGACTAATAGATTTTGATTTTTATCAATACATCAAGTCTTAAGATATTCTTTTTATCGTCACAATATATGTACAAGTTTGGAATTCCTTCTTATCTTATTTTGATTTTAAAACTACTGTAGACTCAGGAATCAGAATTGATAAGTAATCTTTCATCAATAAATCACATCTTGATTTCAATTACATAGCAGCAAATTAGCTATTATGGTTCTTGACATTGGCTTATCCGATCATATCCTTTATATTATCATCTCGGAATCTAATCACCAGTTAAAATAAATCTTTACAAAGAAAATCTTTAAAATATGTACAGATCAGATCAGCAAACATAAAATTATTGCGTCGAGTGGAATGATTTATTTTAATGCTCCAACATTTTTTCGAGCATTAGTTTATGAATGTCTGAAAACTAAATCGAGTTCGGTTGAGAAAATAATTCTCAAATCAGAGTAGTTTTTTCTGTTGTTTTTTACCATTTCTCTGAGCATAAAGAAACCGTGATAGCCGAAACTTTAACTGTTGCTCCAACTAGAATGTTGAATCGGGTATTTTAGCTATAGGATTATATTATTGCTGAAAATTTCCTGAGAAAATTGGTAACGATGTTCACAGACATATGTACAATATACTATATTATACACACGTTCAGATAAAGGTAATATTATCATAAAATACATAAAATATTAGTGAAACAACGTTTTTAAAACGATGTCTACGTTGGACGGAGAATATTTAACGGGTGAGTGTGGCTAAATGATAGTCGTGATAGCTATCGTAGCAAGATATTGCCTCTTGCAGTTATTTAACGAACAATGAGTTACGGCTTGTAAATATAAGGTCAAACCTTTTTTTCCTCGTATGTGAAAATGGGGGAAAAAATCCGAAGATGGATTTGTCAGAAATGTTCCAGTTCTATTGCTAAAATAGTACAAGTATTTTGCGTGCTTGTCAAATTTGGGAAACAATTATTAGGACGGTTGAGTTAGGCTCTAAAAGACGGAATTAGAATCCCATAGCAACGTAGCGTGACCTAGCGATATATAGGTCGCCTTCCTAACTGAACTACCAACAGAAGATGCCCGGTATTTTACTCACTGCCCAGTGATTGTTGATGAAGAAGGCATCCCCTACGTGCTGGCGTGAGCTTCACTCAGGTATTATCCAATTTATATATTCATAATTCATTATATATATACCAATATATATTATTAAAATTATCGTTTTATTATCAAACATTATCCCCAATCACCGTTTTCATTAATAGGAACCACGTTATACCTATATACTACTACTCGTATGCATAAAACAATATAAATTTTCATGTTATTCACTCTCATAGGCAGGTGTATATACAGTATCAGTGGTCGCGACTAATCGGCCGAGCGGTCATCTGTACCCATCGACTGTTATCTTCAATTTTCACATTTCTTTATTGGTGAAAAAAAAAATTCTAGGCCTATGGATCCAACGCATGTCGCAAGGACAGGCACACAACGGTCTTGCCGCTCGGCCAATTATTTTGATTTTGACAAAAAAAAAAAAAAAAAAAAGCAAGTTATTACGATCCCAATTTCTATTATCATACTTACATAGTTATTTTATTTATTTTCATTTATCAGTGGATGCTATACGTTGATAGGCAATTCACTATTTGGTGTGACTTTTTACTGCATGCTCTCAATGGTTTAATTGAAAAACAAAAAAAAAAACAATATTCAAGTAATTTTTATTCAACTATCAAAGATAATAATCATTCACGTATTTATCTACTTTATGTATATCTTGGACCAAACTTGCCATTGATTTTTATTCTTGTACAAAAATTGAGTGAAACTTCATGGTAGTTTTGATAAATATACAAAGAGATACATCCGGTTTTAGGATACACGTAACGTCACACAACCATCACAAATATTTCCAATTACGCTTATTACCCTTGTCAACAATTTCACATTCCCATGATACTCTGTTTTACCCCAAAATGAAAGGTTTATCAGGGTTTATATTTAAGCTATTGATGTAGCGGCACTATGATTTGGACATGAACGGTGCAACAACAGTTTGTGAAACTAGTGTCATCGTGGTATGTAAACGTATCTACTTGTCGTTGTAGGAGGAAGAACGGAAAAAGCGCGAGGAACTCGAGAGGATCTTGGAGGAGAACAACAAAAAGATCGAGGAGGCGCAGAAGAAGCTGGTCAGTTTATATTCCAATTTTACCTGTTGCTCGTTCAATTATTTTAAAGTACCAACAACTTTTCACACAGAACTTTGAAAAGTTTGTTCCCTCTGCTTTAAAATACTGTTGCGAGTGTTTTTTTTTCTTTATTCTTTGGTTTCGTTCTAACTTTGCACTTTTTCTTCCGCTTTTTAAATTCGCTAAATGATTTTGAACTCATGGACGATACTGCGGTCTAGATCATAGTTTTTCTGAGTTAAAAATATTCTAAAGAATCACCAGCTACCAAAAAATCTTTGAGAACGAGTACGAATTCTAGGATTTTTTAATTAATTTTCATACCGAAGTTATTAACAACTTAGTAAAACTAAAAGGGGATTCGAATAACTTTTCTCTGTTTACTTTACAAATACCAACATCGACGATTCTTCAATTTTTCAATAGGCCGAGGAACGGCTGGCGATGGTTGAGGAGCAGCGGCTGATGGAAGAGGAGAGACAGAAAATGCGAAAAGAGCACGAAAAGCGTGTTAAAGAAGAGCAGAAGAAGATCCTGGGGAAGAATAACTCGAGGCCGAAGTTATCCTTTTCATTAAAACCAGTTACGTGAGTCTGTGCTACCAGAGTGTAAGTGTGAATGTGTTATATGCTTTGTGTAATTGTGATATACTCATAATTCCTGTACATTAGCAATTATTTCTCCCGAAAAATTGGACACATTATTATCTCTTCACGCATTGATACTAGAGAAATTTTCTTTCGGCATAAAATTGACGCCGTTTGCTATTTATTGTGATATATTTTAGGCGAGTCAAAGATTGCAGAGATTTTACAAAGCAAATATCTGAAAAAAAAAAAAAATCGAACGCACCACGTTTTGTCATTTCTTATTTGTTACGTCAATAAATGAGAAAGTTAGAACGCGGTTTAGCTATAAAAATGACTATTTTTATCCGGCTACCTTTGACTTTCTTGTAAATTACAATATGTACAATATTTTCAGCAATAGCGTCGTCGATATGAAAGTTTATTTATCTGAATGAGATAATAATTCTAGTATCAATTTTATCTGCGTGGATTTCTGATCATTTTACGCACTAGTTAACACCGAATATGTTGATTACAAAGTAGCAATTCTATTCGGTATTCAACATCATTCGAATGACAAAAGAACGAATGTTAACCAGAAAACATTGCCTAAACCTAAATAATTTTAATACATTTTTCTTAATTGAATAAAGGTATGAATTTACTGATAATATAGCGTTGATAATTAATTGCGAATGTGAATTACACACGAATTTATAATTGTGTGAAACTTTAGAATGAGAATCAACCCCTGCTTTGACTATGACAAATTATATGTACACATACATACCATTTTTTACGTGGAATGTAAATAATAATTGAACACCAGCCGGTAACTTGTTATATTTTCTGGTCATTCATTTGATTAGTACAATTTTGTAAATGCTGTATTTCTCTATACAACGGTTACACGTAAGCTTACCACTTTCAGCACCAAGGCAATAATGCAGAAAATAATTGGTAATCAATTCGCTTACTATTTTTCATGTGTATTTAATGTATAGATAAAAATTTTGGATCTTTGCCGCTATAGTAAAGGATTCGAATGGTCTCGAATGAATTCGTCATTTTACAACTACGTAGTAGGTTACGATAATTTGTTAATAGTGAAAGAAATAATATTAGTATCCAGAATTAATGGGTGAAATAAACCTAATCAATTTATTTGTACAGTTTGATTCTGAAAGCAAATCAAGTACACTTGTTAACATAACGTCATGCATTGAAATCCATTATGTTACTTGTACAATAAAATAGATTTTTAATAATTTATCACGCCGTTTGACGCTCTATTTATTTACCCAAACTGATTCTCTCCTCCACATCTATTATCATTGGCGCTATTGAAAATAATTACACATGCTAATTGATTCTGCATTTTCGAATTATTATTTTTAGACCAACTTCACAAAATACAATCAGTTCAATTGTCATTAAATGAATTTAATATTCTCAATTTATGAGAGTTTCATATGGTAAAGTAGTACCTTGAGTAACAAATCTTTTGATGCCAGATTCTGAGTTAATTGTGATAAAACATGAGTCGATAGAAAATTCCTATGTTATATGGCACATTTTTCATCCTCACTCCTTGTTCTTTCAATCATAATTAAAGTTTTACATATTAGTTTGTCGTTTTTTTTGTTAAATTTCACCTGCTATATACATGCGATGTGATTGGAAAGTTTGAGTTCCCAAGGCTTTGATTTTGTGGAACAAGTGCCGCTTCATTCTGTTTTTCTTTACGGGAAGGTGTCCAAGGATTCATAGAATCTTTTCTAACATTTGAATTTTTTAGATTCTGAGTAATGGCTTTACCGAGAACAAACATACTTGCCCCCAAGTACGGTTGAAAAGTGGTAACATTCTGTTGATAAGCCAAAACGAAGTTACCTGTATCCGCATTCGGGTTTTCAGGATAATCCAAAATCACTGCAACACAGAGTTCAGACAAATAACATGAGCAAAATCGCCAACAAATCACGTCTGCTCGATGATAAAATCCACCATGAATGTACTTCGATAAAATCTAGCAATACCTTTGACTAAACTCTCCATGACATCAGGGTACAATCTTTCTGTAACTTTTGTACTTGGAGGATGCATTCGTGGATTTGTATTGATTTCTATCAGCCACACCGAGAGGTCGTTCATTATCACAAAATCTGCTCCATAAAGTTCAAAGCTACACCTACGTTTGTCCATGTGTTGTTGCGCAGCTAACATAGTTGCAATTATTGCTTCGCACATCTTCGGGTACACTTGGTCATACCATGGCTCTCCGTTATATCCAGCTTTTCTAAAAAAAAGTCAACAGAAAGAAGGAAAAGGTATCTCAAAGCCGGTTGAACGCGTTTACGCCTGTCTTTTGTACCACAGTAATTCATTCGGATGTTTGAAAAGAATGAACTAACTTGAGGTAGTCGTTGATCTTTTGACAGTCCCAATTTTTAGCCCTCACAGAGTTCCTTTGGTCAGCGTACTTACATTGCACAGCCGTATTGCATATATGAACAGCCTCGTGATAGTTGGCAAAGCTGAACGGCCTCGAACTGAAGCGTAAAAACGACTCCCTGACACATATTAATGACCATGTAACTTTGGAACAAGCTAATAAACATGGTGATTATTATTTTTTTGTCAAAGTACTTGTATATCCATATTGTTAGCGGATAACTCTTGGTCACGAGATACCATTGCCGGACATCAAATTTAGTGTCTTGAACCAGAAGAGGTTTCTCTGGAAAATTCCATAAGGAAGGTAGGTCAATATGTTCGTACATATGAGTGAAATGCTAATCATTTCTTTCGAAATTCAAAATTGAGAACTGGAAGTTTGGAAAGTTTACCCCTTCATCCCACTACAGTTCAACAAAATTTTTTGGCAAATTATACGAACCAATGTATTTTTGAACAACAAAATAGTCCCTTGCGCAGTCGTGAACTCTTTTCATGATGTGATTCAGCTTGTGGGTCATTACTATGCCCACTCCACAGCACAAATCGCTGGGCTTTAATATCCAAATATTCCGATGGCCATTGAGTTCGAATTGTGGATCAACATCTTTGACTTTTTTCAATACAGTATTCGCGGTTACGTATAATATCTGCAAACGTAAAGAAGATATTACTTTTGAACACATCTTTTTTAGTTTCACCATATGCCATGAATGTGTACCTCAATCTCTGGAAAAGGGGGGCCTTTTGCTGTCTCAACGAATCCGTTTTCTTGATGAACGGCTTTTATATAGTCTTGGATAAAGAATTCCCACTCCTGTGATGAAATTTCAGTTTGGGGAGTATCCAGATGGTCGTTATTAGCAACCGCAACAAACTGCTCGCATCGTTTTATGGCAAATTCAATTTGTCGAAGAGAAATTGGGGACGAACCACGTACGGCGAGTTCCACACCTTTCTGGATTTGTTCTACGAACCATTTCAACAAGCTCACTGCTGCCGTCATTCGATAGTCATCTATAAAAGCGTTTCTATCACGGTTCACATTGTAGCTTCTTGGGCATTGGACGGAAGACACTTTTTCCTCATAATTCCAATGTGCATCCTCCAACATCGTGGCCATTCCAAGCTAAAAAATCCAGAAAAAATACTACCCCGAGTTGGAAAACTATACTTCTATTCATCAATTCTCAAAGTATTTCGGAAACGATGGGGGAAACCTCTCATAGCATCCACAAATTTATCCATCAGAAGGATTCACGGATTGAGAGCTTTCTGGACTCACCTTGGAGGTGTAAACAAATGATTTTTGAAATCGATTTAATAAAGTTGTCTGTTTGACGTTGCTATTCCAGTCAGTAAACTCGTTACGACAGTCCCATATGAAATCGGGTGGCACGTGTCTGAGCATTTGGAAAACTATTGCCTTTTCGTTCGAAGTGCCGTCCGGCAAGTGAATATCACCCAGCGAAGGTGCATCCAAACTAGCCACACTTCCTGCGTAATGAGAATGACCCTGATAATGAGCAAACCATTCTTCATCCTGCCACCATTCAAAAACCCATAGCTACAACTGGATCATCGTTCACCGTGCAAAAATTTTCTCACCGTATGGTACCATCCGTGTTTTTGTCGACTCGTATTTTTGTACCCAGCCTCTTGCTCTCATTGACTCCTCAAGATAAGGAATGTCTCCACGGATCAGAAAGATCTTGTGATTCTGTGGAAAATTCACACCCCCACGATGCTGATAACTTCACAAAGGCGAGTATTCGAAAAAAACATGCACACTATATTTGACGGTCGTTTTCAGCACATACCCTGATTGCTTGTTCGACTAGCCGTTGGATCCGATAGTATTCCTCTGTCCGGGTAAGCTCAGTCAAGCATGCTACTTTGGGAGTATTAGTATCGCGTAGATTCGAAGTCATGGTCGGGAATGTCTCGCACACAGTACGGTTCGTTTTATCCACGTTCGGAGTGATGTTGATTGGTGCTTTACACTCATCTGGATGAAGTCCAGGAGTCGCAATTGAGACCATATCAGTGACTCTAATTTCAGGACTGTTGCAAGTCGTCAACTGATAGTGTTGCATCTGCGGTTTGTTTGATCTCGTGCTTTTAGATCCAGTAGAGATCGTAGCTTTTGGGATTGGAGTCACAATCGAGACCATATCAGTGACTTTAATTTCAGGACTGTTGCAAGTCGTTAACTGGTAGTGTTGCGTCTGCGGTTTGTGTGATCTCGTGCCTTTAGAACCACTGGAGATCGCAGACTGCGGGGTTCCGGGGTTTTTCTTGGGCACTCTTGAAGCCCTCGAATCAATCCCATAATCTTTGGTCAAATCGTACAACACCTGAGGCACTGTGGAAGCAATCTTCAGTTGACCATGAAGACTGCGAGGGCTGACGCATTCTGTTTTAACGTATTCTAATTTTCCTTGCGGTTCATTCAACTGCTTTGACTTTTTAACAGTTCTTGCCTGTTTTTGTTGTTGCTTGGTATTGCATCCAGATTCCTTTGCTAAATGACTCGGAGATCTGAGAATCACGTTGGGTTTCGCATCCGGCGTTTCTTTTTTTTTAGAACCTTGTTTGAAATTGGTAATGACCTTCGAATTCGGGGTTGATTTACGCACGGAAATTGGTTTCGTGGGTGTAGGAGTACCCGGAGGATCTTTCGACTTTGTTCTTTTTCTTTTGTTAAGCATCCTGACTTCCTGTTCCAAGCTCGAATTTGGCCGAAGATAATCTTCGGGATGATGCTTGTGTTCCATGTCAGTAAACATGAGTCAATTTTGTCGTTCAATTTTGATAACTATTATGAATTTCGAGGTTTATGTGACGAGGTTACATGACGAAGACATTTTCAAAAAATTTTGCCGAAAACATGACTGTGCTGTGATCAACTTCATTCCTATCCTCCGCGATTCAATATAGAAACAATATGGGTGAACTGATTTGCAAACACATGTCACTTCGATTACTGATATTGTAGAGACTTCTGACGATTGCAACTATTCAACAACGGGTCGAAGGAAATTGAAGATGCAGGGTCCAGAAAATGCCAAGTTTCTGATATGATTGATCATGTCCATGTTATCACAGCTCTTGCGACGAACAGGAGATTTCGTCATTCGTGTATTGAGTTATTTGTGCATGAGAATTGGAGTATTTATGATAGCGAGTCTTGAATTTATTGGATATTTTTAGCCGCTGTCCAACGGACGCTTCAGTGTCTAGTGATGTATTTAATATCAGGGTTTTAGAAAGTGCAGGTCGTTGTTTTAGCTTGTAAGTTTCCAAGAGTTTTGTTCGATTGAAGGACAGAACGCCCTCTAATACCTAGGCAAGTCCCTTGTCCGAGAACGTTGGCTCCACATCCTGGATTCCTCTGCTTAAATATGCGTGTGAACTTACCGAGTGGTGCTCGTTTGTTCTTGCGTCTATCTA
Source organism: Ametastegia equiseti (assembly GCA_963989295.1). Taxonomy (NCBI): domain Eukaryota; kingdom Metazoa; phylum Arthropoda; class Insecta; order Hymenoptera; family Tenthredinidae; genus Ametastegia; species Ametastegia equiseti. Next base: position 21,144,404 of record OZ022389.1, on the reverse strand, counting down.
TGACAACTAGGGAAAAGAAATCACGTGGCTGATGTCCCGTAGAGAAGCGTTTTAGGGAATAATTAGAGAAGCTCACCCTTTATAATGTCCTCGATTACTTCTGGGTACAATTTGCTCGTTACAACACTACTAGGTGGATGGAGTCGTGGATTCGTATTGATCTCAATCAGCCAAACAGAGAAATCATCCATGATCACAAAATCGGCACCGTATAGTTGAAAACTATTCTTCCGGTTCACCATGTTCTCTTGTGATGCAAGTAACGCGCCAATCAAATTCTGCTTAATCCCAGGTAAAATTATTCTATCCCATGCAGTTTCTTGATGCATCTCTCTGTACGTGAAAAATGCATCTTTGTAGTAGTGACCGCATTATCGCATGATACTACTACTTGCTATGGAAATTTCTAATTGGCATTTATATCGTGACTCGTGTTTTGTAATATTGCCGATCGTCACTAACAATAAGTGAACAGTACCGTACTTTAAGTAATTCTTGAAATCGTGGAGATTCCAGTGTAACTCCCGAGGAATTTTTGAATCCTTTTGATGGATCTTTCGATACTTAATTTGCACCATAGTATTGCACAAATGAACGGATTCGTGAAAGTTGTCTAGTGTAAAATCCCGCGAAGCAAAACGAATGAGAATATCCCTGTAATGCATGACACAAAATTATATTACGAGTATATCTAGCTGCGATTGTATTCATTCCAATAGCCAATACTCTCCCTCCCTGTATACTCTTACCTGTAGAGCCATACAACCAATGGATGCGTACTTGTAATCAGGAACCATTGCCTGACGTCGACTTTTTTCTTGTAAACTAACAGCGGTCTTTCTAAAAATAAATGCCATGATCGGACTTGGGAATGGTTTTGAATGGCCCTTTGAATTGGTGCATTCTTAGAAGATTTTTGCAAATCGCATGTCAGTATGCTCAATCATTATCAATTTCCGTATAGACTAAGACCGTAAGACAAAACCTAGTTCAATTTTACCTATGTACTTTTGCACGACGTACTGCATGCCTTCTCTGGCCGCCATGCTAACCTTGTTCAAGATATCTGGCAAACGATCCATCAGAACAATTCCTTTTCCCAAGCTCTTGTCACCTGGTTTCAATATCCAAATATTCCGCATTCCGTCGAGCTGCCCTTGATGCCGACATTTCAATACTGCCGTCAGAATATTTTTGGCCAAGACCAATAATTCCTGAACGCATTTCATGAACGCATTTCATTGTGCAAGTGATTGAAATAATTCCCATAAGATAGGAAACAATGAAAACTTCAGTGTACTCGATAACCACAGGACTTACGTTTATTTTAACCTTCGGATTTTTTCTGAGTACTCCGTGATTGTGCATTATCGTGTAGTACCAATCCAAGAATTGGTCCCACGCTCCGGACGATACTTCTCTGTAATCCTCCCTGTCGATGTCTTCGTGAGCGTGAACACTGGATAGAAATATGCAGGAAGCATTTTTTCCCCATTGAACAGAACGTTGGAGAAAAGCGTAATGCCGATTTTCTAGTACCTAACAAACTCGGTGCAACGTTCTAGAGCAAAGAGAATAGCGGTAACTGGAATTTGACCAGTTTCTGACCAGGATTCTTGCACCCCGGATACTTCAGCGACGTACAAAAACCACTTGAGAATTCCTGAGCAAGCCGTGATGCGATAGTCAGCTTTAAAATCCGATACCTGAGAAGCCTGCGGTAGGAAATACAAGAAAACTCGATTGATCTAGTAAGTATAAACAATTTACTTCATACTTGGTAAATGTTGTAACAACGAGGAAACTGGATATTCGAAACGCCCGACTCGTAGAACCAGTAGCCGTTCTCCAAATTGTTGCACATGTCCACCTGTACCGTATATCGATTGAGGAATTAGTTACGGGTTTTTCTCTTCATCCGATCTCTTCGTGCAATAGACATATGGAAAAATAGACCTACTTTTGCCTACCATACCTTCGATGTAAAATAACACCCCGAGAACTTGTTCACCATCGTTTTTTCATCCGCTCTTATCGGTGGTGAGTGTTTGTTAGTATACCATATAAAATGAGCCACATTGTTCCGTAGCAATCTCTCGATTTGTTCCAAAGCACCTTGCAAAGGGCATAGCGCCAATTAGGTTGCTGCAAACCTTACTGATGTTCACTCATAACCGATACTCGATAAATTGGTATACTTAGGAAAGGTAGAACGTAGGGAGATCGTACAGTGCAAGATGTTAGATGGACCACAAGTTTGAATTGAATTCTTGATGAATATATGTGAGAAAATTGATAGAGAAATGTATGTTTTCTGGAATGTGCTCCATAAGTTCTCACCAACATTGGACTGGGTAGCCATAGACACCATTTTGCGGATAGTTTTTTTCTCGAGCCAGCCTCTCGCCATCAGCGGTTTTCTGAGAGCTGGAAAAGATCCGCAGATCACGAATGTCGTGCGGTTACGAATGGCCTGAGACAGGACCCTTGTGATGAAGTTCACTCGTGCATCACCAGTGGCTAGCAGTGTCAAATATTCCTTGAGTAAGATACTTCCATTCTCTAGTTCTTCGTCTTCTTCGACATCAGTAAAGCTAGAATTGTCGCAAGTGGTAATTGGATCTGTTGCATTTCTTTCCGAGCTTCCAGTTTCACAATATTTTTCAGTATTCTGTGCGCAATCCTCATTACTATCGTTGTAACTTTCTATATCTGCCTTGCTACATATCTGAAACGTTCGTTACTCTATCAATCATCACCTCCATTTGAATTTTGAACTAAATCTCAGACTTCTTGCTAGTATTCTTCGTCGCTTCTTGGAAACTACAGTTCTTGAAGTCGAGTGATACTTCGCGTAAAACTTATACTTGACATTTAAGATGTAGAATCAATAAACTGAAAAACATAAAAGACCATTCGTTCGGGGTAATATAAGCCACGTACCTGCCAACCTTGACAGTGTCTCTTGATAGCACAATCATCAGAAGTTATCGTGACTTGCCACCTAGCTTTGTTATTTCCTGCTACGGATTGAGTGACACTTGGATCGGCTATGTGCCCATTTAGTAGTGAGTAGTGAGTCGTGTTCATGATCGATCCTTCACCACGGAGCTTTTTCGCTGACGAAGAGTTTTCAGGTTTGACTTGCAATAACCTTTCGTCTCGATCGGTTTTTACAATTACATTCATCTCGGGAGTTTTGGGGGCTTTGGAAGCATGGCATTGCATCCTTGCATCGTCATCAATTTTCACTCTCTAATTTTGATCAAATTTGATCACGAATTAGAATTTAATTACAGCATTTTTTTAAAGATTTTTTCAAGACAGTCCGCGAGCCCAACAAACTCTATCAGAAATTACCCGAAATCGTGCTTTGTTAAAAGGTCAACGATATTTCAAGTACATCCGTAGCTTGCTTCACGATCATTCTCATTACTGGATAGGTTTATATCAATTGGCATGTTACAGTCTATGTGGCAGTGATATAGATCACTTCCTCCATTGGATCTAGTTTATCTGCAGATTTCCTTTCAGGGACTTTGGTTTCGGAACGGGTTCTCATATATTATATGTATATTATGTATACGAAAATGATCGATTAGATAGTAAGCCAATGATTGAGCTTCGGTAAAAATAAAAACCCACAAGCTTAAACAATTATATGAATAGTTAAATTTGACAGACAATTAAAACTCTTGAGCACGATATGTATTTTGATGCGTACGATTTAAAAAACGTAGCAAGTGTACGGCCTGCATATGATTTATTGAATATGATGTATAGTTGTTTTTCATTTACATGACGAATATAACAAAAAGTAATTATGAATGGACTGCCATGAATCAAGAAGAGAAAAATCGGGGCGTTGTATATTTTCTTGTTTACACATCGACGATTTTGGCTTCCGTTTTTTTGCGGGTGGTTCGTAATTTGCGACTGAAGATCCGTTTTCGCGCAACTTTTCCTTGTTAAAATCCTCCCACGTGTTTTGCGGGTATTTATATTTACTCAACGCCAGATCCATTGCTTTGTCCAAGCAATTCTCAACGAAAGGATTAGTGAACATTGGTTTTTTACTTCCAATCGTTTTGTTCTCAATCGAGTGAATTGGTCTTTTACGATTGCTCCACCAAGACTTGCGATTATTCAATTCAACCGTATCCCCGGTCTCCAGCTCACAAATTGAATCTTGCGACGCTCTTTGTACTTCTCCAGACCCTGGAAAAATTTCTGCTTTTCCGTAGTGTGATCCTTCGCTCTGTATATGATCAACGATCTGTTCAACCGTCTGTAAGATCCGCTTATTTCTCGCAGCTTTAACCATTGCCGCTTCTCGCCAAGATTCAGACAATGTTCGGGTCGTTACTTCGTCCTGGAATCTCACGGTTCGAGAATTTGGGCTCTTTTTTCCTGGATTCACATTTTCGACAAATGTCTGACTTGTCATAGCGTATCGATTCTTTTTTACCGGCATAAGTTGACGCTTTGTCGTAGACGGCTGCTTTCCTTGAGAAATTTTTCTAATCATTTTCGGATTCTGCATTCGGGCTTTAGTCCTCGGTGCAATATTTTTATGCTTCGAACGTTGATTTCCGCGGATTTTTGTTTTCGAAAATACTGGAGGAAACTTTTTGGACGTTCCGCTTAATTTTGCTCTTTTCATTCCCAGTCTGGTCAGACTTCTATCTAGAGATTCTTCTGATTTCCTACTGTCAAACGATCTATCCGAATTTCGGACGGAATCCATTTTCGAAAAGGATTCGGTCTTAGCATCATCTTCGATGACATTCTCACTTGCTGATTGGTCATCGCGATACGCCGACACAGTCAACAGTCGATTGACCATTTCCTGCATCATCTTGTCATAGTCAGCTTCTTCGATGTACGGTTTATTAATCATCGTCCTACTTTCGATGGTCTCCAAAAGATTACCCTTACTCAAAACTGCCTTTTCATCGATGGGAATTCTCCCCTCTGGAACGCTATAACGCTTTGTGTTTGCCTCTTCTTCAGACAATTTATCCTTTCCAATTTCCGTTCGAGCCTGTTGTTCCATCTTAATCCAGAGTGGCATTTTTTGACGCGTTTTTAATATTCTCTTGATCGTTCTACGCGGGGCTTTTCGATCATGACGTGCTTCTGCTGCACAGATTTCGTTTCGTTTGGTAGACACGAGATCTGCACCCTCGGTCATATTGATCTTAGAATCTCCAGTTTCCGAGGCAGAACTTCTTCGGGAATCGATGATTCCGTTTTGGCAAGTCCCTGAATCGACTTCTAATTTTTTCGCGATGTCATCTTGGATTTCATCAGCCCCCTCGACGCCCTCGGATCCGTCCAAAGCTGAATAATTTGGAGCACTGGACCAAGCGTCGTTAGCAGGCAAAGATTCCAGCCACCGTTCCACGTTTGAAGTGTTGTCAGTTTCGCTCTCAGAGTCCGTGTATTCGTCAGACAATTCGGATGGCAAGGTGTAACGAATGGTCATTGGAAAAAGTCCGGAACTTTTTTTTTCCTGTCAAAGATGCGATATTTGATGAGTTTTTTCTTTCAGCTAAATTAATTGTAAGATATCCCCGACTTTCAGAGGTTGAGAAATTACTTTGGATGGGATTCGACTTGACCGCTGCCGGAAGTACGTGCATTCGAAATCATCCTCGGGATTACGTTCCGGGATTTGAGTGCTCGTCCTGAAATCCCTGATGGAAAATCCTTCGCCCGCGGCTCCATATTTTCCAGAATTCGCGTGCGACCAGTGAAGCTCCATTCCACGATATCAATAGCGCCAGAATGAAGGAATATTTGTTAATTTTGTTCCATAGTAACATTAAAATTCAACTGATTATACCCAAAGGTTGCGTTACGCCGTGTTTCATGTGTACGGAGGAGATAATTTTCAAAAATTTCCAAATGAAAACGAAATTTGCGGTATCGGATGTGAGTGTCACATTTTATTAATTCGACCGGAAACGATTGCTGCCGAATATAATCTTTTTGTTTTCACAACTCATATCCTCTCTTGTCTCAATGTCTACTCATTGCGATGGCTGAAAAATCTAGGGTGAACTGTGTTTTGAAATACACGGTATGAAAATAATTTGTACATTATGCACGGGAGAGAAGCAGGTGTTGTTTTGCCAAAAAATTCGCGTTCCTCCCGTGGTACACATACGTTATTTCTACAACACATGTTCCAAAAAATGCGCATTTGTTATTTGGTTTTAATCGAACCAAATTATGCTGCTGTTTGTTGACAGAACTCATAGCAGCTGGCAAAAATACTAGAGTCTGTCTTTTCTCCCCTGGTCAAAGAACAGCAATGTTTCAACTGCAAAATGGAAGTAACAGAAATGGCAAGGGTTGAGCCATTTCGATTCCTTTTTTTCACTTTTCCGAAAACAACTTTCAAATTTGACTTTTTTTTCTAGCAAGTATGTTGTCCTAGGTGAAATCTTGCTAAATGCTTATGGTTCGCAATTTGTAGATTCAAAATCAGTAACTGCTATCCATAATTTTTTGAAACGCTCTGGAATCAATATTCAATTATGGCCAACGATTATTGTGCGGTTAAAAATTTCTATGTCTCTGGATTTTTAACGAACTTTTAGGAAAATTCTGACATTCCATGTATTCTCTGTAAAAAATTGGAGATTTCGGTATAGACTTCTATTGGAAATTTACTTATTATTTCTGGGGATGAAACAAAAAAGGAACCACGATTCCTATGAGAAAAACTACGAAAAGTACTAACAATGAGTTTCCTGCAAATTTGTAGAATGAATTTTACAAGGCTGCTTAAATTAAAATCAAGTGATCACTTTTATTTCATCATAACTCAAACCCAATCGAGATAAAAGAGATTTACAATCACATTAGACTAGTATAACAACAGTTGACTAAAGCTTTATTGAATCGAGACGATAAAGCTTCGAAACGAGAATATAAATTACAATAATTGCTCATTACAAATTGTCCAACGGACTATAAACTATAACATCATTATTTACATACGATTCTAAATTCAACTTTATGAATAACATTTTCTACCTCTGCCATCAATTAATCGAAATTAAGTACAGAAATCGGTGAAAAATTATCCGCTGGATAATCTCTGAGGGAAATTGACGAATATAATTCACAGTATTTATATATCGTGATGTAAATAACAAGCAAGCTAACAGGAACTTCGAAGTCAATACATTTTTGTTAGTTTATTATCTGTCAATGTATTTACTACCCTACCTACAATGAAACGAAATGATTTCATACACAATACTGTCGTCAATCAACAAATCCACAAACTTCAAAGGGAACACAATAAAAAACAAGCTTGAGAAATGCTAACTAAATTATAAATTCCACTACGATGTACTGCAAATTGCATTGTAACTGGTTCATCGATTCCACACGCTATTTCAGTCGGGATAAAGTTAGCCCGGAGAATATCTAAGAATTAGTATCTCCACTTTTTTCTTCAGACTTTCCAGTCGCAGTCACCATCAATTCGTAGAGCTGCTGTATCTGTTCATCCCTCAATTTCTCAAGCGCATCTGGATTCAAATCTACGCCTAGTTTTGTCGCTTGTTGCGGCCCTCTCAAACCGAGTTGTTGAGCAAGTTTAGTAGCGTAGTCCTGAAATAACGTATCACACCTATAAAATAATGAAACGATCAAGAAACGCGATGGAATAGTAATTTCAATCCATCCAATCTCTTCTTGCGATCCAATACGGTAGAAAAACAAATATTTTACTCGTTTAGGTTATGTTCGAATACTCACAGCCCATTCGCTCATGAAAACCTGGGCTTCTGCAGGGTTGCAATTTTTGTGTCTCCGAAATTCATCGCGGACATAATTATTGCCGAGGGATTGAATTTCCAAAGGTAAACCGCGATGGAGTTTTAAAATAGTTTTGTAGAGGAACCTGACCCGCTGCAAATGTGAGGTTATATTCATTTTTATAAACTACTTTCGATAATAAATCGCGTGGAATTATCGTAGTTCAATTATCGTCATACGTCGAAACTGCAATAAACGAAAACTAACAACATTTTCTCATACTTAATCATTTCGATTTATGTAATTCTGAAAAAGTCTCCCTAAAAAATCTACTATGACAAACTACAGCAGCGCTCTCATTCTCGAGTGGCCAAAATTCTAACGAATTTGACTTCATCGTCAACACGCATGCGTGTATCTTCGAACATGTATGCGTATTTATGATCTACTGCGACATGTCCAATACGAAAATGGGTATAAATGAAGGATTAAGTTCAAATTTCGAACATTTTGGGCGAGACCTCGGGCCTTGCAGGAACAGGTAAGACGATAAATTATTTTTCTAAAACTATTACCGCTGAAAATAACGGCTATTTACATATTCACGCGTGTTTTCTCACACGTTTGAATATACATATACGCGTATATGCATAAAACGTGTGTGTATGTAGAGCATTTGACTGGAGTAGTTTTTTTTTTTTTTTTTTTTTGTGTTGTTTCATCGCAAGTATGTATAGAGACATGTGTAGAATCACGGTGGTAAAAATGAACATTTGATATGGGCGCAATGCTGCCAATTATTTCGATATTCTCTACGATGAAATGAATGTAAATATAACGAACGACGATGTAAATTCAGTTTTAAATAAACGAATAAATAAATATTACTTGACATTTTTAGCTATACGAATTCACAATGGCTAAGACTAAAACAATTAGCAAAGGTTGCCCAAAATGTGAACAACAGGTAAATTTCTAAACTCTATTACAGATCCCTTGTTTACATTCATAACCTCTATTACTCATCGTTCAACCTCTCCGTACATTCATATTATCTACAAACTAGAGACAATGGATGTTTTTCATTGACTTTTCAACTCGAACCTTATATTCAATAATCAGAATAATATATCGAATAGATTATTCCGTTACAAATGCCCGGAATTCAGTTTGTAAACAACGGCGGATTAGGCCAAGACATTCAAATCCTACTTAACTTCTTATTCATCGTCCATTCTCATTGTAGTAGAATTTGATTTGTAATTCTTTTTTCAGTTCATTGATTATACAGAATTATATGTTCTTTGAATAAGACCGTTTCATATTTACAGGTTCCTGTTGCCTGCAAGGCCTGTCCATGCGGCCATTCGTTCTTCAACGCACGTCGAAGCTCGATTAAAAGTCCACCGAGTCCAGACGGAGGCGTGATGAAAACTAGACGAACAAATCGCGTTAAGCGCGAAAAACCAAATTATTACGATGCACTCGAGTACGATAAACAGACTAGAAGAAGCGCCAAGGTATTTGCTTCGTTCACAAACATTTTTCACAAAGTTGAAATTTGCTCTTTTTCAATGATACACCTCAAACAAATTCCCTACTTCAGCATAATCAACTGGAATATCGTCAAAACAGCAAAATTCGTTGCATAATTATTTCAATCGATAAATACGTAAATCTAAAGATTTTTTAAAACGTTTAGATCCTCAAATATTAGGAAAAATATCGAAAATATTTTGTTGCATCAATTTTATGAATTTAAAACCACATCTAGTTTTAGCTATTATTTTGTTACCAGAGATCTAGTAAATGCATATGATTATCTTCATTCAACAGTTTCAATGTTGGTAAATGATTGATGAAAAAGTATGATTATTTGTCCTTGAAACACAGATTAAAAGAGCCGCAGAATTAGGCACAGACATAGACTGTAGACAATTAAATAAGAAGAAGAAAAAACGAGGGAAAGGTAAAGGCAAAGGCGGCGGTAGCAGTGGCGCAGGAGATGATGATGATGAAACGGAAGGCGTCAGTGCACTGTCGCCTGATAAGCAGCTCACTTGTTCCCTCATCCTACAAGAATTGAATAACAAGATGGGAATGGTCGCATGGAAACCATGAGGTAATTATTTTCATTCTGTGTAATCTTTCTAATCAAATATTCATCTGCGGATCCACTAATTATATCTGTAAACGATCTGGACGTAAGATTCCACTTTGTCTGCAATTTTTATGTCTTGTCGGATATACTGAGATGTAGAAATCCTTCAAATTTCGAAACTCTAGGCCCCACTGCTTGGGCAAAATCATTTTTTTAACTTTCACTGGATTGACTTTCACATCCAAGTTCCAAAACAGCAGAAAAACCGGGATTTTTGCCGTGGATCGTTCGCAACAATTGGTAAACTTGCATTCTATGAAAAAATGAAACAAGTTTCAATTTCTACAAACAAAAACATTAGCTGTTAAATAATCTAGTAACTGAATTTTTGTATTCTTTTTCCTTTTTTCTTATTTTCATATTCTTCAATTTTTCGATCGACTCAATTTTTGCAGTGTTTTCTAATTTACGATAAATGGGCTCCTACTATTTCCAGGATAATATTTTTGTTCCAGATTGAGCAAATAGCATTTCGAGTAAATGCAGAATTTTAACTGACATTGTACAACGTCGTTTGAACAGGACTGATGTTCAAAGATTTATTTAATCCTATTGATAAAAAGCATCTCATGTTATGTATAAGTATTAATATTATCTTATAGCCTTTATACGATGTCCTTCTTTTTAACACCGAAAAAGAAACTGACAAGGTATTAGTTAGTACAAGGACGATTGAGTTCTCTTAGTTGCATTACTGTGTAATGCTTCTAGATAACGGAAAAAAAAGAATTTTTTAGTTATTATTTCAAATTCAGGCTTTACAGTAAAACGCATTAAATGTAACACATAGTCTTGATAAATATTTTTCAATTGATTATCAAAGAATCTGCGCAAAACACAAGTTGCTAAACTTTCATCAATGGGCTGAATTGTGTCATGAAAAAAACGCGTGATTATTATATCATAAACAACATATTATAATTTCACATTTTTTTGTGCCTGTTTATCATCCCATAAATTATTAAGTTTGCAGCTTGAAAAACCGGATGGGTAGCCCGATGAATGCTATTAAATCCTCTAATAGTCATCGGTGCTCAGTAATTCCGCAAACTGACAATTTGTTTTCAAGATCATGTGTATCGTAAAAAGAATCGTAACGATCGAAATGCTAAGCACAATGATTATGTGTCTAGCCATACCCAATCCAGATTAAATAAATATCGTCGGTTTGTTTGCGTTGTTTTCTTTGCATAATTTCGTAATTAGAATTTTCCTGTTTAATTTCCCATATAAAATTTCAGTAATTTCGATTTCTCTGTACTTTGATTAACGTGAATTTACGAGCTCGTTGTTATAGGATACTGTTTCGCTTTGTCAGACCTTGAAAATGGCTCGTTTTGATTCTTCTTCTTACTTGTATAGCTTATAATTTTTCATTAAATTCTACATAAATTGTATTGAACTTACGTCAGCTTATAACACGCTATAGAGCCTGAATAATGTGAACAAAAAAAATCAAATTTGACTTGTTATATTTTATTATTATAGTTAACAATTATTTGAATTGTGATCAACATCTCTGAACATGTGTTATAATTGAATAATGACATCGATTTGTTGCCAATAATAATAAAAAATAATTAATCTAGAAAATACTGTGAATCTCTGCTTATACACACCCCATTCTCTAATCTTAGTTATATTCCAAAGTGTTTTTATTCATTCTTAAATATCTTAAAAGGATATTCCTATTGTGCAGGCTATGTATGCATTCGAGAATTGATTAAATGCAACATTATAAAATTACGAATAATCAATATGAGTTTTATGATTGATTCTGAAAGTGTAATCTTACTTTTTTCTTCTATATATTATTACAAAGAATGATCATTAATACAGTTATAATCATTTCGATAGTACTCAATATAAAGTACTAATTACAATCTTTGTTATATCGATTTATACTTTATATTATTAATAGTAAATATACAAGGCAAGACATTTTTTCCTAAATAAATATTCTGTGCTAAATTACAATTGATCTTTCTTTATACAAAGGCGATTTCAATTTTCATAATCATACATTAAGTTTTACCATTCATTTTCTTAACTCAAGTAACATGAAACTGTAATCATACTTCTTATTAAACACCGGCGGTATTTTCTTTTCATGTCTTTCATAAAAATCGATGGATCTATGTATATAAGTAGTTCTAATCATTTATTTAATTCATCGATAATCATACTCCCTTCTGCTGAACAAACTAATAACTTTGTACTCGATAAGTACATATGTCGAATGATGTTTAGAGCAGGCAAAAATAAAACAAAAATTAAGTACAAAACTTTTGTTGAAACCTTATTAGCACTTTGCATAATTCGAGTATGAAATATGTTCGTTAGAAATGTGTTTTTTTTTTCTTTTCGTGTTTCTTGTATAAATCTTCAATTAGAGTCAATATCTAAGTTATTGACTTTGATTATAGAGATGAATTGAATATACCTGTATCTAAAATCCCTCGCCTCTTCTTAGGGGCTTAAGATAAAAAATGGATTCTCTCCCATTTTCTACACGATATACAATATACTATGTATCCTTGCACTGACACCTATATACGCATTTGCCAGACACCTACATATACTTTATACTTATATATAATAATAATAATGTAAGTAAAGTTTACTACCGAACAAGTTTGACAACTTGAGGCACCATAAAACGTAACTTTGATGTCAGCAGTAATTGAAGAAATTCATTATAGCTGGAACCCTCGGAATATTGAAATAACTCTTAAACATTTGGCTGTATGTATAATATTTTCTTAAGAATATAAATATGAAACATGATTTCTTATGAGACAGAATTCTAGATTTGAAAACTAAAAAGTATAAGGATCGCATGTCATAAAAATTGATTGCAATTGTAAAGACATACACACGTTATAATCCGCTATTTCACCTTATATTGTAAAATACAATAATCTAAAAAAAACTCCGGGCGTTGCGAGCGTTTCTATCGCAAATTCACTTATATATTCATATCAATTTAAACCCTAGAGATTGATATACAAAATATAATTTATAGTCCACTATATTCAATAAACATACGCGATAATTATACATATAAATATGAGTATAGGGTACACACATACAATTGTACATACATACATACATACATAAATGGTCGCACTAAAATCACAGAGTTGCAATTTCACATATACTGCACTACTATATCACTCGTCGTAACTTTCGTACCATAATATGTTATTATGTTATAATATTATGTATAGAAAAAAATCTGTTTACTCGAGCAGGATGGCCACTCAACTGGAAAACCGGGAAAACCGGGAAATGTCAGAGAATTCGGCTTGGTATGGAAAAGTCAGGGAAATGTCAGGGAATTTTGTACCCAATCAGGGAATTCCAATTTTTGAACGATAGAAATAGGGCATTTGTTCGAATTTCTTTTCGCGTGAAGATATTTCCTTATCCCTGTCCAACGAACAAAAAAATTCTAGGACGTATGTTCACTCGACCTCAATTTTTCGGAGCAAAGGGCCTAGCCGGGTAAGCATGTCAAAAATGCCCCCAAAGAAAATTAACCAGGGCTCGTACCCAACTTGTAGACGTAAAAAAAGGAAAATTTTTACCAAGTTGCAACTTCGCATTATTATTATTTTTCCTAATAACTCCAGTAACGTATTACGGCGTTTTTATTCATTTTCTCGAGAATGGTTCAATCAAAAATTACCAAAAAAATACGAGAGATGAAGGACTCTAAAATACATGTAATGTAATTTTTTACGAATTTTGGTCAGGTCCTCCGATTTTTAATTAAATAAACAAACTTTCAAACGGCGTTCTTCGTGTGAACGCAACGAGCTGCGACCTTGAAAATTTTCATGAAGGAGCGTCTTTTGTTGCTCCATTACCTTGAATTTTTTCCGATTTTTCGGAGTGGTGCGCCATAGCTAAAAAAATTAAATATCGTTTTTTTATTGATTCTGTGACCGCCTGTCCTTCCTATGTCCTTCCTATTTTGGGTGCGATATGCATTGGAAGTCACGAATTTACTAAGAAAATTTTCAATGCTACTTAAAAAATTTCTTGCGATGCACCGTTGGTCGCTGACTCTTTCTAACCTTCGTCTTTGTCTCGCGCGTAGCACGTGTACGTTTTGCTATTAAAATACCGACATCCGACTTGCAATATGATGATATTGCTTGCTTCTTCAAAATAATGTATACGCATAGGTTATTTATACGCTTACGATCACGATCTTCACTCATTAATCGATTTGAATCGACTGGGTCCATGAAGTGAGCGCGGAATACGGTAGGCGTGCGGCCATTCATGTGTGTCTGTCACTCATAGTGGTCACGAGTATAAAAAAATACGAGAAAAATATGAACATCAAATTAAATAAATAGGTATAATGAATGGATAATTACTACATTAAACAGCAAGAATTGGGAATTTGGATTCCCGATAACTGTGGCAAGTAAGCAGTGATAATATCAATATTAGGGTGACCAAAAAAAAAATCGGATCGCACGAATTTTCGTTTTCAATTGGTAAATGTATTAATCTTGATCTCGAAATACACCTTGCAAAAAGAATCTGTCGGGAAAAATCTTCCCAATGTGCTAATCAATATTTATTTTTAAACCTAAAAGATCCACACATTCAACAGTTGAAAACAAAAATTCGTAGGATTCGATTTTTTTGGGCCACCCTAATCAATATACTCCGATATATTATTCCCAAAGTATAAAAATGCTCTTTTTGACCGAAAAAACGCATTTCCTTCTAGTTTCAGTATGTTGACAAGGAAGTCAAAGACCAATGAAAGGAAGTGTGCTAGATGCAACGTATGTCTCCCAAGAAAAAAAACCGAAACATTCGTAAACTGATGTCAAGAATTTTCCGGTGATGTTATAAAAATGTGTTGTTATATCTGTCGCGAATTGTTAGATCTGCCGGAATTTTCACACACCTTTTTAACCAAGAAGGATTCAATCCGGTTATCAATCAAGACAGCGACAAAGATTAGAACGTGGTACCCGGAAGACGGTGAAGGGGAGACCCGGGCAAAACGGGCACCAGATCGAAAAATAGGAATTAAGGCCGAAATGCTCACCTTCTCATTTTGAAAAAGACTGATTTCAGTTTCCTGACGTTCCTCACATAAGGAAAATTACAAAAATAGGGGTGAAAAATTTTCGAAAAAAGTTCTAGACGCATTTTGAATAAAATTCTGGTACGATTCGAATTCACAAAATTTATGAACCAATTGACTTATATTCCGGACTTTTTTTTCCTGAACACCGTCAAAAAACTAACACAAGTCGTTTCCGAGCAAATTAAGACGGTGCCCGTTTTGGCCTCAATTCCAATTTATTGTTTTGGTGCCCGCTTTGTCCGGGTCTCCACTATATTGCAAAAAGTTTAGCAAATAGCAACGCATAGGAAGGACATAGGAAGGGCAGGCGGTCACAGGATAAATAAAAAAACGATATTTAATTTTTTTAGCTATGGCGCACCACTCCGAAAAATCGGAAAAAATTCAAGGTAATGAAGCAACAAAAGACGCTCCTTCATGAACATTTTCAAGGTCGCAGCTCGTTGCGTTCACACGAAGAACGCCGTTTGAAAGTTTGTTTATTTAATTAAAAATCGGAGGACCTGACCAAAATTCGTAAAAAATTACGTTTCATGTATTTTAGAGTCCTTCATCTCTCGTATTTTTTTGGTAATTTTTGATTGGACCATTCTCGAGAAAATGAATAAAAACGCCATAATACGTTACTGGAGTTATTAGGAAAAATAATAATAATGCGAAGTTGCAACTTGGTGAAAATTTTCCTTTTTTTATGTCAACAAGTTGGGTACGAGCCATGGTTAATTTTCTTTGGGGGCATTTTTGACATGCTTACCCGGCTAGGCCCTTTTCATTCCCTCTTCCTTGTCACGAGTTAACGTTATGTGAGTATTGTTCCGTGAGTAACCAAAACTCATGTAAATCGAGCATTTGTACTGATATTAGGTATGTACAAAGCGGAAAGTCAGGGAAAAAATAGTAACTTCGGTCAGGGAAACAGAGAAAAGTTAGGGAATTTTTAAGTCGAAATTGAGTGGCCACACTTCCTGGTGGCCACCCTGTCGAGTCATGTTTAGACTAATATTCGTTTCAAGTAAAAAAGACCGCGGAAAAAAGAAAAAGAGAAAGAAAAAGAATAAAGTAAATATCAATTTTTCCCATCTTGGCAGTGCTATAATTTTTCAGCTGTAGCAGCTGCTTCCGATCTTCTTTGTCGTCTGTAAATAAACGGTACAAAACCCCATAGCGAGGCACCGGCAACCAGTACGATACCCAAGATAGTAAATATTGGACCGTAACTTCCAATCTGTTCAAAAACCATACCGCATATCGGTGGACCAACTAGCTGAATAATACCGTTAACAAATAGGGAAATACCGTATGACGAAGTAAGTTTTTCGGTACCTAACATATCGGCCATAATTACGGCAGTTATACCAACGTAAATACCTGAGGCTAGACCAAATACCGCGCAATATGCTGAAAGCATAGTGTAAGTTTTAGCTATTGGTAAAAGTGCCAATGAAATACCGGAGACTAAAAGTCCCCCAACAAAGTACCAATGCTTTGGCATTATCTGTACGTCAGATAATGCCGATCCTCCGATCCTACCGGTCAGATCAAGAATCGATACGATTGACAAAAGTAGAGCAGATTTGCTCTTGCTGAATCCTAAAGATATTGCATAAGCGGGAAGAAGGATAACAAAATTTGTATAACTGACTGCGTTCGTTGAATTCGATATTAAAATAACTAGGTATATCGGGTCCTTCAGTAAACTCATATCGAAAAATTTATTCTGCGTTTCTCCATTCTTTTTTGCATTTTTTTCTGGCGATTTTCTAAACGTATTAGATATCGCGTTCAATGTCAGGGTCGAAGCGTGCTCAGGTTGTAATGCCGATAGTGTGCTACCGTGGTAAGGTGTGCTTATGTAATTAAATGACGAAGCACTCGGAGATCTTGGGGGTACTCGTCTTCTGGTCAGCCTACTATTTTCAAAATCACCTCGTTCCGGAACAACGTGCAATGCTGGTGTACTGTGCATCTGACCTGCCATGTCCTTGGCTCCCGGTACACTTACTTTCCGGGTCCTACCCTGGATCGGTGTGTGTCTATAATTTTCTAAAGCAACGCTAGAAGCGCTTTTTGGCACCGTCGGAACTCGCCCATTTGATTGAGGCGCTATAAGCATACTGTTAGGACTTTTCTCGTCGTCAGGTGTCGTCACTGTTATTGAAATTCCTTCAACGTCTTCTGGGTCCTCAGGATCATCATTTCGACGTGCTGGTACCAGGTGCTTTTCGACTGGATCGTAAAGGAGCGCGCTAGCCCATACGTTCATCGTCAGAGCTCCCATTATCAGCACAGCACCTCTGCCAAAATACATTTTGATTAGTCATGAGCGATTGGTAATGGAAATTAATAAAAATAAAAAAAACATAAAAAAACCTTCATTTTACATACCTGTGGCCGTATTCTCGTAGAAGAATTTGTAGCACGGGTGGTAAAAATATGGAACCCAGAGCACTTCCGGAAATGCAAAGACCGTTTGCAAGGCCTCGTAATCTAACGAAGTATGAAGTTACGATGTATACTGTCGGTGGAAATGCCAAACCTGCTCCGATTCCCACGAGGACTCCATAGCTGATAGAAAAAAATTTTGCACATTGAGTATTTCGTCATTATAATCGTAACTTGTATACATATAAACACGTAGGGAATGGTGTTCGAATTTTATTGAATTCAAACATCGATATCGATTCTGATAATTTCGAGTTAAAACAGATGGAAATAAATTATACCTGAGGCAGAGAAATCCAACTGAATTCGCAAAATAACTCAGAATCATTCCAGCCGCAGCAAATGTTCCACCAATAAGTGTGACCGTCCTGTAAGAATATCTTACGGATAGAACGCTCGAAAGTGGACCTAGAAAAGAGAGTAAACATGTTATGGAATTGGGGTTTTGTCGAAAACTGCGTGAAATCAGAAGACGAACAGAATTTAAGCTTTTTTTTTATTCAATAACGACGGTCAGGTTGTAGTATACCCACATGCAAATACCTTATAGTCATATGGAAAAATGAATAAATATAGGCATATTTACCAAGAGAACTGTAAAGGAAGTAACAGAGGGCCGGAATCCAGGCAGCGGCAGCTGGCGAAGCATCGAAAACGTCGAGAAATTCAACGAAAAGTACTCCAAATGATTTTATTGTTCCGGGAATTAAAAAATTCACCGCAACGGAAGCGAGGAGTACTAGCCATCCCCATCCTCCATCCGGTGGTACCAATTCTCCTTCCACTGGGGCAGTTTTGACTGAAATCATAAATCGATCGAACTGTTAATTATATTTATCTCACTACTATAGCTGATACCAAGAATACAAATATCGAACGGAATCATGGGGGAAAATTGGCCAAATTAGGTAGATTGAAGAATTAGAAAAATGTAGATGAAAAAAAAATGAAATAATGTCATTACGTAATGTAGGAAAATACGAATTTCCAGTGTAGATATGCGATTTTAGAAACTGAATATCTCCAGACTCTCAATAAGTCAAAAGCAGAAAGTTCGTAATCGACTGTAAAAATACGCCGCAGTACTCAATTCATGCAGGATAGTTTGTTTTTCCAATAAATATGGATATATTCCTCAGCATACACAAGTTTTCTTAGGATATTTTATTTTTTTAGATTATAGACAATAATTCACCATAAAGTGAAGAGATCACAAGTAGCGAAGATACATACTCAGTTATGCTACTAATTTTATTTTCATATTCGATGAAGTCAGAACAAGAATTTGCAGACCATCGTGTAAATCAACATTTCGAAAAGGTTTCATCCATCCTAAAGGTTAATTATTATAACTAGGTAATCACTACCCGAAGAATCTTGAATTCCTAAGCATATCCAAATATGTAGTCAAAAACTGTGTGGGTCGGCCATAAAACCAAGAGTCTAGGGACTTAACATTAGGACTTGACCTATCCTAAATATTTCAAGCAATCGACAGTATTCTATTGACCGTGAATACAGGAAACGGTCAATAGGTCTCTAAAATCACTTTGCCGTCAAATGCCTGTATACGAATCAGATTATTGTTATTAATTCCGGAACGAGTATATTAAATATAATGAACATTAAAAAAATAATAAGCTCTACCTGAATTAAAAATGCCAAAAAGTAATTTTTCCGAAGAAAAAGATATATTTCCAGCTTTTTGTAATTTTCTCTAAAAAATTAACTTACATTACTTTATTCCTCAAGGGCTGGTATTAAATTATGAAAGCCGGGGTGTTCGAATCTTCGCTAAGCTCGAGGCTACTTCGCGCTAAATTAATAAGGCACCTTTGTGATGTAAATTGTCAAACTGTGTAATGTAAATTAGTATCCGAGTACTCCTAGTTGCATAGAAAACTTTGAGAACGTAGTGTAAGTGCGTATCTTGCAGTTCTACTATACGGAGACACACGCTAATTTTAACTACAACATCCGACAGAATGATGATTTATCTAGGTAGTAAATTCAACTTGACATACGAACTTTATTTACCTCTGTGTTGAAACAAAGGTTAATTGGAATCAACAGAGTATATCCTTGATTAATTAACCGTTACCTTGTTAGTAACTAAAATTCTAACCAGAGACGATTTTAGCCGCAACTAATGAATCGGGCAGGTTGCTTCATCGCATTTTACTATTTTCAAAAAACTGTCAGTAGTGGGAATTCGCCTAGTTATCCAATAAAATTTATATCCCAATTCGTTAAATTTGGTGCCAGATTTGCGAGATTGTTTTTACAATGAAATGTGTTAATGGCGAGGACCGGAAGACGCCTACAAGTCTGACAAACGAGTTGCTTGGCATCTCTCGAGAATTTATCCACGTGTGATCATTTTCTTTGTTTGCACGATTGGCAAATCGCCAGCTGGTCACCGACTTACCTCCACGGTCAAACACGTGGACGAAAATGTTTTCAACCGAGACTCTCGATTTTCTTCTTCCAAATATAATACATAATGTCTCGCTCGTCAATGTCTACGGCCCGAGGGATTTGCTCTTCGATGACTAATCTATACTGTGAGCAAATAACATTAACCGAATCCATGTCTAGACGATTTCTTCATGTTTTCCTTCTTTCTTCTTCACAAAACAGAATTATAACTGATTGCATCTTAAACTCTGAAGATAAGTTACAGAAATTTAGGGAAATAGGTATACCTAAGTACCAACTTCTAAAGCAACATATAGTAAGATTGATTTTTCAAAAGCTGCAGAGGCCATAAGTAAGATGACAAGGTCATACACAGTAGTTTACAATTCCTAAGTTCAGTCTATACAATCGTCTAGCCTCCGTTGTCCATTTCCACTTGTAAAGTATACGGCTCACGATAAGTACAGGCCCTTGGGGAAAAAGAAGACTAGAATATGTCGTATCATGAGAAGCTCTGAAGATAAATATAATGTGTTCTGTACACGATATTGACCATAGAAATCAATGAATATTTATTGCCAGTCTAGACACATGCAGGTACATATCTGGTTATATTATAAATTTGAAGCGTGAGTAGGACTCATCTATAATCAGAAGATAAATCAATGTATACTGATCATTGGTCAATGATCTTCCGCAGCCTGACGTATGTACACGAATCATCTGTTGGAATTTATTTCCCATGTCATATTATACATACATAGGTATAGTATAATTGAAATGTGACGCTAAACTAATATCAATTTCATGGCTATATCGCGTAACGGAGAGGCTTGGTTTATTGACGCGAAACAATCAGTGCTTCAGCTAGAATGATCGAGATTAATTCTTCTTATATCATGCTACAGCCCGCGACCGCAATAAACTTTTCGAAGTGGATTTCTCCGTCCACACATGTCGTGAATTCATATCAACCTGCGCAAAGTTTCAAACCCTAGTAAATTCCAGATCAAAATCGTTACTTATGTATCCCAAGTGCCTTCTCTGCATAGGTATTTTATATTCGTATTTGAAAATCTACTCCTGCAGCTAAAACTCAAGTCCGTCTATTGACTGCGATGTACGCGAGCTTTACACAAAACCAGCAAAAGCAGATACGTGAACTGTTTTAGCCTTTGTACACATGTCTGCCCCTTAGCCAGTACTGAAACGTGTATACCTTTGTACAATTCAATTATCGAGCTATAGAATACCGTGGAAAAAAAGCTTGATCAACCACAGAAACAAGTCCGTAGATAAAAGGGGGGGGGGGGGGGGGGGGGGAACTCGTGGCTTAATTGAACCTGAAGTGATTCCGACCTTCCATTATCGTATCAAGCCTTCCTGAATATGGATATCAGCCTGTCGATCTGATTGCGAAGAGAAAGGAACAGCGAAAGCGTTACCCTGACCCACATACCGGTCTACCACTTACAATTAGCTAATCTGCTAACAGTTGCGTGCACAGAATGAATAATTGTCCCGAGAAATGAGCGTTTATGGTCATTGATTTGAAAAAAATTTTGGGCGTGTTGCGTTTTCGGTCACGCTACAAAAGCTGCTAACTATTTTATTTTAGTTTATTTTTATTTTTTTCAAATTGAACTCTTTTTTCCCTCAATTATTCATACGTCCAGAATAAATTAGAGAACAGTTTTTATACAGTTTAACATAATATGTTATTAGGGTCGTTGAGATAGTGTCAAAAGCTTTGAAATACAACGAGTAAACATTATAGCGATGATTAACTTATATTGTTTCGAACAGCTTGATGAGCTTATTTCGGGGATAATACAGTCATACGATTGTGCGAATGATAATGAATTCCGAGTATTTATGCGATGTTCCATACGAGTGTTTACCAAGTAGTTTCACTACGACATTCGCTAATCTTGAACAGTCAAGAAATATAATGCGGGTTATCAAAGGCTCAAGAAGATACAATGTCAGACGATGAAAGGAGTTAACCGGGGTTGAAAAATATTTCGCATTTTCATACATTTTCCATCCAGATTTGTTAAAAACTGATGTAAGTTTTAACTGCGGCTGAAAATAATAACGAGTAGCTTATATTCGATGAGGATATTATAGCGACGTGACGTAGCAAATAGCATATCAATCCATTTATAAGTGATTAAAAATTCTCGACACGTTTCATCCGGAAAGATAATAATGATAAAAACTCGTCTTGCCAACACAGTCTCGTAATGACGATAAACAATTAACGCTGAAAAATCCCATCGCCTTCGCAATGTCGCTTTGTGTATAGAATACTATACCGACAATACAAACGATAAGCTGGTATCATTACTCGAGAACGATTTCTTGTCGCCATTGAACTTCCTGTCAAACAGATACCATGATCAAGATCAACGTCATTTCGTTATTTTCTATACAATAAAACCCCTGCAAGGAAATTCGTCAATAATCTGAAGGCAGGATACGATAATTGCATCAAAGAAAAACCATACATGTATTTCAATCGATCATAGGGGTCAGGGGATAGAGTTGAATGTGATTAGAAACATAGCTTATTGCAGTGCTAATCGAATGTCAATCGACTCATTGATCTGTATCTTTGCTGGTGCGAAGGAGGCGGGTTCAAAAGTGATTATCCATTCATTCCGAGCATGATGACTGAGAATATTTCTTTAATCTTCTTCAGCCATAGGACATGGGTCACAGTCCTTTATATCATCGCTTGATGAGAAGTCGGTGACCTTAATTTCGGTGTCATCCGCAGCACCATGTCTTCCGGATTCTCCACCACCGGCACTCCGGCCATCAGCTGTTAATTTACTGATACCGGAAGTACCGCCAAGACTATTAGCTTGACTGATACCGGCGGTACTCGTACCCTGAAATCCATAACCAGATCTTTTTGAGCCACTAGCAGCTGCGGAAAGTATCGTAGGGATACCAGCTTCCTGTTTTCCAACTTGATCTCGTCCCCTGGAAGAATCGCTTCCAGATAAAACGACCAGGATCGTTGCGCAGACAGCAATGCCAGAAAAATTGTAAATTATATTCCAGAAAAAGCTCGTTACACAGCCGGAAAATTCACTGTAAAGCATCCAAGCTGTTACACAGCATAGCAGACTTCCAACCAACCACGTAACACCTCGCATCATTTTGCAGGCACTTCTTCCGCAGTATCCGCCAACCTGTGTTAACCAGCATATTCTGCTCACGTTTGGATCAGTTCCTGTTTCCTGGTGTGTTGCAGGATAGTTTCGCTGCTGCTGACGCCTGGCATTGGCACAGTTAGTACATCGCCGAGGCATAGTGTGGCAAATGTTACAGTGTATTGAATATCGACAGTAATTCCGGATTTTGTTAGTCTCAGTTTCTCTGTTTCGCAGATGTTGGTATTTGATAAGTTTCCAAAAAACTACGCAGTGTTAGACTATTTCTATTTGTCATTCAGTCAACCACGTAACTTCGCTCCACGTATAACGTTTAAAATAACGCAATAGTTATTTTCGTAGCTTTTCCCGAATACAAAATCACAATTCTTGGCAAAGTACGACACGTGTGAAGAGCACTGAAGAATATAACTCCGTCCACGTACGGAAAGATTAAATTCTCTTTGTAAATGTGATGCAAATAACCTTTCAGTTAGTAAAAAACCACATCAGCAGCAGTGTCGATTAATTTTTTCTACAATTTCGATGTACAAACTTGTCAATATTCTGAAGCTTATCTCCGTTCCCTGTCTCATCACGAGTCTGCTTAACGCGATCGCAAACCCTCGGACTTTTTGTATCTCCCTGTTCTTTTTCGTATTTGGTGAAAAACTTGGAGTGATCGATGAACGATTCAGACTCTGTCGCTATCGGGCTCGTGCAAAAAGTTCTTTCCTTTTCAGAGGTGAAGGAATTTCGGCAAATCTTACAAGGTTGCAAAAATCGACCTTCTCTCTTAGTGTCGACTACTGAATCTTCTCGATCTAGATACAGTTCTGAAGGACAACTTTTTTTCGGTTCAGAGTACAAAGTCTTCTTGACTTTGAGGTCGCTGGTAACTAAACCATCAGCCACGTCACGTCTGGTTGATTGAAGCCTTTGACCGCCGTTGCATAAACGTAGATTGGACGACTGATAGTACAATGCTGATCGACGTTTGGGTTCTGTATTGATTGTGCGCAGGTACCGCAGACGGTTGGCGTTACGAGTTCTTTCGTGAAGAATGACTGAAAGCACTAATGTCAGTGCCAGAACATAGGCAGATATTCTGTTCATTCCAAAAGTGAAGAGGCCGTTTCCAAGAGCTGAAGAAGACGAGACAACTTGACAAAAGATATACTTGAGATAAACCTGATGAATGGAAGTACTTTTGCTATAAGACGGATCAAGCGTACGGTCCGCAAAAAAAGGGTCAAACATTTCTTTAGCTACACGCCTACGGCCAAAGTAAAAGATCAGCGATAAATTCATCTGCAACTATATATTTCGCAGTTTTTTTTTTTCGCAGGTGAATGATGAGGCCAGAATATAAAAACCCGAACTCACAATAACTTTTTCAGAACGTCAAAGCACCAGAAGAGAAACCGTTAGCTTTGCACGAATCTTTGATAGGATATCCAATGATCGAGTCGCTTACGCGAATAGAGATTTACGGACTCGATGATGTGTGTACAGACTATGATGCTCGGTTTACTCTCAATGAAGTGATTCGTTGTCAATAATTTTCAAGAGTATATTACCTTTCAGCGGAAGGATCGCTTTCAGTCATCTCGAAAGTGAAATGTCAATATTATTCCAGAATTTAGACATAAAATGTCAAAAAGTCGAATAGATTCATCGGATTGGGTTAAGTCTGTTGAACAAATAGAGCAGAAAATCGACGCTTGGTTACATCATCGCGATATCTTACAGATGAATTACATTCTTTGCGAGAACTTGCAGATTTTGTCCAAAAATCTATTGACTGTAAATTTTTTTGAATTTAATCAAATCACTAGCGTATCGTGATGAATTTTATCGGATGTTGTCAGAACGGGAAATGAGGTATAACCTGTCAAAAGTTTCTAGCCATAAATGATACCCAACCATCGATTGTTCGTTGGAGAAAACGGAAAAGTCAATCACACTGGCTACGGCTTCATAAAGGATCACGTTTTTCATTAGGGGATCTTAGATGCAGACAGGTTCGTTTATTGAGGAAATAGATATTTCGAGAAGTGGATTTATTGTTGGGATAGCAAGACATTTTCGTCTGCAGAGAGCATTTGTAAAAAAAACTCGACAATATTGACGGTTTGTTCTTCAGCACCTGAAAATATAAAAGCACTGAACACATGGCGATAACCAGGTGCTAAGTCGCGTATACAAATATGTTTAGAATTATATTACATCTCGAATTTGGATATCAAAAGAACAATTCCAATAACTATGGAGTTATTCAAGCCCGTCGAAAACGTGATGATTGAAAATTTGACACACAAACCTCTTTGAATAGAATAAAAGAGACTGACCGTATTTTTCTATGTTTGCTATTCCCGATTGTAGTTGAGTTGGCTGTTTATTTGATTGAGAGAATCTAGTTGGCACTACGGGGGGCAAGCTAAACTATGTTTAGCACGATTCAATTTTCCTCGTAGGTGTGGAATGACGGCCTTCACACCAGGCGTGAAAGCTTTCATTGATAAACGAAGCGTACACTGACAAGGCTGAACCTCGAAATAACAATAAACGTAGAATCCTGAACTGAACAGTTTCGAAAATATTTTTTCAACAAAACTGCAATTGTATGAAGATTGGTTTGAAATAACTAGCTCGGAATTTGATCAATCATGTCTGCAGTTAGGATTTGAATTACTATTCGCTCGCTCGACGAAACTTGGCATCTATAGTTACAGCAGCTGCATTGGAATAGCAATGAAAATAGCTCCAGGAATTTCTAGGAATCGATGTAAGACCAAAGTATACAACTTCGAACTTGGAAGGTGTTGAAAAACATCGCCATAAATTCGGAAAGTTTCTCAAGCTAAGAAAACTGCATTCGCGGAAATTTTCGGTCTGTAATTTGAATCAATCTTTTGCGTTGTTTGGTATCAATAACACAACTCCAGTCCTTGGCACCGTTCGGAAAAGCAGCAGGAAACGAAGAAGTAAAGACCAATAGGAATGACTGGCATTTCGCAGCTTATACAAAGCTACATAGCAGATGAAAAGTAACAGTTGCTTTATATACTTATACTTGAATACACGCAGTGTACATAAATGATTCACCATACGAAGGCCAGCAGAATATCGAATGGGGTAAAATCATTTGGGGTCAGATAAAGATCGCGCGAGTAAGAGCTTGAGTTATACCGCTTGACTTCTTCATTATCTACAATTCGAGGTTGTCACTGTTTTCCTCATGACTCATCAGCGATTGAAGCTTTAATACGAGAAGCTTCCACTGCTGCAGTGAACACATGCGCATTGCGGATGTGGCTTACGATATACCATAGGTATAGGTATACAATGCAGCTGGTGACATTATGTTTATCCTCATCAAAGTCTACAATTCGGCTAGAATTTTCATCCGACTTTAGTCATTCGAACTCTCGACCTTTGGAGTTTATCATTAAGGGGCACACCTAGTGTAACGGCCTAAAAAAAAGGTGATTTTCGGGAATTTTTATTGAAAAAACTACTTTATCAATTGTTTCAAAATTTTAAGAGTATATTTATAAATGTTTCAAGAATATGCAGCGAAATTTTCGAAAAAAAAAATCAAATATTTTTCAAGTTATACACGATTTCCGACGGCGCGACAAAAAAAAGGTCCTCCACTGCTGCAGTAATTCCGGCCTTCTCCGTGGATGAAATCTGAAAAAACAAATTTCTATCTAGATATTCTAGATATTGTCCGTACAATGAACTATCGATTTTTTGATCTGATCAAAAATCGAATTTTGGCAGGCCAAAAACGACCAAAATTTTGGGTGAAATTCGACTCTTTTTTTTTAAACACAGCCATTTTGTCAATTTTTGATATTTTTCTTTGATCGTAGGTCATTGTACGGACAATATCTTCTAGTTTGACGAGAAATTTGTTTTTTCAGATTTCATCCACGGAGAAGGCCGGAATTACTGCAGCAGTGGAGGACCTTTTTTTTGTCGCGCCGTCGGAAATCGTGTATAACTTGAAAAATATTTGATTTTTTTTTTCGAAAATTTCGCTGCATATTCTTGAAACATTTATAAATATACTCTTAAAATTTTGAAACAATTGATAAAGTAGTTTTTTCAATAAAAATTCCCGAAAATCACCTTTTTTTTAGGCCGTTACACTAGGTGTGCCCCTTAAGATCATTGTGAACCGTTGGAAAAATTTGTAGATCAATGATTATCCAAAGATTGATCGAATTTTCAGAAACACCTTTAAGTACACTTCCTCTGATAAATAAGCTTCACCTAATCATCATTGAATGTACGTTTTATAATAGATACAACATGCGTCAGGAGGAAATCGTGCCTGATAATTGAATTGACCTTTATTGACGAGATGAGAAACTTGATTGTCAGCATAAAAATGATGCCGATAATCAACGCGTTGATAGCTATTGACTCTATATTACGAGAAATTGTGTTGTCTCAACGAAACTGAAATAGGTAATGAAATATCGATAAAAATGTCTCGCACGTGGTTCGCGTAATTCAGGACTGAACCTTTCCGCTTCTTCGTGTAGATATATAAGGCCAGAGTTCAAACGCGGAGGATCTTAATCAGATTAGAAATTGTACAGCTCAGAATATAATTTCATATTACCAGAGAGTCGCGTAGCTCGTTAACAGGCAAAGCCGTTTGACTCGATGCCTTTCCGAGGGAAAATCACGTCCTCGCTGTATCAAAGCCCTATAAAGCTTACTTGGATATATAAACAGACATTGTCAAATACGAATGCGTGGATTTCATACTTGTACTCAAATCCGGAGCACGTTTTCAATCTTGAACATCAATTCGGTTTACCCGAAATAATTTTCACGCGCCGTTATCTCAGCTACGAATGGCAGGGTCGCTTCAATGGTATTTCGCCGATTAAGTAGGTATGTATACGAATCGACAATATCCCATGAGATATTCGAAGGGGAAATATCCGTCAATCGAGTTGAAAATGAAAGAAAAAAATTCAACATAACAGAAAAACAGTGATAAAAAAGTGAAAAAAATCACGTCAAAAACGAGGTGGGTGGCTTCTGGTGCTTTTAATAGTCGCTGCATAAGCTTGGCGCACTCTTATATCGATCTGGTAAAATTCGACGCTGGTGTAGCTGTACGCTTCTTGGTTCGTGTCACGTCTTATTTTGCCGCATTTTCAAGCCACACAAGCTTTAGCTTTACTCTAAAACCGGGGCTTGGTGGCTTTTGGTGTAAAATATATAAGACGGAATAATCTCACTCCTTGCGATAACATTTTCTTTATCCCATTATAGCCGTGTCTCGATCCAACGATATCCACAATTCTATTCTAGACTTTACGAGGTCTAACTCAAGAGAAGTGCAGCTTTCAATGAATTGGAAATAATCCTAGCTGAACACTTCAATTTCGAGAGTTCGAATGAGTTTTCGCTGTGATAGGACTCGTAAGAAACGTCTTTTATGGAGACACCTACATATACCTTGAGTTAAGAAATTTCAGGGAAAATTCAGAGACGTGTAGTTGCAGAGTGAATAAATTTTATCTCTTAGAATTTTCACTAGACTTACGGTGAACCTAAGGGATTACTTTCACCCCTCAAGAAACATTTCAACTTCATTATTCATCACAATACAGCACGACAAAGGTCGTCCCGTGTTTTCTGTACCATCCTGTGCTGTGCGGAATTTCGGTACCACTTTTCGTCCGAAACGAACAGTATTCACTGCAGATTAATCTTAATAGTTGTACACATAGATCTCGCTAATAACTTTTCTAATTAAACTTCTTTTTTACATTTCTGCTGATCTGGTGATCTTGGGATAATGATTTCATCTATGGTTTTCGATTTTAGAACGAAATTTCATCCGAATTCACAAATATTGTTAATGGAATTCATGCATATACGAGTATCTAGATTAGTCTAAGAAAGATCCCGCTCGTTTTAGATGATTGGTGACAGTCGAAATCTGCACAAAAAGCAACCCCCGTATCACTGTATAGTGATACATAAAATGGTTGGAATTTTTCCTGAGGGTTTGGAAGTATCCCTAAGGTTCGCTCCAAGTCTGAGAAAAATTCTAAACAATAGAATAGATTCGCTTGCCAAGAACATCCATTATTGAATTTCCCCTAAAATTTGCTAATTTATAAGGGGGAAATATCCTCTCGAGTACAACTCATCCCAATATGAAGCTTGACGCTTTATTCTCGCATGAATATACTCGACAAAGAAAAACCGCGTTTCTATCCGTTATATTCTGGCAATCCTTGAGATGGTCCTTGGCGAAGTAACTCAAGGAACAATGCAATGTGTATAAATTCGCCGACTCTGCAGCTGGTTGAAGTTACCATCATCATCTCGTGAGTTATAACAGTTTTTCGATATTTTTTAGGGCGTTGATTCGGCACATCCATCTGTGCGAGTCATCGATTGTTGCCAGGGCCCCGTGCAGTAACCTCGGGAGTTTAGCGTCCAGCTAAAACCCAAGCCTGCAGTAGTAGCAAAGAGGCGTTCCAGGGCGGCCAGTTTCTGGCAGCCGTGGTGTCGACGGCGACGGCGCAATCCGAGGTGACGACCTGCAGAGTGGGTTTATTCCGTTTGGCTCGTGGAAATTTCCATAGCTGCTTTCTGGATCCCGCTGGGGGCCAGTAAACTGACAAAGGAGGAGAATTGCCAGTACGTAATAGTAAGCGAGGC
The DNA here is from genome assembly GCA_963989295.1 of Ametastegia equiseti. Classification (NCBI taxonomy): domain Eukaryota; kingdom Metazoa; phylum Arthropoda; class Insecta; order Hymenoptera; family Tenthredinidae; genus Ametastegia; species Ametastegia equiseti. Next base: position 21,114,610 of record OZ022389.1, on the reverse strand, counting down.
ATTTGATCGACTGGCTTGCTTGCGTAAGATTCCGTCAAGTAGAAATTTTCTCATAACTCAGGAGCAAAGCGAAGAGAATCTCATCAAAACTCAATTTACGATGGAAATCATCATTTATTACCATTTTTTGGAAACAATTTGAATTTTCAAAACAGATACGTTATCCTCGGGGATTGTTTTTTTCATCGTGAAAACTGCATAGAGGGTAGCGTCTGGTCAATTGAACCCTTCGAGTGTCATGATTTTTCGAAGGTGTAGTTTTTGGACTTTGGAAATAGTGAGAATAGGATTGTTTAGAGAATTTCTAATACTATGGTTACCCATCTTCATGATTTTCAGACTTGATCGAACACTCTCTTAAAAAATGCGAACAATCTTGAACGGTCCAATTCAGCAACTGGTCCATCTAACCTAATTCCACTCTATAAGTTTGACACCATTTTAATCGATCGATCAATGATTATTCATCAGAAGAACAAAGACTGAGCTAAATTTAACACGAACCTTAAACCACTTGATCAAATACATTACTGGCTGCGGGTTCGGTCTGAATAACAGAGAAAACGCTAGGTTTCATGTCTCTCTTCAAAGGTCTGATCAATTGGGATGGCTACTTGAGTCACCCGTAGGTTACTGCCCCGTTTGTCTCTCAAAAGTAACATTTACTCGAAACTTATTCTCGAGGGATGAAAATGGAAGACAACGAAAAAGAATCACCGAGACAAGTGCATGAAAAAAAAGGGTTTCTAAACTTTTGACATTCCCATATGCGACTGAAGAGACATGAAAATTGAGATTTTCAAGAGCCCATATTCAGTAGTGCAATTGTAGTATGATTGCTCGGTCATCTGTATAACATCTTTGGGGTACTTCCAGGTTGTTGAATCCTTGGGCTTTTCCCTTCGCTGAGCAGATTGAGCAGTGTTGCTTTTTATCCACTACGTCTAGACGTTTAGAGTAGCAAATGATACATGAAACCCGAAAGGTGGTAAAGCTCATCGACCGAACAAGATGCTGGGTGGGTCCCAACCATGTCTTTTTTCATGTTATTTTATTTTATTTTATTTTTTTATGGTTCATATAAGTGAAGCTACTCTCAGAATATGGTATACGTATCTTGGAATCATTTTTTTCCTTGGTTCGCTGTATATTGCAGTACACAATACTGAGTGAGGAATAAGTTTGATGGTTTGAAATAAAATATATAGGAAAAGTTTCTGAAGTATGAGTATATACGAGCATTTGCTACTTAATTCCCCAGTTCATATCTCAAGGAGCTAGTTCCAGATCTTACATCATCTGTTATATCTCCAGAACATACAATATAACGTGTCTTGAAAGTTTGAAACGAATAGTAGTCATAAATCGAGCCTGTCATTCTGCTATAGTTAAATTCGCTGAGATCTGTGTGGCTACCACTGCAGGTTTTAAAATACATTCAATTGGTTTGACAACGTCTGTTTGTGATCCAGCCAAATCCGCAGTGACTGAAATTCTCTCACTCCGAATGTTAAACAGGTGAACAATGTCAACAACGAAATGATAGATGATATGGCGTTCGTGGAAAATTTTTAACATCTAAACGTCAGCAAATATTGATATAGGTGCGTTAGAATTCACGTAGGTATATTTTGTCAACAAAGTGTTACGGAATCTTTGAGGTTTTTTTTTCTGCCAACCAACACTTATAACGTTCGTGAATTAATTTTTGAGCAGAATAATTCATCGACCATTCTTGTCTGTACATTTATGTCACCAAAATATATTTCAGACTTTGTACAACTAATTTCAATACTGGCAGGTCGATCAGAGAAAAATTCATGCATGTTTGCAACAGAGAGAACAGAAAACACGAGCTTTAATACAGCCGAATCGTAGCGAGACCTAGTTTCAAAATGATACTGCAAATACCTCTGCAAATACGTGATAAGAATAGCTATTCAGCATAAATTATGCCGCGGCTTTTTCGCCCCATAGTGCTTCATGTTATGGCTGAATGAATTGTTCCAACGCACATAGCTACTATAAGCTACGACGTGTGGCTTTAATCAAAGTTATCTGAACTAAGATCAACGCACCAACCAGCCAATTCAATTCCCACCGTAAAAGTACCTCGCATAACACAGGTTTAGATTCTAATCCAAGCGAGAATAGACTACGAAAACGTAAATCAAGTGTCAAATTAAACTCCCCAAAGTTTCCCCTAAAACTTCACTATATTCTAGTCTAACGATCGAAACGCCAAACTTTGTAAAACAAAAAAACATAACAATCTTTCATCGTGCAAGCTCTGAAACGAAATATTAAATTCAAACATTACAAACTCAGTTTGTCAGTCCCTTGGAGAAAAATAGCCCTGGATATTACTAAAAAAAGATGTTATTTAGCCAACCAGGTAGGTATAAGGTATATGTGTGTCTTCGCTATGGCACAAGTAGAATTTATCATTTCTAAAGCGATTCATTCGGAAAGGATTTTCGCATTGTTCGATAAAACGATCAGTCTGCTTGACCAACCGTAACGGATAAAGTAGTAGTAGTAAGAGGAAGTTACGACGAAAGGTCAGGGTCAATTTTTGTGCGGATACTACGTGCTGGTGCAGCGTGAACGTGCAATTCACATAATACTTTTGGCGAATATGGATAATTGAACGTGATTTGCCTTGTGAATCATCGAAAATAATACGTCATAAATGTATATTTGCATTTACGTAAACATTTGTCAGGTGCAATTTCTGTGCGCTCTGACCCATTGTGTATAGTTTCGATTCAAGTGGCGTAACACGCACAGCGGTAATTAATTACGTTTACGATCGATTTTACGTAATCTGCTGTGTTCCAAGACCGAAACCATACCCTGCCATATCAAAGTCATTAATTTACATTGCGTGATAGGGGCGCAGAATCTTCCCTATCTATCATTTGGTCGATCTCTTCAAGTTCCTAAAACAATTTTTCATTGTTTTAGATTTTTGGCGTGAGTAAAAAATTACCGCTGTGCGCTACACACAAAATTTTTTTTTTTTGTTTTTTTTTGTTTTTGTTTTTTTACAATTCCATTCTTACTAAGCACGGTCCTCGTCATGTCCCACGTGGCCGATTAGCCAATCTGAAGAAGACCAGTTTGGCTACAAGGAAAAGTAGCTACGTACTCGTCAGTGGCGATGGAAGATGACCAAAGATCATTTATACGGTTTAAACTCTTGTTTAACGCCTTTCATTCGAATATGTTTAGGAATTATTTTTCTCAACATTACAAAAGATTTGTACGATAAACATGGCGAACTCTATCTATACACGATGCAATTAGAGGTTCGTTATCGAAACGGAGTGTTAATTATAACTGTAAACAGGAATTTTAGATTCTCGCGTGCCGTCCGGGGAAACTTCCGGATTGTGAATGTCCAATACTTTTTTCAAGTCTGGCGAAAACGCGATTTTTCGCATCGTTGGTAAATTTATCAGCATCTGAACCGAGGCGTTTTAATTTAGCGACGGGAGAACAATTTCATACACGTCAATCTTGCGAAGGTAAATTGAGGCAAATGATCTTTTGCTGCTGAAGAAAATATGAGAATATAATCTACCCTCGAACGTTTCTCGCGAGAATTGATCGGCCGAATTTTGAGCACCGTTCTATTTTCAGTTTCTTCGATATGAACGGTTCAAATATTGCTTCGCAACCCTTGAGCCAAAGACAACCAGTCCATTAATCGATTTATACCCACGAAATATATAAAGAAATGAGTTTGCAATATTATCTCAAAATTCGAGGGAGATGAATAACTGAAATAAATTGATTAAAAATGTAATTCTTGACGGGCCCATACGATGCGTCGGCAATTTAGTAAATCACGGACTTTACCACCCCGAGAGAAACAAGCCGAGTACGTGTATCACTTCTGAGTATATAACCTGATGTCCCGATTGTTATTTAAATGATATTTCATTAATTGTTTCTTATTATTTCTTTACGGAGAACAAAGAGAACAAAGAAAAACACGCGGTGTCTGACTCGTTGAACTCACAGGCCCCACGACCCCAAGGGGTTGGCGTTCGCAGCTCGAGTCGATACCCTGCTACGGAAAGCCGCCCGCGTTGCCTCCGGCCGACCACTACGAGCTGTGACTACGAGAACACTAACTCCTTCACCGCCCGCTTGGCGCGCTGGCGTATCGCGCGCATTCGCCTAGACACGCACAGCTGTTACTACTGGGTCATTTTCAAAATGTGTAGTAGGTATGAGATGCAAGAAGGGGCTTTTTGTCTAGAAAATTGTTATAAAAGAAATCCCCTGGGGGTTGGGGATTGATTTTTGGAAATATCTCTGCTGGTTATACTGTATGACGATGTTTTCGCTGTTGGGAATCAAAAAGTAATTTGATTTTTTCCTCTTTTGTATATGGGTTGTAAATCTCAGGACGGTGATTTAGTTGATATTTATAACGACTAGGGAAGTTAGCACGTCAATTTTATCGCGGAAAGGTCGAGTTGCTTTATTATAATACCGGCGGTTATTTTTAGTCTGATTTCCTTTGATGGTGAAAAATTGGGGAAACCTAAATTTCGTCATACGTACAACGCTTGACTGATGTCTCAAACACCGTTCATAGTTGGAATTTGGTTTGAATTGAACCGCGAATACACAAAGGCTACACTCTCGATCATTAAAATCAAATCATTCTCACTTTCTCCATGCGGATTTGAAAAAAAAAATCATCTTTGGAAAAGAATCCGTGTTCTTTACTTGAAGCTATACCTATTTATTTTACTGCTATCGTAGACCGATATCGTATAGTTGCCTTGCGATCACCGTAAGACATTTCCTCCCGCAGTATGAAGATATACTGAAGTAAATTGCAATGTCCATTCCAAGTGAGACATGCCAGTATTATAACAGTATAATAAATCTTAAAATACAGACAGATGCAAGAAGTGGTGTGTAACGGGAGAGTTAATTATCTGAAATTAGCAAGATTTTATATCAGTGAAATCAACGATAATATTAACATGGATATTCGCAATTAATAATTATCTACGATCGTATAATACGTTTGGTATTTTACCGAGCGTAAAACATAAAGAATACAGAATATCTATGCTCTCTCTAAATCCGGATCAGTGATTTTCACTGATTCAAATTTAGAGAGTTGATATGCACGCAGGCGTTCGGCGATTTGCACAAATTTGTGGAAGAGCGTAAAATAACCGGATGCAATTTTAATGGAAATATTATACCTACTGCGAAATAGGTTTATGTTTACGTTATATACAAGTGGGTGTATAAAAACTGATAAAAAGTCAGAAGACCTTACGATATATATATGCATAGTCTCCTATAAAGTTTATGTATTTATTTCCGAGGTTATTTACAAGACCCTGACATTCAGTATGCGCATATAAATTGAGTGAATAAAAAAGCGGTTATTTTCGACTTGCAGCTCACCGCATTTTACCCGAACTTGGAGAAATAATCACCTGCTCTTAGTGTTAATCCCATAAATCGAATAATTCGAATATACAATATTAGAAGTATTGTACTCTTATTCATGCGTATAAAAACCGCAGGATATTCTTATACGTACGTAAATAAGAGCGAAAATGAAGAGTGGATTAACGAGGATATAATTTTTACGGGAAACTTGGAAACGAAGCAGTTATTTATTTTTTCTCTCGATGAAAAAATATCGTATCTAACGTAACCGCATGAAATATCTTGCGGTAAAGTCGTGACTCGTACGTTTCCGTATTGCCTTTTAAATTTTTCAAGTGCACGGCTGGAGTGTGACATTGCGTAATAAGTATAATAAACCTCATTATAGCACACGCTTGAAGGATATTTGCCAGTTGCCCGCGTGTAATAATTGCGCTAAAACGTTATTTTATTCTTTTTCTTCTTCTTATTCTTCCTCCTCCTTCTCCTTCCTCTGCTTTTATCGTCTTTCCGTGTATATGTAACATATCTATCTATCGATCTCTCTCCATACTCATACTGCGGCACGATAATAGCTGTCCTTCGACGTATATACGCTAGGAGGGCAAATATACGTATACATTTCTGAAACGGGAATTTTAACCCTTCATGGCCACCATTGGTATTTTAACCAGGCCTCATTTTGGGCAAAAAATATTTAATGAATGCATTAGCTACGATTTTTTAGCGAAAAGGTGAATTTTCCGCACTTATATCTCCCAGTTAAATCCGAATTCATTTCTACTCCAAAATCGATCTGCTTCAGATGTCGAAATAAATACTTGTTTTCAAACGTGAATTATGCCACTATTTTTTTTCTAGAAGTACCATATCTGACAACTATTCCAGTTAAAATTTGACTAAAAAATATTGAAAATTCAAAAAGTTATGATTTTTTGAGTGAAAAGGTGAAGTTTTTGACAAATTTACTGATTTAAGATTTTTTCAAAACATGTTATGATTCGAATTTTGACATAACAACTTTTCACACATGTTTCAGAATGTTCAAAGAATTTTCAGTATTTTTTCGATCCCGATCGATAGGATAGTTTCCACACAACAAACATATTTCAAACTTGGCTGGGTTGAATTTTACTCATGCCCGCAAAGTTATGCTATAACAGAGGTGTGGCCTCGAAGGGTTAAATCACATTGTCATATGAGGTAAATTCGAGTACAGGAATAAGAATTTCCTTTGAATTTGTTTACAGGGTATGCGATTCCGTGTGACTTCAGCCACCCAAAAAATGGTCATTTTGCAGCTGGAAAATTTACTACAAGTCATCAGTTCACAAGAATACGATACTTTTACCGAGTATCAGGGCCCGTGGTGCTTTGTGCGCTTGATTACACGCACTTGAACGCTTTTCTTCGAACACAGGTACCTCAGAAGCTGGGATTGGCACCGGAAATCACGCGACGGACATAGAAACTCCGTTTTTTCATGGTCCACAAGAGACAAAATCTGTTCAAATACATTCGAACGGTCAAGAACACGATTTTCAGTCGAAAGAAACCCAATCTTTTTTTTTAGCAACAATACATCGATGTATTCGTATGTTATCTATTCTTTCTATGAAGTTTTGTGAAAAATTATATCGAGAAACTAATCGTTAGTTTCAAATATAGTTTACGTATTTTGAAAATGAAGATATTTTCAATTATTTCTTTTCTCTATTGTAGTTTTTCGCAGTTTATTTCACAAAGAATTATAGATTCTCGTGTGTTATCTCAAATAATTATTGATCTACGTATTTTGTCATAAAAAAAAAAAACGAAACGTAGATTTCTGTAGGTATATTAGCTTTTTTGTGAATAGAACCAGATGCAATATCACGAAATAAACTGTACTGAAGTATACCGTTCCAAGTTCCATAAAAATTCGTGTAAAAAATACAGTTGAATTATACCTACAGAGGCCATCGAATAGCTGTATACCCTGAACCTTCTGAATGCGATCGCTCAATTGATAAAACATACGTTATACATACCTATATAGAAAAACAATGCAGTTATCGCGTTTATTTGAGTTTTCGGCACGTCATGTAACGTCGGATCGCGTGCGAATGTGGGATAATGAAAAATTGCGGAGCCCGTATAGCGATTGAGGCATAAAACGTCGGTAAAATCTGTGAGGCTTCGTTATAGCGTTGTAGAGAATTTTGTAAATCAATCGAAGCTGTTGTATCCATATCAGTGTAACTCCATATAGGTATGTATGTATGTATGTATATGTATGCCAAGAAGAGATACGCAAGCGCGTAAAGCCCCGTATATATATTCCAGAGAACTAAATGACGAATGAACATGCACCAGCCACCGTGTACTGTTCCGCGTTGCCTGTCGTGCGTGAATCGCGTTTTACACGCTAAAATAATAAACCTGGGCGCAGCTCGTGTAACGTAGGAATATATACCAAACTATAGATATACATAATATAAAGTTGAGCATGAACAAAGGAAAATTACCACTGCCATAAAAGGTTGGAGTTTATTGTAGCAAGTTCAGATAAGCATTCCGTAAATCGACCCCATATTTGAGGTAATTTTACTTCGGTTCTTACGCCGCAACCAAAAGCAGAGAATTTGAAAATTCGCCAAACAATTACACATATAATATGTAAAAGCGTTAGAGTATCACGCGATCAAATATCACCCTGCTGTAATTAAATCCTCCGCTCACTTCTAATTACTTGAAGGAGAAAAAAAAAAAAAAAAAAAAAAAAAAACAACCCAATGCAGTAATTGAATTTTTTCCTTTCATTTTCTACCTCACCGTTTCCCGCCTTTGCAAATACATACTCGAAATTGTTATTCCAGGTATATAGGTATGTGCGCACGTATGTATACGTATGGAAGTATATTTTCATACAGCATCTGGGCTGCATCATTGTCTGCGCATATTCAGTTTATCGCACTAAAGTCTGCACACATTCGCGTGTGCATCATTTGTGCGCAAATTGCAGTGACTTTTGTGAATCACGTGGACATTACGTGCGCCTTGCATCAGAGACGAATTATTGATTATATTTTGTTATCTAGACAGTAAAACATAATTAGCTGACCATTTGTAGAACTTTGATTAAAAAAAAATCACATTTAAAGTATTCTGTTTCGGAACGATCAGCTATACTGCAAAAACAGATTATATACCTTGTACTAGTGTCGGTGTTTTTTTTTTGTTTTTTTTTTCTCGAAATTGTCGTATTCAGTCGGTTTTTCGCATCTGAATCATGTAGTTGATAATTATAATGCATACTTTGCATCACGGCGATGTCAGGTATGTGTCACTTTCGTATCGGACCAAAGTTAATCACCCGTATTAACTGAATAGTTTATATTTCTATTGTTAGTGAAGAAAAAGGGTCCATACCTATAAGGGGAACAACATGAACAATTTTTGGAGAAGTAATTTCTTGGACGTACGTTTTTGGAATTCAAAAGCATTTGAACGAGTTGATTGTGAAAAACAAGAAAATGCCCCCCCAAAAATGGTTTAATTTTTTATATCAATGCTCTTCCGGTTGATATAAACCCTTTCTGTTAGAACGTACTATTTCAATGAAAGTTTTCTTTATAAAAGAAAATTTCCCCCTTATACTTTCACTCTTACATTTGGAATTTGAAATAAAACTTGAGAAACGTATAGAATCGGACAATCCTTTGTGATTCCCTGCAGAGAGTAAAGGAAAGAAGAAAATAAAATATAAAACATAAAAAAAAGAAGGACTGCATGTGCTATAAGAATTGAGGTCAAAACTCTTGGTTGGAAAATATTCTCTCTGTTCTGTAGCAGTCCCTGTATATAGGTATAACTATATCTATATCCATCTATTTATACATACTCCGTATATAATATCACGATCTAGGAAGTACCTTGAATAATGGACCGTAACCCAGTTTTCTCCCATTTATTCGTGAAAAAAAATTTCTCTATTTCAATAACGATCATATTTTCTCTCTTCTTTCTTCAATTATGTATGTACTTGCCGAGTATAATTCGCACGATTATCGTTATCCTTATTATATTCTACGTACGTATATCAAATGGGAATTCATCCTCCTTTCTTTTCTTCATCATTGATTCTGAGGATTATTCTGTTTATAGTCTGCTTATGTATATACGATGCATTATGCAGTTCGGTATTATACTTATTCCTGTACTTATACATATGTATATACATATCGACTGACTTGTGTTCAACAGGTGACAAACGACAAGAATTGCGCGGTGTACATATGAACCAGGCGTAAAAATATTTATACAATATCACGTAGGTATAGCATCTAATTCTATACTGGGATAACATCGGTAAAAAAAACATTATTGATCGAAAATGACATCCAATAATTCACCGTTAAAAATCAAATGAGAGTACAATAATTATATTACACTTATTCCCATCATGGATGTTGTACTGTGATTTTGATTTGGAAATTTTCATCAAAGCGATCCCAGCACAAAACGTTGAAATTTCGTTAATTTCTTTACTAAAGTCTATTTTACATTACCATAATCGTCTCGTTTCGCAAAAACCAGCTACACAAAGTCACTATACCTCCGCTGGGATGGAATCTTTCTGAAATATTGGCCCATCGTAAAAAGAGTGCAAGATATTGGAAGTCATTTGTAGATGCGTGAGAAAGAAATGGTCAAATTTCACTATATTTTTAAAAATGTTTCAAAACGAGTTAGACCACTCAGTTTGCTAACGACGAGTCTATCGAGCGATTAGAATTCTCGAAAAGTTAAATCCAACGAACCGTAGTGCCTATAAATTTGCGAAGCAGGTATATATATTTTGGAACGAGAGACGATTTTAACGACGTGCAATTAACATTGGCAGAGGACTAAACAGACTTTATGGTCCGAGTAGTACCGTTAATCAGTTTTCATACGAAGATAAATTCTACTTCTGTTGGTACACGTGATAAGTACACAGGGTTACAATTCATTTCCTGTTTAGCGGGGGACTGATAAGCGAGACAAAGAAAGCGATAAACTCTCAATACCAGACTGGTTCTAAACTCGTGAAGTAAATACGAGTTTGAAATATCGTTTACTTCCAACTGCATACAGAATATTAGTTTCTTTGTGCCGATAGTCGCACGCGCTTTGCTGAGTTGGCTCTTGTCCCTATAGAATCAGAGTTAGAAACATTCGCCAACACGATTTACAACTGACCTTTGCCATTGGTACTGCGACTGGTCCCGTTTGTTTTCGGGTGATTGTCCTTTTGGCGATTAGCTGCAGCTTTGTTCGGCACCAGCTGATACTCTCCTTTCTTCGATGGGGCGACCTCAACTTCTCCAATTTTTATTTTGATGTTAGTCCCCTCCTTGTCTTCCGTCATTTTATTTTCTTTCTTCATTTATTTTACTTACTCATTCATTCACTTGCTTTTTCTTTGTTTTCCTAATCACTCACTCGTCGAACACGCACGCGCGCAAATTTCAACTCTACGTCAATTTCTCGCAGACATTTGAAAGCTTTGATTTCACTTTTTGTCTACACGATCGTGGACTTGTAATCTGTCGATGTATCGGCACGAGGTTCTAATCGGCAATGTATTTTATGGGTAATTTGCCGAAACTAATCTATGACTAGTGTGACCATATAAAGGGGGTAGGACTAGACTTTGAATCTTGTAAAGAAACTACGGAGCTTTATAAACGCGGGGTCAACGTTCATGAAATGCCGTGTCGAGGGCACTGCCCTCCTCCGTTTCACCGTTGGGGTTCATAGAGTCCAAGTCTTCTTTACAGCAAACTTTTTCGCAGCAGGTTACGCCGCGCCGACAACGTGAGCACTTTGAATTGCACATAGACACTTTCGATTTTAATCTCCTTTTCAAAAAAAGGAAAAGTTTTTTCACTGAAAATATTCCGAATCTTATAAATCGATGAAATTTTGTACAAAAATGAAAACTCGGTATGTCGCAAAAAAATTTTATTTATTTTTTTCCTTCTTTTCTTTGTGGTGAAAATTGAGGAAAATCAGCTGCTCAACAGTCCCACGAGTTCAGCGTACCAGAACACGTGTGACAGTGCCGAGACTCGACTCGGTACGACTAGCTGATCAGCTGTTTGATGGGGGTCATCCCCCTCTCTCGTCGTTTTCAACTCCCTCTTCGGAGTCCTGACGACGCCGGAACGCAACGCAAAAGAACGCTAAAGCGTCCGCGTCGTCGCAGCTTCGTACTAACGCTGACGATATCGCGGATAGGTATAATACTAGTAGCTTGTCCGTCCGTTCTTTGTATACGATGACGTCATTGGTTACTGGCACGAGACTCTTTGGTCACGTGGACAATGATTTATCATTAGTCCTAATTTATCGACAAAAAATTGAAGAACTGCTTTAAGGGGAAATGAATCACGATTTTTAAAAGCTATTTTTGCGACATAAACATACATACAATCCAATCAATGTGAAATTCATAAGAGCGGTAGAGAAGAATTGAACGGAGGACATGATGCTCTTCGATTCGCAAAAATCGAAAAAAAAAGTTCAAAAAATCACAACTTTTGATGAGTAATTATGTGTCAAACTTTTGGGCGATTTCTGGAAATCGAAGAGCATCATGCCCTTCATTCTATTCTTCTTCATCGCCGTTATAAATTTAACATTGATCGGATATGTTTTAGCCGAGAAAATATTATAGCTTTGAAAAATACCAAGTGGAAACTCGTGTATCATATCCCCTTAAACAAAGGAGAGGACAAAAAAAAAACATATAATTCATCCCACCATTTACTCACGTGTGCTACAGAAAAAAAAAGTCCTCCGTCTCACGTGTAGATTTTTTTCGTAGGAAACTGAAACGGATTAGTCACGTTTGTTTGTTGAAGATTCCGGACTGACTTGGATTAGATATAGAATTCAGTTTACCTACAATTATGAAGGTCTGTTTGATTCGTTCTACTCCGAAATGTTTAGAGAATTTTTCCGCACATATTCACACAATCATTGGCATGAATAAAATGAAGCATAGGTATAAGTATGGGCATAAGCACACATGCTTCATTTTATTCATACGACTATATTGATTCTTCCAGATGCTGAGAAAAGCATGTTCGTAACAAATAGACGAGAAATTTATCGTAAACACCGGGAACGTACAGTTATTGCGTTATTGAACATAGGAAAAAGTGATTTTCGGGGGTGAGAAGATATCGACCACTCACTACAACGATGTAATTAGCTTGATATCAACGAAGATAAAAGCATCTCGTATTCGTCAGCTCTGTGTAAAAATGTAACCAGACTGCTCGATCGAAAGCGATAATGTCGAATAAGATTAATTGTACAAAATTCAGCGGATTTAGTTAGTGAGATTTTGTCCAATTATTGTTAGAATCTCGGTTAGAATTATAGACGCGCTTCGCGTTGCTAAGCGCGATCGCAAACTCCACACCGCGGCCACATCCTACGAGCTACGCTTGGCGTTTGAAAGAAACGTTTGTCTTGGAAATATTTATTATGTTTTTTTTTTGTTTTTTTTTTGTTTTTTTTTTTGAAAAGGTCAAAGTTGTGGAGAAGATTTTACCCAAGATAGTAGTATGGACGAGATGAGGAGTTCTTAATGTATACAAATCACCTCTGAGTTACTGTCCATATATATTTAACGACTCGTCAGTCTATACCGGAGGATATTTCCCTTCCCGAAAGTCATATCACCTGTAACAAATCGTGAATGGAAATTCCCACATCATGTTGATCACGTGATAAACCAGGTCTGTGTGATATTACTCGAGACATTCTACAACTCGATTAGTTTTTTTCTTCTTCGTTTTTTCCTCTGAAGAGTGAAGACAGTATAAGAGTCCAAGCGCTGGTTCAGAATTCAATACATTCGTATGTACATTATACATACATCATCCGAGATGGTCATAAACGTATCACGCAGTTATCAGCACAATACATTGCGCATCGAACGTGTTACAAATCTCAAAGTGCTGATAGTGCGTATGTATATTATCGATTACACTGCCTGGAACATGGCATCACCTGTACCACTACGGATCAAATGTTGCACGTGATATCTATTATATGCTCAACGCCCCATATGTAGAACTGACGTGAGATAACGGAGTAGAGGCTCGATAAAACTCGTACCATCATATAAACTGGTTGTTTCTTGATTCACTGGAAATTTTTCACGCTGATTTACAATAGTGAATGAATCAGGTGAGAATTAGTAGATTTTACAGAAATTAAACAACTTTTTGATCATGAATAGTTCATTGAACATGGACATTAGGGCGGATCGAGGAAAAAAAATTTTCTCGGCTACCCTCAAAAATCAAAGATATCGCTGAAATAAAGGACTCCCTGGAAGGATTCGATTTTTTGAATTTTTTTAGGGGGTGCGCGAGACGTTCAAAAGTGCCATTTTTAGCGTCAAATTTACGTTATCGCCGATTAACGGAAACAGATTCATCCGAAAATTCGGATTTTTTTATATGAGGTGCCCAGGTATCTACTCTTTAAAACCCATAATCACGGACCACTACCAATTGTTTCATATCTTCGAAAAAAAATTTTGGAAATCAATATTTTCACTATTTTTCAAGTAATTATCGTTGAATTTTGATTTTTCTCCTCCTAAAACGTTTTTAAATTACTTCCACCGTTTTCTTCTTGTGAAACTTTCTATCAGTATCGCTTACAATGCCAGAATTGCTGAAAAATAAATTTCATTCCGAAATATATCCGAAATATCAAAACTTTTATTTTTCAGCAATTTTTGTATTGTAAGCGATATTGATGGGAAGTTTTACAAGAAAAAAACGGTGGAAGAAATACAAAAACGTTTTAGAAGGAGAAAAATCAAAATTCAACGATAATTACTTGAAAAATAGTGAAAATATTGGTTTTCAAAATTTTTTTCGAAGATATGAAACAATTGGTAGTGGTCCGTGAATATGGGTTTGAAAGAGTAGATACCTGAGCACCTCATATAAAAAAATCAGAATTTTCGGATGAATATGTTTCCGTTAATCGGCGATAACGTAAATTTGACGCTACAAATGGCACTTTTGAACGTCCCGCGCGTCCCGTAAAAAAATTCCAAAAATCGAATCCTTCCACGGAGACCTTTATTCCAGCGATATCTTTGATTTTTTAGGGTGGCCGAGGAAATTTTTTTTTTTCGAGCCACCCTAATGGACATGTTTTGGCATGAATTTACCATGAAAATTGACTCGGAATAAGTGAAGAAAATGATTAAAACTGAGTTTTCACTTGAAATTTGATTTTGTTCAGAGTGGAAAATTCTTTCTGGCAAACTGATGCACTTTTCATTCAAATCAATTTAGATATAGGCATATATTGGGTTCATTTGTGATAAAGAATTGTTGATATCACTTTTGCGATCAGTCTGACGTAATGTGGAGGCTTGACTTGAGGACGCTCCGGTTTATCATATCAGACGATTGGCGATAAGCGAATTCGAAGTTCTTCCATATGTCGCTTGTTCAACCTATTGACCATCGGAGTTTTCACAACCTTTGTTCGTCAACAAAACGCAAATGATTCTGACGCAATCATTGACAGTTCCACTGACGATGATATGTGTATATTATTATCGCGAAGTATAAAGATACTTAGCAATTTGACGAACGTTATACAATCTTACAAGTCATCTATTTGACGTACGTCTTTACTATTACACATTGTTCGATAATATCGGAGCTTTTATTTTACGCGCATGTGAAATCGAGGATTGTTTGATTATCAATGAAGCAAACCTGAGCTACTCATGTGTGAACTTTCCAGCCCAACTATTCTGCCTACGTAATTCCAAATTGAATGTTCGACAAGTGACATTAAGTACGCAGGATTTATTATTGTCAAAGTCTTGCCGATCTCGGGACGGTCAAAGTCGCAACTTGTTTTCTAAAATTTGAAATTCTGAACACCCGGCTTTGGAAAACTGCTGCACATAAGCTCCAATTCGATGCTTCTGATTATATATTTTATCAGAAAGATCTACAGGGTGGAAAGAAATTATATGTCGCGGCTTCGCCAGATGAATCTCCAGCTCGAGATCGGTGGAGCGCCCGAACAATATATCCCAGCAAAATCCATCTTGACCTTGTTGAGACTTATTGGAAATGTTTATTATGGGCTTAAAAAAATCTTCTCATCAAGAGGGAAAAAAGTGTCAATGAGACCATAGGTCAAAAATGGATCCTTCATTGCGGAAAAAAATCATACAGTTGAAAAAAATGCGGAACTAAAGTTCATTTCCGACCTATGGTTCCTCAGAGACTTTTCTTTCTACTGACAATCGGAATTATCTAAGCTCACAAAAAATTTTGACCTTGAGTTTTAGGATCAAGGTCAATTTTGCGGGGGCATGTTGTTGGGGCGCTCCACCGATCTCGAGTTGGAGAATCATCCGACAAACCAGCGACACATAATTTCTTTCCACCCTGTACAAGTATAGATCAGAGCGAATTGTAAAGTATATCTTGATGTTCTATAAATATGTTCGTCGTATGATGATAACTTGACATGGATGTGTATGAAGCGAATAGATAATAAGCTGTATACGATTCGTACGACGTATCTTGTTTTCGATCACAGATCGTGAAACGTTCGAGTTTATTATCAATTGACGAGCTATGTATGTAATCGTTTGTTTGCGGCATAACGAACTACTCACTAACAAGTAAAGTGGGTCGCCCCGAAGCTGACAATCAGACTTCAACAACAACGACATCGCTAGCTGCTACCTGAATGTTGAATTGGCACACAAGTTCAGGAAATCAGCAACCCACTTCAAAGTCCGAATAATTACATGTTACACATAACACGTTCAAAATTACGAAAATTTCTAACCATTATTCCCTAATATGATCGTTTTCACTGCAATATCGACGTGTACGATATTTGAGCCGTTAGAATCAATTAATCACCCTAGAAATCAACAATTCGCTCTAATTTCCGCATGAAATCAAATTTGGCGAATATGGTCTTGATGTAGGTAGATATAGTTATGTTTGTAGGTCGAGAATGAAGTTTCGATGTATTAGTCGTCAGCTTATACGATTAACCCTCAACGCGCTGATTTGTTTGAAATGTAATAGCTTGTACGCTGTGTACCTAGTAATCACAATCGGCTTTAGGTTGAAGTAATTGCTATTTCATGGTTTGCACAGTAAATGCCATTACCTTTCAAAGAAGGGACCCCTTCAAAGCTGGTACGTAACGATTATAACTATGGCTAACACCGGAGTGACTATACCACATTTGTCAAAAAGTATTTCTTTGGTAAACACCGAGTTTTCATGGTACTTACGAAATTCTGAAATTTCCAACAAGAGTGGAAATGTTCTCATAATTTTCTGTGGTATTTTCTGTAAGTTTTCCGTGTCCTCGGAAAAATTTACGTTATTTCCTTTCAATTTAGTTCAAGCCGTAGAGTTTGACAATGTTTCTAAAAACTTCCGAATCAAATCATGATCTCGAAAAAGATTGGGCCATTTATGGTCAAAGCTATTAGCATGAAAACTGAAAAAAAAAATTACTACGCGGGTTTTCATATGATTACGAATCTTTGAATTCTTATCGATAATGTAATATGTGAGGGAAACTTTAACAGATATAAGATTAATTTTTCGGTCACTACGATCAGAGAACTGGAGTGAAAGTATCAATAAGACGGTGCGATATTCGCAACATTTCGCGAGTTTCTAATTTCACAGAAACAATACGCAGAACCGATCGAGGCGGAATGCTAAGTAATTTGCGTCCGTAACAGAGTATTCAGAGCAATTTCACGTTTGATGATTACCTACGTAGCGTGTTTTCGAAGCACATTGGAATTGGTCAAAAGGCAAAACAAGTTGTTATGAAAGCAATAATAACCAGGCAAAACGAACATAGACTTGTGTAAACAGATGGGATACAAATAGCGGCTGTCAACGTGGTTTTGAGAAAGGAGAAAAATACGCTTGGCAAATCGCAAAGCACCGCTCGACCCTTTTAATTCAATGAGCCTATAAAATCGTCGGTGAGACTTGAGACTTGGAAATGGTTTTAATTACGGCAAGTTTCACTCCTCGACAACCGGTGACTTGTATTATTTTCTTTCACGATAAATAAAGCAAAACCGAGTGATTTATCGATAAAAGTTACACAATGTCTCGAATTGGAAAATAAAAAGGTACGTTTTTTTAACAAACGTGACTTGCCGAGACATCCTATGGCCACGTGTCCCGCGAAACGTGGCAGACAAGATTTGGTGCATCCGAAGATAATATTGGTCACTCTTTTCCAAACTTCACTAGCCCACCTATCCTCAATTTGTCCCTGAGAAAGTTATGGGCTAGTCGATAAATCAAGTAGTTTCGTGGCAGTGAACTCTGGCAGTTAATTATTTCGCCTTGATTTCAACTACGAATACGGAAAACTGACAAACATATCATACACAGCAATTATCAAGCAATTCACACTTGGGACTTACTATCGTATGTACATATGAATACTGTCGTTCATTACATGTTTGCGATAGTCAGTCACGGAATAGTTTTCCAATCGGAAGAGTAACCTTCTCACTTTTCAGTATCCACCAGACTTCATGGTACCAGGATAACGGACAAAATCATTACTAGTACAGATACGATAATTGTTTGCCAATTGAACTTTTCAGCAATTTATTCAGCTGTAATCTTTTATAGCAAGAACTCTGAAAGTTGCGTCATATTTGTAAAAATGAGGTTTATGGGCAAGTGAACTTTAGAATGCCAAATACTGTGCTAATTTACCATGGCGATGATGTAACACGTTATTCTGCCACATTTTACAACGGATTGGCTGTCACGGTCAATGGTTTCATTTGATATAATTCCGCGAATGCTGACGTAACACCAGAATCTCACGAGTGAGGAGGCTGGTTTTCTCGGTAATTTAGATATTTGTATACTGAAAGCTTGTAGGACTGAAAATTTATAACCCTTTCTTTCCAACAATCATACCTATGATTTGTTTATAGTTCTGATGATATCATTCTGCATGGCAGAACTTGAGATATTGCCTCCTGCGAATCCCAATGAGGCCACGAACAAGCTGCCATCAATAAAAGATGATGAAATTTTTCATAATTCGATTGTTTCAAAGCCGAGGCAAAATTTTAGTTCCTAAAAGTCTAACTTTTGTCCTGTCAGTCAGGTTCATGGACAATAGCAGTTCGAGAATGCTTGTTTGCTAATTGACCATTCTACTGCCAAAGAAGTCTGAAACTAAATCGAAATATCGTCTTTGAGCACACATCGCGAATATGGCTTATCGCTTATCCTGCCAATGGCTCGGATAATACTAATCATAGTAATTAGAACGCACGTACTAAGTTGCCAGGTTGTTATCGCTGCTCAGTGTTAATCGTTAGAACACGCGGAAGTACTTCTGCATACAGTGTCTTGAATTATGATGAGAGATAACGTTCAACAAGGACTGATAAACATGAAGACCATTCCATCCTCGTTTGATAACTCATCATTCTTACGTATGCAGACGCATCAGCGAACGTTTCCTATATTCAACTCTCATAAGCAGGCAAATCCAGCAAACGCATTGTATCTAATCAGATGGCAATGTGTGAATGTCGTTGATGGAACATGTTTACGCGCATGTAATGGGCGTACGTTTCCAGTTGACACACTGTCACACTGTCTCTGGCATGACAGTTATTATAATTGAACACAAAGTAAAGACCGAGCACTAATATGGTGGTATTAATCCGGAACAATTGGTTGAATTGAATTTAATAGCCACAAGAAGTAGAATAGAGCGTAGTGCAGTCGTTTGAGATGTGGATCGGTAACATAAAAGAGAAATTGTTCAAGCTTGGCGAAGTTCAGTCAAGGATGGTAATTTCATTTGTTGTAATTCAATGGATTCCATCTCTGTCTACCATTCCCACTGATTCTAGTTAGGCATGCCGACTGTGCGTGGCATTTTCACGTGCAAAAAAGCTGACCGAGCTTTCGACGCGTGTCTAACACGCAACAGAACTTTTGCGGTAAATGAAAGGTGCGTGGGTAGCTGGTAGGCACCTATTCAGGGTTCGAGCTCAATTTATACGCACAGCTGAGGACTAATGCGAACACGTGCCAATTTTTGCCCACGCGAGCGGTAGGTCAAAGTACTTGTATTGCTTTGTAACCCTACGTCTGTTTCGCATAAAGTTACGAAGTCTTTTGACAAATTGTTGTAAAGACCCAGTCAAAAGAACGTGGAATAGCTGTTAGGGGTGCGAATTAATTTGCGAGAACTAATTACTATTGGCTTTATCTTAAACACAATCTAAAGCTTCATAATTGCCGCCTAATGATGTAACGAGTATCTTACAAGTTAGTGGCTAACGAAGCAGATTGATGTCGATGTGGGTGCATGTTCGTGGTATCAAAGTCTCTATGACTTGGAAAATGAAGCAAAGCGTTCTCGCGAGAGTTCGAAAAATGTGGCAGACGTCAAGTGACTGGTGTAAGAGCGAGGTCAAACCATAGTTGCAAAAAATCTAATCCCAGATGCTCGTTTTATTGAAGTGTTTATAGTATTTTTCATCATCCTCGTAGTGCGAATTGAAAAAGCTGTTTTCCCCACATTTTTACACACAATATTTATAAAAAACTCGACTCTACATTGCATAATACGAACTTCCGCGATCTTGGGATTATAGAGGCTTGATGTGTATAATGTAATGACTCATCTACACCCATTGTATTATCGCTAATTCATTAGACTATAATTTATGATTACTTTGTACATTTTCAAAATTAGTTTTTTCCGTAAGAAAACGACCCTAATCCTGTAGCCCGTCATAAACCGTTTCCCTCGCTAAACTCTTGTTTCTATGAATATTCCTTAACTTTATTAACCTCTGATTCTTCAAGTATCCCTTTTCAGCTGCTATTCCAAGAAAACCCCAGGCTGTAAACTTTTCATTTTCGAACGAAAATTCCATCTCCTTATTTCTAATCGGCTTTCTGACGAGGTATACTCCTCGTCTAGTACGCATTACCTTTACCTCCAAATAATTACTTTCAGTCTTTACCTGAAAATCCAAAATCCTTCTTCCGAAACAATTTGGTTCTAGATCTCACGCCCTTAATTAACAACTTCAAAGATTTTATACATACTACATCTTTGTCGATAAAATACAATTCTATTGCTTCTGAAAATATCGTGTTATTGATCCTCGACGACCATTGCAGGTGATTGGTATACTTTTGCGAGTTTCATATCTGGGGGCTAGTTTGACCGGATAATTCAAAGCCATCCTTCATTCAAAAATATTTATACTAGATAGACGTGGCTAATCATCAATTTGACATTGATCATGCCCTAGATTTTATTATATTTCCTTACATGTGTACAAAACTGATTTGTACTTTCATACTCCTTTTGGATGAGAAAAAAACAAACGAAAACAATAATTCGATAATTATGCAAAAATTCCAACAACTTTTTTGAGCAGTAAATAATTAAAAAACGCCAGACGTGTAACGTGAATTTCGTGTAGCCATATACCACATGATTCATGAATCTACATACCTTCAATTTCTGATGGTCAGCCAACGAGCAAAAATGAAAGAATATGCTATTATCCTGTTCTTGGTAGACTTCCATGGTCTACTTTCTTGGTTTCATTTCCAATACTCGTTCCTCAAACTGGAATGAACTAGATGAATGGGCTACTGAATCGAGTAATACAATTGATGATCAGAAATTGAAGGAGATTATCGCATGATAGATAATCGAATTTATTTTTCTCGAACTGATGATAAGTTCCTACGTTACGTTAACTTGCTCAAGTTCGTTACTCATCGTCAGTGCCTACATCTTGTATCACAAAATGTTTATAAGTTGCTCCAATAAGGAATAAATGAACTCGTTCTTTATGTGGCACATAACTTTTTTCAGGCGAATATTTTCTTCGACTTACGTGCTAACGGCTATTCCTAGTATGTAAATGGCGGCCAGTTCTCTCTGTCTGTGGCATGGGATATAGTGCAGAAAATTATTATAATTATCTTGCCCACTCAAGTGAATGCTAATTCAAGACCGGATGATACTTCGGTTGATTTATTCAATTATTATACGAATTTTATTACGACAGACATTTCATTTTACTCTGACATAAATTTGGCACATCAAGTACAGATGCACCATGTATTTTGAATTGATATCTTGAAATTAATACATCCACACTTTTTCAAAGATATTAACGAGCACTTTATACCAGCTGATGTCACGATATATACGTAACACTTATATTATCGAGAAACATAATTGGAAATGAAAAAATGTACAGAAATCAGAAGAAAAGTTCTAAAAGTAAAAATCCATCTTATCGATGGCGATCAAAGGTGGAGTTTTGATCATAAGATCAATCAGAGTCGCGTTTGTACATCTGTACACATAATTTCGATTAGAGAAATGCGATCTTTCCGAAGTTAAAAAAAAGTCGTTTTGGTCTTTGCCAATTGGGTTTAGTAGCTCCTCGCATTTCAAGTGCAAGTCTTAATAGTATTCAAATACTTGTTCTGATGCATCGCATTGATCTGGTTCCATTTATAATCAGTTACCATTTACGTCTTTCAGATCGATTCTTGAAGCCAGCAAACTCAAATTTGCATCGGTTAAAAAATACTCCCGTTCCATTCTTCAGCCGATGTTGAATTTATCCTGTACTTTTGCCAAAGGATGAGTCGCTATGCGGGCAAAAGAGTCTCCAGCTAAGTCAGCAGAATTTCTTTGGTAGCTAGAATTTGAGAACGCTCTTCTGCCTAGTGGAAATTTCTTTTCTGCCATTCCCAAAGCACTGTCATTTTCGCTGCCAAGATATGAGGGATGCTGGATACGCAACATCTTATGACTGGGCGATATCACACAAGGCCCGGAACGCCGCAGACTGCAGTACTTCAGGAAGCACTTATTGTCGGTTGCACTTTGCCCTCCGATTTGATAAGTCTCATTTGGAATCAAAGTCCGGACCTCGTGAACAAATTTGCGAGAGCTTTCGCTTTCCGATTTCTCAGTGTCATTCAAACGGTAACTTTCGATACCCTCGCCTTCAAGAAACCCATCCACTTTTGCTGGCAAACAAATTTTGCGTCGAGGCGTTGAGTCGAAACTCTTTCGCGTCTTATCACTGGTAGCCGACGATTTTTCAAAACGGGAACCCTGCGTAAAGGGCAGTTCGCACCTATTGACAATAACGATTCTTTTGCCCATCGGCGATCCCTGATTCTCCGAGGATCCTTCGTCCGTAGGCGAGTTCATCGGCACGGGAGCTTCTCTGCATTTTCGTGTGCAGATATCCGGATCACAAGACGTCGATGAATTGGTGAATATCTTTCTTGGTGAGACAACGGTCGTTATCATCGGCTGGTATCTGGAACTCTTCACATCCGCAGACACGGAATGTGTATAATCGGGCGAACTGCAGACGTCCTCAGAGTTTGCACAATTTTCAAGTTCTCCGCGGATCTCCCTGTACGGATCTGACGTTCTCTGTTTGTCATTGGCGAATTTAGTCGAGTTTTCAGTTTCGTCCAGGACCAGCTGAGTCTCCGGCACAGCCAAATTTGACCGTTGCGAAAACGAGTTTCCAGAACGATTGTAACTTATCATCGGATCGATATTGACGGTGGACTGTGAGCCTTCAACAGTCGAATCCTTCGGCTTTTTCCCGATCCGTTTCTTTCTCGATTCAGCACGTTTTCCCAAGCAATCATCTTGCTTTTTATCACGATTCGCGGTCCGGGGGGTCCCAGACATTTCTTCATCTTTATAAAATGAAAGGCAATCAACTGGCAGATCAATACAGGCCATCCTAGACGACGCCTTTCTTGAGTCCTTAGCGTCTGACTCTTCGATATCAAGTAACGGAATCTGGTTTTGAATGATCTCATAATTAGCTTTGCAGCTATCGTTTGTCGGTGTATAAGGAGTCTTCGAGGGGTTGGTTCGCCGCAGACTGTTCCGCCTGACAGATGATTCCAAATCAATTTCCTTGGCGGCTTGGAAAGATGACTCGAACCTTTCCCCTCTCTTTGGTCTTCTCTGCCGTTTTTTTAAGCATTGCAGAACCGCGCTATGATTAATCCGACTAATAAAAGTACACGAGGTTACTAGAGACGTCTCAGGGGATGCCTCCAGCACCGATGTATACTGAATCGTGTGTCTCGAAGTCTCAGATACGTCGGCGTTTTCCCCACTGTCAGAGCTGTACCACTGTGCTCCAAAAACGGCTGGATATCGGCAGTCATCCAAAGAAATTGCATTAGCTGACAATTTTTCAGTGACTTTGCAGCTCTTTTGCATCTCATCGATGACAGTTGAATTTCTCTGAGGTGCTGAGGGGGAATTGTATGCCTCTTTCTTCAGAATTGCTTTTTGCTTAGGTTCTTGAAGCGGCGCAGTACCTTCACGCAAAGTCTCATTGTAGACTGAGTCCAAGTGCCCTTGGCAGTTTTCATTGAGGCACTTCATCGTAGTATGTTGATCAAGTTCAACCTGAACATGTCTTTCACAGGAGCTTGGGCTGACCCAGACTTTCTGCTCCTCTGCAGCAGCCTTTTTACTACGACGTCTCTCTCTCCTTTCACGTTTCGCGACACATCGTCCACACACACATTTTTTCTTCCTAGTTACGATTTTTGAGGAATAATCTTCCGGAGGATCGTCTAGTTTCAGATAAGGACAGCTGCATTGGCAACAGACGAGCCTCGCTTCTTCAGGAGTTTCACTTGCATGGTCCTTGGCCTTTACTGTTTGACTTCGTCCACCTACGTTATGGGATTTACTCGAAGGTTTGCACCGGTTGAGCAAGCGTTTCATCCGAGATATCATTTTTGGCTTTGGATTGTAGGAATTTCCGCTGGGTGATTCCCCGATAAAGGCATTCCTAGAATACGAAGCTGCCCCTCTAGACCCGAAGTCAACAGATCTGTGCCCAGCTCCAAGATATTCTTGCATCCCGAAACAAGGCGAAACGTGGACGCAACCGCAAGGCAATTGCATTACGTTTAGATTTTGGTCTTGGCTCTGTATCCCACGATGGCATACAGTTTCAGCGCAGGGAAAGTTCCTGGTCTCGAAACCGACTCTTTTTTTCCGGAAATCGCTGCTCCCACATGTACAGGCTACATCACGAACGGAGAATTGCCCCTGGTAAGAACAACCGCAGGGATGAGAAGGTGTTATTACTCCATTCAGACTCGAACGCACCTGCTCTTTGCCGAAGCCATTTGTCAAATGTAGTGGATTCGTTTCAGCACCGTAGTCTGGTGTGATGAACTTTTGGCGACCAAACGAACTCGTGGAACGAACTATGGGGACAATTTCAGACGTTTGAACCCCTGAATTTGTCAGGATTTTAGCAGGTTTTGTTTCTTTGGATAATTTGATTTCGGAGACTTGAAAATGATGGATTTCCACATCAGGTGAAGGATCCGGTATCGCTTGTTGTGACGTGCTCAACACTGGTAGCTCTTCTTGTGAACTAGTGCTGTTCTCAGGTCTTCCAGGCGTAGTGATAAGCGTACCATTGGAGGGTCGAGACTTGGGGAGCAGGGGTTTAGTGACATCAAGCGAACCGTGATGATTGTAGTGGAGAGTATTGCAAGCTGCTGTACGTTCTTCGGTTTCTTTCAATGTCCGGCAGTCAGGAGAGCAGCTCAAAACTCCTGGTATCGAATTTTCATGGTGCTGCGGAGTGTTTTGTTGTGATACAAGATTCGGTAAATTAGGATCAGCATCCTGTGCGATTTTATCAACGCAACGACATTCTGCTGGAGATGAAATCCGCACACTGGGTTGACACCTCTTGCTACAGTACTGATGGTTCTTTTGCTGGCGACATTCTTCCGCGTGCAGTTCGACGCCTTGTTCACTTACCCACTTCTTCCTGCTGACGGGAATCTTCCAGGGATCAGGAATCCCTTGTCCAAGTGGGAGCCCAAGATCCTTCCAGACTCTTGCCGTGACGTAGATATTTTTGCAGCCAAGGTCAAGGTCACGGCGTATTACCTTTCGATCGTCTCTGCTACAGAAGCCACGGTAGGCAAGATACTCAGCCCAAGGATCAGGAATACCTCGTTTGATTCGAGGACACTGTGCTGCGGAATTGCAGACTTCGGAGTCTCCAGTCTTGCAATAGGAAGAGACCAGCACATAGGGTGAAGCACTGACTAGCCTTGGCGATGAAAATGGCCCTCGAATTACTTGGCGGATTGCTAAAACACTTCGAGATGGAAGCTCTGTTCGAGGAATCCACTCGTGACGCCAACCTGCTCGGATTCTACACCGCTTACGGATACCTCTTGTAGCTTCCGATCGTCCTTTGCGACAACCTGATTCGCATGGTCGAGCAGACTTTCCGGCTTTCTTCAGAGAAGTCGAACTCGATACATGGCGGGTCACTGTAGCCAAAAATTTCATTAAGGGAGAACTCTACTGAAACTTTGAAAAATTCAGTTTTTCATTTGTTGAATGGCCAAAGAACGTCCAATCAAAACACAGATCCTTGAAATTTTAGATTATGGTAGGATATATTTTGAAAATAAGTTTCAATTTTCTGCGATGAAAGTTCAGGCGCAAGGAACCTTTCGCAGCATCTCTTCTCCGGAGGGCTGCGAAGGGTTCCTTGCGCTTGAACTTTCATCGTAGAAAATTGAAACTTTTTTTCAAAACATATCCCACTATAATCTGAAATTCCAAGGATCCATCCTTTGATTGGACGTTTTTGGCCATTTTAAAAACTACAAACTGCTTTTTCCAAAGTTTCAGTATGGGGTCCTCCCTTAATGTTCCATATGTATACTAGCTATGGAAAATTTCCGATGCATTCTTGTATTTTGTGTGAAATGGCTATTAAAGGCACATTAGGTCCCATCAATCATCATAATTGATTATCAACGAACAATACTATCAAAGATGCTCCACACATTTTTGTAAATTGCGTTAATATAGACGAGTTCTTCGCGAAGTTGGATTCTCAAATCTGTTGAGATCTCGTAATAATCTTATCAATTTTCTTCCCATTCTGATTATGGTTTATTGGAAAGAAGGGAAATATAGGGTAATGGGTTACGGATCTATAAGAATTCGTATAAGCTTTGCAGTTTTGAGTGTTTGGCATTAGTGGCGCCTGAATTCTCAATGCTTACAGCCTATCGAACGAATCATTGGGTGATGCAATGGGGCGGAATGTAGCCTTTGAAAAGCATTCGCGTTGATAAAAGTTTACAAACTTACTATCTCGGGGTGATATTCAGGTGTTAGGAAAGCTTTTCCACTCAAGAATTGTCGGGGTAACTGCTTCCAATTTTCATTCTAGATTTCATATCGATTTCTGCTGAACTTCGTTCGTTCGTAAATTTTATTAGAATTCCAGATCGAACCTCCACAGATATATTTTTCCACCACTATTGCAGAATGTCATGCGTCGAGATGAGTTATGTGAAATGTTTCCATTGAATTCAGCCAATATATGCTTTTGTTTCCCGGAACGTTATCTTTTTGTCTCACATTTATTCCGATTCGAGATCGATTTGAATACTTCGAAAATTGGTTAGCATTTGCATGAAAATTTACAAGTGCATTACCTACTCTCCAAAATACTTTGGAGATGAGGATTGGATTGATGTCTTATCTACCTGCGTTTGTTCCAGCAGTTTTTGAGGCTTTTTAAGATGTTAGATCCAGGAATTCAAAAACAGGGAATACATCTAGCTGAACGATTATGAAAGGATATGGAATAAAATTGACTACGCGGTTATCAATGTTTATTACAATACATTATATTTGTTTATTTACACCTCTTTCTCACTCACAGAAAATATTTGTATTCAATTTCTCTCGTTACCTTACTCGACTGTACTTTGATCACATCGTTAAAAATTCCTAGTTATTCCATATATATCTAGACGGCAGGCGTATAATTAAAGCAAAAGTGCAAAGAACACTGCTGCGATATAACTACACAAGAACGTATAGTATATAAACATTGAACTCGAAATTTAAAAATTGAACAGAACTTTGGCTACTATTTCTTCATATAGGATTGCTGTTCGGAATTATATACAGTTTTCCATCGAATCTTAAGCCCCAATTGATTTATCGCCAGATAAAATTCGGAGGAAAACATTACGGGAATTTCAACCGTCTGCTAAATTGGTTTTCTAAGGATTGCTTACGATCCAGGCAAGTCCTACAAAACGTAATCGAAAATCCTACTGCGTCTGCGGATAGAATAAATATTGTGAAAATATAAATTTCCGAATAATATCCACTAACATAATGAACTCGTTTATTCATCTACGTATATTGCGACAGGCGATGGTTAGGTCAATGACAGACGTTAGGGTTGCAGCTTTCGATCAGGCAATAATTGGTTAATTCAAAGAATTAACGTTGCCGCCTTTGAAGTGAACGGAGGCCTAGGAAAACAGTACAATTACGCAGCCAATTAATATAATATTATACAGCTGGGTGGAATCATCACCATACGACGTATCAGTCTCACAAACGTTTTTAAACTCACAATCGTATCGTATCTATATTCTAAGTACAAAACAATCCGCCACGCACAGGACAAAAGCCTATATTCATTCTTTTCCCGCAAGAGGCAGTCATCGAATAATTTTCATTGCAGAGCACCGCTGTCATAATTCTTCTAATAAATACATCACCGAACAATATTTATGTAGTCTCGTTATATTGAAACAAAATTTTGATGAAATTCACCTAAAACAGATACGAAACAAAAAATGGAATATTTCACATTAAATGATAACGAAAAATGAGAATACTTCACTGTCATTTGATAGATCATCGATCGGTGATTTGAATCAAAATTTAAATCACGAGGAAACATGATGACGTAAGAGACGTTAGCAAAATTCTAGAGAATAACAACTGGTAATTGTTATTGCACCAGCGGAATGATGATAATTGGAGTACCTAATCATGAAGTATGATGAGAAAACGCGCATTGAACTGCCTCTTGCGGAGATATATTAATTATTTTTTATATTTTTTATTATACTTTTTTTTGTTCATTTTTCTTCTTTTTTTTTCTTTGTTGTTTGTTTAGTTTTTTCTTGTCTCACATTAGCTTGCTAGTGCGAACAACACCAGCTGGTGCAAAATGGTATCTTACACCGTATCAAAGGATGGACACATGTCCATGATTATTATATAGAAGTATAGTAATAGAACACATTTAGAGTTTGTTAATTTTATAGCAATCAAGTTTGTTTTTTTTTCGTTTTTTTTGCTTGTTTTTTTTTCTTTCTTTCGATCACATAAAATTTTACATCAACAGCTGCAAACGTGTTGCGTGATAGCAGAAATCCTCAGTTATTTAATACCATAGCAAACACATTTCAACACACTCACATAAATTCATTTTTCAGATGAAACTATAATATTCAAAGTATTACAGAAGTCAATGAAGATTTGATTCGAACCTTCGTCGTCCAGCAAAAAAGGGGCTATTTCAAATTACGAAAATCAAAAAAATTACCTAAGTTTGAGATGATAATAAGATTAGCTGCAAATAAATTTGGAAATCGCAGTAAATCTGGTGAATTGTAAATAAGAAATTGTACTTGGTGTGACTGGGTTTTGGAATGTATTGAAAATCACTCGAAATCACACATGGAATATCGTGCTTGCGTATTGTATTGTATGTACAAATTGAAATCGTCTGTGTTTGATTTCCGAACGAATAATAGCCCCTAGCTTGCAAAAGATATACCCTATAATCAGATATTTGTTTCTATACTCAATCCCGGGATATGTACAATGTATAATACAATATATATTATTGAAAATATACCATACATGCATGGTTCAACGTATATGGTATATAATAATAAATATTTAACTTATACATAGTTCAGTACATATCATACGCCAATATACATGGCCCAATTTCAAATCAATTATCTATACAGACAACTTTTATCCAATTAGAATTCTACCCATATCCACTAACATCGGTTTCAAATTAAAGTACAACTACTTTCTTTCATTTCTACGCACAGGAGTTTAAGTACAAAGGATATAAGTTTATAACTCGTCAATTTTTTTTTTTTTTTTTACTCCTGCAATTTTCCGCGTCGATTTATAAGTTCTTCGTCGTAGTCAAGGAGACAAATGTTGAAACATAAATTCTCCAATCAATTTTGACGATTTGAAAAAGTTTTTCCGATAATTATTATCATCTCCTCAGCCACGAGGGATCTTTGACGGAAGATCTACTTTTTTAAAACTGATAAATAATAATCTTCGAATATATTACTTCGAGTCACCGCGCAGGCAGTTGTGTGGGTCGCATTATATATACTTGACACCAAATCACTCATCGATCAACGTAGTATAAACGGAATTTAAGATTCCTTACCCCTTTGGTCTAGTTTTTATTTTATTTTTTTATTTTTCTGTCTCTCTTTATATTCGTTTTAATATTCTCGTATTTTTTGGCCTCCGAATGCCTACGTAAGTGCGGTAATGCGTTATTGAACTCGAATATACAACATATCTAATTTCTGTTCCGTGGTGATTTTACTCAACCAAATTGCTTTGATATTATACCAAATCAATCTATACTCGTTTTCACACGTTTAATATACTACGTGGGCTATAACGAGATACTATTTAAGAATGTATGAGCTGTATCATTCAATACCCTTAAATGATCACTATATTCTTGTTGTTTCTTTGGGGGAGATTTTTGATTTTTTTCTTTTTTTTTAATGTAGTTGTAACTCATTTTAACGTGTAGAGTATTGGTTTGTTATTATGTAAAATCAAGTTTCCTCTGAATGCTATGATGAAATAATAGCTGCGATATCAGTTATTTGATTTTCATTACCATCATATGAATTTGTTTTATTTTAAAAACCTTCAATTTTTACTTTCTTGTACAACTTATCAGTTATACATGTACATACATATTTGTTCAGCTAATCGCAATTAGATTCATTGTTTATCGTCGCAGTTTCAGATATTCTCCTATAATGTTACTAAACCTTTCAAGTTTTCAATATACAATTTACAGTTTAAACCAACCCACCTCGAGTTATATTATACCTTAATTGTGTATAGTTTAACTTTCGAAATATATAACATTGTTCAATTTCCAAAGGGTTGTGTTGAGGCAAAAGCACAGTCTAGACTTCGTGTGAATGGCTCAACCCCCGCATGACAAAGTCTTCCAATTAAGTTTTTGCCGTCAAAAAAACTTACAGCCTGTGTCACGTAAACGACAGGTGATTCATGAGGGAGCTGATTTTACACTTTTTTTTCTTCAAATTTAGATTTTTCTTCTTCTAAACGTGACTATATCATATTTTCGTCTGTTTGATACCGACCACACATAACAGTTCAAAGTCTTGCGCTATTCATTCAGAATTCTCGAAACCCATTTTTTTCTTCAATGAAAAATCAATTTTGCGATTAGCCAAAATTTGAATAACGTTATTAGCAAATATTCAGTCGTGTTTAATTGAATTTTATTAACAATAAATATCAAGCTCTTCTGTTTTACAGTTTTAAGCAGTAGCCTAACTTACAGCTGTGGTATTCATCATCATCATCATATTATTATTATTATCATTATTATTATATTGAGATTATTCTTATTTTTTTTTATCGTTATCAATTATTTGTTGGTAATATTATCATTATTATTATCAATATTATTATTATTTTGTGAGTTAGACCAAACAGCGATACACGGTTGATTTATTGTTCTCCGTTTTTCTGCAATTGTGCGTCGAAACTATACATAGACTTTCGATTTGAAAAAAAAATAAAACAAAAAAACTTTCATTCTCACGTCGTTTTCGAAATTGAAATAGATGAATAATTACAATCTCCCGTGTAAAAGATCTTTGCATTATTCGCGAGTACAAAAATTTCAATGAAATGCTCGATTTGTATACCTACTAGCTGTATAATTATTTAATCAACTGTAAACTGGGCTATTGCCTAGCTTTAAATTCGCATTCAATTATATTTATTTACGCACAATTATGGTATGTAGGTATAAACGCGCGTTTCCGTTGTCAAAGTTAAACAGATTTTCACCGTACGACTGATTTTCCTTTTTTGCAAACAAAAATGGATACAAACTGTAGGAGTATAATAAATGTTATAGTAATTTGGTCAGGAAATAAAAATGGCTATATTGATGTTGAGAAGGTAAAATTGACCCAAGGAGGTACCGATTATTAATCTGAAACTGAATAGACATAGTAAAGCTGTTTCAATGAATATAATGAAATCTAACTGGATTATATCCAGGGTGGGTATGGTTTCAATCGATACAGGCTGATATCTCGAAAACCAGAAGAGATGGATACAAGAAAAAGTTTGGTACGAAACTTGAAGGGTTCCAAGGGGGAAAGATGATGCTGACATGCGTTGATTTCTGGATTGCCCCACTTCCGAGATTTTTTAACTACTTCGTGATTTTTGATAGGGAACACGTATTTTCACCATGACTGCAGGCTAATAGCGAGTTTAACGACGAACTCAAAAACGTAAAATAAAAAAATTCCGAACAATTTTCAAAATTTGCAAAAATTTGGAAAATTTGTCCAAAAATTTCAACATGTTCGAAAGGCTCATAAAATTGCTCAAAAATCTGCGAATGTGCAATGCTGAAGCAGTTTCTTTCGGAATGAAGCATCAATCCCCGAAGTTTGAAGAAACCACGAATCACATTTTCGAGACGATCAAGCGTCAAACTTCGAATTTCGGGGATTGATGCTTTATTTTGGCAAAAATTGGTTGAGTATTGCACTTTCCGAACATTTTTTAGATATTTTAAAGGCCTTCCAAAAATGTGGAAGTGTTTGGAAAAAATTTAAAAATTGTTGAATAATTTTCGAGACTTTTTAAGTTACGTCTTTGAGTTTGTCTTTGAACCTGCTATCAGCCAGTCATGGTGAAAATAAGTGTTCCCTATCAAAAATCACGCGAAGTAGTTGAAAAATCTCGGAAGTGCAACGCAATCCACAAATCAAAGAATATCAGCATTATCTTTCCCCCTCGGAATTACCCTTCAAGTTTTGGATTAAACTTTTTCTTGTATGTCCTCTAGTTTTCAAGATATCAGCCTGTATCGAATAAAACCACCCACCCTGTATATAATGAAACTGAACCACTGTCGAATACTCCGATTGGTTAATATACTAATTAATAATATCTTACGCCAGTATAGTATGACAAGTGTTCCTCGCTCCTCAATGTCGGATAATTTTCTTTATTAATACGCGACAGACAGAATGAATCAGCCAATCTGTATGTCAGAAATTACCAACGTATATTATAGACAGATATACGTGGGATTTATACTTATACAGACCCATATAAGCTGCCCTCCTCCACAGCTTTGAAATAATTTTCTCTTTACGTTCGTTGGCTTCTGTGTTATGCGTTTATAATCTTATACACAAAGTTATAAACGAAGGTTTATAATATTGAAGCCGAGATTTTCTCCTATTTTTCGACTCTGTTCTTCTTTTCTTCTATCTTAATTTCTTCATGAAATTAAAATCCCAAAGCTTCGACAGATGTGCAAGTTGAGAAATATCACGGATATTGTTTACTCCTTGGTGTTTGTTACGCTTCCTTTCTTGCTGACGGACCTTTCCGATGGTGTTGAAGGCTTCGAGTAGTCACCGGAAACCAGAAGCATCGGAAGTCCTCCAAGAACCATGCAAGTCCCCATGCAGAGGAAACACACTGCATAACTGCCGGTCACGTCACGTAGATATCCTAAAATTTGTATACTTCATTATCGATGTTATTTGCATAAATATCTTCATGTTAAGTATCAGTTAAAACTGCAATAACTTCACGTCATCCATCAATATCTCTTTATATGTATTTCAAACGGAACTTTACGCACGTCATATGTCGCCGATAAGCTCCAGTCAACCGATAATCTTACAAGCGTAACACAATTACACATATAGTATGTGGATATTGTACGCTTCGATGGGTGTTTACTATTTCTTTTGTGTAATTAAGATCAGGTTATCACAGAAAACATATTTTTCTGGGGTATGTATATCGGGTTACGAGAATGATCGATGTTTTCCTGACGATGATCAGCTGCTTCCGATAACGATTTTCAAAACTATTATACTTGGAATGTCAAAGAGCTAATTAACCATAGCTATACACAACTTGTCCATAATT
Source organism: Ametastegia equiseti (assembly GCA_963989295.1). Taxonomy (NCBI): domain Eukaryota; kingdom Metazoa; phylum Arthropoda; class Insecta; order Hymenoptera; family Tenthredinidae; genus Ametastegia; species Ametastegia equiseti. The sequence continues at coordinate 21,080,902 of OZ022389.1, read as the reverse complement.
AGTGGAATTTATTAATAATCTATAGATGCATCGCGATAATCAATGAATACAAGTTTAAAAATCCATATCGACTGTCGTACCTATTACCTTGTCTGATATATTTGCGTTGCATGTCAGCCTTCGTATATATCTTGTTTAAATGTAAGTATAGAACCTGCAGATAATTATCTATTGGAATTACAATTCGATCGTTGCTGACATTTCGATGATGAATAATGAAGTAAAATACCCGATAAATTGTCGATAGCTTATGTCCGTTGGTCATATGAATGTGCGAAAATCTCAGTAAAATAAATCGTCGTAGAATTAGAGCGGCTTGATAAAAGTTCAAAGGCTTGAAAAGTAAGCTTATGAAAATATATGACTATAGCTTGAAAGTTTCGCCGAGTTTGGCAAGCGTTTTACAACATGACTCCAGTCCGTAATTGATCATTATTATTTCTGCGACCTAGCGACCTTGAAACGAGATAATGGAAGAACGGATAATTGCGACAATCTGATTGATACAGAAATACAGTGAAACCGAAATAGTCAAGTCGAGTTCTATCGACGAAGCCAATAAAGAGGTTCTCGTTGTGGCGAAGCAGTTGATTAGCCCCAAGACTAATAGCTCTGATTAAATGAATTTGAACGATAGGTCATAGCCTAGCGATCGTCGCGGTAGTTGCAACGTTGACTCTGTTAACAACATAAGAAATAACAAATTCATCGCGTGAATAGATCCCATTAATAATGGTCTAGATACCGTATACCTAACTATCTGACAAACACAATCTAAACATCCAAGTTATTCGTAGAATTGTTCGAGCTCAGCTGGTGGCCCTAATAATTGACATTCGGAATTGCTTATAAACTGTGACGCACCCCGTTGTTTGTTATCCATTTTTTTTATTTGTCTTTTTTCGCCTCATCGGGTCGTTGCGTATATTTCTATATTGATGGAAGTATTAAAATTAATTTATCGACGAGGCGCTTGTACCAGTCTAAATAGATATATAACGACCCACAAAATACAGAATATTTGATGTTCTCATGATCGTGAGTTAATTCCAATTCCTGGCATTCCCGGGTTAGCAAAGTCTTGCCAAAATTACCTAGAATTTAAATTACGGCTATGCAATGATTTGCAAAGTTTACTCAAAACTGCGGTTATAATTTTGCCACGGTAAATTTCAGACGCGGAAAGCTACCAGCTTTGTTATATCGATACAGGAAAAACCGAGGCAAAGTGGAAACTTGAGAGAGATTTGTTTTCATTTCTAATCATAGGTCGAAATTGTATATGAACTAGTGACTTTTCTTTTACATGTTTAGACAACTTCCACTGATTTTTAAAGATACGACTTCGAGATCTGTCAAAATTTTTACTTATGATTTTAGAGAATTGAGTTCGCAGATACGATTTCTTACCTCGGAGGCACAGATATTATATGCGTTAATTAGTATCGTATAGCATCGAAACAAGCTGAATAAGCTAAAAATTTCACGCTCCTATTCTATCCTTCCCAATCTGCAGTGCTTTAAATGATTATGTACGTGAGAACGCCGATTCCTGTCTCTGTCTGCAGTACTCTCGACTTCACCTTCATCCCTGACCTAGTTAATTGCAAAGTTAAAACCAACGGTGTACAGGCAATCCAGAGATCGTTATTAACAGAATACCTCTGCAGTCGAACCTGCTGCGAAACTGCTTTGCAAACTGCATCACCAAACTCTTTCTAAATCATTCCAAACTTTTATTGTACAGTTTCTATATGAGTTTCTGATACACCTTCGTCTGGAATAGACAAACGTCTAGGAATTGTATCCTAATCCCTGTCTTTCCAACTTCCTGTTTTGAAACAATAGAACTTATTAATTTATTAAAATCACCAAAAAATGAAAACTTCAGTTTTCACTGGATCTCCACGTTTTGAGGCTCACAGAATCATTTCAGTTAGTGTCTCGAGAAAGGATGAATGATTCTGTTCTTCATAACTCAAAGCTGATAAGATTTTGAAATTGATCAATCTAGTAGCTTTTGAGTTATACAAATAAAAAAATTTCCAAAACCAAAATGTAATTGCACGATATCTCGAGAACGGACCCTCGGATTTTTATAATCTTCGTCTCAATCGTACAGGAATTTCTCAGACTCAATTTTGAATAGAATTTTCTAATGATCGAATCGGTATAGTTCAATAGTTAAAAGGAGCGTTTATAAACTTTTCACTCAAAGACTACTGTTTTAAGTTCGAAAAATCTAGGTAGGTCTAGCCTATCGTGGCCACCTGAATTATGTCCCGTATTTTATCCGTACGCTGATCTTTACATTTTGAGAATATTTGCAGGGGTGAATATAGTTTATGATCCAATTAACGTGGATTCAGTTAGCACAACGTCAGGCCTCATATGCCAGACGTATAACACGTGCCGATTGCTGATCAAAAGCATTATAATATTCCGATCACGTGGTCCAGGTGTGCAAATCACTGATCAATAGCAGTCGTGGCCGAGTGGTTAAGGCGTCTGACTAGAAATCAGATTCCCTCTGGGAGCGTAGGTTCGAGTCCTACCGACTGCGATAGAAATTTTGCAATTTTTTATCCATTTTCTTAATCATCGGAGCAGGAAATGTTTCCGATCTTCTACCAAATGATGGTCAACTATCTTCCAATCGTACAGAGTAATAGAGTATAAAGTATAGAATCATTTTGATGATCTTCTTGCTCGGATGACGGTTCAAAGACATCTATGATTATCGAGGAAATCCGTTATGCGTACGAAATACGTACACGTACTTCTGTTATTTGCGAGATGCTGATTGAGAGGCTCCATAAATTCACCCTAAACATAATACGCTGGGATTTCAGCCTAATGTTATACGAGAAGGAATATTGGAGTCAAAAGGCTACGCTGTCGTGTAATTCGTGAGAGATGTGTTAATTTGATAAAGTTGGTAGCTTTTGATATAGATATACATTATATCCGATTCAATGATAACAGAGAGGAGACAATCAAACCAAATCATTGGGAAGTTGGAACGCTGCTATCTTTCGACACAACAATTGCTTTACGCAACTCTCGCCGCCCTGATTCTCTGAGGAAATCGATAGAACAACACTATACATACATACAGAGTTTTGCGCACCCCACGATAACGACGTAAGTACTCGCAAATATCACCACGTGGCTAAAAACCACACAAGATTATTGCCCCGGAATAGAAAACACCGAACTCAAGTTGTGGTATGAGACCCTTGAAACCGTCGAATTAACGTCAATTTCCAAAATCGCTGACGTGGGAATTTGAGAAGGTCATTGACATTCTGTGATAGGCACTCCAACTACAATACCTACACATCTCGCTGTACGGGGTGTATAAAAAAATTTTGGTCCCCACTTCGTCCGATGATTCTCCAGTTAGAGATCGGTGGAGCACCTCAATAACATGCTCTCGCAAAATTGACCTTGACACGAAAATTCAAGGTCAAACATTTTTGTGAGCTTAACAATTTCTAATTGTAAGTAGGAATGAAAATTTCTGAGGGACCATTGATCGGAAATAAACTTTAGTTTCGTATTTTTTTCAACTTCGAGATCTTTTCTCGGAATGAAGGGTGCATTTGTAACCCCTGGTTCCTTTGACATTTTTTTCCCTCCTTATAATGAGAAGTTTTTTCTCAAGCCAATAATAAAAATTTCCAATATTAGTCTCAACAAGGTCAAAATGGATTTTGCGGGGATATTTTGTTGGGGTACTCCACCGATCTCGAGCTGGAGAATCATCTGGTGAAGTGGCGGCCAAACTTTTTTTACACCCTGTACGTGAGGATGAGAGCTACGCTGAAACTTTTTGCCCAAATCAATTTGAAATTCCTCGTATTGCCCGGCAAAGAATTTCGGTTCTTGAAAATTCGGCAATTTTGATTACGCGGCCAAAATATATCTTGCGGTTGGTTATTGACGGTTCAGAAATGTCAAAGCTTGGCCACATGCGGGGGATATGCTCTGGTTGAGAGATGTGTCTGTGATGACTGATTGTAGTTTGTGACAAAAATTATGAAAAGTTGTCAATTATCCGTTGTATAAAACCTTATAGTTTTGATTTTTAATGAAATAAAAATTCAGAAAATCGATGAATCGAATAGAAATAATTTTCTGTTGTGCCCCACCCTCCCCTATATGAGCAGTTTTCAATTAATACGATTACAATCAAGAGCTAGGCGTCTCGAAGCATGTTGATGATTCCGTTTCCATTAAAATGATTAGAAAATCAAGCTGATCGCCAGTCATCGAAATTTTTCAATGCAGGAATAATTTCTTAGGGTAAACGTTCACAGAACTTTCTCTGAAAAGCCAGTTAGTTACTTCGAACCATTAGTTAAGTGAGAACCTCTGATTCACCAGGGTGAATAATACCCGACCAGCTCATTTTAGCTGCTCAAACGAAAGCAGAGATGATTTGCACTATAATATATCTACTAGGTTAGCGTGATTCAGTCTCGTGTAAAAATTATTTATGAAGCATCAGCAATGTACGGCGATGTAATGGTGATTCGATGCCAGAGCCCACGGTTAATGGATATGGAAAAAAAGTCGATTATTTCTTGCGGCATGAAAAACGGAAAAGCAAAAAAATTCCCCCAAAAAACCAAAAAAGGGATTTAAAAAAAAAAACCGTTCGATGCAATCCCTACATATGTATACAGTTTCAATATACGGTTGTAACTTGTTTTTCTCAACGGGGTGGAAAGCTCGCGACTGCCAGGCAATGACGCAAGCGAATGCGGGGACGACCTCCTCCTCTTGCTTTCTGATTAGTACCTTCGGGGCTTCCGTAATTACAACGCTATACAAGGTGTCTTTAAATTCGATATTACGCACCACCGATGATGCACTTCTATGAGTATACATATGATTGCACATCGATAGTGGAAGAAGAAATGCGAAAAAGACTAGCGTAGTCAATACGAAAGTACCGGGTAGCCGCACTAAATTTGAGGAAGAAAATTCCCTCTTTGATATATCCAGGTTTTTTAGAAAAACCTGTAGAAAAAACCGTTTTTTCTCGATGGTGCAGGTTCAGTTTCGTCTTCACCACTTCTCGACGACAATTTTCAAATTTTTCCGCTAATTGTACGAGATTTTTAGGTGAATTTCCTACCTGAAGACCTTCTCAAAGTGATCGATGATGAAAACTACTCGAATTATTAAGTATAGCAATTTGAAAATCTTGAAATTGCAGATAAAAGCAGCGAGAAATAACGAGTACAATACAGCGATCAGCGAAATTATAAAATTGGTTATGAAACTTGGTAATTGGTGTAATTGTACCATTAATTCAATCGCCACAAATGTCAGGGTTAATTGGCCATAGGAATAATTAAATGGTGAGGTGTAATACTCGAACGATCTGTGACATATCCATCAACGACAAGTCACGTGTATGCGTACACGTGTACACACCGTTGTTTGACAAACGTCACTGCAGATCGCGATCTACGATAGAATTGTTACATGCTTCGTTGCTGAACGATAAAAGCAGTTGATTGTATACGACCCCCCACGGATTTGTACATATGACCCAGAGCGCAGAATTGCTTGAGTATACAGGGTAGCCGAAGCAAAGAATACTTTCCTACGGTAATCACATATAGGGTACGGGCAGGCAAGATGGATTTCTTCTGTATTATCTGTACAGTACTCTGTAACATACTTGACTAATTCATGGTGTAGGTCAATTCCATGGCGAGCAAGATGAGAAAATTAAACTCCACCATGAATTAGTCAAGTAGTTACAGAGAGTACTGTACAGATAATACAGAAGAAATCCATCTTGCCTGCCCTATCCATCTTGCCCGCCTGTACCCTACTTCCAGCAATTTGCAGTACACATAGAAACATATTGCTATAGTTTACCAAATCCAATGGACGAATTATTTCGATCAAAATGTAAGTAATTTGATTTTCTGGCTGACGGTCAAGTATGACTATACCACCAACTGCCAGTGGTGGAAACACATTTCGACGTGCATGTAGGTAAATGTTTGATCATTTGCCGACTTAAGAATATGTCTGAGCGTATAATCAAGCAAGTATAAAGATCAGAATGAAAAGTTGGAGAGTCAGGAAGTCATAAATGAAACTTATGAATCGAACCTTAATATGAATTGTGTGAACAGAAATTCATGACTTCCCATGAAAAGTGACAGAAAATAGCCACATTCCTATGACAGGGACAGATGCATTTAAGATTCGTGTTATATGAATTGACTTTACCTGCTAGTGGAGGAATGGAGATAGCACCAACGCTCTGGAACATTCGAACAAGGCCGTAGCTCGAAGATATTTTATCCGTCCCGTACTGATCAGCAAGAAGAACAGGCACAAGGAGAAACCAGCAGCCAAGACAAAGACCGTACATGCCAACCGAACATGCTAAAACGTAGAATGAATGAGCCATCGGTATGGCGAGGACAGCAACACCGGCACCAACTATGCTGTGGAACAAAAATGAAAACACATTACACAATTTAAAAAAAAATTAAAAAATTTAAACACATTAGATTCACAATGAAAGAAGAATAATGAAAGTGTAAAAAATCTCCTGATTCCCAATTACGGATGATTGTGGTTTTCATGGTGACCCATCAATCGCACCCTTGAATTACAATATTGGACATTGGAAGTGACTTGTAATTGTTAATGATCATTCATTACTTACCTCCCGATGTATCCTTTTCGTCTGTCAAACAGCTGCAAGTCAGATAACCAACCTAAACCAAGTCTTCCGCATAGATCTAATACCGCTGATATTGCGACTAGATAACCAGCCTCTGATTTAGTGTATCCTGCCGCATGAACGTATGCCGGTAAGTAATAAAGCATGTAAGGGCTTCCGGTGGACATCAGACTGACCGATAAGCACATCATGATGAATTGTGGATCTTTGAGTAGCGACAAATCGATATAACGAGTAATTTTTTCAGCGAATGATTTCGCCGGTTCTTCGGGCAGTGCTGGTTGGTCATTGGGTACTGGTTTTTGGGGAACAGTGGGTACCGATGATCTCAAAGAGCGTAAGGATGATCTTGCTTTGTATACGCAAGTTGAATCCGTGGAAAGGTCTTCAACACTGTGAAGTATACTGGAGCTTCGAATTTTTGATATCGGTTTCATCCTGAGAGCTTCGCCCATGATGTCCTTTTCTTCTTCACTATCGGTAAGCTCGACTGCGACGACTGCATTTTGGTGGAAAAGTTCGTTTAAAAGATTGTGCCGCGTTGTCGCGTCGTTAGCAAATAGGAGATCCAGCTTTTGCTGTTTCGTTGGCAAAGGATCCTTAAGGACCTCGGATTTCTCTTTAACTTCTTCTTCCGTATCTTCGACGCAGTTATCCTCAAGGGGACGGTAAAGAGTCGCGCTAACGCATACGTGCAGCATACAGCCACCCAGGAGAAGGATTGTGCCATGGAACCCAAAGCTTGCTACCAGCCTCTCAATCAGCAGAGGGAAAACAAAACTTCCTGCTGCAGTACCAGACACGCATATTCCGTTTGCGAGGGCACGATGTTTGTCGAAGTATTGAGACACGATCACTATTCCCGGTGTGGTCGATAGGCCTCCTCCTATACCTACGGAAAAACCAAATATCACGTAACATGCAAAATATAGGGAAGTGCCGGGCAAAGTGGGCGCCCCTTAAGAAAATAATGTTCTGAGTTGAGTTTTTAGTCATTCAATCGTTTAATTTTCTTCAAAAAACGAAAATCTGACCGAAGATTAGGGTCTACCGAAAATTTGAAAAATTGCGGGCGAAGTGGGACCCCCCCGAAAAAATTACCACTTTTTTCAAAATTAACAAACATCACAAATTCATCCATCGAATTGCATCGGTAGACTTTCAACGTCAGGAGGTCCACTTTGCCCGTCTATCCCACAGTTCTTGTAAAATAAAGTTGATTCGTTGTGAAATTTGTCCCGGCACAAGTGAATAAATGAGTTTATAATGTTTCTTCATTTCGAAAAAGTTCAATGAAATCTGAGGGAGGGGGGGGGGGGGGGGGGGCACTTTGCCCGCCATTTTCTCTAGTCCTAGTCAATATCGTTATTAGGATGTGAAAAGTCTCCTGATGCAAGTAAATTAGTAAATCTGTTAAGTTTGTTAATTCTGAAAAAATACGAAAAATTTTGAAGGGGGCCCACTTTGCCCGGCCCTCCCCTATATTGACCGAACAAGTAACAACTCAGGCAGCGAATTTATATTGCGGAAAAAGTTTCAACCTCCAAATGCGGCAGAATTCCAAGTAAAATTCCGATGAATTAAAACGCGAGAGAAACACGACGTCAAAATAATCAAGCACTTTTCACAAGAGATTTTTGTTGCCTGTGCTTTTTGTCTTCATATATCTTGATCGCTTTATGGGAGTTCGTGGCAATCGTATAAAACGTTGAAAAAATTCTATTTCAACATATTTACAATCAAGTACAGATATTGTTATAGCCATAGGTAGGATTTTTGTATACACAGCCAGCTCCCGCGATATGTTTGCAGGTTAATATTTATGTGCAATATGTGCGGATTCCGGGATGTGCAGGAAAAAACCGCAAGCGAGAGACGAGGAAATAGATCCCAGATTGATCTAGAGAATTACTGGCATGTGTAATTTATTTTTGTTCCACGAAATACCGGGATAATTAGCAATTTAGCAAGGCATGAAAAATATCAACCGCAATGAAGCTGCACTGATGCATTAATGCAGGTACATTCTCGTTCGACGAACGTATACCTCCCAAATAGCAAATAATTTTGATAGTTTATTTTTATCCATCAAAAGTTGTAAAAGTCGTTTAACTTTGTCGATTGCACGTTGAGTTTATAAGAGTAAAATCTAATCAGATCAAGACCATGCGAGCTTTTGGTGGGATTTCATTGAAGAAATGTGAAAATAAGAAGTCGGAATATATAAGAGTCGAATGAAAGGCTTGTTCCATTAAGTTGAATCGTGCGGTTAATTACTAGAATATCGATTTAGTGTCGGTAATGTTTGCTGAGGTACATACATAGGTACACAGGTATAATGTGTGCCCTTGGCTCACACGACCGACGCTTATCCGATATCTGGGCTATACCGCCGATGATAGATTTATAGGTACACACCGCGTACTCGTATGTCTTTGTGCAAGCGAGCGAGATGATGCAATTCCAAAGGCTTCCAGATGATAAATATCATTCTGAGAAATCGCAATTACTCCACCGCAAAGAGCAACTGCAGCTGATATACGCCCCGGGGATTATATTACTGCGAAACTCACGGGGAAAGACTGACGGATTATTTTTTAATCTATACTTTATTATATATTTTCAAAACTGATGGAAATATACCGAGCAACTATCGGTCTTAATTGCCCAGAATTATTCGCGCGGAAACTGCCAATCAATCCCTGTCCAAACTCGCCGTTACTATGTCCATTTTAACGCAACATATTAATTTATGACTTCCGGGCACGAGCCTGCAGTCATATCCGCTTGGTTATTTAATTACGCGAAGCTTTTACGTTCTAAAGTAACAATTTGCGAGTATATTGATTCCAGATACCTTCTGTATTCTCTTTTTGTGTTTTATTCTTCGCGTTCTTTCCTCATACACCTCATATGACCGATAAGTATACAGCAAAATTGATTTTTCTTTCGTCGTGATTGTTCCGGAGAAGGATAGTATTGATTTGGAGATGTTTTTTTCTTTCCATGGAAATATACTTACCAGTCAGGACGCCGAAAGTGAAGAATAGATGAACCAAGCTAGTCGCAAAGTAGCTTATCGTTAGTCCCAGAGCGCAGAAAAGTCCTCCGACGAATACGACGGCACGACAGCTGTACTTTTGGCACAACATACTAGTCACCGGAGCTAGAATGATAAAGAATAAGATAAATTTCAATCCTCTTGTACATATATACGTATAATGTATAACATGTAGGAATGTTTCTATGCATTATTCAGCATAACGAATGTTTTTGCCGGAAATTGCGTCACAGGCGAAAATACGATGAAAAATATATAATATGTATATTCTGGTAAAAGTATACGTATATATAAATGTCAGCCAAGAATAAAACAGCAGACTTGAAATTTTGGATGAAAGCTTTGTCATGACGTGGACCACCCAGAGGGGTCGAAGCTCGGCGTCATGAAGCCTTGCAAGCCAACGTCATCCTACGTATACATATGCCTACATTGCACACGTAGTCCTATACAGTGTAATTTTGTTCTGTTTGACGTCGGAGACAAACCAACAAACCCCGCTGTATCTACATTCTACATAGATCAGTGTCCTCCACCAAACGGAATTAAAGCGAAGGTAGTGTTCACCAAATGAAAAATTCATTTGGGCAGCAAGCTCGACATGCGGTAACGAAACTAGATGTACCTGAAGGATTTCTATCTTCTAGTTCAGGGTGAAATTTTACCCTTTTCAACATTTTGCAGTACAGATTGTGAATCAGGCCACTGTATCCCCGGTACACTGTTGGGTTCAATATGTTATTAAACGCGTCACCCTCATGAGAATACAACGGATTGAATTCCAACGAGTAGGTATGGAATTGGATTGAGTTTAATTTGACGCATTAAAATCAGTGGAAAAACGTCATCTCAAATTGTGGTGGAAATCAAACTCAAAGTTTGCTTGAAAACCGTGCACTATGGAATTCTCTCTAGAAAACATCGTATGTCCTACATCTTTAACGTCGGATTCAAGACATTGCAACCTCATATTCTGAGACAGCACGGTTTCACTGGTGAAAATAATTCTACAAATCTTCAGGGAAATTCGAACGGTTCGTAATTTTTCATAGAAAGTGGTAGTTCCTATTCTAGTTTTACAGACAAGAATAACGGTTTTTTTTGTAAAACTACAAAAATTGAGAATCTTTTATGATGCACCACGAAAATTCACAACTATGAAGTGTTTGAATTTTTCTGATAACTCGTAGTAATTCATAGAAGTAGAAATTTTCATGAGAGATTCAATCATCATTTGGGACATTATATTTTCTGCTAATGGTTCAAAATCTTTCTGTCCCCGTCGTATTTATGTGTCTACATTCTAATCATTGATTTTCAGAGAATTCGAGATTCCTCATGTTAAAATGTTGGATCAATAAAATGCATCGGGTGAAGATTGTTGACTTCATCGTTTTTTTAATATCTTGTGTTATTCTTTAAAAATTTCCATATCATCGGCCCTGACATACAGGGAAGAGAATCAGCTATAAGGTGAGAAGTGTGGGTGCCATGGATGGTACGAACGTGGACGGAATTTGTTGAGGAGGTCGTGCCACTGGTGGCAGCCTTGCTGAAAACATCGATTACCTCTAATAACTTGGCTAGTGCCGTTGCATGACTAGCTAACAGGAAACAGGACTAACCTGTCCTTCGCAAGTGCACGTACCTACTGCTGTAGGTATATATATAATACATGTATGTACCTATGTCTATGGGTATGAGAAGTAGCTTTGCTCTGGCCTGCGGCACAGCGATTAGTTCACAGCGATAGATTTTCCCAGCCATTGCAATTGGCGAGACCGTGGAGAAAGAAATGTGAAAAACTCGTTTCCTAGATTTTATTTTTTCGTTATTCGTCACCTGTCACACTGGGTGGATTCTACCCATGCACCAACCTCGGGCCTAAATATCTAAAACTAATTCCCCTCTGAGAATAAGAATGGTCATACACCTAAGGTTTGAAGTCTCCCCCATAGGCACGGACCGACCTATTCACATGTCGGAATAACTACCTCTATTGGAACACGCGCTATCTTGCCATTTTTTCCCTAAAAGTAGCATATCTCAGGAGTATTGCGTCCAAATTTGAGTTGAAAATGTTAGAAATTGACGAATTTATTCTTTTCTTAGCGCAAAAATGTATCTTTCGCGTTTTTACCTCTGCATGATTTTTTTCAACAAATCGCAATTTTTTTTCACAATCATTTTTTTGTACACGATTTAGAAGGTTCGAAGTATGCTGCGCAATTTTCTTCAATAGTTCGGACTGATAGTTTAATCAGAATCGTTTTTTGAAAACTGTCTGTGCAAAATTCACCCAGTGTGACAATTACGGTGGTATTATTCAATAGCGTGACCACGAAAGGTTGAAAGGCGATATATGGGAGTCTTTTCGAAATTCCATTATTATACCAATTGTTGTCACCTCGGAAACGCGAATTGTACTTTCTCGATGACTACCCAACCAATCCGAATGAACCCTTGACGAATGAATTCAGTTTTTTTGGCAGAAAGTGGCCTAGTATGTCAGTTTGTCAAAAATCTGATCAGATTCCAGTAAACCTCATGTTTTTTTCTGTCAGCTAGGTTATAATTCAGGTTCTTTATACTATATCACATTGAGTCAAAGGAGAACCTCGTCTACAGAGAATTATGAAATATTACTGCTTCGTAGCACGCCAGCTTTGATTATGTAGAAAATATATATGCGACACATAAATTATAACTAATTAGGAAAAAAGCATGTGCTGATAAATTACCCGTGAATTTAACATGACAAGGGTATTGAATTTTTCATTCAATCACTCCATATGCAAATTTAACTATCCACGCACGTACATCCATTCTTATTCTTGAAGATGTGTTAGATAAACGGTGGGATTTCAATACAAGGATTCCGGTGCAGATTTTCGGAGTAAGAATCGTCGCGAAAATGGTGTTGAGGTCATGTGAGTGGAAAGATAAAAAGCGCAAAAAATTTGGCCACGATTCAAAAGAAGCCATTTTGGTAGGGCCGTAGCCCTCGCATGACCGGAAAATCTATCGATTCACGAAAGACCGCATTGATGCAGAAACGAAAGGACCGTCTATGAAATTTTCTAGATTTTATAATCCCGACGAATTCCAGTCAAGTTCAAAAACCGTCGAATGTTTATTCTAAAGAGATATGTACAAATTTATTACAGCATCTCTCTTTAAAGATTTCATTTTTGTACTTTGTTCAAATCCGTAGAACAATGACGCTGATCTGCGTGATGATGTATGACCAAGAAGAATTTGCGGGACTTCAAAAACTGTGAAAAAAAATGTACTCTTTGACCCCGACGTGATTTGAACACGCAACCTTCTGATCTGGAGTCAGACGCGCTACCGTTGCGCCACGGAGTCCTTGTCGAGGTTCGAGTCGGTATCAGAATTTCCCTACAAAATTGTTCCGGAGTAATAACAAGATGATAAATTTCATATCTTGATACGATAACGGATACCAAAAATCGATAAATTCGTTACGCAATCATTGAGCAATTGAAATAAAATCATTTCAAGACAACAGGTGTTTTCACTTCAAAATTTCAAGTTATTGATCGACAAAGAATTTAGGTACTCTTCAATTCAGTTCTTCTTCATTTTGTATTTCCACGTATTTTCAACCTAAGTGCGTAATGCTTAAGCTGATCCTCGCCTGATTCTTCGTAGTCGATGCATCTAGCTATGGTACGTCTTTGAATATTCTATATTTTTATTCGGGACAATAATTGAACTTCCATACTAGGAATTCATTAATATTTCTCACTACTATAGTTTACATCGTCGACAAAAAAGGCGCGCCAGTCCTTGTCGTGGCAATTTAAATTTCCAATAAAAAGTCTAATTAATTGTTGAACGAACGCTCACAATTAGTGTCCCCCCAATCCCCCCTCCGACTGACCGAGCCTTTCCAGCATGTAAAATATTAGTCTAACATTGATCGATGGATTCGGTATAGCTTTGACAATGAGACAAGCTCGAGACCGGGTTAGAAAAACTGGAATAAATCGTTTGCTTCTGCAAGCAAAGGCCACTGTAGTAACTACACCATTACAGCTAGTTGAAATCGGTTTATTTGAGGACAACGATGCACGGTCACGGATCGGCCAATTTGATCAACGAACTAATGGCAATTTCCATTATACTCGCAAGCAACGAGATTTTCGTGATTGGCGGTATACGGTATACCCACAAAGAGTATTGACAAATGACAAAATAATTTCGATTCTCCCATCGCAGAAGACGAGCACGGGCGACCTTTTCCATATCGCAAACTTGATCGAAAATCAATCCGTTGCTCATGAGAGTGGTAATGCACGCGATATTTGCCTAATGGCCTGACACAAAGGACAACGATGTGTTTACACGTGTCATTGGACTTTCACAGGTCACCAACCTTGCCAGTTAAATTTGGGCAGCTCAGACATGCGAATATTAACTGAATCACTAACACAATGGCAATATGAATCGCAATGTGTGTGTACAATAGGTTTTGCATTCGTATAGACAAGCATCACTGTTCATTTCTAATTCCTTATCATCCTGCACAACAGGCTTTCACTGTACGATATTCGAAAACGGCCCATTGGCAAATAGCGTGTAGCAAATGAATGTCCAATTTGCCAAAAAAAAACTCATGGACGTACAAACGTTACGTATCTATACGTCCTGCCTCCATTCCGCCCACCATGCATATTTTATAGGAGAGATTTGTAGGTATACGTATTTTGGCACGAACGCGACCGTAACGGAGTGTTTTAGCGACGAATCCTCAGGATCAGCCAGTACGCTGATTTTTATATACCTATTTTTAAAAATCCAGCCATTTCGTCTGGAGTTGGAGACTCTCAACTCGAATGAAGCTTTTCATCTTTACATATCGATGCCTTCATGATCGTGACATAGAAAGCATTGTGCGCGACTGATCGCGACTGCGGAATAGAGTGGCACGTTATACATCATCTGACAATGTTCCATACTACCTCTTGACCTTTCGACAAACCGTTGACCTTGTTCGATTCGAGTATTTCAAACGTTTTCTATCCGTTGGCGTTTGACGAATATTGATCATCTACTTTTTTTCTATGCAATATTGACGATCACGCGGTGTTCGATTATCGAGGACCGTGAATATTATGGAAAATAGTATTAAACTATGAAGCGGCAATTGAAGGGATCAGTGCCAGAGTAGCCCAACCCGCACATTGTCGATGAGGCCCATTTTTGAATGGCTGATGATATTCATGAAGATGAGCCTTATTGATAATGTGAGTTAAGCTACTCTGGCACTAAACCCTTCAATTGACCAGAATACTTGACATTGTCATGTATATCTAATGGATCACTCGTTTTCGCATCCCTTGCAGAGTACCAAAATTTCTTTCACAGTCGAAATTTCGCTACCCGTACCCAAACCGAATTGTACGCATTGGAGTTACGGTTACAAGGTTCTCCCTTCAAGAGAGGAATTTTATGGTTGAGCCAACGCACTCGTTTGGTAGGGCTCTTGAACCGCTGTTAATTTTCGTCTGCATATTCTGGTCACGGAGAACAAAGCCTGATTGAATTACGATATAGCGTTGCGGTCGGTAGCCACAAGGTCTGTACTACAAAGTGCGAGGATGCAGCGCGGCATGGTGACCTGCGCACGTGCAGTTTCATAATGATAATATGCGGAAACACTGCGGGTCACGGAAATTCACCTTGAGGAAGGGCGCTCTACGTCCGATCATTTCTTTATGCGTTTAGACTGTATTTCGTTCATGTTAATAATGCAATGTCCAAAACAAACCTATACGCGTCTCTCGGTATTTCCGGTACATCTGAAAGTTAGGCTTTTCTCCCTAGGTAAAGAGTTACAGATACGCGAGAGCAATGCGGGGAAAAAGGCGGATGAAAAATGAGGAGAAATAGAAGATTGTTTTTTGTTGTTTTTTTTTTTGTTTTCTTTTCGATGCGGTGTGTCTCTTTAAGAGAATGAACTCACCCAAGGCGAGACAAAGACACGATAGAATCGCCGGTATCCAAGAGGCTACGGACGCCGAGGAGTCCTTGAAGGTCTCCATCACCTCAACGTAGAGGACCCCGTACGACTTGACGAGACCCGCGACCCAAAATTGAACGAAGAATGCCCCGAAGACGATCACCCAGCCGTATCCACCGTCGAGTGGTATCAGGTTTGGGTTTTTTGGCCTCGATACTTTCTTGGGCTTTTTTGACCGCGGACGATACCTCGAGGATCTTAATTCCCTAGATTTAGCGATCAGAGGCCTCGCAGTGAGGCTCGATATTGTTAAAAGGTTGTCGTTGTCCTCGTCGTCGATAGTGTCCGGTGGACTGGAGTGCGGTGGTACCAAAGGCGTCGATGTTGCGGTAGCCTGAACGACCAGGGAAGCGGGTCTCTTCGGGGAAGGTATACCATTGTTGATATCAAAAACCGGCGCTGAATGTATTGAAAATAATGATCCTAGCTGATTTTGTTGGTTCATATTCTCGTCGATGACGGGGCCGACCGCCTCCTGAGACGCGGTCGCGGTCGGCCCTGGCCCGAGTCCCCGATCGACCATACGACACGATTCTTGAAAGCTCCATTCTCTGGGCAGCGACATTTTTCGATTCTCTCGGCGTAAGAACCGAAATACATTGGAGTGATTTGTTTTTTTCTTCTCTTCCTGTATAAACGGATTGTTTTGATTTGTTCCGGGGTCGTCGACGAACACTTGCCGCTCAGCTGGCCTACGGGTGACTGTCTTTGCGCATCAAACCAACCCCCGTTTGCGTCGAGATACATCAGCGCGCGGCGTATACCTACCTATACCTAACCATCTACGTATAACCTACCTACCATTGGAAGAAGAGGGTGTTCACTGACTAGGAATACGCGCACGCGTACAGTGGCTCTTCGCTATGACTTGTATACCAAGATCGATAGGGCTAGGGGAAAATTGTTCCTACTAAGGGATACCGTCAGGCTGGGGACCACTGGCGTGTCTACCCGATGCACATGATCATCGTCGTACTGTAGAATTCATATAAGAAGTGTAGACGCACACGTTACATATACGTCACAACCGTACAACAAGCCGCGGCTTATACGAATAGTTGTAAAAATCGCAGTACTCTTCCCAGGCATACCTAGTTATATGTTACACATCATACTGCACGTCATAGAGTCTCAGTCGCATATATATATACATATATGTACACGTATATGCAGGTATTAGTTTTTCTGGAACTGGAGTATCCGGTCGTAGAAATGAGGCCATGGCCAGACCTCGACGGGACTTATTGTCAGTGCAAAAATTGTGCTTGGCCTGCTTTATAATAGCGTATAACTTTTGTCGATCTTTTACACGATCAAAGTCTACGCGTTTATCTATGTAGTTTAGGACAACTTGTCGCGGGTTTAGTAAGGATATATCGCGGTCGCGATAATCGAGAATGAGTACGAAGGGTCGTTAGAGAAGAGATATAACTTTGAATGACGCACGTACTGTATACCTAAATATAATATGTACAAGAATATATCGTACATTGCGTAATACCTCAACTGTGTAACAAATTTTAACCCCGAAAGGGCACAAAGGTCTATTGTGGTAGGAGGCAGGCTAGCTGCTCCAATACGACCTCGTCGACTTTTTTCTTTGTTTTCTTTTTTATTCTACGCATTGTTTCGAATATATTATCGCATTTTGATAGTTACATGGAAAGATATTATTCTGAAAACAATACGAGTGAATTTCTCAGACCTCCGCTACTTGAAGTGTCCTTAAAAAACCAGTCGCAGACAATAAAACATGAACGACAAAAAATAGAGTTCTTTGTTACCCCAGAATGTCTTTTATGTTTCATAGAAAATTGTATGTAGTACGTACCTTCTAAGGAATATTGAAATCTCGATGATGTCTATAGTGGTAATTCGATCCGGCATATAAACTTTTTGATTGACATTTTTTTTTACAAGGACTATGAAGAATACCTACCCATGCGAATAATTGCGTGTATGTACAAGAAAAAACAGGTTGTGAGAAAGAAATATGACGTCTTTTGTAAGACAGTCAGAATAGTAAAAAAAAAAGTCAAAACTCACAGTCAAAAAAGTCCTACCCCTGGGAGAGAAAGGGCATGCGTTTGTGTTTTCGTGAAGGAATTATACACGACATCGTGTACATATAATTGGTAAGGAAGGTTCGCATCTCATTGTGAATAATGACGTTGCGGAAAATGGACTTTAATATTATGCTGCCGGTCCGCCACAAGGGATGAATATCCATTATGTACGCGAGTGGCTTGATTTCGAGTTCGCGACTATAATTAGAATTTCGGGAACTGAAGAACCGATTCGGAGAATATATAATAAAGAGGCATACAATTTACGTTCATCATCTAGCAACAGTTATAGTACATAAAACAGTAGGACAAAAATTCACCGAACATTTAATACCATTAAAGACGCTTTCCAACATTTGGGTTAATAAAATGTCCGAGGCTTATTCCATTTTTGTATAAAAGATAAAAGACAGACCTAATAAAAATGGCATTATTATAGAACTCGAGACATACTATTTTTAAAACGGTTGGTCTTCCAGGAGGAAATTCAAATACGTTATATAATACGTAATTTCTAACTGCCCGGCTAGCTCAGTCGGTAGAGCATGAGACTCTTAATCTCAGGGTCGTGGGTTCGAGCCCCACGTTGGGCGATTTATTTTTCTTTTTTTGAATTTGTATGCGGTGTTTTCGTAGCTTTGCTTTTGGCACAGTCAATAGAAAGAAGAATATCCAATCATAATATACAAATGACATAGGTATGAGTACATTTCCCGCAACACCCCCTTGACTATTGCAAATCTCGCAGGTTCCTTTGCTGGCAACGAAACTGCAGCATTTTCCAAAGTCGGAGAAAATTTGAAAGTCTATCGTGCGCTGAGCGTTTGCAAATTTCTTGAGCAGCTCAATTTTTGTGCTTGTGCTTTATACTCAAATGAAGATTTTAAAAATTCCTTTCAATTCATAGTAAAGTAGAAATAATTCCTCTGACCAAACCCGGAAGCATTAGTATCGCTGCACTATCAAATAAACGCTACGATGGAACACGATGATTTCTTTAAAAAAAACTTATTTCGTTACAAGACAATAACCAAAAACAGCTAGTACACAATACCACAATATGACATGAAAAATGTATTGCAAAAGAGCTTAATTATTTTTCAGATGGGTACGGTAAGAAATTGAAAAGTTACTTTCGAAATTTTTGAAAAACCAAGCGTAGGCCTATTTTTTATCTGTGCGGTCTGAAATTTGAAATTCAACTTTCAAATTCGGATACATGTATATTCTCGTCACGAATTCCTCCAGTAAGTTTTTGCCGAGATTTGATAGTTATACATACCATCACGGATATAAGTCACGATCGTGAACTATAAGAATAATATGAAATTAAAAAGTGTTCCGGAAATCACGTGCTTACGATATGCCGAAACATATACCCAGTCGATAAATAGATAGGAAAGTGTATGTAGTATAACTTGGTACACTTCGATACGGTGTATCATTGATAAAAAATTTTCAAAAACAAGACAAATACTTTCATCTGTTGTATATACGTACAATTCAATGGTATTGTAGATTCAATATTGTAAATAATGTAACATACGCTCGTTTACGCGCGCGGTACATAACCTAACCTAACCCAACCTAACCTAAATTCCATAATCCATTCATCAGTAGATTCGGAAGGTGGCAATCAGCTGTTGGCAAACAGAAACTAACCTTAAAACCTGTTGCGAATATGAGTTTAGAAGAATTTAAGAAAGAAGTAGTTAACAGAAACTGTCGAAGAAAGGGGACGATAATACGTAGTAAAGAACGTGAAGTTATAAAATCTATTATTGAATTTTGTGACCAAGAAGCTAAGCAAAAATCACTTCTAGTTCCATTGCGACAGGCAACCAAAAGGGCAGCTAATTATGCCAAAGTTTCCGAAAGAACTGTCAAACGCATAAGGGAAGAAAATAAATTAGGTCTAGAATTTGGGGATGTCGATAATTCCTCGCCTCCGAGATGGGTAAGACCTGAATGTCGTCGATCATAAAACGTGTCTATCAAAGCTATTTAATATCAAACAAAATACAACAATTCCAACAATACTAAATCTTACACCCTTTCACTCAATCTCTTTATTACTATTGAGATTTAAGTCACACGAGTATGCATTTATACCCCAAGTGTTGCATTCATTGAACATAATTCCCGATCGAAATTCATTTTACTATTTTAATGCTAGATAAATTTACAATCTCTCGGTACAGATTAATCAATACGAAAAATTATTTGAGACTCGTTGGTTTTTGTGGTTCCTCAAATCTCTACTCCTGAGTTATTATTTTTTCCATATTCCAAGGTTCACATCCAATCCCCTAATTTCCTGAAACTCTTACTTTTGTTCAGCTCCCCTAAAGCGCTTTGAATTCTCAATCATTCTCCTGCAACCTGAGATTTTCTGATAAAATTTTCGTATGTTTCCCCAATAGCGACTTACTTTTGACTTCAAATTTTTTATTCACTTGTAAAAAGCATCCTTCTCGCTCGCACACATAATTGAGTCACTCTCGACAATTTCAATGCGACTATTTTATACATATTACTCATTATACTTGATGAATTTCAATTTTACGTTTTGAAAATTAGCTAAATGCTGAAAAAATGCTCTAAGGAATGGAAACACCGTAATAGTCTGGTGATGATTCATTAAAAGAATGTGATCTTGCAATAACAGCAATTTGAATTGTTCCATCCTACATATATTGTTCCGTAATAATTGAGGCACTTTGTTTATTTATTATCAATGGCTGTTATGGATTGAAAATACAGATTGAAACCTGAAAGCAACCTTTTTATCATTGTATATAGATTTTCTCAAGTTCTCCTGATTCTTGCCATCCCCTGACTTCAAACACTGACATTTGAAAGTGTTAGAGCTTTTCTCTTTCTGCAATATTGAATAAATTTTGGATCGACTGAATTCTTCAATCCCTTGACAATGACTAAGTTTTTATAAATGAAGCCATATTAATTGTTATACCAGTTGATAATGCTTCGCCACTGATTTTCTTCAAATAATTCATCACTAGGATCAATTCTTAATCTTTAATAAGCAATAAGTATGTATGTATCTAATCTTCTTGAGAGCACGATAAGTTTAGATAAGTGAATTACATAACACACACAGCAGAAGTATTTCTCTTC
Organism: Ametastegia equiseti; assembly: GCA_963989295.1. Lineage (NCBI taxonomy): Eukaryota > Metazoa > Arthropoda > Insecta > Hymenoptera > Tenthredinidae > Ametastegia > Ametastegia equiseti. The sequence continues at coordinate 21,059,864 of OZ022389.1, read as the reverse complement.
TTACAATATGCGATACCATTTCATTTCTTGATTTCTTGATCTACACAGAGTAGAGTAGCAAGAACAACAATGAAGTTTGCTAGCAATCTATCCTTCATGTTCGGGGAAAGCCCAACTATCACAGAAAGATACATGCTTGCCAAGCAAGCCGGCTTCAAGGCAGTTGAAAGTGGATTCCCGCTCGGAGCTTCTGCACAAGAAGTTGCTGATGCTAGAAGCAAAGCCGGCGTCAAGCAGGTTCTCATCAACATATTCACCGGTGAGTATGGAATTCAAATGTGTGCATTTCAATACTCAAATCTTTACAATTAAACAGTATTGCTATTGTTATTAATTATTTATCAATATGATATCGTTACGTACATGCCTGTGTTTGTATATCCATCAGGTGATGTGACCAAGGGAGAATTGGGCTTTGCTGCTATTCCTGGAAAAGAAGATGAATTTCGAAAAAGTGTTGACCTCACTATTGAATACGCGAAGGCCCTGGACTGTAAAAAGTAATCATTGATTTTAAATTTGATGAAATTTGCTTGCAGATTCAAAATCATTTTCTAGAATAATAGTCTCATTGCAGAGGCGGAATAGAAAATTATTACGAAGTAGATATTCTGTGATTTATGTATGACTACTAATCCAGAACTTTATTTGAACATTCGTCTCTACAGGATCCATGTGATGGCTGGTAAAGTAGAATCGCCCACCGAAAGCAACGATTCGACTTACGAGAGTAATTTGAGATTTGCCGTTGAGAAGTTTCAAGCTGAAGACATTGTCGCTCTTATTGAACCGATAAATAACACAACAATGCCAAACTATTACTTGAATAATTTTGAAAAAGGTACGTCCAATATTTGTTTTACTTTGGAGTAAAGTTTTCTTACTGTATACTTATTCATTTTATGATCCAGGTTTGGATATAGTTAAGAAAATAAACAGCCCACATTTGAGATTGTTGCTCGATGTATTTCATTTGCAACATGCACATGGTAACATCACTCGTATGATCAAAGAAAATCTTCCATATATAGGTAAGCAATGCTTGAAGTTATGGGAAATGTGATACTATTTTTATGGTTCGTTTTTATTTGGTTCTAATCAAGAAACACTTCCACGATGATCTTACAGGTCATGTGCAGATAGCACAAATACCAGACAGACACGAGCCGGACACTGCTGGCGAATTAGATTATAGGTATATATTTGCGCTTCTAGAGAAAGAAGGATATAATGACTATATTGGTTTGGAATATAAACCAAAAGCTGGATCTGCAGAGGGATTAAAGTGGATCAAGAACTTTGGATACACTTTATAAATTGTACAAAGAAAAAAAAGTATATGTAAATATTGCGGAAATATTTGGAAATTTGTTGTCGTAACATACACAATCTATGTATAATTCGTCAATTTCAAATAGATCAATTTTCATTATGCAAATCTGCATAAGAATGATTTCATCTGATGAATCGGCACAACGTTTCTAGCGGTAGTTTTAGCTGTTTGCTAAAAAGGAGCCTTTTTTTTATTCAATGTGAAGTATTTCGTTCGATGCAAATTATTAAAAAATTATTTAAGTCTATGTTATACTGTAATCTTGAAAACACTACGATTTATTTGTACATTTATATATATATATATAAACCGTTATTGGTCTGTGAAATCATTGTAGAATACAAGGGAATAAATACTAAACAAAATAAATATCACTAATAAAGAGAGAGAAAAAACGTGTGCAAATTTAATGCCACACGATATCTTAGTTGTAATTCCGATTTACTCTGACAAAATATCATTCGCTATACATAAAGCTATACAAAATGATGATTAGATTACTTATGTATTGAAACGAATGCTGTATTTTGCAATCAGCTTTTGTGTATCGTATAAAACTTACCTTCTTGCTCTTAGATAGCACATCAATCATACAATATCCACAGCTTCCCTATGTGCAAAATTTCACTGGACTATCAGATGAAATAATCTAATGTAAATAAAAAATTCAAATCGACAATTTACCTTCAAATAAAATGTAATCAGTTTTTATTGCTGTTAGTTACTTAATTCATTACTGAATCTTTCACATATGGCTTTCCAATGCTTTCACACTTTTTCGATCAATGACATTGCCGTTTAGATCTTACCCTATATTGAATAAGTATCCGTGAACATTTATTATAGCAGTACACCTTTCTATTTAAAAGAAAGACATTTATACCTGATATCATATAGCTCGTTTGAAAAGATTGGAATTATTAAAAACGTGAAGCATTATTTTCTGAAAAATTATATCCTAGTAAAATATGTGTCTTATTTGAAAAAACAGAATTGATCTGTAATTCGTATTTGATTACTCTGGTTTTTCATGTTTCATGTTTTTCAAACGATGTGTTGAATAAACGAAAAAGAAGGTCGGAGAATAAGGTAAGTAATGTATTGAATTTCCTTGATTTACAGCCCTAATACTCTATCCTTCGGATGATAGATATAATGAATTTATTCCTGTCATAAATTTTAATCTAGGGTTAAATAGCTCTTTAAATTATTGACCCAATGAAAAAGTAATCATTTTTAATTGAATTTAACTATCTAGCCCCGCAGAGCTCGTAAAATTTTTACATTCCAATTATCAATAGTCCAGAGAATCTAGAGAAAGGAAAATCCCAAGACCTCAGATTATATACAAACATATGTATAGGCTTACATTATTTAAAACGTGAGCAATCCTGCAATCATTTGATCAATTGTGTTATCACAAATTTCGGACTATTTTCGATACAATAATTTGGGAAAACACAGTTCATAGATGATTTTCACTAGTTAACCAGTGAATATAAAAATATTAGCACTAGGAGTCAATCATTTTTGAGAATACTGCTTGTTGCAATTTTTTTTTTTTTTTCTTGCTACCACATCAGCATAGTCCAGTAGTTTGACTTTGAAAAATCGAATTTAATCAACATTTCTAATTCAATTCTATTTTTCTGTGAGGGTTATCACCAAAATTGTTTCTTCAACCTTTTTCGACTAATGAACACTGTTATCTCATTATATAGTGACGATGTATTTAGATAGGATAGTCACATAAATACATGGCAAGTGGTTTTTTTTCACCAAGGGTCATCCGTAGGATTGCTTTTTTGAAATATGTTACAAGCAATAAGCATAAATCTCATATTATTGCCTCTGATATGTATTTAAAGGCAGTTGCGTAAGAACTAGAGAAATATCCATGTGTCCACATGAGTTGAGATCATTTTCTCTCCCGGCCTAGTGAGTGAAGGAACAAGACCAACAATGAAGTTCGTCAGCAGCATATCTTTCATGTTTGAAGAAAGCCCGATCTTTACAGAAAGATACTTATTGGCAAAGCGAGCTGGTTTTAAGGGTGTTGAAAGTGGTTTTCCTATAGGATTTTCACTACAGGAGGTCGCAGATGCCAGAAGAAAAGCAGGTATCAAGCAGGTGCTCATCAACCAATTCACCGGTATGTTTCAAAGTTGAATATTTGAATGTAATATTTACTGTAGCAGTTCTTTGATTTTGCTAAAGCTTCTGTTTCTGTTATCGCACTCAAGTACATCATAATAGTTTTAATGTCTTTCCTATCAGGTGATACAGCTAAATGGGAAATGGGCTGTGCTGCAATTCCTGGAAGAGAAGATGAGTTTGAAGAAAGGCTTGATCTTACCATTGAATGGGCAAAAGCCCTTGACTGTAAAATGTAAGTAGTTGCTCCAAATTAGATTAAATTTTATCACAAATTCAAATTGTACTGTACAAGACAAGTGCTGAATGATGATAACGAATCCTCTCCAATGCGGTTTTTGTGAATAAAAATCTTCAGACTGTACAAAATTGAAATATTGTGTGAAAAGATTAGAATCTCTAAATACGATTTGATTTCCTATTAGAATCCATATAATGACCGGTATAGTGGAATCACCAACTGCAATTAATGAGACAACTCTCGAGAGTAATTTGAAACTTGCTGTCGAAAAGCTACAAGCTGAGGATATTCTTGGTGTTATTGAACCGATGAACAGCATAACAGTGCCAAACTATTACTTGAATAATTTTGAAAAAGGTAAGAGCAGTATTTTTATTTATAACAGCTACAAATTTTGTGTCGATCAACCATGAAGTCTTTCTATTTATTTTTACAGTTTCCCAATTTTATAACAAATTTTACTTTACTCACTTCAAAGAGGAATCGTAGTATTTATCAATATGGCTCTTGGAATAGTTTGAATATGAGAATATTTTATAGAATAATTGGGAATGCAATTAATTTAGTGATTAGTAATCATTTTGTCAATACAGGGTTCGAAATCGTGAAGAAAATAAATAGCCCGTATTTGAAACTGATGGTAGATGTGTATCACGTACAAATGGAACGTGGTAATATAACTAATATAATCAAGGACAATCTCCCATATATCGGTAAGCCATATATGCTGAATGCTGATATTATCTTGAGATATTATTCTGATGTACTGCTATATTGTGTCTTTCAAACACGTTGTATTGCAATTTCACAGGCTTTGTGCAAATAGCGCAAGCACCAGACAGACACGAACCAGATACTGCTGGTGAAATGGATTACAAATACGTGTTGGCGCTTTTTGAGCAAGGAGGATATGACGGCTATGTCAGTTTAGAATACCATCCAGAAGCTGGAACTGTACAAGGACTCAAGTGGATCAAGAAATTTGGATACAGTTTATAAATTGTGCGAAAAGAAAATTAACAGTCAATATAATTCAAGAATATTGTAGACCTTCTTTTCACAAAAATGTGATTGGGTAAAAGCTTTCAACTCCACATTATAGTTTTAATCTCAAAACTGCAATTATTTGTTTATCAATTTTTGTACTATACGAGTACGATTTTCCAAGAATAATATAAATGAATGGTAGTATCTGATTCAAGAACACTGATATAAAAGTAAAATTAAAGAATGCTCACAGACCTACTGACATACCATATCGTTATTGTAATTTTTATTAGCTATAACAATGTAGATGCGACATATTATTTACAATACACAAAATTATATAAAATTCTATTGCTGCTGCATTAAATGTGCTGTGCAAAGTTTCAAAAAAATTATGCTTCAATCAGCTCTTACATTGCATTAGAATTATATTCCTTGTCACATTATTAGGTATTTGAACAATACATGCGATAACCGATATCGAAGAAATTAAACCGACTTATCATTACTCGTACAGCCACTTGCATTTCACCAATACAAACACTACGCAGTATCCATAGACCAACTTCTCTGTGAAATTTTCTGCCACAGTGGATTTGCTCGAGTAAAAATTAAACTCATCCTTGCACTTGCTGAACACAAACCACACAGTGCCTGTATGATAAAATAAAAACTAATTCTGATATGAGAAATGTAGTTTAACAATTTGTTAAAGGATATATATAAATATGTCTAGACGCTTTGACGCTTCGAAATCTTTTATAGCACTCACAATATTATTCTTTGCTAAGATGTGAGCAATTTTCGTCCCTACTGCTCAGCATACTTCATAATTTGATTTACTCAGCTAATTTAACTTGATTATTTACTTTTTTCTTTCTATTATATTTGAATATTTTTTTAGGCCAATAATAGTTCAGTGTAATATTTGACCATGTATTACGTATTACTGGTTTATCGTATCAACTATAGTATATTAAATGAGTGAATATCACTCAAGTAATCTGACATTGTGAATAAATTATTGCGAAGAATAAGACAATTTTCTTCTACATAGATTGCTCCAATTGAGAAATTCTGAAATCGAAGACCCGTGAAGAACTTTTTGCAACACAATAAAATGAGTTGAGCATGAGAATTGCAACATGAAAATTCTAAAATTATTATTAGACAAAGCTTACATTGTACAAAGTTACACGAAAAGTTAAATTTCTCCCATTCAAAACTTACTATAGATTATCGCTGGATTCACTGCACAATTCTAAACGAAATTTCTATAATATGTACAGAGAAATTCAAGGATGCTGTTTGATTTGTGCTTTGTTCACTATTGTCTACTCTAACAAGATATAACATCATACGTCATAGTCATTTTATACCGCCACTAATGAAAACATTTAAGTACAACATATTGCGTTTGAAAATGGTACATAATTTTCGGTTGTCGATTGCTCAATACTCGCAGATTGATTAGAGGTATAGCGAGAAGCCTGTGATTTATTCATTTATTTTATTGATTTTTGATTTATCCAAGTTTCACTGTGAAAAGTTATAGAGATAAGCTCTTCGAATCCTTGTTGATAGTTTCATAAGTCTATATTTCTTGCAATTACTAATGAAATGATCTACGAAAATTATCCCGCGGAAGAAAATAGATGTAATATTCCATGTGATCGATCAAGAAGAAATTAGTGCAATGTCATTATACGGTGAATAATACAATAGAAAGTGGTATAAGATGGCAGTGTACAAAATCCACGATATCAGATTCAAGTAGGTACTATATTAAGTATCAAAATAACAATATTTCTATTCTTTTTCTGTAACTGTATACGTGTACATGGTGCAAGTAATTATCTATTGCAAAAGAATTCATACAAATGGCCAATGAAATGTTATACATATAAATATGTAACATAGGTATCTTCGTAGAAAAAAAAAACAGAATGATAAAAACTTAATTTTAGTAGCGTTCTATAATATAATGTTCAAGTATAAATACATAACAATCACGTTATATAGTATATTTGTTTTATCTATAAAAAAAAAATTACTTTTCCGCAAACGAGACACACAATACCGTTGAACGGATCAAAGTAAATCAAAGTCTCTTCACGCAGTGTCGCTTATAATGTAATTATATTGTCAGTATTGTTTGTTCAATCAGCTACAATTATGACTAGGCCAAATGCATGGCCAGATATCGTAACTACATTTATATGTATACCGTATTTCATAACAACATTCAAATTGCAATGATGAATGCGTTTTAAATTATAAATATCTTTTGTTTCTCAACAGCTCTTTGTGTATAAAGTTTATCGAATCACAATAATTAATTTAATATCTCTACACATTAGAAATCAACAAAAAATACAAGAAAACTTCTATTAGGTAGAAAAATGTTATTACAAAAGTATCGTTTGATTGAATTGCTACTTCCGTTACCGAAGAAATAATAAAATCACAGAATAAAAAATGTGATTATTACGGAATTATTAATTACAGAACTAACAAGCGAAAGATATTCAAAAGCAAAGAACAATGGCGCAAGAACACAAGAAACAACACTCAGTAATCTTATCCACCAGGGCTGGACGAACATTACCAAGATTCGATATCACAAACTCATTTAAATGTCACATAATCAATTAAAGTCCGAATTTTACTGATATGTATTCAAACCTCTTTACGTGCAACAGATGATACTTTGAACTTTCGCCGTAGTATTCCAAACAATTTAGAAATCCCATTTTGTAACAAGTTTAAAGAAACGAGTGTTCTGTGTGAAATATCTTCACATGCCTCTATTATTTGTATCAGGTTTCACACTAACCGCCATCGGCAAAGATAAAATAAAATGGAATTGGTTTGACTCTACAATTAAATATACATTATTTTTTATTGTTTGATTCGATAAGACGTATCCGGCTATTTTATAATGATTGAATTTTTATAGGATATTTATCAAACTAGCAGAAATTCTTCAAATTATATCGCAGCATGTATGTACGTCCAGAAAGATTTTGTAAGTTTGCTATTACTTTTTAGTAAGTATTACTCAAAGTAGGCCGCTACTATAGTCCTATTATGAAATGTCATCTCATTTTACGGAAGATGTTGTTGACAATTTCATCGATTGAGTTAAAATCATTCAGATTCAGCTGCGTAATAATTTATACTATGTATTTAGTTGAAATTTAGCTACTGTTATTTATGCAGTAATAATTGATATTACATATTGGAATATTTAAAAAACCGACAAAATCAGAGTATTCTTCATCGTTTTATACCAGATATCTTTTTGCCAACATCCATTTGCAAAAAGTGTCTTGTATAGCAAGCTATAATGAACAGCCTGTACGGAAAAATTCAATAACACTTGTATTATTATTTCGTCTAAGATTATCACTCTGTATCTTAGAAATAAACGATATCTCCTATTCATAAAACTTCTGTTATAAAGTAACACACAAAACACATAATCTTGTAAAATATAATACGTAATAAAATAATATGCAAATGAAAATGGAAATGAAAAAAAAAAGCATTCAGCATTTACGTGTAAATTTACGGGCTGAATAAGCGATAAGATATTCAGAAAATTAAAAAGATACAAATATCTAATAATATATATTACTTTCAACGACTCAAAGCCCTGACATTGTTTTATTTCAGACAATATATTCAGACAATGTCTTTATTGCTAATTCACAATTTCACGAGAGATATTCAATTGAAGGTGAATAAATTTAAGCTTAGCATAAATTGTAATTTGTTTTCAAATAAACTTTATAAAAATCAACTCAAAAAAAAAAATCTAATTGCTTTGAGCTGAATAATTGTGAAACGCTCCAAACCTAATATAACGTTTCCCCTTGTTCTTTATCAATAGTCGCTAGATTTTCTACAGATTCTTCACAAAATCTAGCTCAAAGTCTTTGGACTGATCTTGTCTCCTCATAATTCAAAAGTTGAATTCACGGATCATACGATTATTTAAATGAATGTCACAGCTGGATTCGGTATGATAACATGCATTTTATAGAAACGAAAACAACGGCTAATGTTATAGAGTAAAAATGTACTCCTGTGAAATAAGTCTGCAAGAACTACCGCGATAAAAGCAAAATAGTACAAGGTGTATGATAGCATACATAAAATATGGCGACCAAGTTTCACCCAGGAGACTCAAACGAATTTTTTTGTATATCACCCCGCATGTTAGATTAATAGCCATAAGTATTGTACACCGCAAGCTATCTTTTTTTGCGCATAGTTCAATTTTTAGAACTCCCAAATTGTTGGTAATTAACTACATGAATGCTGCGGAGTCGATTCTCCTCGCTTATTTTGCGAGGGGTAATGAGGTAAGGTATGAGCCATTGTCAAACGGCTTTTTCAGCATCCACAAGTGGTTCACTCACATCACTTCCTGGTGTCCCTACGACAGCAGTGCTACAAAACATTCATATAAAATAAAATTATTATTATCTGCCTGAAATATTTAAAATATCATTACCAGAGGAGAAAATTAATTTGTCCCCGGAATCTACCCACAAACAATCACTTCTAAGCAGTGCAATCCAATGCCACTTATGGGATGTACATACAAAATTATTTCTACATGTACAAACGTTTCATGCGATTAGAAAAATAATAAATGTTTTAACTACTACGTGTTGTGTTTCCTATCGAAAAATAGAAATATTATAATAACTTGGATTATTGGCAAAAACTAGAGAAAAAAGTAATTAGTAGAACAGATTCAACTCACAATATAAACATATAAATATAAAGTAAACAATTCGGTGAAAAATTATTCCTCGTACCTATCTACCAAGGTACATTATGCCATATCTACAAAAAACAAAACTGATTGTTATTCACACTTTTAAAAAATCGGGATCGTTAGTTCAAATTTATAATGTAAAGAAAACATTACCCAGTGCCAAGGGCCAGAATAGTAGCTTCTTCTACCAAACTCATTTCATCAAAGTTGTACCTATAGTCAATTGAATAATTTCTATTGGCATTTTTTTTTTTTTTTTTTCCTTATACAATTGTCAATAAAAAGAGCACAGATATACAATTGCTAAACACAAGTGTTAGTAAAAGAAACAATTACTAACTTTTCACTGCTACAGCAATTCTCAACTAAAATGCAATAATTTGTTATTAGATATGAGTCAGCATAAGATAATCATGGACGAAAACCAAGTTAGTTTATTAATTGAATCAGCTAAACCAGAACTAATTATTGCTGTCCATCCATTTGAAATCTCATTCTTAAACATAGATATTACAATATTTGTCCGATGAGACATTTGGTCTGGAAAACTCTGGAAAACTCTGGCAAATCTTAAATATTAAAAGCTGACTATTCACAGCCAGTTTCACCATATACAAATTATAATCACAATCGAGTGTAATGCCGAGATCATCAAGTGTGAATATACGGGGTGTATCATCTCAAGTGTCGAGAATGGGAACGAAAGAAATCGACGTAAAGCTGTGTTTCTTACGCCTGTGAAAAACTATAAAAATTTCGTATACTAGAAGAGTAGATTGAAAGTCTTTGTGTATGAAAAAAAATTATACCATTGCTCATTGACTGACGAAACGTGGCTTCGCGTCGGTTCTTTTGATTTTCATTCTCGACACATGAGATGATACACCCTGTATATTATTTTGTAAAAGTCTCACACCCACATAAAAGAACAATAAGAACCCAAAAGAATCTGAGCAAAATTTATTGCGCTAAACATAATATGTATATGTAAATATGTATACACATAGATTTGTACTACTTAGACTATGTACAAATAATAAACTCAAATATTTACTACACCACATACATAACAAAGTATGTAGGTAGTAAGGAATGTCCCGCTTTATCACAATATCTTATCAAATGACAAATATAATTACAGTCTTGATATAGGTTGTGAAGAAATGGCCACCTTATTCATATAATATAGTTATTTAATGTAAGACTAAAATAAACTGTTTCGATTAAACACCATCTTGCATTTTGTTTTTTGTTCATTTTACTACTGCATGTTCAGTTTTCTTAGCATCTGACCTTAAAATACAATACATATTCATTTAATAATAATATTCAAAACTGGTAAAGAGAATTAATTGTAAAAAGCGTACAAAAAATTGTAATTAGACATACGAGCAGTACTGCTTGACTAACATAACGAAACTAGCTATTCGAAGAGTTACATTTATTTTACATCAAATCTAGCACATATCATTAGCAAACTATACCAAACAGCATCATTAAAATATTACTTATCTAGGAAGTGACGACATAAAATCTATTGTACGAAATTCTCCCATGAATAAAATGAAGCATATACTCTCACTTTCGTTGGTGAATTGAATTCTTGAAGAAAAAACTATTTTGAAAGCTGATAAAAATAATTTTTCATAACTATATATTAATTGACTCCCGATATTTCACTGAAGTGAAAGAATTTGCTACTTTTCAGTCATGAGAAACAATTAATCTCAAACTTTATAGAGAGAGACGGAAAGATAGAGAGATATTTTACGTTTTTTGTACTATCTACACTTATGTAGACCACTGCTATTTACGTAGGCATATAAAACAATAAATTGATGTAACTTGTCAGCAGATAAAATCACGCGAATACGAATTTTGTTTTATTTCCTGAGATGACATTGTATCGCTATGTAAGAGAACTAAACACTTCTGATGATCATGTTATCAATTACATGAATCCGCGAAGGACCTTTGATTGAAAAACCTCAGCAAGTACCTTGAGATGTTCCATGCGGCAAGTGAAACTAACTTCTCCCGTATGTTGGGAACATGGCCACTTTAATCGGCAGTGCCAGAACAAAATACATTATTCATAAATGCAAATAAATGTTTGATATTAATTAATTCTGTGTGAAGCACCAATCGATACTAATCGGTCTTACAAAAGTTGACAAATGTTATCATTTCAATCATTTTCAATAGATATTGAAACTAAGACCATACACTTTGTTGTCGGTAAAGAAATAAGATTTACGACAAACATTACAAAGATATCTACGTTAATTTGAATAGCAAATTCGACTTTGGTGAACTATGATTTGAAAGAAGTAGAACCATAATGGACAATCTTTTATAAATGTTGCTACGTTAACATGAATTACAAAAATACCGTGACAAGACTGCACTATACTTTGTAATATAACGTTTCATTATTGTAAAAATAATAAACGTTGGATACAATGACCATATTACAGCTCATAATGAACAAAACTAGAAATACGTGTATTGTGTTGGATCTGAATATTTCTTTTTGTTCTAACAATAAATGCAGCATACGTATTTTTTATCAATTACATACTCAAATGTTTGGAATGCAGTAACCTGATCAATGATACATATATTTTTACGTTCTCAACAAGATGAGCTTCCAAATAAATGAAATACAAGTTTGCTGTTCTCATGCTTTTTTTGGGCTTGGAATATTGTGGTAACATTCATCATTCTGACAAACTATTGCTGAATTCTTCAGTTCGACAGAACCACAGTGTTACCTACCAACACTCTAATCGGTTTAACTAAATACATGACTTTATACCATCTGCAAAATACCTGAACGAGAGCCAGAGAGTGGTGGGGAGTCAAGCTCGGCCTCATCCCCCCACCGTTGGGGTTCGCCCAGCAAAGTGCGGGTATCTTCATCGCACAGCCGCTCGGGGAAGGTAACCCCATCTCCAAAGCTGTAACCCACACCCACATTTCGAGGCCTGATATCACCCCAATTTCATCCATCATCTGGCATAACTGACGTTCTTCAAATCATCATATCAATGTATGCTTTCTATAAGATTTTTAGCAAATACACTCGTTGCCAAGTGTAAATTATCCACAAAGAGGAGAACAATCTTCCAGTACTGACATTACTCCTGTACCGTATGGAGTATATATGAATACGCAATCACTAGTCGGAGTTACATGGTGGCGACAATTTAGCTGAAATGAAACTCCCCGACTTTTCCCGCCTTTATTTCCACCAAATCCAAATAATTTTGAGAGGTTTCGGTGAATGAAAAGTGAAAATTGTTTTCCTTCATTTCGGGTGATAGAATTATGTATTATAAGAAGCTTCACTGCAAATAAATTCTTTGTGAGTCTATGAAATTCCCTGACTTTTCCCGACTGTCAAAATTCCTTGACTATTCCCGGTTTTCCCGGTTTTCCCAGTCTGTCACCACCATGGGTTATTATGGAATTGTCGAGCAAATTTGTGGAAAATTGCAAGCACAGAGCTAGGTTTTTAGGAATGAACTGCATTTCGCGATATATGCTTTGTTGTCTGGTCACCGATACTTTCAATCCGTGTGTTTCATAGCACTGTTGACTCTTAATTATTTGAGATACCGTTTTTGTACTAAAAGCTGAGAGACATTGTCCTCCTCTCCAATATTCTACGTTAATACCCGAGGATTTTAGACTTTTTACAGCTACTATATTAAAATATTCACTGAAAATTATAAAACTTGCTTCGCCATTTTCAATTCATAACGATCATTAGTGCCAGATGAAAGTCTGATATGTACTTAGAAACTTATCGAATCCTTACCACTGTCGCGTGTATGTTACTAGGTCTATACTTGTACGTTTATTTTTTTAGTATCATGTTTGCCATGATACAACACATGTTTATATCTACCAAATTTATATTTAGTTGAACACGTATCCGCATTGAGTTGACCATCGTTTTTTAACAATACAAATAAAATGTGTGATAGTTTGCATTTACGAAGTATGTAACAAATTCAATGCGATGAGTTACTTCGAACTAATAGGTGTTTACGAACACTGTAACGTTACCCAAAAATAAATTTATCAACTAAACATTCCAACAACTAAATCAATGGCTTGGTGTTTGATTATTCTTGCATATAAAAATGTCATGATTACCCCAGCTAGAATAATTTTGTAATGTTGGTCTCTCCATGAGCCAGATGCACAATACCTTTGAACATTGATACTCATGTACAACGTAGCTCAGAGATTTTTGAAAATTGTGATTAGTCCCGCCATGGATTCACATGATTCTTTTTATGATATTTCCTCTGTACGTTCAAATGTTGCTGGCAAATTCAGTTGCCATTCAGATATATTTATAGGAATTTTTCACCTTCTAAGATTATTGTTTTATCTTACAGATACGTTCACACTCAGGAACAAGGTACTTATGTTCAAGCTATGTTGTAATGAAAACTTACAATGCATAAAGAATTTTTTTTTCACGGCCTTGCATTTTCTTTGAAAAGAAATAACGCAAACTATGCCTATTAAGGAGTTTGTGTATGATAACTGAATTATTGCATATAATTTATCGAACCAAAAATAAAATTCTTTAAGATTAAGATAACAAATTGTACATTTGAACGTTTTGTTACAAAATAGTGTTCCCCTATCTTGAGTTTTTGTCAACTCTCTCGTTAGTTTAAAGCAACTAGACTATCTCCAACCTTATGTTCCATCAGTAAATTAATTTCGCATTTTATGAATACTGATAACTAACAGAAAGAATGAAACAATTATTGATCAAGGATACAGTGCAGTGAATAGTAAGACATCTAGAATAATAAACCAAGCAAAGTAAGCTAACATGCATTGACAGACCTTTTAACAGTCTAGTGACGAGTAAAAGTTGTATTGATCAAGTTTAGTAAACTTTGTAATGTCACAAATGAAGTTTCATGTCATCAACATTGTCAAAGGTTGTTGAAAATGATACCGTCACATGACATGTAAGCAATGTATAATTTTTTGTGAAAATTGTTCACGACCTATTGCTAATGCACAAACACCTTGAATTAAAAAATCTGCCACAAGACTGCATAATACAAAATCTAAACAAACATGCATATGCTAATACATTTCACTACATACTACATCATTACTTTGGAACTTGGTGGATCTCCATTCGAAACTAAATTCTCATATCAAATACATTGATTTATCGTGCAGACTGTAGGGGTAATTCGAGTACACTTATGTCAGTGTGCTATGTCACGCAAATCCCATATCCGTCAGAAGAATCGTTGAGTAATGCAATATTTTTGTCAACAAGAGTTACTGCAACTATTTGAAAATTCCCGCTTCGAAGACCCTTCAAACTTCTAAACTGTTCTCAAGCACAGAAATGTAATGATAAAAGAGTACAAATACTGATATGCAATGAAGTCAGTATTTATTCATATAATTCGTATAAAAGTTTAAATTTCTTCTCCCAAACTCTTAAAGAGTTGTAGTTTGAATTTGACTTTGGGCATCGATAAATAAATTCGTAGATGGATTATTATATTGCTGCGGGTCTCCGCCAGAGTTCCATAGCAATGGCTCGTGGGGATACGATGCGGGTGAACTAATATTCAGTAGTGCTGACCTGTTCTGAGTACTGCCCATGGAGTTGTAAGTGTTAGAGCCACCCTGATGTTGCGATCGTACAGGGTAGACATTTCCATCCCCAAGACTGGAACACATCCGTTCCAACCCCCCCAGTTTTAAAATGAAAATCTTCTATTCTATTTAATTTCTAATGTACAGTATTCACTGATGAGATATATGAATCCAATTCAATCACTTGTTCCACAATAAAATAGAATATCAATTTTGACAAATTTCATAGCGAGAATAATTTGATTTTAATTGCAAAGTCATACAAGAATAATCTGATTGCCAATTAGATACTTTGCCTTTGAAATGTTATCTTCACAGACGTATCTAGTGAATCTAAATACAAAGAAGTTTAAAAATTTAAAACGAATCGTCAGGAATTTTTACATAAGATTCAAATATTTTTTCTTCTATGAGGATACTTCTCATCTATGTGCATACGTTAGCTACAGTAGGACTCTCGACAAGTGTCTTTTATTGACTGGCTATACATCAGTTATTTGTTTCATTCACTTGCCCTCTCTAGAAACACGGAAATTTATAGATTTGTTTTGGATTGGAAAGAAATAATACTTTTCAGATATTAATTCACGGACGATACACGAAAAATATTTTTAAACTTAAGCAAGCTGCAACTACACCCGGATTTATATACAGCATACAATGGAAGCATTACAAACTATGAAAAAATTTCAACAGATATCTACAACACATTTTGAACGATAGGCAAAAGTTGCAGATATCTTTCAGAGGCAATAAAACATATAACTGTATCCAGTTTGAATGGATGAGTCCTGGTTGATCAATCATTTGATTCATGTAATGCAAATAAATGCATTACATAGTCATCCGACAAGTTATTCGAGGAATAAACTTGCATTGATTCTGCGGCAATCATAGTAAGAAAACAAATATATTTAAAAAACATTTAGATTTCAATTAGTGACGAGGACTGCGACTCTTCATAATACACGAACATTCAATACCGCATAATCCATCGATAAGAATTATATATAGATGGAATAAACCATTTACATTCCAGCACAGACGTTCTTCAAGCTATAATCTTTAGACGGATAGTTGAACTACATGCAGAGTTGAATGTTATCGTAAATCCAATATATTCAATGAATGAAAACTAGATAATCAATATAATATAAACGATATTTGAGAAATTGGGCACATGTAATAATTCCACAGGGTATACGACCTCATATGTAACATCAAATTGACCATTGATGAGTACTGCGAACCAATGACTTGGATGTCCGATTCCCACTGATGATATATCTTTTGAAATCACCTACTGCCGCGATAAATGATAATAAATTCTCTGCTCTAGATGTAACTTTTGTATCGTTAACTATTCGTCATATCCTAAATGAACTCCAAAGCCAACCGTAGACGTTGCCCGATTAGTAATTGAATATGAAAGCTTTTTGCGTTGGGTAAAATTTGTATGATGAAATCATTCCCATATGTGTAGCTCTCTTATGCAGCATGACAAATTCCATATGAATCAGATACAATATAGAAGCTTTGGTAGCTCTGGGAATGTCCTAAACCTGATTCAAGGCAGCAAAGTTTTCGATTTTTATCAACTTCGATGTCTGTCTGTATATTCCCTCTTGTAATGATAGTGCGTGCGTGTATATTCGAATAAAAGCCTATGAAATTAAGCGTAATTGGCTTAATTTCATGAATACAGTATTTCATTATTCCATATTTATGTCATAACAAGTATTGTGTACCACTGGTAAAACGTCATAATTCACTATTAGCCAGTCTTCTGAATTTATTACACTATATTGCTGATGATGAGGTAACTTCAATGCGATATCAGTTAAAATTACGTTTAAATACAATGTCGAATGTGCCAATTAATTTCACGAATCGCAGAACAAACCAAAACGCTGATGCTAATGATGAGTAGATAATATAACACCGGTAATCAATATGTTCATCGAAATATGAAAAAGAAATATCTATACAGATTTTAGTTAAACCTAAAAATTGAATATGATATTAAAACGGACAATATTTCATACATCTCAGTGTCAAAAGTCTGATAAGACTTCTATTCCAAATACCAGTATTTGAACAGTGAAAATAATTTGAAACTTACTTAAAAACTGATAGCGGTTCAGCCATCAATCTTATAATATAGAGCACAAAAATCAGACAAAAAAGTAGACCTGAACCTGATATTAAGTGAATAGTAATCTATCAAAAGCCCAAATTTGAAAGACATAACACGGTATATCTGTATTCAACTGCGAGGCTTACAGATATGATATATTCATCACTAACAGGAGTCATTTATAGTATATTCTGTCCACGATAAGAAATAGATAATTTGAGAGATATAACAGTATAAATGGTGCTAAAATTCAATAAGTGCATGTGCAGTACTAATACATAAAGAACAAAGTTTTTGATAAATAAATCAACATCAAGCGGATTGCATGGACAATAAAAATATATGACATAAATATCGAAACAATGCTAGAAAAAATGATCACCGATCATTTATGAGGTTAATATAGGATTGCTGATTATCAGAAGGTTTACTATTCAAATGTACACTTGAATTTATTGAATTGAATTGAATTTATTGATAAAGAAAAAATATTTGAAAATATCGAATGACCCAAAGCTAAAGACTTATGGTCAATTAATAAAATAATCCCGACTCTATTTTTACTTCTTCTGAGATTCATTCTGTGAAGTAGGCAGGACAATGAAATTTGAAAACTGTGAATAACCAACTTGTGAGAGTTGTCCTTTAATTCGCAAATTTTCATTGATATTCAGCAGTCCTTTCAGTATTATATGCCAAAGCATAATTATGAATAATAATAAATGGTAAGAAAGAAAAGATAAAATGGAAGTATGTAAAAAAAATGTTTGATACTCACAGCTGAGTAAGTAAATTGGGCTTTTGCGGTTTTTTTTGGAGTTGATGAAAACATGAATTATATATAATATGTATATACCTATATATATGTATACATATATATACATGTATATATATTGGTATTGCGCAACTGACTCAAGGACCATATTTAAAAATATTTAAACGACTTCTGATGTCAAAGAAGTTTCGCCTAATGCAAATTAAGCAAATATTTATAAGGACTTTCGATTATTTAAATAATATCAACCCATTAAAGAATTGACCATTTTTCAGATTCAGATTAAGACACGTTAATGTTTTAGCTGAAATTTAGATACTCGTATAAACTTCATTTTGAAACTATCATATCTAGAGAAATTCGAATAATAAGAAAGGTGACAGCTTACCTAGTAAAAACAGGAAAAAACCACAATCGGGAATTATCGCCGAAAACTTCCTGGAAATTATTGTATCTCCCAAGACTAAAGCCATCTTTGTCTTTTCCGGTTCGGAACATAGGCGGTCTAAATGCTTCTGAAATATGAATTTAGAAGGAAGATGAGCAAAAAAACGTTTCCTCAAACAGATACAACTAATATTCGAAAAAGATCATGTATCATTTTCAAAGCCATCAATATTTTGTGTAATGGGACTTAAAGAATGACTATAATTTCATTACAAAGTGAAAGTGCATTAATGTCTCACAAAAGGTAAAATAACATCGCTTGATATGAGAAAATACTCACCCAGTGTCGATCTGTTGTGAAGAATAAGGTAGCAATGATAGAAGAAAAGGGAGTTGAGGCTGACTGCAAACATCAGTGCAACAAAGAACAAGAAGAGTAAATGAAACCTTCCCATTCCATTTAATTCGCCCTGTGAAACCATTAGATATATTTAACAAATGCACGGAAATGAATGTTCGAAAAACGTTCAAATGATCCTTACATTCTAATACTCTGCAACAGATGTTTCTTTATACCATCAGAGTATTACACTACAAGTTTGTTTACAGAGGCACCCACTACGCGGTGGTAGGACTTTCATCAATGCCTTTGAACTCAAGATTCATAGGTATTTATACTAAAGCGATAATTTTTTCATAGATTTTGATGTATCTAATTTTTTTTAACTATCTGTGGTACATACAAGCAAAGGAATATCTTTGGTCTTTTAATTTAGTGAACTGGGGCGTATGTTTCTCGATAGCGTGCGAAATATAACAGTTAATGAAAAGTTGTATTCGTCAAATAGTAATGTCCAAATTGTGATGACTCTAGGACTCGTAGATTGCAATTGACAAACTTGTCTATTTAGATTATAAATTGTACTTTTTATTACCGTCTGATTGGATAATAGGATTTCAATGGTAAATATTTCCATAAAGATGATAATTTGATATAGTGATAATAGCGGGAGAAATTACTAACTCTAACCTTCCAAAATTGGATAAAATACTCCAAAGAAGTGCCAGCAATAAACATGCAGTAAAGAAGAGCGTAAGCCAGGAACAACATGAAAAACTTGTAATTATGGAAGCCCACGCAGTTGTTCACCCACGGACAGTGATGGTCCATTTTGAGGACACATGTTCCGCATACGCTGCAATGGTGGGCTCGGTCTGGTTTTATTAATTGACACTTCTCACAGAAGCGGATTGCTGCAATTATTTTATCATACATATATTATAAACATTCATTCTCATCCAGAATTAAATCAATAACTTAACTCCACGTTGTGGCACCTAAATCAACAAAATTCAATATCGATAATAAACTACACTGTTGGTATTTATTTTTTTCCTTTCCCTACTTTTCTTTCTTTCTTTGGCACTTCTCAAAACTCACGAACATGATTGTTTTTTGACGGTGAAAATTAGTTGGAATATAACATGTTTACAAAATTCTTTAAAAATTGACAGATAAACCTGAGGCATTGGATTCTTTGGAAACTTACCTCCTTTAATTGTACGATTAGCAATAGGAAGATCTTGAGCAAATTGTTCTAATATTTGCCTTTGTGCTTCCTCACTTTCAGCTTGCTGAAGTTTTTCCATTTCGACTGGTGGTATTCTGAACTGTGATGCCCAAAACAGAGTTAAAGATTCAAGTATATCAAAGATGGACAGATGGAAAAGAAAAATGAAAAGAGCCCCAATCCCATACCCTTGGTTCAAAACGTACAAACTAAAGATAGGCTACTTTGTATAGGCTTTAAGGTATACAAAGTTCAGAACAAACCATAAATTTGACAAGTTATTACACTAACAGAAGATAAAAAAAACCGCTGCCATAATTTCATGGTCGAAATACCAGGAGCTTCAGAAACATTCAATCCAAAAGATTGAGAAAATCTCTCGCGGCTCAATGAACAAGCATTTACCGAGCTTGTTCAATACAACATGGACATCGTTTGATCACACGATCGACACAGTCCAGTAAATATTTATGTAGTATTTGGCAGAACATCTATAAATAATGGAGGTGATGTGCGATCCAACGTTTACCTTTCAATGCAGGTTTCGCTACATTTGGAGAACTAACTTTACAAATTTCAGAAGGAATTGGCAACGTTTATGTACCAACTAAATGATGAGGCTTGAAAAGATTGTTGAAACTAATACATTGATCGAACCGCACGTATCAACAGGCTATCAACTCATGATTGAAACCGAAAGACGCAGAAAAGTCATGGAAAAGGCAGGAAATATCTTAATCGTGAAATGAAACAATCTGAAACAATTTGATTATTTAATCGACTACAGTTGTCGCTTGTCATGTCCGAAAACGATCGGTAAACCACATACATAATATTGACACAGCGAAATAAAAAATGAGTTTGAGTTATTCAACAATTTGTTGACTTTTTCTTACTGTTTCATTTGAAGATTTTATTCCTTGACGAGAATGGTCAAGGAAAATCTAGGAATTTGGGTCTCAAAGACCTTGAAAAGTCAGGGAATTCCATAGTGCAATTTAAGTGGACACCCTGAATGAACGATAGACATCCTTCTCTTGTTGATACATAATTCAGTTTACGAATGTGATTCAGTAACTAGACGGAAAACTGTTTAACGTGTCGTTACCTTATCTGGCACTCTTCCAAGATCCGTGAAGACGGTTTGCCAGTACGACCAAAGGAACAGTAGAAACAAGATGTGGAAGAAAAATAGATAAAAGGCTGTAAATATGAAATGACAAGAAGATTATTTGAAAGTAAAACAATGCAGGGATTACAAAACGTTTTAAAGTTTGTTTCCTATACACTGTCATATTAAACACGCGTCAATAAAGTTATCATTATGTTATACAATCTCAGAATTGTTTCAAATATTTACAACTATTATCATTGACTGTATTTCTTCTTCTCCATGCAATAAAATGATAAGAATTGAACTCCATTCAGTGAAAAAAATATGTAATATTAAAACTCTGTTGAGAGATTGAAATTTATACGCCAGCTGGCTAATCAACACATCATTTCATGTCTGCTTTGATTGGAATTTTGATTCGATGCAGCTTAGTGCCTGTACTAGTGAATATTTATATTTCGGAACATATTGTGCAGAATGTTATCATAGTATTGGAATATTTCTCAAATTGTGAAAGAAATTTTTATAACACATACCTTTTTGAACATAACTTTGTATCGTATCTGGAACAAGGAAAAATAACTTTAATGTATCATGATTCCCAACCAAAGACTAAAACTACTTTTGAAACAGACTAAGATTGAAATAGTCTATTTTTTCCTATTTTCTAAGTAACCAAACAGTCGGATAATTTCTTTTAAGAATGAGAATAATTGATTCAAACTCAGAAATATGTATGTTTCCGGATATTTTGAAGTTCTTTTATGATTTACGATATTATTAATTTTTACAGGAGCTAAAGTAAACAAGATACAAATATTGAGATAAATTAATTGATTTACAATCGAACTCAGCCAGTTCTTTAGGTAATCAAAATCTGTGGGGAAAGAGACACAATTTACTGTGATATATTACAAGATTAGATCGTGATTCAGAATGAATGTAACGGAGGGAATTCCCTAAAGATAAAATTTACTACAAGTCTATGTTAATATGACTGATTGTATTGAGAAATGGCGCTAATTGCAGACTTTGTCATTTGATTCTATTATGATATGATAAACTTTTGTTAGACAGTGCAGAATGCAAAAGATTTTCCTACTACAATCTGCAAAGAATCGTTAATTATGAACTACTTTACTGCCTCGCAATCTTAACTCTCTCCATCTCTTCAGTAGTCCAAATTATTTGGCTCTCTCCTATACTACACAGAAATTACTCAAGAATTTAGGTTGAGATATAGTTTCTAATACGACAAAGAAAGTCACTGAACATTTTCTTCGTTATTGGATAACGTAACGTTACTGGAAAGAGTTTAATAGATAACAAACTGCTGCTGCCCTATATAATTGAATGTCAGAATATAGTGACTTGGAAAGTTGATCATCAAACAATTCGAGAATTCAATTTTCAACGTGTCTGTATAAATTCTTAATACTTGAATTTGGCAACAGAGTGCAAGTAAAGTTGAAATCCTATTTATACGATATAAGTATATGATATTGAAAAATGTGCGTTGAATAAACTTTGTATAAATTATATGAGAGGGAATGGAAGGTTATGGTTATGGGAGATAATTGGCGACACTCCCACGCATACGGAGATAGATGAAATAAACTCAACATAGAGTATATCAGCTGCTCGAAATAATTTAGTAAATATAGAAGTAGCTTACAATGACATAGTTGCACCACATACGCATAATACGACCAAAAGACGATGGTCAGGATGAAGATAACGGGTATCCATTTGACGGCCTTCAAACACCACCAACAAGGTCCATTTGGTTTACCCATTTTAAGTATAATCGGTTACTGATATATCGCCGCACACTATTTAGCAATTAGCCACATTTCGTCCGGCAGATGTACTTTATTATCCTAGAAGAAAAACACGTCGAAACAACCACTCGCTCCAAAAATTCATCACACAGTAAACAATCGAACTCTTCTATCGCTGATATCGAGATTCAACACTTCGTTCGAGCTATCCGTATCGCCGCTAGTCGAACTCTACTGCGCATGCGCATTGCCTTCTTTTCACCTACCGCAACTCGACCGGATCATATACCCGGTGTATCATAAAGTCAATATCGCCGACGTATTTGTGAACATGCAATCGAAAAAACGCAGAGATTCTTCAAGCCGGACACGAAATGTGTAGAAGATAAAGCACTTTTTTTTCCACACAGGTTTTTGTAGAATTTTACAGGATTCCTTTTATTCAATAAAACAATAGTACAGTCATGTGCGTAACATGATCACCATAGAAGAATGTATTTTAAGCGATGACGTGACCCCGAAGATTTTTCCGAAATTTAACCACTGGATCAAGAGCAACGGAAAAATTTCACGGTCATTATTGCAATGAATAGCCAACATCTGGACTTATGCTGATTAAAAATATGTAGATGAGACTATTGTAAACTGTATTACAAATTTCTCACATGTATAATAAAATTGTATCCTCGGTTATTGGAGACAATCTTTTTTAGCCTATGCTTTGATCGAATGATTTCTTATCTAATATGATGGATGTTATTTCATCCAGATATGCATGTATAATGGTATAGAAAAGAGAACGAACTGTCAGTTGCGAAGCTAGATAGTAGAATATCAGATAGTTTTACTGTAAATATTCGAACGATAGTAGTGAAGAAGAGCGTCACCCTGTATACGTAAGAAGAAAAAGCATAAAAGCGCGGGTCGACGAATGACGAAAGGAGACTATACGTGGAAGTGGGTGTGACTGCAGAAATCGGTACTCTTGGGAGTTAAGCGTTCGCCGTTGAGCCGACAGGTAGTGAGTATATTCGGATCTGTAATTAAACGTCATTTTATTTATTGATAATATCGATTTTACACATCCGAAATCAACGCGATAGCTCTTATCATTTGCGCGGGATTCGAAATTAGGCTCGTTGTATTATCGGCTTTTCGTTATTTTCCACGATATAGCATGTTTAGTCGAAGGTCGTGTTTATACCGCGGCAAGGAAAAAAAAAAAAAAAAAAAAAAAGAACAAACTCTATTCTTCTCACTTTCGAGGCATCAAATGCGTCATTAAACGACCTGTTAAATAAATTCGTGATTCATCGACCGGCAACGTAACTCTACTAACATCGTATAAAAAGAATAAAACTATATAGCCAGGATTATTCTCTTTTCAGACCAAAGTCACAAATTCGATTCGAACAACATGTCTCAGCAACAATACTATCCTTTCAAGGTATGTAGTACGTGAATAATATACACACACACATTGCTATTTATTACTCATTCCTAATGTTTTCCATGGGCGTTTCTGCACACGCACGACCTACTTTCAACCTTTTACTATACCACACAAACATAATACGACAACCGGAGAATAATAGCTCCAAATGAACGGATCAAAAATGCTCGTATTCTTGAAGCCGGCTTTGCACTTCACCAATATTTAAACACTCATGACCTACGTCTTCATACCGGATTTCAACCTTCTATCTCGTTTATTTATACTCGAGTTACATTCAAACGTATTTTTTTCTTCTTTATTCGTTTACTTATTCTTCATCGAATTTCTTATGGTATTACGTTATTTCGTTGTTACATTCAAAGTGAATATTTGACAAAATTCCCGAACCTGTAGTTCGATATTTTGTCATCTTTATTCACGAAGTATACCTATATCATTTATTTGTTAATCGAAATGATTCTGAGACGGATTTCATTTCTGACAATGAGTATTGAGACCTTGAAAATTAAATGCTCTTCTATATTTTTCCCGGAAATATGAGTCTTGGAATCCCACCACCTATTATGATGGAAGTTAGTGCAGCTGCTAAAATCTGTATTCAGTGAAAGATAATTTACACCTTGAAATACCGTTTTTCAGACATGTTTGCTAAACTGTGATAAGTTTTGGGCAATAATAGAGAATCATTAAAAACATTATTTATTTGAATATTAGACATAATATTTTCAGCTATCAATTGTACCGATCACCTAATTCATGTAAATTTTTGTTTTGATAAACCTCGACTTTTAGCATGAAGAAGTGCGAAATTAATAATTCTAAAACGGTACTTTTGACCTGGTTGTTGAGCTCTGCCAATCATAGATTGAATGCATCAATAAAATCGCGTGCACCTGCAGTAACGATTTTCTCTTTTTATAAACGTTCTTCTCATTCTAAGTAGTATGCTATTGCGACATAAAATGACATCAGTATTCTCTGACAATGTCGAACAGAGTATGAAAAATATTGACAATTAATAATCAACGTTAATCATTCTCTTTCATTACTTTCCATTCAAAACACAATTATCATTTAACATTACAGTGTACGCCGACGGTGTACCCCGCGGAACCGTTCGATGCGATTGCAGATGCGGCAATTTTGCGAAAGGCGATGAAAGGTTTTGGAACAGATGAAAAAGCGATAATTGACGTTTTGACTAGACGTGGTATTGTCCAACGCTTGGAAATTGCCGAAGCATTTAAGACCCAGTATGGAAAGGATTTAGTCAGCGATTTAAAAAGCGAGTTGACAGGAAAGCTGGAAGATGTTATCGTTGCTCTTATGACTCCTCTGCCTCATTACTACGCCAAAGAACTTCACGACGCTGTCGCTGGGCTCGGTACAGATGAGGAAGCAATCATCGAGATCCTTTGCACGCTGAGCAATTACGGAATTAGAACCATCGCCGCATTTTATGAAAATTGTGAGTTTATATCTTGAAGGGTTGCTTCTCTGTCTGTCTTATCTGTGAACAGGAGATTATTACAATATATTTGTCCGCTCAATTAACATAGATGCTTCGTATCTATCCTCTGATTTATGATACAGCAAAAGGTTGCCGGTAGCTCAACCGATCTCTTGTTGGTATCACAATAAGATAATTAGGAGTTGAAAATATGCGACAAGTTTCAAGTTCACATCAATATTCATACCCGTACAATTAAACGCGTGAAAAAATGTTAATACCCAAGGAAAAATGACTGTAGTTCTATATATACACCTGTTATGAGCCAAGGTATGATGTCATTACTTTTTATGCTGTGCCCACTCACAGTTCAAGCAACAGTCAGGGTTACCATGTGTGTGTAAGTTATCTGTCTACAATTTCCATACACCGAGCAAAAGAGTTCTACGATACTGATATCATTTAATATTATCGTCGGACCACATCAGGGTTGTATTATCAAAACTCGACACGCCCTTAAGCATGATTAATTGATTTGATCTCTGGATTTAGATAAATCTTGAGAAGTAAATCTCGGCTTATAATTAGTGAAAGTATAATGGGAGACGATTTTCGCATATTTTTTCCAATCATAAACTGAGCCATGTAATTGAATATTAGATATTCAATGTCAAGGTCTATATTTCATGAAAGTTTACCATTGATAATCAATTCTGCTCACAAAGTATAGTCGAAGTATTATTAACATTGAAATGAGTTACTGGAACTTTATATTATCCAGAAAGAAAATGTCACTAGCTTTTGGGAGACTAAATCGGAGGTAAAAGCGAGAGAGGTGTGATACCCTGAATAACATGTGATAAGAGCTAATTGCTGGCACATTTCCAGCCAAGAATGTTGATGTCATTTCAAACGGCTCTATTTCAACTGTACTGCTTGAAAGTGTTGTTAATTGCTCTGCCCGAAGCAAATGTACAGTTATGTCTGTCTCGTATATTTAATCACGTAAATTTGACTCCATTGATTGAATTTATTGAGCTAGTAGAGATGGACAAGGATCATTCAAGACTTAGATCACTAGTTCAAAGATTATTGCCATTTCTAATAGCAGACAGAATAAGATTTATCGCAGCTTCTCATTATTCGTATTTTTATTGTCCTCGGATATGCAGCATGTTTAGTTTATAAATAAATAGGAATTTCAGACTACTGTGTAACTTGAAAAACTGTGTAGTTTAAACTAGAATAACAACATATAGTTATGATTTCTATAGCAGGAAACATTAAGTTTTATCAGAAAGAATAAGAATGTGGTGTTTTGAAACATAAGCTAGCAATTTGCTCTAATTACATAATACAAAATATGCAGCTATATGTTTTCGAAAACATTGTATCCTAATCCAAAATCTGACTCCAATTTATCTCGCAGTATATGGCCACACCCTGGAAAGTGATTTGAAGGGCGATACCTCCGGTCATTTCAAGAGATTGCTGGTTTCGCTATGTCAGGCAAACCGTGATGAGAACCAGGAAGTTGATGTGAGACAGGCTGCTACTGACGCCGCAGCTCTTTACGAAGCTGGTATGCTTTTTTCTCTAAAATATTATGAATCGATCTCTTTCAGCAACATTTATTAAGAGAATTGTGATCATTTTCAAGTATGCAACATTACTCGTTTAAACTATGAGACAAGTTTATCTTACCAAGGTGAAGTAAGACTGTGAAAAAATGTTATCACAGGTGAGAAACAATGGGGCACGGAGGAGTCGCAATTCAATGCTATCTTGATATCTCGGAGCTACCAACAGCTCCGACAAACTTTCCTCGAATACGAAAAGGTGTCTGGTCATGACATAGAAGTAGCTATCAAGAAGGAATTCTCTGGCAGCATTGAAAAAGGGCTTTTGGGAATCGGTTAGAGAAGTTTCTTGTTGTTATTCAACTTTGACTATATTTACAAAAATCATTACCTTGTGTAACTGTTAACGTCTCAACGCCAAAGCCTGTGACGTCATCATATTTATATTTGCAAAGCAGCTAGATACATACTAGTTATTTATCAATGTATGCTTTACTTCCCATATAGTAAAATGCGTCAAGTCAAAGGTGGGATTCTTCGCCGAACGCCTACACGCCAGCATGCATGGAATTGGAACTAAAGATCGTACTCTAATCCGTATCATAGTTTCTCGCAGCGAGATTGATCTTGGAGATATTAAGAAGGCGTTCGAGGAACGTTACGGAAAATCGCTCGAGAGCTGGATTGCCGTAAGTAACATAATATGTGTTTAATTCACCTTTTCAGTAAGTGATTAATTTATTCTGCACCCCACCCTTTTCCGAATGCTGAGATGTTTTATGTAATTGAATTTAGATCCAGAAAGTCCATTGCATCAATTAACGCTTATCAACAATCATGCATGTATTTGAAAATATGTCAATGAGTCACGATCATTTTTTGCAGCACAATTTAGCAATATTTTTAAGAATGAATAAAATTGTATCTGAATAAGTCCCAACGAAGTTTCTTACAGTTAAATCGTATCAAATGTACGTCCATTGGTTTTGTGGTTTTCCGCAGTCGGTAGAAATCTAATCAGTTTATTACTTACGAGCGAAAGACTGTGAGTTAGTGCGTACATTTTCAGGTCTATGTTAGATAACAATTTGCAGAATTATCAGAAATACTGATTACACATTAATCGGTGGCTTAAAAATTATTCTAAGCATATATATACACATATTACACGAGTTTGCAAAACTATGGCAATTATTTCGTAACATTAAATTTAAGCTACAATCGTACAATGTTACATAATAAGAGAAAGTTCACATCCTGCTTCCCAAAATGTTGAATCTAATCTCGCAACACATTGCAACATCAACTCATTCGTTGTACGCAAACGATCATATCTAGTCATACTTTCTCAGTAGAAAGAGTAATCCATGCTTTACATAGAAGATCTTTTATCACTGTCTAGAAACATGCACGTATAAAATTATCACAGATTTTTCAAGTTGGCAAATAGTCATATTCGTAATTAGACTGACCAAATAAAATTCAAGAATATATCACGATCAACGATCATATCTAGTCATACTTTCTCAATAGAAAGAGTAATCCATGCTTTACATAGAAAATCTTTTATCACTGTCTAGAAACATGCACGTATAAAATTATGACAGATTTTTCAAGTTGGCAAATAGTCATATTCGTAATTAGACTGACCAAATAAAATTCAAGAATATATCAAATCAAATGTACCGACACTTGTTGACTGTAAGCTTTTTTTTATTCACATTGCTGTCAGTAGCAATAATTATAGACCACAAAAAACGGGAGTAATAAATTACAGTTTTTAATAAAAGAAATTTTAATATTTTGGTGTTCAAACAACAATAATAATTTCTATAACATCAGCAATATTCGACGCTACAAAAGTTTGTTAACTAGATTTCGAATCACCGACTTATGACTATATGACGATAACCGACTTTATGACTATAGATGGATATGGACTGGAATAGAATATCTATAGTTTGTAAAGTTGACTGTAAGCATAAAAGAAAGTAAACATATAATTGGTAAAAGGTAAATAAGTGGTAGTGTTTTTCCTCCAGAAGAAACGAGTATTGCACATAAAATTTATCCATCAGTAAGTTCGAAAAATTGTACGTTATTTTTTGAACCTATAATTGTACTTGTAGTTTATCCATCGACATTATTAAATGAGTGAGGAGACCGTATTTTTTGTTACAGGGTGATACATCTGGCGATTACAAGAAAGCTCTGCTCTCTCTAGTTTCTACATAAATTCAAGAGAACTTCTGAACCGATGCCTAGCTTTTAATGTTCACTATTATTCGACTTGAACCAGTCTGAAACTATCGCTTTGATAATGAAATTGAATTCCATCCAATAATAATATACAAATAAATCTACAACAAACTGCCAAATTGAAGCTGAAACTCAAAAGACAGGCTGGTTAAGCACAGCTTTAAGTAGTTCGCGAAAGAAAAAATCGATTTCTACGTATTTTACAATTTTCTATACTGCAAAATAATTTCCAAGCACATTTCATTACGTCAATATTCATAAAAATATGAAATGTGCTGCTTTGATGTTGCTTGAGTATTGCAAGGTGATATTAGGAATGTGAAAAGGGAAATTCTTGTAGAAAATTAGAAGTTTTTTTTTCCATTCACAGGTTTTAAAGGGATATATAGTATTTGTTTTTTAATATTCTGCAGTTATCAATTAATACCTGCTAATCTGCCTGTTACACATCAATTCGGGTCAGCAAAATATTGCTTTTTTTTTTTATTGGTGCGGAACTTATCTATAATGCATTTTGTAACATAATATGCATGAATTATATTTTTTATTGGATCTATTTTTTTGAATTGTTTATAGATGTTAAGTTTTAAGACATTATTTAAGCTTTTTATAAGAATTTTCATATATGTTTCTCTATTCCAAAATAGATCGAACAAATTTTAGGTGAAGGTTGTATAATCAGAGCAGCAATCTTCCCTAATTAATAGAACAAAATTACATGTACAAATAAGAATCGAACAAAATTGTATCGTTATGTACAAATTTTGATGTTTAGACTATAAGTACAATAAGATCCTTCCAAATTGTAATTACCTATTTTCTTATTGACGTTGCTCAATGCGAAATGGAATTCAAAAATCAATTTTTATTGTACAATAATCTCTCTGGCAATGTAGCGATGTGACGATATGTCTTCAATCGTGAATAACTCGACAAATTAGCCTTTCATGTGAGAATTGTTGCTTCTGATTCCAAACGATTCATTCCTTTGTATTGACACGTCACGTGTATTCTCAACGTACAAAAAGCCAGTGACAAATATATTTTCAATCATATTTTTTTCTCGCTATTATTTCACGGAAAGCAAAAATATCTTCAAGAAAATAAGTTCCTGGCTTATTTGGGATGAACATTCTCTACCGTGTATCATATAATGTATATATAATACACATTAATTTAAAAATATGTTATATGCTCGCTATTTTAGCACAAAAAAGAATAATCTATTTACAATATTTTGATATACAAATATATTTTGCGACAGAGAAGTCAGTTTCCTTTCATCGATATTGACATTACTATATGCTAACATGTTTATTTACTTCGAGAGCCTTTTACTATGTCAATGTACAATCTGTGAACGCAAATAAAAGATATTCGAGGATACGAAGTTTCCTACATTTATTTATTACAATTACATGATCATTTTTCACACATCTATGATTGTTATTGACTTATTATCACAAGTTTCCAACTGGATACATGTCCCTCTCGTCACGTTATTTCCAGTTCTACAATCAGTCAGTTCAACAAAAGTAAATTCTGAATCTTGATTTATTGATAATATTATACTCTCATGAATCAAATAGTTGGATATTTCTATTACACCATTAAATAATCCACATTTCAGTGTATTCCGAGCGCATAAGATTGGCCAGGTTCATACATAAATAATTAATCTATTTCGATTTGATAGTTCAAACTGGAAAGTATTTTGTTCAGACCTTATATAAACTTGAATTTTTCAGTAAAACATTTTGTAATTTGCAACAGAATTACTTATTGACATACACAAATCACGTATATAAATAGAGCTCATGAGATAGCTTGAAAATTTGTAAACCAAGTACTACAATAAACTCATATACATTATCCAGTGATCCTGCTAGTTATGAAATTTACTACTAACACTGAATGCGCTTTGAAGTAATAGTAATAACATTTACAGTACGTTGTTCTCAGATTAGATCCGATACATAATTTATATTCATCTTCTATTCTTCCAGGACGATTGTTCGGGCGATTACAAAAATACATTGATCGGATTGGTGCAAGGATAGGATACAAGGCTGATCTAAACTTTGCATGATATTTAGTTGTCGTGTTTTTCGAAGAATATCACTTGCCAGTTTAGGTAGAATGAAATAATGTGTAATAAATTGTTATTGGAGATGAACTGCTTAAAATAATAAAGCATATGCCGTGGTAATTATCGTATACTAATTTGTATAAAGTTCAATCCATTATATCCCTGATACCATCTGCTGTTACCTGAGAAAAAAAAAAACAACCACTAAATAGGTGAATATATCAGCATCTCTGGTGATATGAAAAAATGATTATCCTCTACCTGGAATTTGGATGAAACTTGTGGCATCGTCAGAACTTTTATAGCACAAACTGCAAATTGATTGTCATCAAGACGAGTGAGCATAAACCTTTTATGAACTCTGTGAGCACAAAAGACACCACCGGCTGGAACTAAATCAATTCCACCCGTGTCCATCACCTGAGTAACTAATTCATTCGTAATGACGACCTTTGAATAATTAAATGACGCAGTATTAGATTGGAAACTTACTAACGATGTGTAATCTATTTAGTATTATAAAATCTTGATGCCTCACAATTTTGTTCTATCGCTAATCTATCTGTTACATAAAATATGAAATTATTATTATCCATTTCAGATAAACTCAAATTGTCATCTGGCGATTAATTTATACTTACTGCTAAATTATGTCTCATAGACAGTTTGTGTAGCTTGTCTAACATTTTGAAACAAATCTTGGTACGATGTAGAGTATCTTCGATGGTATACCGTAGATATGAAAGACTATCCACTATTATGAGACGTATCTGATAGATACAATGGCCATTATTAATTCGAATAAAATTATTTCCAGCATGTAATTTTTGTACTGTATCTTTACGTTTTGTAAAAGATGAATAGAGCAATTCTTCAAGCTAAAAGAACTTTAATCAAAACAGTGAAACTGATTTGGAACCAAAATAATAAATTGCTTACGAGTTCTGTAGTAGGAATTTATTTGATATTTTTCAGATGGTTTTTTTTTTTTTTTTTGCTAACCTGACGATTATTAGTCAAATGTTTAAAGTTGTTTAAAATATCAAAGACATCGTCAAACGTTTGTGGCGAAGTAACAATGATGTGATCCAAAATTTTTTTTACGTCAAAATCCTGGTCCCCAAAATGAGCTTTACAACTCGCTGCCATTTCTGTAAAATGATCTGTTTTGAATCAATCCACTTCATGCTGATTGAGAATCGTCAAAAATTAGATTCATACGATTATTTAAACCATCATACAATTTTCGCAATCAGTGTGTTACATTAAGTGTCAAACAAAGAATTTTTATTCCGAACATGGAATAACAAAATAACTAGAATCGCATTTAATAATAATCTATATCGAGGACTGGAAGATAACATAAACAGTCCGGAACACAAATCTTACCAAAAGGCATAATTTTCTGTAAAGCTAAGTAGATGAAAAGTTGATGTTGAAAATCTAGTCTGATTAATGAAGAAATAAGTGGGTAAGGATATGTATAAGCGAGAAAAATCAAGAGCCAGTCAGAGTTCATGTGATTAGAAAAACTAAAGTTAGTATTTGTATTTATTACTTAAACAGCACGTTATTTACAGTGAAGGTATTTTTGAATCTTCAGTTCATACTCCATTTTGATGAATTTCAGAATCTACTGATATTATGACTCCATACTGAAAGCTGTTATTAATTACAAGATAATTACATTTTCATACAATATTATCAATGAACTGGTAAGTATATGCATTTGTACAAAATGATATCTTTGTACAGATATCAGGTACCGAGGAGAGTATTGAATTACTCCATAGAATCAAGTATACAAAATCTATTATTGGCATCTATAAACTTAAGATTTTTATCCGAGCTTTCATCATCACTGGCACAGCTCATGCTCTGATCGACATCTACTTTCTTTGATTTATTTTTGTTCTTGCGTTTTCTTCTCTGATTTCCTTTATATTCAAATACTTCAACTATAGATGTTTTAATGGCATTTAAGAGCATAAAAAAAATTGCTAATAAACTTGGAGAATCTTTGAGTACCACGTTCACGTAGGCTTCAATGTCGTTACGTTTTTTAAAATTGTTATATAAATTGTACAGCAATGTGCCGTTGTAAGTTCCTGCAACCTTTGGTTGTACGTATGGATAACCAAGTAAAGCGTTCAGGTGCATACTGTGTCTCAAACAACTTTGAAATTGTGCAAACGAATGAACGATTGTGACGTTAAATGTTTTTGGATTAGACAAAGTTTTTTGGTCAAGATGGAAGCTAGATATGAAAAATTGTGCTGCAACCAGACAGTCGGCTACTGCTACCGACTCTGAAACATCAGCGATATTTGTATTCGTCAAATCTTGTGCTTCATTTGCATTGGATTTTCTGTTTCGAGTAATATTCTGAATCTCAGAATTGTATTTACTGGTAAACTTGTGTTGCGAACGATAAAATCCCACTTTTTGGTCTATAATGCCAAACAATACTGCGCACAGTAAAGAATATACATGGCAAACAGTGACTAAAGGTTCAGATCGTTGTTGCGCCCAGGAAATAATAGTCGCTAGATATAATCTCCATTGAGGTGGAACATGATCCGCGTTGAATTCCTTTGGAACTCCTAAGGTACGTACTATTATTTCAGCTCTTTCAACAAGGGGAAGTGTATTTAGCTCTTTCAGAGAAGGAAATTTACAAGGAAATATCTCTCCACAGGATTGTAACTGATGGCGGGACCCTCGATTATTCTCATCACGTAGTATGTACTCTAAGTTTTTGTTCACATCTTTTCTGCAAGATGTTAAAAGCTCGAAAATAACGCTAACAATTTTCAAGCTCGTCATATGAGCAGTAGGATAAAAGTAATCCTCAATTTGTGGTTGACAAAAGTACAACTGTCTGTACATCATGTCAATGAAATAGGAGGGAAAGTGTCCTTTGCTATATTCGGTGATGAACCAAGGCGGAGCGATACTGGCTAAAAAATTTGTTGTTGTAAGATCTGCTTCGTCAAATTCATTAGTCATTTCTTCCTCGTCGTCTTCGTTGTTGTCGTCTTCATCATCGTCGTTATTGTCTTCTTCGTCTACATCGCTTTCTGAAGATTCGTCATCGTTTCTCGGTCCTTCAATAGTTTCCGAGCTCTCAATATCGCCTTGGAATTTGAAACTTTGGCCAGCTCCTTTCGACTTTGCTTGCAATACGTATTCTTGGGAAAATCCAAGTGGGACCAGCATCGAAGGAAAAGAATTCAAGTAGCTGTTAATAACTGCTTCCATTTTCCTCAAGACTTTGCGGCGTTGTTCGCTTTGTATCCTGCTCAAAACCCCAGCTACAGCGGCGTTAAGAGTGAAAGGTTTCAGCCAGTTGAGCAGTGCTGTGATTCTCCGCTGTTGTTCATTTGAATTTTTTTTACTAGCCTTAGAAAGCTTCAAATTGTGGAAGAACTGTTTGAAAACACTTCGCTTAATGTAGTCGTTTCCTAGTAGCGTGGCGACGAGAGGTAACAGAGATCTGTCCAATCCTCCAAAAGTATCCAAGAATTTCTCAACTCGATAAATTTTGCATCGCTTAACATATTCGTTGATTTTCTGGCTCTTATAGACTCCGTTATCCAGCGTGTCAAACGGAATATACAAAACTCCATAAACAAAGAAGTCGGAGTCATAACTGAGCACTGGACAGCCTAGGACCCTAGCAACCGCGGCAATTTCATCATCAGCTTCGAAAGCGCATTGAGCATATTTCACTCCTTTCTCATCCATAACATCTCTGAACACCTCTTTCATTAACAATGGAAAGAATTTCAATTTCTGCGAAGGATTGAAGTGCGACGCGGTTTGGATTTTGGATCGAAGACGAGAGTAGACGGTATTTACTTTCTTGTTTTCATATCCGCCATCCATTAGGACTAGCGGTGTGACTTTGCATCTGATTAAATTATCAAAAAACTCTCTTACGCATTGCGCGTACTTGTCGTAATCACCTCCAAACGCACAATTGCAACGAGAGTGCCAATTATACAGCTGAGAAGCTACGCTGTTACCGTCTATGACTAAATATTCATCGTGTAACTCGTATGGTTCAAGATACTGGTCTGATCGCCTAGCGATGTATGTTGTCAGCCCTCGAATTCCCATCGTGAATGAAGTATGGGTTGTTTCGCTGCACCGTTAATCTTCTACCTTATCACGTTCATGATTTTTCACTAAAGTTTACACGATATACCTTTACATATTTTGAGGTTAGGATATATCTGTCGGGACATTCAAGGCTTTTGCGCTCCGATAATTAACGACAATTTTTGAAAAAGTTCATTTGATTACAACAAGACACACATGTGGCGGGTATGAAACTATCATTGTTGAAAAACGTGTCTAACAATAAACCGAACACTCTACAGGTGATACAGATACACAGCCAACTTCATTTCGAATTGATTATTAGAGCGAGAGGAACTTATAACGTGATGTGGGTGTGTGTGGGTGCGAGCGAGCGAGACGATAATTGCACGAACCCGAATCTAACCTATCCCAGCTAAGCATTTTTACGTGTATGTATACAACTTCAGACGACTGAAATCGTGATAAACAAATGTTTTTCGAAATCAAATCACAAATAATCAGCCAATCACTCATAGATAGATAAACAAACAAGTTTTGATTTGTGAAAAAAGAAAAAAAAAAATGAGCGACGATTCACACAATTTGTTTTATTACGCTAACGTGTGTCATGTTTGCAAGGCTTTTGGCGAAGAACTGCCTTTGAAACGTTGCGGTAGTTGCAGAATGATATCGTACTGCGGAAAAGAGCACCAAAAACAGCACTGGCCGCAGCACAAAGATTTGTGCAAAGTGATATCGGACATGCTCGATAAAACGGGGACGTTATCAATATTTGAAAAGGTTCAAAATCCGTGCCAAAAAATTTGGTCACGTAAAAAAACGAACCTCATGTTACTAGCGCAATTGAAATTAGGAAGACGTCTGGAACCCTACGAAGAACAAATGTTTAAATTTCCTAGAGTCTGTTCGGTTTGTCACGACGGTAAATCAGGGGCTTTAAAAGACTGCCGAAACTGTCCAAGCGCAAGTTTTTGCCCGCTTCATAAAATTGAAAACACCAGACATTCCAATCTATGCGAAGCCCTCAGACTCTGTTTTGAGTTAGACGTTGCCTCTACGTTATTCGAAAGAAAATCTCCCAGACACGTAGTTCCGTTTCATACAGAAACTGCTTACCTCCCTTGCACAATAACAGATTTTATCAATCTCTACGTTAACGAGAACAAAGCACTGCCAATGTCATCCGAATGCCAATCGCCTTACAATTCAGAATATTTGACAAGACCTTTGACAGTTTTATACGCCATTGAAAGACTGGAGTATAACATTGAGTCGGAAATGATTGTGCATGTGATAGGAGCTAATATGGTAGAAGTTGACGGTCTGGATGTTTGGGAAATTCTACTGCATTGGCTTCCCTCTTTGACCGTATTAACAATTGTGTTAATTGGACCTGAGCTTGTTTGGGGAAGCGTAAAGCCAAATGTATGCGATTATTGCTTGGCCAAGGGTATGAGGGTTCGCGTTGAGTTGAGGAATATGCTCTATCAAGATTACGTTACCAGTCAGTGGTACGAGAAGCCAGATTTTATGATCGGATACAACACAGGCATTCACGAATGTGTGGAACTTGGTTCAGCCAAAGATACTTGGACCCCGGCAGTTCAAACAATGGCTGAACAAAATTCTCCGTTGGTTTTAACGTCCTATACTTTGAGCGAGGCAATTGAAGAACACAAAAGGCTCTGTATTATTTTGGGAGACACTGCGACTCGGCTTTGCTGCGAAAGAAATCCATTTTCAAGCTTGAGACCGCACAGAGATTTCGAAACTGACCAAGTCTTTTATCAGAATCAATTTATAACAATTTATCACGAACTTAGTCCGACGAACATATTTAACGACTTTCAATTATCATAATATGAACATCAGTCCCACAGATAATTAGGATTAAGTTTTTCTAACCAGTTTACAATCAAAGAAAAATTGCAGGACACTTTGGCACATGATCATTTGTTCTTACAAAACACTCATTCCGTCGTATACATGACACAGTTCCCAAAGATGAATTAGGATTATAAGTAATTGGTAGAAGTAATCAAACGGTATCATTCCATACCACATGCCACAGTTAGTATTTGATATCATTGTTGTATACTGTTAAGAGTTAATGGATTTAATCATTAAGGTAAAGCAAAAGTTCATTTCCACAAATATAATGATACGTCGTGCATAATACAGAAACTTAAGACTGATGCGTGAAGAAAACATTCCTTGTTGAAAGATAATAGTTTACACTATCTAGAACCAATATTATGTATTCCGATTTTCATTAGTTTGATGAAATAGCAGATAACGATAATAACTACATGTTATATCGACAACAAAATCAGCAAGACATAATTATTTTCTGATAGAAATAGACTGAAGCTACCTGGGTTTTTTGAATCAAAATCATTATACAATTATTGAATGAACTAATTTTAATGATATTTATCGTCGGCAAGCCTTTACCTTGTCTCGTAATCATTGTTGTAATAGCAATAAGATTGCGCACTTTGATATAATATTTATTGTGAAAGAAATATGTACTGAAACTTATATATGTACTAAAGTATTCAAACTTCCGTGTATGTAGCCAGAGTTTTTATCGCATAGAGTAAAGCAGGGCGCTAGAGTAGATAAGTGTACGTAATGGAATTGGAAAAAAACGTTCTATACAAGTTACATGAAAGTGTTAGGGAACTATTGGAATATTTCCAATTATCAACATTTCACTCGTAATAAATCGACGATATCAATGTAACCAGTGTGAGTTCATCCTGTTGATGTAATACGGATAAATATTTATAGCAAAGTATATCGAGTAAAAAAGAATTGACGACTGAAGATTCCTGATCACAATATCTATACATGTTATTCACTATTTTAATCGTTTACTCTGAATGGCTCTGTTTTTCATTGCTGATAAATAAATGAAGTCACACAAAGTTTTGCATTTTGTTTCTTACCTTTTAATCTCATTGCAGATACTCCGCTTCTCGTATCAATATATAAAGCCTTTTCCCTCAGTCCATTATTCCTTTTACTCAATTGAACACTTATGCATATCTGTAAGCTAAAATTACACAAAAATTCCGTTAAATTACTTAAAGGAGCAAATATTCTAAGGATTATCAGGTGTATTTTCAAAGTCAGCCTTGTGTTGACTTTGGTCAAGAAAAATGGAAACATGACAACAAATATAGTTCTTAATTTCAAGATTTTGGACCTAGGAACGCCTGGAATTAAACAATCTGATTGGGAGCTTATTTAATAGCTTGATAAATTTACCAAATTTGTGTTTTGCCTGAACCAGGTGCTCCGCACAGTTCCGTTATAGTTTTACATTGGAATCCTCCATCTAGCATATTGTTCAGTTCTTGACTAAGCGTCGATATTCTATATTGCTGCAACTCTTCCTGTGGATCAGAAATACATGTATCATAAGTTTAGATCAAAACAGGATATACCTGGCGATAAATGTTCAGTCATCGAGCAAAGAAATCATTGAAATTCATGTCTAATTTAGCCGATTGATTCCTCAGTGGTTAAACTTACTTTTAAAACAGTTAAGGCAGAGACTGTTGCTGGTGATTTGCATAAGATTTGGGCTTCTTGAATTGCATGAGAACATGTGGTGGATAATTCTGTCACTGATTAAATACAAGATTATCGATAACGTTCTATGATGGAAATTCCTGTTATTTCAGCAATTATACCTGATTCATCTTGAACATCTTCTACGTAATGAAAACCATTGTCTCTGAGCTGTGAAACTGTCGCTTCGGATAATGGCAAGCTAGTAATTGATCGCAACATATCAGAATTGAAAACTGTTGTTATCCACTTAAGTATATCGAGTATAATAAATTATGAAGATTCTTCGAATGAAACTAGTGCATTTTTTTAGCCTAAATTTATCTGAAAGAATCGATTATTGGCCGAATTCATGAACGTATAACGGCCCCTTAAACTCTTTTGTTTCGTATGTATAGATATACAATAAAGTACAAAACAAATGAATTTAACGGTCGTAAACCTATGTGTCGTATAAGAATATAAACATGAGAAAAAAATCTTTGTTACTCATCAACTGTCTACTCGAATTTCACTGAAATCAACGGGACTAGACACGTGCTAGTTCAATTTCTCCCTGAATTTATAAAGAGAACTCTTCTACGGAGTGATTCCTGCCTGGCATTTGGAGCAATCGACAATAAGCTAGTGGTCAACAGAGTTGAATAGAACCGAAACGGAGTAGGAATCGGATGAGAATTAGAAGACAAGACTTCGAATTTTGAAAACAGTCAAATTCACAACTGTTTTAGTTCTAGATTCTCGAGTGATCGAAACAGAAAAATACATAATACAGTAGATAAAATTGATCGGCATAGTTGTGGAGCATAATTAACGCCTGATCTGAATGTGTCATCAGATTTGCGCGCAGTTTTCACGTGCATACGCGTAGATCTGACTTTTCGAAACTCGGAAGACCGCACAGGTCGCGCGGATTAGCCTGAAGTTGTAGAGGATCGAATGATGACTGAGAATCGCGTTATCGAAGGAAATCAAACCTCAGCTAACTTCAGAGACACACATGTCGTGTGGGCTGTCAACTGGGTGTGTGATTTTATTTTGCGGCGCTTGAAGCCAATAAAACTTCCATATAAGGAGAGAGAATAGTCAGAATCGTTTCTGCGAAATAATTTCTTGAAATTTGTCTCGACACGGTACGTATCGTAATATTCCAATTTTACCTCTAACTAAGCGACGAAATTCACCTCCGTGCGAATGTTCATTTCGTTTGTGTTGTGTGATAAATGGATGTAGCCGAATATACGTAGTTAGTCATAAAATTAAAAAAAAATTAAAAAATTACTCCGAAAATTCACTCCTCCGCCAAACGCTACATAAGTCTCTTAGCGACCGACGATTTTTCCTATTTTATAGACGATTAGACTCTTCAATTTCGTCTGGTATACAGAAATGATTGATCCATAATTCATTTTTTCTCAATACGTCTTTGATAATGACAATATGAATTTGGATTGATGAGAATTGAGTATCTAATTATTTAGACTCGAAAGGTTTGGAAATTGAAGAAAAATATATAACGATGATGCTAAGCGATAAGTTCTAATAATCAATTATATTATTTTCAGCATTGAAGAAGAAACGTAAAAATGGAGAGCATAATACAGAATCAAGTGATGGAAGTTGCGCATCGCGTCGAACAACAGCTTGACGCCGAATTAGACCGATTGGACAACATGGACGCAGACGATCTTGAAACATTGAGAGAGAAGCGACTCAAAGAAATGAAGAAAAATCAAAATCAAAGGCAGACTTGGCTCGCGATGGTAATTTGCATATTTTATCAAGTTGTTTATGTTCGACTGAAATGCATCGGCTCATGATGTCGAGATATTTCAGTCTAGCTGTTGAAATTGTAGTTTTTTCCTGTACGTTTGAACATCCATTTCGTTCAACTTGTTACAGGGACATGGAGAGTATTCAGAAATCCCTGATGAAAAAGACTTCTTCGAAGTCTCAAAGAAGTCCAAGGATATCGTATGCTTGTTTTACAAGGATGGTTCTCCAAGGTGTAAAATTGCCGACGAACACCTCAAGATTCTGGCCAAAAAGCACGTCGAAGCTAGATTCTGTAAACTCAATGTCGAACGATGCCCGTTTCTAACAGGTACAAACACACTGAGATATAAGTGACAATAATTCATTCAAAAACTTGCTGGATATCTCCAGAAATAAATCGACTATTATTTCAGATTAAAAATACGTGTGAAAGTTGTATCCATATTCATTCGTGTTTTTTTTTTTACTATTTCAGAACGTCTGCGAATCAAAATTATTCCAACAATCGCTTTGATCTCCGACAGCAAGACGAAGGATTATATAGTGGGTTTCACAGATTTGGGAAACTGTGATGATTTTTCAACGGAGATGATGGAGTGGCGCATTGCTCAGTCTGGTGCCATCTCGTATAATGGAGATCTCATGAACCCTCCAGAGAAGGGAAAGAAGACGAAATCTTTATTCAACAGTAAACCGAAAACTATCAGGAGTCGGGAGTCTGATGGTTCTGACGATGATTGGGATTAGCGTTAATTTTTGCACTATTTTCTCTTTTTATACTCATAATTCTTAGCACGCTTTTCATGTTCACAAGTTCATTTGCATTTATGTAATTTTTGTTCCAAGTAATTTTGGTTGAAAGTTTAGTTATGAACACTGAAAGACACATAAATACAAAGAGAGATCATGTTTTTAAATCCTGATTTCTGAAGAATAGAGGGATACGCTTATCTTTTTTCTTTTCGAAATTACAACTTACGATATGCAATATTCCATTCGAACTGCATCAATCTTATGCTGCTATCTTGTATCTCTGTGCAAATATATAATTAAATAATATAGGAAGTTGTGGGGTAACATCACAGCTTTTTTGCGTAATTATAAAAAATTATTTACTACGAGACGAGGAATGAGCTATTCCTATCTGTTCAAATTCTGCGAGTATATTAGTAGTCGTCTTGTTGCGTTAATTCGATTTTATTCGCATTTTGAATCATTGATAATAAATTATCGTTTGAAACGATGTACCGATTTGGATACAAACTTGATCAAATGGTATGTGAAGAACGTTTATTTATTTCATAGACATATAAAATTGAAAAG
Source organism: Ametastegia equiseti (assembly GCA_963989295.1). NCBI lineage: Eukaryota > Metazoa > Arthropoda > Insecta > Hymenoptera > Tenthredinidae > Ametastegia > Ametastegia equiseti. The sequence continues at coordinate 21,017,318 of OZ022389.1, read as the reverse complement.
ACAATTATTCAAGTTATTAATTATAGATTGCACCACGTGCTAATTCACACGTCGATGCCAATAGTGCTGCTTTTTATGAATTTTGTAATTAAATAAAATGAATAAAATGATAATTTTTTCGAAAATGCGTCTAATTTTTTTTCCCTAGCATTGCGCAACAGCTTCGATATCAATTCCTTTTTTATCACCCATTTTCTTCGACTAAATTAGGTATACAATGTTTTTTATTCTGGATTATTGAAACGTATATGATTAGAAACTGATTGATTTTCAAACGGAATTTAATTTGGTACGAAAAAATATAAAATCTACACGTAATTACAATTCCACACAGCCATTGAAGGCAGATAAAAGTTCCTAACAATCATGTAGTAGAAAATCTCTGCCCTTTTTTTTTTGATTTGCGAATTGTAAACATTTCCCTTAGCCCTTGGTTCAATACACATATTTATGTAACCCATTCACGTATTGGGATATTCTTAGCACCTCAGATGCTGATTAGGTAAAAATGAAAGCTTCTGGTACCTTTGATCAATATATTTTTGATTTCAGCTCACTGAAAAAAAGACAAATGAGAATTAATTGGAAAATGATACATCATGAGTTCAATACTTGAATAAAATGATAAAAGAAATGGAAATGAAACCAGTGTATACTCATTTGATTAAAGCCACCAATTTAAAATCCTTTACCTGTTCTTTATTTCATTACAAAGCTGTCTGATCAAAAATCAACTCAGTATTCATTGAATTTAATCAGCCTATATTTATCAGCGTATATTTAGAGCCAAACCAAAGGCGGAGAAGATAAATAGTAAAGAATGCAGTTGAAAGAAAATCATTGCATGCAATAAATGAATAAATGCAGGTGCCGTCCATGAGATGATTTCTGTTTGATGAGAAATAGTATAGAACTATCGTTATACACTTGTGACATAAGAAATAGCTATTAAGCTAATGTGCTCTTCATTTGAATACAATGTGAAAAGAAAAGCATAAAATTATACAGTATCGATCTTAAGTAAAAGAAGAAGCGATGCATGAATCTAAATGCATCCTACATTGTAATGCTATGGTGAAAAATCCAAGAGATTAGAGTATGATGCATACTGTATTACTTGTAGTAGTTACGTTGCTTTTTGTATTATTCCTTTCTCCAACAGATTTATCTCTTTCATCCCACAGAGTTACACCATCGCAAGCACAAATTTTCTTGGTATTTTGGAACAGGCCAGAAGCTCGCGCTATTATGCCACAGGTTAATCTGGAACGCAGAATTTGAATCACATGTTTAAATGAATTCTTCTTTTAGATGAAATTTATACAAGATTTTGTTATCGCATACGCGGATTTGGCAAAAAAAAAAATAAATAAAGCACTTTCGGTTTTTGCATTTCTTCCAGAAAATCAATCAAAACTCTTCAATTCATCAAAATCAATGTCAACAATTGAACGAAGGTATTTTTAAACTATAAGAATAAATTGAATCACGATAAATAAATCGGCTTGTTCTCACCTGTTACCACTATTTCCATCAATTTTCGAACGTGGATGATCTCCTTTCCCTAAATCATCCGGACCGTCGGTAACTACTAACGAGCGACCAATAATGTCCCAAACCTTGAGAACATTATCGACAATTCTGAAAGTTGCTCGTCCGTTTTCATCAGCCGAAATGTTTCCCAAATCTCCAATATGCTGTAGAAGTATAAGAATTTCAATGTTGAAAAGCAAAATTGCTGCTGATAGCCATTCAGAATGTCAAAAATCAGAAATAAACTATAAATTTAATAATCGAGGCTCACCCTTTGTGTTGGATTATCTTCAGGTCCACCATGCGGTGTGTTTCGAGGATTAAAATGCTCGCCAACACTAAAATAAATCGTATTTATAATTAAAGTGTGATATGGTTCTCAAGTCCATAATTTAAAAAAATAAATCATACCTATCACATCCCTTTGATATGTCCCCACATTCATGCACGTGCATCCCATGAGACCCTGGCCTTAAGCCATCCATAGTACCGTCAATGATACACTCATCGCCAGCCTGTACAAATCTAACTACTCCTCTAATCTGGTCACCCGAACTGTATCCTGAATCCCCGCCCAGCATCGCTACCGCACTTGCTCCAGTGCCTGAGATATTGCATTGCATGTAAAAATTTTGAATTTTATGGTATATACTTAATTATTATTAACTCCTCTATTCCTTAATTTCAATCTGGGGGTTAAAATTTATTGGTCATAAATGGCACTGACATGATTTTCATTAATAAAAATTCTTATTATACAAAGTTTGCACTTCAATAGTCTTTTGTTAATAAGATATCCAAGGCAAAGGACAATTCGATTCCTGAACATGGGAATAGCAAAATTGGAAACAGGGATATTCTGTGATTTGTAACACACAGTTTTTCTTACAATTTGTAATTTTTAAGTGACTGGAAAATATTTATGGAGCACAGGTTTGGTGAATTAATACATGTATGAACGATTTAAAAGATATGCGGAATTTGTTAATACCTCCGTATCCTTTGAGAACAGCTCGTCTTCCAGAATTTTCAATTTTTTCTTGAACAAGAGAATAAGGAATGCTACTGTCTACAACGACAGTACCATTCTCCAGGGATACTTCAACGTTCTGAATCCCATCGACATTGGACAAGCTTTTCTTTACCGCTTCTACACATTTCTCGCAGGTCATTTGGACGGTGAATTCAATCTGTTAGAAGAAGAAAAAATTGTATGTAGACGGAATTGTTTACATCACTTGTTATTGCATAATGTTAGTACGATAAGTGATAATACAGAAAAACAAAGAAAAAAAGAAAAAACAATCCTAATATCGAGTTGTTTTTCAAAACAGCAATTCATTGGAATTACTTTGATTCGTTTTGCGAACAATTAACTGTGTAATCAAACTTTGAATTGTCATCGAAGTTGAAGAACCAACAGTAGCTGACACGTGAATATGAAATTAGGCTCTACGTGAAAGTTTAATTCATATAATTGTCATGTTATAATAATTATGGAACGTAGTTGATGGGGAATAACTAGCGTTTAATTGTTTTTATTTAAGATGAATAATTGATCATCTTTCTTAATTAATTTGTTGAAAAGTGAATGATTTTCTTACCTTAGCAGAAGTCATCGTAATTGCGAAGATTGATGAAGTTCAAGAATGATAAAGCAAGAATACGTAGATACGCGTTCTGCACAGATTTTGACGATTCATAAAGTTGTTGGTTAAATAGTTTACCCAAGATTATCTTTATACGCGAAAAATAAATCTACATCGTGAATAACAATAACTAATTGTGAATAATAGTCGAAAGTCAAGTTCAATCATTTTTGACGTCCAACATGCTGACTATACTAGATACTCTTTTGAACCGAGTTGTACCGATTGTAGTATTTACGGCGATTTACGGTTTCCCGCCCTTGGGCTAGAACCCGTTCTTAACATTTCGTGTAAATTGTATGAAATAATTATCCCGCGATGAGTTAACGCGCGTATAAATTATTTCCCGATCTTAAACCCGGTCAATCGGCGGTTAATAATACACTGGAAATTAATATCATCCACTACATCAGTTAATAAAGATAAAGATAAAGGTTAGGTTTTTCGATGTATCGAAACAAACCGAGGTGGCGTGAGGCCCCAGAAAATCAATCCATATTTAAATAAATGTTTCCTTTCAAACATTCTAACAGATTCATATATATTATAGGTATTTATCTCCGTAACTATAACCTGGAACATTAGCTTCAATAACTTTTGAATATTCTCATTAATACATTTGTCTTCTTCATGAAGCACTGGCACAGAGCTTTCTCCATTCCTCGGAGATAAATTAAATAAATTTCTCTCCGTCTGTTATTAACCGTAAAAAAAAACCGGCCAGTTCTAATCGAGGCTATCAACGCATTACGAAACCGACTAAACGGTTCCATTTCAATCGACAAACGCCGAGTTGTAAATAAAAAAAAAAAATCCACAAAAAAAAAACAGGTTAAGGACAAAACGTCGGTTCGATTTACAATTCCCGATCTTTTACAGCCATGATTTCCCGTCACTGCTCCATAACATGTACGAAAACGTAAAATGAGATTTTTCGGTAAGTTTCAACGTTGTTCCATCAATTTTTATCATCATTGACTACCTGGTTGGTCAAATAACCCACAACGCGATATTCGAGATTAAGTTTCTTCAACCTGCATGCACGTTTTTGAATCCAGTTAGAAAAATGTCGCGGCGAAGGTCAAGACCTGCTCGTCAACCTCCGACAACAATACCAACCTGTTGCTTCTGCGGCTTTTCTGAAGATGACGAAGTCGAATATGGAAAACTTTGGAACCACGATGGCATCGTCACGCACTATTACTGCCTGGTAGCTACAAGATTTTATCCATCGGTTTAATAGATCTTTTGATTTTCGGCGACTCGTAGATAAATCGATAACATTTTTACACATTTTCTAGCTACTGTCATCGAATATGGAACAAAATGGCAACGATAACGAAGGGATATTGGGATTCATGCCCGCAGATATACAGAAAGAATTGCGTAGAGGAAAGAGACACGTGAGTAGAAAATGTACACTCGGTAAAACAAACGAATATTTAGCCTTACACCTAATCCATCTCGAACTTCAAAGAAAATGTTTGTTCTTCGAGTTCCAAGTTCGTTTACAATATTATACGAATCAGTTGGGAATAGATCACGATTAAGAGGTTGATTCTCTTTCTGGTAGATGAAAGTGCTCAAGAACTTGGAATCTGATTAATAAACACTCTTTCACTAATGTTAGACAGCATTAGAATTCTAAATTAGATATTCGGATTTCTAACACTGAAAGCAGGTCTAGTTTTGCACCTGGGGCGCCGCAATATGTCCATTAGTTTGAAAGCGATTGCCATAAGCGGGAGAAACAGGCTATTTAGATTTTACATATTGATCATCTTTCGATTGATTTTTGTTTTTTTTCTTGCAAAACCAGTTTCCTTCTCGTTGAATAAACCACCAACTTTGACTTTGTGCATGAACGAAGTACGTGTTTTTATAAACGAATATGTATTTAACAAAAACTAAGCAAAGATTCACCAATGTCTATTTAATCTAGACACATATCCTAGTTTCTGATCAACTTTCATGCGATTTCAGTCTTGTCACTACTGTAAACGAGCTGGAGCCACTTTAGGATGTTGCAACTCGAGATGTAAACGAGTGTTTCATCTACCTTGTGGACTGCGGGCAGGTTCACTGCATCAATTTTTTGGTGAATTTAGGTGAATCATTACTCTTCTTTGTAGTATTTTTTAAATGAATCTATCCTCTCTGTGTCTAGTCGGCACATTACACTGTTCGTAAACTTTATCCATGTTTACAGATCTTTCTGCATAACGCATCGAATGAAACAAGAAATAGATGAACATATTACAGCGGAAGCTGCTGCAGCGGCGACGGTTACTTGTTACATTTGCTACGAGGAGGTCAATCCTCAGAATACTATTAGAACGTTGTGGGCTCCGTGTTGCAGAAAGAATGCTTGGTTTCACCGAAAGTGTGTTCAAGTACGTTTAATCTGTAACATAAAACTAATTAAGAGGTAGAAATGCACAGAAAATTATCGTTTCAATATTTTGCTGTTTGCGATAAACGATCATTATTTTTACAGCGTTTAGCATTGAGTGCTGGATATTTTTTCAAATGCCCTCTTTGCAATAATAAACAAGAATTCCAACAGGCGATGCTAGAACATGGTATATTCATTCCAAATCAGTAAGTATGGATTTAATATATCAACGCACCTTTTACCACTCGATTTCAAGATCAGATATCATGTATACTGCGTATCTAGACTACAACAGATTTTGGTTTCCAACTTTTCAGCACATTCCACAGACAATAATTATCTTTTTAAACAATTATAAAATTACTTCTGACTATCGGAAATGAAGATATTATTCAATTTATGTAGGGACGCCTCGTGGGAACTTGTACCGAACGCTTACCAAGAGTTATTACATAGGCACAACCGTTGCGACGCCGTAGAATGCCTGTGTCCGAAAGGAAGAAGTCACACCGGTGTTAATGCGTGAGTAAATCAATGATGGAGTAAGTGTTGTCAGACTCTTTCAATCTATACAATTTTCAACAGCAAATGGGAACTAGTTCTATGTCGGTTGTGCGGGTCCCAGGGAGTTCACAAGGCATGTGGACATTTGAAACTGACCAGTTCTAGCTGGGAATGTGCAGAATGTGTCGGAATGTTACGTACGTATATTTGATTATTTTCAGTAGAACTTGAAATAAGTTCGATGACATAAAGGACTGGTAACAATATCCGTCAATTTACCTAATTTTTTATCGCCCATCCAGAATTTCCCATATATCAGTCAAAACTTTATGGATATTTTGTTAATCGGATAAATTTATACCTGGAAATATTTAACGATAACAGTGTTTGTAGTTTAGATTTTGTATTATTGAATTTAGATTTCAGAGAGGCTATTAACTTCCATGTTAAATTGTTCATCACTGTTTTCAAATATATTTTTTCAATGTACAGGAAAAACCAACGAAGCTACTCCTCGTATTACTGATGGAGTAATAGAGTAAGTGATAAATTATTCAAAAGTATATTTTTTCTATGGATATTGTGATTATTGCTGATATTTTCTAATATTCCACACAAAATCATTTGCAAACCGAGGAGAACGTTCAGCATTTTAAACCAATTACATATTGATTATGATTGTGCAGGCCAGACTTTTCAATTCTTTTACCGCAAATTCAGTTGAGTCGAATTTTTATTATTGGCTGAACTATTTTCAATATCATAAGCATGTTCTTTGCAATGTTTCGTTGCAGTCATATTATAAATGAGAGAATTGATTTCATCAAGCAACTGAATCGTAATTTTACCGATGAACATTTTCCAGGACGACAAATGAGACATCCGATGACGAAAGCAGTAGCGACAGCGATATTTCAGTAGGCCGGAATCCTTCACCTCTGCTAGAAACGGATCGTCCAAATACACCATCTCCTGTGTCATCTCCTATTATTAAGCTGCGACCCGGACCTAGGTTCTTCAAATTACAACAAGCTGCGCAGAATGCGAAAAAGTTGGCCCCTTCGTCTTGTACAGACGTTTTGGTTCAAGAAGTGTAAGACCTGAGATTTTGCAAATATATGTAGATTGTAGATTACTTCTCGAAGCTGTGAGACTAACGATTTAGAAACCGTAAAGATTTAAATTACTTCATTTGTATCTCTAACAACAATTTTTCGTTGTATATCTATAATTTTTCAATTGTTTTGTCTGTGTAGCACGGAATCCTCAAAAGCAGAGTCTACCAACACTACTGTGCCTGATAATCCTGGTATTCTTTTACCTGATATACCAAACACAAATAGGAATAGTCTTTCAAATGATAATACGTCAAACGGCGAAGCGTCGCAAGTTAAAGATCCTATTGATCAGAAATTCTCAATATCTCTGGATCCAAATAAACCGTATCATATCCAAATAAAGAGTACCGTATCTCCAGACACGGCAAATGCCAAATCAATTGAACCCAAACGTCGCGATGCAGAAGTTATAGTGATAGACAGCGACGACGAAGTAGAGGTAAGCAAACTAAAATATGCGGAAAGTTGTTCAAACCTAAAACCCAGAATACTTCATAGGATAGTGAATCCTATCATGTTTGCAGTTCTTTCTTTTTTCCAGATCATCAGTGTCAAGCCGAAACAAAATATACTAACTACTATCGATGGGACCCAAATTCCTATTCACAGCCTTATTCAGGTATCTGGTGAACCACAGAAGGCTGAGGGGGATGTCAAGGTTGCCAAATTAATACAATCTCAAGTTTCCAAGCCATCTATGTGCCAATCAAACGTCATTAGTCCTGCGACAAAGAACAATACCATTGCATCAGCTACATCTGGTTCTTCGAGTTTTCTGGGTTCAAAATCTACTCCGCCGCCACTTTCTCCATCAAAGTTACCAAAATCTCAAGTTACCAGCGGAAATGTAAAAGGTCCAGAGGTCATTGTCGGTGATGAAGTCCGGCAGCAAAGTCCAGTAATGACGTTTAAGATTACGAACGTTACTTCCCTTCGTCAAGAAGAATTTACTAACACACTTCAACATCCGGATGTAATTACAAGAATCCATATTCCTGGGGGATGTGTGAGTGACTTGTCACTAAACAACGATCAGCCAGTGCAAATCACGCGAGTGACAAGTCCAAAAACTACTGCCCTAAAATCACGTACAACAGCGTTTCAGCTGAGCACAGCAGCGATTAAGGATATGAACGTGAAACGAAAGAGCGAGGAGTACGCTGACAAGAATTCGTCTGATTTGATAATTAAAGCGGTTTCAGACAATCGCAAAAGAGCAAGGACATGTGATTTCGAAAGCTCTGAGTCTGTACAAAAGAATATCAGTATTCCCTGGAGCATTAAATTCAGTGATGTCAGCGGGGTTATTCCAATTCTCGCTACTTCCATACCATTGACTTGTTCAACTAACAACAACAGATTTGTACAAAGCACAGCGACGCTGCAGACCAAAGTAATCGAGACTAGAGGTGGCATCATATCAACTTACAATCCAGATATCCAGAAAAAAAATGGCTTATACAAATATCCTCCAAGAAATGGCCTTGCTAGTTCAGTCCGAAACCAAACCATGAATAACACAAACCACGTTGATGTACATAATAATCCACCATCATCCGGCGGATCATTGGAAAATTCTTTGCACATGTCCCAAGTGACGAAAACTTATGGTTCGATTCAGACTCAGACAGCGAAACGACTTCCTATAAAAAATGGATCGAACAATAGCAATGGCATCGGTACCTCGAATAGCAATCAGCAATTTACGGCGAATAGTCCAAATAAATTGCCAGATAATTCGTCTAGGTTGTTTAAGCCGCACACGTTGACTCAACAACAGATTCCCAACTCTAGCGAAAGCCTAACTATAAATTCACATAGCGTTTATCAATCCCAAACAGAAATGCAAAGGTATAGCGAGAGCGGTGGAAATTTACAAAAAAATCTTTCTACAACTGACGTTTCATCCTACAACGGCGTTTTGCCAAGAAACTGCACGGAAACACTTACTAGCAGTACTGGAAATCAGCCCAGTGTATTCAATAACGTGTCGAAACAAAGTCATTCGATAACACAACTGACTAATGGGATTCCTAGCGGTGTAAGTAATAGTTATTTCCAATGTAATTGTTTCTGAATTTACGTTCCCATCCGCAGTCACAAAAGTATGGTATTTTACCTTTAGTGGGTAGGGTGAAATCTTCAAAAGCTAGATATCAGATTATCAATATTCACAACGTAAAGCAATGAATGACGATACGATGATTTACGGTATGCAGCACCTTGGTGGGTGGTATTTTATTGAAATTTGGGAGTATATTCATACAGCCAATTCACTCTGGCGATGATGCATGAATGACAAATGGTAATACACATCAGTCTCGTTTGCCGGGATGTTTTAAAATCCTCTAACTATGTATAAAATTGGAAAGTTTCCTGGGGGATTATAGGTATGGTGGCTTCTAGCTAGTGGTCATGATTTTTACAAACTTTTGCATATGGTGGTTTTTGGAAATTATAAATCATTTTGTCATATCTTTTGACAGTGATAACTGGAAAGGTTCCATTCCTAAGCTACAAGCCCATAAAATGTAGAAGCTAAGTTTCTACCCAAAACAATGCATCAATTTCGTACGTAAAAAAAGCTGTTTTTTTTGCTGAGACTGCTTTCTGAGGTTAAAAATGTCTTTTTACCAGACCCACTCTTCAAGGAATTATTAAAATAATCTATAAATTTGGAAAACTTAATTTCTTTTGAACAAAAGAGATGTTCATCTAGCAACATATAATTTTTGTTCCGGTTACACTTATCCAAATATAATTTCCGTAAAATCCTCTCGTTGTCAATGTAGCTAAAAACTCTGATGCTATTGGGCGTAATTTAAGAGTTTAGTAATCTGGAAATTAGACAATTCGTAACTTAGGTGAATAGTGAGGGCTTAGGTATGTCAATAATCTGTAGAAAAATTATAGCTATTGTTGTAAGCGAGAGAGGACTATACAAAAGGTCTTCGATATATCTATGTATTTCTAATTCTATATTGTTAGTTTGAATTTGAAATTCACTAATAAATCTGAGATTATTTCTATGGATAGTAGAGAGAGCTGAGCATGTCTTATCATTTGAATTGAAAATGTAATTTTCCAAAGTGCATGTCCCGATATGTGTTGCTGACATTATACTTATTAATTTTGAAAATAATTCTATCCCAGCACTTGGAGTTTTTCTGTAACACGTAACAATTGGTAATTGAAAAAGTTCTATGCAGAACTTGCTTTCCTTAAATTCCATCAATCAATCAATCTTGAGACTGAGATCCACACTCATAGATTATAAGACAATCTTCATATTCTGGTCTCCTTCTGCTTGTGCTGTCATAGTCTAAATGTAATCTAGTTACAAACGTATCTGGTGAGATATTAGGTGCGGGGAGTGTATGGTTACAAATTGCCCCCGTACCTCCTCTCCAGCCTATCTCTTGCGATTCTAACAGTGTGACGGGGATGCAGGCTCCAGTCCTGCTGCTGAGGCCGGACTTGCTGATCAGACGACACCAAGCAGGCCAGTCCACGCTTCAACAGAATCGATTTCCTCTACCGATGCAGATGGGACATCAGACACTGGACAAGTCGCCGATGATCATTCCAGCATGTGAGTGTAGCATTATTGAGTAAATTTCAAATTTCTTTCAAAAATCATTCAAATTGCAATCAACCATCAATGATAATCAATTCGTTAGACATTAAATGTACCAAAATATACCACCCAGTAGTAGTAACGTTATGAAAGCACATAGTTATTTGTAAATAAATGTTTTACTCATTATTCATTTTATTTCCCTATACGCTACGGAACATTTCTAATTGGTAAGTCAAGTTTGTAAATGATTTCATTAGCATTTTGCGTTTAAATACAAGTCTAGTTTTCATTTCAAGTTACAAATTTTGTCCATACGATTTGTGTTCGCTATATTACATAAAATACAGTTTTTTGAACCATTTGTAAAAATAACGACAAAGTTTCTCTGATTTTGTATCCTATTGTTATTCATAGTTCCCATGGTGTTTCGGCCGATCCAACAAATGTTCAACACTACTCCAGCGTCACAACCGCGGGAGAATATTGTGATAAACCTCGATTGATACCTGAAAACGTGCCTTTGAAAAACCTCAAATTCCGTGTTTTGGATCCGACGATCATTCAGGTAATAATTGCCTCCTGCAACAATAATAATAATCTGAATACTTCGGCTAGTTAATAAACGAAAAATTGACTGCTTTTATGCGCAGATTGTCGTCCATGATACCTATACAATAAACGTCAGTACGAAGACTGCGAATCGGCAGAATCCTCCAGAGGAGACAGGCCCAAGAAGTTCAATCGAACAGTCAAAGCAGCTTCACTCTTTTCTACAACAGCCAAATTCAATATCATCAAAATTAGTTGGTGACATTGAAAAGGAGCATGATACCAATATGGACAGAAAACATGACTTGCCAAAGAATCATAAATGTAGTGAAACCACATGTACTCCAAATGAACTAATATCACTAACGGAAAGCCCACAGAATCCCATAGTTCCTAAATTGAAGTTCAACAATGATGTATCAAGTGATCAAGCTCCTATCGCAGACAGTAAATTCAAGCCGTCACATGTTTTGGAGACAAAATGGAATAATGTAGGCAAGATATCAGACTTTTATATGAACGAAGCATCATTGGCAAGTGATGGTAGCTATTATAGTATCCAGAAAATGAATTCTATCAGGCAAAAATCTACAGCTGGTGAATCGTTGGTCTGTGCTTCTTTCAAAGGCGATGATAGAAACTCGTTGTGTGTAGAGCAAAAAGAGAATGTATCCAAAGAAGAGACGGTCTGTCCTGCGTTTGGCAAGGATAGATGTAATTTGAGAAATTTGTGTGAAAGAGACGATAACATAATTTCTGTTGGTAATAGTAAAGGTTTATGTGTAAACATGAAACAAAGTTCAGTAAAAACGTTAAGGTATAATAATGTCCAAACCGTGTCCTCCGTTGATTTCTGTACAGAGACTTATAATTGTTTGAATGATAAGGAAGAAAAGAAACGTCAAGTTTCTAGTTTAGTTAAAAGTTTTGATGATTCCTCAGATTTGAATCGATCTATTGATTGTTACAATAATTTTAGGAAGATTGTAGACGGCAGTTCCGAACCTGACTGTAATATTAAAGACTTAGATGCCAATTTACGAGAGTCATTTAGAAAGAATCCTAGCGATGTTACTGATTTGAGTGCAGTAAACGGGAGCAATAAGACCTCGGTCAATTCGAATATAGCAAAGTGTAACATCATTTTACGTACTGCAAACTCAAATGGATTCAAAATTCCATTTGTTGATAAGAATTCAATGGTAAATACTTCTCGCGCTTTATTTAGTTTTGAAAATATTAATACTGATATTTTCCGACAAAAACCAATAGACACTGCCGTTAAAGATAATACTAATTCGCTTGTCGATCGAAATACTTCAAGCATCTATGAATCACGTTTTGGCATCAAAGTCAAAATTGATCTGAATAAAATTCAACATTTTATTGATAGTAGACCACAGTTATTTGATAAATCTAAGTATAGGAAAATAGAAGTTTTGCGAAATCGTGTGTCGAAACCTTCACCAGTGTCACTATCATCGCGGCATTTTCACAATTCAGATTCAAAATCACAAACAGGTCAAGGCATAGAGAATACGGTCCATTTGCATGCAAGAAAAAGATTTAAATATAGTACTGAATTTTCGGAAAAACATTAAAAAAGTTGAAGAATACGGAAACGTAAAAATATTTAGTGTGTTGAGCATAATTGTGTATCGGCGTATAGTCATACAAAAGCTTCCAAAATTAATTGTCATCCGCACTTTTTGTATGCGTTGAAATTCATCTTGACCTGAAGAATTATATTGAAGCCATAATTGAAATTTGTATATTTAAAAAACATCCTCTTTTACCGAAGAAGAGATATTTCATTTTGTACAGCTTAAGTAAATGTTATTAAAGTTGTTCTCATTCATTTCTGTGATACTCGATAACAATGATAGAGAACAATAAATTGATTATCATGTAACTATATGCCAATATTTTTTTCCTCGAATTTTATCCAGATCACCCCCTGTTGAGGTTCGAATCTGAAAATTAAATATTTTCAAGAATATCTTTAGATACTTGTGTTATTATTCTAAATAATTATCATATATTACTATTAAATTGAACCTAAAAATGACCAGGACATCACCAATGTAAACTGTATTATAAGCTACACGAGTTTTTAAATTTCCCTCGTGCGAAACTTGGACAAGTTTGATATTTATGAAAATAAAGCTTTTTCGTATTAATCTGATAGGCCTGAATCTCCCCAATCTTTATTTATCGTTTCTAGTAGGTAGTGTGCCAGACATAGATAATCTAGTAAATTTGACCTGCCAGAAAACAATTAGCAACAATCAATGTAAAATTGCTTGGCAGATTATAATAGATATACAGAACTTATCCAATTAGTGTTTTCAGATTAGTTCAATAATCTTTCATTTCATATTTATTACCTCCTTCGATTTTGCAACTTGTCAGTATTCATAATCCTTCACAATTCAGTAACATATATAATAGGGAAAATAGTTGACTCGTGTGATGTAGACAAATAGGTTTCAAGTCTAAAAGTAAAAATCAATACTGGAGCTTTATTCACTGATAATTGTCTTATAATAAATTATATACAATAAAATGTAGTTTTGAAAAAAAAATTTGATCCTTGAATTTGTAACAAAAACGAGATAACCAACGTAAGACAAAAAAAAAAAAATAATGTTGATAGTAGGTATTTAGGTCTTCTCAGAACTCCTATTCGGCAGCTTCTTCGTCAAGAATTTCTTCGTCCTCGAACGCCTCTTCGTCATCAGCGGTCGCTTCCTGAGAAACAGAAAAAAACAATCCATTAATCACATATAACATACACAAATAACATCCATATCAATTTATTATCGATGATTAACTGTAACAAATAACATCGGCTCTATTTCACCCAAATATTTTCAACATTTGATTAAATATCTCACCTGATATTGTTGGTATTCCGAGACAAGATCGTTCATGTTGCTCTCGGCTTCGGTAAACTCCATTTCATCCATACCCTCGCCAGTGTACCAATGAAGGAAAGCTTTACGTCTAAACATAGCAGTGAACTGCTCGCTAATACGTTTAAAGATTTCCTGTATGGCTGTGGAGTTGCCGATGAATGTGGAAGACATTTTGAGTCCTTTCGGAGCGATGTCGCACACAGCGACCTTAACGTTATTTGGTATCCATTCAACAAAGTAGCTCGAGTTCTTGTTTTGGATGTTAAGCATTTGCTCGTCAACTTCTTTCATGGACATTTGACCTCTGAATATCGCAGCGACGGTCAAATACCGTCCGTGTCGAGGATCGCATGCAGCCATCATGTTCTTAGCGTCGAACATCTGTTGAGTTAGCTCAGGCACAGATAATGCCCGGTATTGTTGACTACCGCGAGCAGTGAGTGGTGCGAATCCAGGCATAAAGAAGTGGAGACGAGGGAAAGGTACCATGTTAACAGCAAGTTTTCGCAAGTCTGCGTTAAGCTGACCTGGGAACCTCAAACACGTAGTGACACCAGACATGGTGACCTGCGATCAAGAAGAAAACAATAAGTTACAAATTAAAATGTTTCAATAGGAATTAAGCTTCATCATTTTTCTCGATGTTTGTATAAAGTAGCAAAACTTAGCAATTTCCTTGAATAGTTTCTTCCAGACTAGAAAAGAAATAACTGCGAAGTAATATACTTACGGAGACAAGGTGGTTCAGGTCTCCATAGGTGGGAGATGTGAGCTTAAGAGTACGGAAGCAAATATCATACAATGCTTCGTTGTCAATGCAGAAGGTTTCATCTGTGTTTTCTACAAGTTGGTGTACAGATAGAGTTGCGTTATAAGGTTCTACAACAGTGTCGGACACCTGTAAGTGAATTAAAAAATGAAATATTTGTTCATTTTCATATATACATACATATTCGAAAATGATGATTGAACAGTGAAGCAAAAATATTCACAACAAAATCCAGTTCTTAATAATAAAAGAGATAATTTGGACTACCTTCTTTCGTTTTAACGTATTATATTTGTAATAATGAATATTAATTCACCTTTGGTGATGGTACGACACTGAATGAGTTCATAATACGGTCCGGGTACTCTTCTCTGATTTTGGAAATGAGTAACGTTCCCATACCAGATCCAGTTCCACCGCCAAGAGAATGAGTCAGTTGGAATCCTTGAAGACAGTCGCAACCCTCTGCTTCTTTTCTTACTACATCCAAAACTGCATCAACCAATTCTGCACCTTCTGTGTAGTGGCCCTTTGCCCAGTTGTTTCCTAAAAGAAAGAATATAGATTTGTTAACAAGAGATAACACTACTTTGATTTATTTATCCAATTCAAATGATGAAAAAGCTTTGAGCTAATTTCCCTCACAGCGTAAGGGAATTATACAAAATAAAGGCCTTTGAGATTCAAACCAAGAAGGTTAATCTAGGAGAAAGTAGCTATAGCAGTTTGCCTTTGGCTCTTGTTTCAAATTAATTAGACTTTACCGTTGATTTTCGATCAAGATTTGGTTTAATTATACCTTAGTTTAGTTAAGTTTTGCCATAAGTTATTTCACTACTCTATGTAACTCATTAACATTTTTAGCAAAGTGTTTGAAAAATATTGGAATCAAGATAAAGATGATCAACACTTACCAGCACCGCTCTGTCCGAAAACAAAGTTGTCGGGTCTGAAAATCTGGCCAATAGGTCCACTTCGGATAGAATCCATGGTGCCAGGCTCCAAGTCAACCAATACGGCACGTGGCACAAATTTGTGACCTAAAAAAAAAAAGTTTTTCATTATTGGAATAAGTTTCAGACCATGTTTAACTATTCGATCAAAAATAAGAAAGACCGTCCCACCGGCAGAGTCTTGAAAGCAATAGACATCGATTGAGATAAGTTATAATAAAGATGGAGATAAATTTGATGACGCATTATTAAAAAATTTGTTTACAGTATTTAATTCATATTTAGTTGTAAATACTAACTGCTTGCTTCATTGTAGTAAACGTTAATACGCTCTAGTTGGAGGTCGTTGGTTCCAACGTAATTTCCAGTCGGGTCAATACCGTGCTCATCTGAGATTATCTCCCAGAACTGTAACAGAAAATTATTTATACATGAATCTTCATTGTTATACATATTTATACCGAGCTTTGAATTCATTATCGCTGATACTAGTTTTTTAATTAATCTTTCATTATTATTAAGCAGGTAATCGTATTCACGCGGAATATTCTTGATATGGAATGGAATTTTTTTTTTCTATCAAGTCTCAAAATTTGCAATTTGAAATATAAATCTCATAATACGTGAAAAGATGTGATTCCAATTAGGTATTTGGAATAAGAGAATCTGTGAAAAAAATCTAATCTCGTAGATCGCGTATTCCGCAGATTGCGAATGTAATTCATATGGAAAATCGATGAATGGTGAAAAAGATCGTGAATTTTACGAGCATTCAGTGTAGACAAAACCGCTATTTCAATTCATAACACGAGTTATACAGTGACGCAGAGAGCTTTTATGTCGAATGACGACACAACGGTGACTAATATGCCGAATATAATTTAATTAGTTCGGTATAAATTGAATTAACGATATTACAGTGTCACGAGTTACGCCACTTTAGATCAATTCATATATTTTGGGTACAATTACGAGAGGGCATAGATGATAAATAATACCTATAAGTATTGCCTACAGACTACAGCAAACAATAAATATAGAAACGATTTATAAAGTGTTCATTCAGCGTAAGAAATATCAGGAACTTTCGGTCTCTTATAGTCGCCTGTTCACCTCGAAAACGCGATTTGTTAACATTTTTCCCAAACCACAGATTCGATTCGAATGAAACTTCGGAGATTATTGCTTTATTTCGGTAGAAAATGGCTAAATATTTCAGAATAACAAAATAAAATAAAAAAAACTCAAATACTCAGAAACTTCTTACTGAAGTAAATCATCACTCCCCAAAGTTTCATCCTAATCGGTTTTGTAGTTTGAAACTAAAGCTTCCTAAAATAAAATAAAAAGTAAACATATATATGTATGTTTACAGTCGTGTACAAGCCTCAAGTCTTTCTTGACACGAGGTTTGATGAAAGAAAATAAACAATACGAGAAAATCCCACGCATTCTAACAAGTCCGGGACTATCCAGTTACAGCGAGGTATGTGCTGTTTAAAAAAAAACCGTAGCAAGAATACATTATGCGAACAGTGAACAGCGGAGGTATCTAACTAAATAATGAATACCGTTCTACTATTCTACATAGGCTCTAATGATTTCATGAATAAAATTTCACTGCCTCATTTATCCCTCGGTAATTCTGTTAAATACTCTATTATCTTATTCTTCTTCTTATTCTGCTTAAATGTCAACGCCCTCTCATCTGCTTTCTGGTCTCTTCATCTCTGTTTTTGCCTCTACTAATTCAGTTCAACGTTATATTTATTTGAATCTTAACGAGAAGTACACGCCGTAACGTGCGGCTTCATTACGTCACATGTATTTCATTCAATTGAAATTTTACTTTTAATGGGTCTAAACTTCAAACTATTAAAACGCACTGGCCGTAAATATGATATAAAAATATTTGACTACACAAATTATACCGATGGACTAGTAATATAGGGGCGTAAGCACCGTAAAATTTTTTCGTTTTATTTAGTGGCAAAATCTTTTTCATGCAACATAAAACTTTGTGGGCATATTCGCTAAAAAAAAAAATAAAAAATGAAATAATTTTTCAGGCGCTGACACCCACTTGGTATTAGTTCATCGATATAATTATTGAGTATGTATATGATTGAATGAGTATATGAATGAAATTCTCGCAGTTTATCGAACATTATCGTAAATCAGGTTCCGCGTCATCGGCATTTCAAGAGCTCAGTCTCATACACGCAGAAGTGACCGTTGTCAAAAAATAGAGACGACAGCGGTTCGTAGCTGCCCGAAAGAAATATACCTACATGTATCTCGGAACATGTATCATCAGCTCAACGAGTGTCTACATCCGTTCTATTAAACCCGACCACGTAGGATTCCATTTTTATAAATCGCGCGTGAGAGTATAAGAGTAGCTAATTCAATTTTCGATGGTTTGAAACTCTTCTTATATTTTTCTTTTCACGTACAGATAAGGCGATGAAAAAAAACACAACGAAAATCGAAGTCAAGTTAAAACCCTGAATGATAATAACCACCGATAATCCAAGGATTTCGATATAATCCAACAATCTTAGAATATACATGAAAGATTGTAACAGAAAATCATATTCATGATGGTAAAAGTATATATATATGTCAACCCATGTTGTTTTGATTAATGTTAATTATTAATTATTCGGCTCCGATAGTATATAATTGGATTTAGTTAAGCGTTATAAGGTCAGACTAACGATTTACAGTTAACATCAACATTATACGGTAATATTATAATACGCGGTAGAAGTTCTTAGCTGTATGAAACGAGTGAACGACTTGAACTGTATCACCGGAAACCAAGAGAAGATAAGGAGTCTTAGGAAAGACAAGCCCCGGAAATTGTGGGAAAGTTTATTATTTTTCCCGCTATATCTTTGCTCGTATACTGTATACATACATATTTCCCACAAATAGTAGTCTGCCAGTATGAAAATTTCCTCTATAATAAATTTGAAAAAAGGCAAAAAATATAAAATAGTGTCAGATATTGAGACGATCGTTTACCAGGATATAAGAATCGAATAATTGTATATAGGCGTCACTGCGGACATCTTCGTGACGTAATAGTTGAATGATTTCCATTAATACAATCTTTGGTTCAATATTTCACGATTTTTGAATTGACTAAAAGCCCGATTTGAATTTGTAATTCGAAAGGATCAACGGTAAGAGTAATCGATCTATTAAGCGATTATATTTGCAGTTGAGATAGCTAGAGGTGGAATTTGCAATCGTTTTAATTTACCGGGTCAGATAAGACAGCAATTTGCGTCTATTAAGCACATGTTAAATGCATATAAGGAGCGTCCTCGCTCGTCAAAGTTGGACCTGTTTTATAATTCTCAACTTGGTATAGTCGTCATTCGTATTGCAGAAAATATTACGTAATAGTTTAAATCGTACGACTGAGAATCGCGTACTAAAATAATTAATACAGTCATCCTGCAGATTATGTATACTATAAATTCAATACCTCAAGCAAACCCCCCACACACTGCAGTTCATCCGATACCCAAAAAAACTACAGGCAATAAAATATTCCTTATTCTGCAATCCCTCGACTACCCGGTGACTAACATGTTTACCGATCCTATACCTTGACGAAAAAGAAAACGTTGACGATGTGCCACGTAGTTTCAAAAAACAGGAGAAATAATTATACAAAAAAAATGAAGAAGAAAGAAATGGTCACGATGTTTGACAATGTGGTAGGAAGAGTTCATAATTATGCTATATTATAGTAGAACTTTAAAAAGCGTCATTATTTTACTACCCAAGGTGAATTCAACCTTGTAACCGTTACAAAAGACTAGTCCTAGTACAAGTACTAGTATCTCTGCTGGACGAATTTTTTTAAAAAGAGTATAATTGGTATTCACCGGTCAGTTACGGGCGAGATGTTTCCGCTGGAGAGACATATAAAGACCGTTATTATATACGGGAACGAAAATTCCCTGTTTAATCTAATCTAGTTCAGATATTGTATAAGTGCCTCCATTAGATAACTAATAACGATCAGCCTGCACCCCATCACAGGCCATGGTGAGTGTGCAGCAGAGCTAAAGAAGTCTGATTCATACCAAAGTTTCATGATGATAAAATATAACTTTTCTGAACGTCGAATACCGTCTACCTTGCAGCAATCGTAAACGTATAATAAATAGTCCAAATTTGGTTAGTAAGTATGCATACGTTTAAGGCGTTAAGTAACTGGCAAAAAACAGTGTTCCACTTTCAGGTGAATGTGATCCCAGTAAAGCCGGTTGACTTTACAGTTATACAATATCGAAGGTATATATGTACATATAGGTATTTATTTAATTGCTACACGTATAATACGCGTGCGTTATACATTCGAGACGGGGTACATACGTGGTCCTCTTAACTACACCGATAAGTTATCAAGCGACGTGTAAAAATACATACATGTATGATATGTATAAGTATAGTATACTTGATAAGAAATAAATAACGAAATAAACTCTGTCGACTAGCAGCCCTCGTATATTGAAACGCTAGCGTGAATCATATCGTACGTATCATCGGTAATATAGGTGAATATACGCAGAAGACTATGAGTCTGTGCATCGAACTGCTGCACCACCTCATTCTTGCTGTTGAAAAATGACAACGAATTGAAAGATCGTAGTATGGAATTCTCTGTAGTTTTGAACTAATCCAATCTACACTTTTGCAAACATACGTTGTACCGCGTGCATGGATACGAATCCTTCAATTTCATACAAATTACACAAATATTCCGGTCAAATTTAAGGCGATATGGTACAAATCGCTTTGCACCTAACCTAGCTAACATAAGAAATATGAATCTGACTGGAATTCTATTCGTTTTTTTCAAAAAGTGAAATACTTGGCCACTTTCTGCCGTAGTAAAGCATCAATCTGTTGAGTTTCATTCCGGTAGGTTGAATAGTTTGGATGAAACTACGAATCGCGTTTTCGAGGTGATAACAATTGGTAATTACGGAATTCCGAACGTCGTTTCGTGGCACCGGCGATATGGGAGTCTGTCGGATCTCATTATTACCAATTGTTTTTACCTCGAAAACGCGATTCATACTTTCTCAATGACTACCCAACCGATCCGGATGAACCCTCGACGAATGAATTCAGTTATATTTTGGCAGAAAGTGGTTGCGTATGTCATTTCATCAATAACAAAAAACTAATAGGATTCCAGTGAAACTTAAGTTTTCCATGTTAGCTAGGTTAAGTTGGTAGTGATCTCCACTATATCACCTTTAAGCCCGCTCCGTAAATGGCGTCATACAAGCCATTATACAATAATATATAATAGTAACGCCGAAAGTAGGGCCATTGAATAATAGTCGCATGAAATGAAACCGGAAAAAATTCTCGTGCGGGTTGTACGGGCGCATTTGGCTGCGTTAGAGCGAGGAATTTAAAATTACAGTACTCGATACTATAACGGAGAAAAATGAGAGACGAAGAAAAAATAAAAAAAATTGTTTAAAATTGAACGATAAAACCAAAAGGTTAAGAAAAATATATCTGCTGTCGTCCAGTATTTTGGATACTTTAATGACATCGGGTGTATCTTCCTTGACTCCTCTCTATCGACGTACTCGCTCCACGAGATTCTGCACATCCCGTTTCGCGACAAGACTTGCAGAGAGGCGATAAAGAGAATGCCGTTCTCCGGCACCCAGGTTTGCCTGGTTCACGGGTTGCTGACCCATAAGGTGCAGAAGCAACCGGTCCGTTTCGTCGAACTCGTCAGCGGACCACCGAAGAATCGTATGGGATTTAACGTAAATGCTGGGTTGCGCTTTATGGCGACGGAATAATAACAAAAAAAAAAAAAAAAAGAGAGACATTTTGAGGATGGAACTTTCTTCTTCAGCTATTCACCTCGCGGAAAAATCTTATCGTTAACCCTGCAGCGCGTCTAGACATCGAAAACATGCAGGTATCACTGCAGAATCGCAACACATATAATTACAGATATTTTTCGATTTTAGTCAAATTTTTCGGCTTCTGTTCAACTCGGATCCGTTTTAAACCATATAGGATTTCGATGTAAAATTGTCTGCTCGAATATTTTCGAAGTATTTATTAGAAGTTATAATTTTGTCTTGCTGTATAAGTAATGAGAAATTTTATTCATTCAATTTTTTTGTATATAAAAGGGTAAATTTCACCCACAGAAGATTAATGAAAGTGTTATTGTGTCATTCTGAGCGATTTACTTTGGAAGAAAATATATATTCTCCAGAGGCAGCAGTACCCAAAGGTGGAAATGAATCGATTACAGGTGACAGAGGCGTTGTGAAAGTGCGCGCGCCAATTCCAACGACATATATACTGTACACCTTCCCGGATAATTGATTGCGAATGCTACAATTTCCTCGGAAAATGTTTAAAGGTTGATAGGAGACCTGTCGCAATTTTAATCGCCGCATAAAATAACCGAGAAAGAGAAGCATGAAAAACTTTTAGACGTATAATAATTAGGCGTTCGAAATGACTATATCACATTCACTTGAACACGTCGTTTTATAAGCAGCTCGAAATAACATACGGTTCTTCGATAAAGTGATCCTAACTTGAAACGAAAATTGCAGAAAAAGGTGAAAGAAAGACGTTTCCTTTTATGTTAATCGCCATTGGTAACATCAAACGCTTCCGACCCAAAGAGATAAAAGGAAACAGAAAATAGAGAATATATAGAGACGATTTACAAGATCTTGACAAAAGCAATCAAATACTGTAACTTTTCATCACATATGTAGACATGTTATCGCTATTGTTTGTTATAATTAGTTTTTACTTGAGTAACAATCGAAAGACTTCAAACCAAAAGGCTATAGAAATGCCGGAATGAACCATTTTTCATAGAACACAGTCACGTAAATTATAAAAATTGAAATGCCAGAGAATGGTACTTTACGAACAAATTTTAATCTTATTATTTATACTCTTTCCGCGTCCTGATCCTTCCGATGAGTTGCTCGATTCCTTAATATTCGACTCAAAAAAAAAGACACCCTGTATCTGAACAAAGCCTCATCTGCGGTCATATGTAATAATAACAGTATGATCCCTGCGATTTGTAAACAGTATAATATCATCCTCTCCGCAAATGGTATTATGCGTTATTTAACGCGATGTTATGCGTATTATGTTGGGCTTCATCTCCGTTCTCGATCTCTCGGTTCTGCACCGCACCGTGGTTAGTGTTCGAATAAATAAAGACCGGTCCAAGAATATTGCTCGAAGTAATTTATGCCGGGCGAAGAGAGACCGAACATAAAACGCATGTCATGGTATGACTACCATAGCTTGCTGCAAGATTCCCCGATGACTTTGAATTCCGTACATGGTATGCAGCAGAGTGGAAAACATTTGCTATGAGAAATTCCAGGCCTTTACTGGATTTGGAAAATACCTAATATTTCAAATCATCGGACCATTCTTAGCCGCATGCCATTAACGTCTATTTATAACCGCAAGAATCTCGGCTGTCTATACTTGACTAAATTTTTTACGGATAAATGTTTCCGGCGTAGGTATATGATTTTTCTCGTCATATGTTACAATACCGAATTTTTCCCATCACTGAAAATAAAGATGCAATAGGAATACAAAACTGAGAATGCGCCTGTGTCCATTTAGAACGAAATTCATTCGTATAATTGTTGCATCTAGACACTCTGAATTCAGGGTGGCCAAAAATATTGGGGAATAAAATTCCATGATATTTCCAGGTTTTCCAGGATCCTCAAACGCGAAAATCTTCCATGACATCAAATTCAAATTTGGAAATATTGTTACCTCCGAGTAAAATTCAACGATCAGTCAACCAATATGAACAAATGATTTAAAATTTCGATTTCGAAGACTAATTTTTATTTTTATTCATGACGAAGATTGCATGAAATTTCCAAATTTTTCATGACTGAGAAATTCTATGAAATTTCCAGGATTTCTAAGTTTTCCAGATCTGTCCCCATCCCGGAATTGCACTTGGATCGAATCAGAATTCTCCAAAATTTTTACCGATTGTGTGGCGAATTAGGGTTTTTACATGGCGGCCCTCGAATATATTGGGTCAAGTCAAGGGCGCAGCGACACCTGGCAGGTTTTATCCTGTTAACTTCGCAAGTCTTTTGTTTCCTGCTGAAACTATATTTTTCTGGTAAGGTTTCACGCCGCAGACATCAGGTGTATACGCATATCTATAATACGTACCACACCTATCGATCCCCCGCGATATTACAAATGTGTCATTTTATAAGCGATTTTCACAAACGGAATCTAAAAGTCGAGTAACAGCGCCTGAGCTACTGGACTTGGGGTCAGTAGCTATTACTGGCTCAAGTATCCGAGCAATGCATTGGGGTAAGTTCAAGGAACGGTCAAGCGCAAGTGCGCTCTTCTTGTTTTATAATTAATTAAATTTATATTCAATTGCAATTAGTTATATCCATTTTCTCGAACCGTTGAAAAAGTTTCGAAATTTATCTTTTGCAGGTCATATTTTATCGCAGAAATTATGACGAATTTTCAAGCCAAGTAGGTATAGATAAGCGTGAATCGAGTATCGTTAGCCAAAAATAATTGCCTGATCCCAAATCTACCAGACGCACATGATTTCGATTCATACTTCGTTACTCGACGATATTAATTGGCATACATGACACAGCCATTACTTGGTATAGAAATTGCTTTCAGTATCTCACAAGCAGAGATAATACAGATAGCCAGATACATCGTAATAATAACAACAATAATCAGGTCTAATCTTGATTCGACGTGTTTGCATTGGTCGAAACCTTTCTCGAGTGAAGAAAAGGTTCTCCCCCCCCCCCCCCCTTCCTTCTCCATACCCCACGTTTACAAACGGTTTGTTGCATCTCGTGCACCCGTTTGGATAGGAAAATAATACAATAGCTGCAGGGAACAAGTTTTGAAATAGAATCGGACCCAGCGGAAGATATTTCAAACTGCCATTAGCCGGGTGTTGGCTGCAGTTCGTCTAGGTAGTTTTTTGCCTTTGAATAGCCAGTACGCGTGAGGAGATTAAACTAAGTCTAGTTTGCAGTGGAATAGAAGTAAAAATGTTGACGATGAAAAATGAGAAGCTCGGTTAGGTTGGTTGGAGTGTCGAGCGCGACGGATATCGCGCGATGCGGCGAGACACGCGAAGCCTTTACACTCGTATAAATAGACGGCCGAATTGAGTTTATTTCAAGCGCATATCCAGCAAACTCTTGGTTAAAACCAGCCAGGAAGAAAACGAGAGAAAGGAAATTTAGCCGCGGGGGTGTATGGCTTACTCCTATGTCTTATTTCGATGTACTTTATGCCCAATGTGCGTTCACAAACGTGTTCGCAAGCTCATAATCCGCCGAAAATGAATGAACAATGGCAATAAAAGAGAAACGAGTCGATTCGTATTTCGTTTGTTTCTCATTGTATGAAATATTTCAATATTTCAATTCGTTGCTCAATTGTGGCCTTCAAGTATTCTTCGTGCAGCTGTCTATTAAAACATACAATCAAAACTCTACCGGCAGGATGATGACGATAATAAATATAGTTCGGATAGTTACAAAGAAGAAAGAAGTCAATTGATTTGTTAACTTCATCAATTCACTGCAGCATGTATACATATAGATTCTCAACTGAAGATCAATTCGAAATTGTTATTCATTAATGCACATCGCGTGTATTAACATTGAATAAAAAAATTCTCCGAACGCGACATAGGCGAGTATCAAAATTGCGAAGTGCTTTGATTGGACGTCGAACTATCGATGTGACCGCATTTATTCATCCGACTTGAAAATACTGAAATGATCACAATACCAATAACCGACATTGCTCGATAATTAAATCTATAAATAAAATTCCGCTTTATAAACACGCGCATCTTAGTCGCACTGTTTATATTTCGCACCTGTTGTACTTCTTAGTTCTATTGTTTCGGTATCTACTACGCAGCGATCGCGGTGGCGGTTGAGTCGAATGAGATTTGAACTTTCCCTTTATGATCATATACGTTGGTATATATTTGTCATCGACTTATTACGCAACTGCCGAAATTCTGATGCATTATTTTCACGCAGTAGGGAAAACTATCTCACAAATATATCCAACTTTTGTACTACGTAAATAATAAACCTAGTCCTTATAATAAGAAAGTTATTTTTCAACCGGTGACAAAAGACGCCGGCGAAAGAACGGCCGGCCGCGATTAATGGCAAACGTGTGGCGGCCATTGCATAGCACATGGGCGAGCGCATACGTTGCCGGGATTTCTCGCATAGTCGTGAAACGATTTGATAAAATACAAGGTGTGTTTCCTGTCTATGCGCTTCAGATTTTTTTAGAACATTTTAGCAACCGACGAGTCTTTGTCAAAGTACAAATTATAATCATCGAGAGTTAATTCGAATTGCGAACAATTGCCGGTTTGGTGTTCGCTGAATGTCCGGAAACAAAATCTGTGAGAAAATACCGGTGCGCTAAACAAAAGACGCGAGATTTTCTTCGTACGGGGTATTCGAGCGATGATGAGTAGAAAACCCGATAGAACTTGAGCCTCAAATTTTTTAACTGTACCAAATAGTCTTCAAGCCAATTATCAAACGGCTCGAGATATCTTACGGTAAAATTTCGACGGTCAATCTAATCCGAACAACGACCGCCACGGTCTTGATAATTAACTCGAGATTACACGGCGGTAAGAAAGAAACGGTCATTTTATTCCAGTTTAATTCAAACTCGAAGGAAGCGCGAGGGGGGAAGAAATAATATTCTCGCAGTTGGTACTTCCGGATGTTGAAAGTCGTGTACCGAGATATGGTTGATTTTTGGAATATCTTTTTCGTTCTTTAATTGGATGAAAGTTTAACTCACCTTAGAACCTATTTGGTTACCGCATTGGCCAGCTTGTAGATGAACGATTTCCCTCATGGCTGTTTTGGATTGATAAGTACGCTGTGGATGATATTCGTTCTAGTTCTCCACTACGTGTCTCACTTGCGTTGGCGACTGCGCTCGGAAGACTGAACACTGGTCCGTTGGCCGTTGCCACCAGAGATTTCGACGATCCACCCGACAGCCGCCGGGACGCCGATGAGAGCCGAATAGACCCGAGCGTACGGCGCGGTATACGAAAGTATTTAAAACAATGCGCGACGCTGTCTACCAGGGAATGAAACACGGTGTTCAAAAGCTTCTTTCTCGGCATAAACATATTCGATCAATGTGAAATTGATAACAGCGATGAAGAAAAATGCAACGAAGGGCGTGATACTCTTCGATTTTCAAAAATCGATCAAAACTTTTACGGATTATTTATCAAAAGTAGTAATCTTTTGAACTTTTGTTCGATTTTTGAAAATCAAAGAGTATCACGCCGTTCGTTCAATTTTTCTTTATAGCTGGTATTAATTTCACATTGTTCGGATATCTTTTTTCTGAGAAAATAGCTTTCAAAAATTTCAAATGGAAAATCGTGTTCCAAATCTCCTTGAAGAAAATCGAAGAATTTTCGTTTTAATAGTATTATTTTCTTCTCATATATTGGCGTTATTTGTAGTTTGGAACTTTTTTGAACCTGTCTTACGGTTTCGATGGCCGGGATATTTGTGGATTTTTTATGATTGTGTGAAAGGATAATAAAAACGGGTTTATGATAAACATAAGTTAGGAATTTTATAGATTTACAGATAACATAATCTTCAAGATTCGCAATACTGGTGAGAGGAAGACTGGTAATAATAAAACTAGTAATGATTCCATCCTGGTATGGGAATCCCTGGGATCCAGCTCCTTCCGGATACTAAAAAAAAAAAAAATGCAGTCAATTATAAACCATAATTGATTAATTTATCACGATAATGCAATTCAAAACAATGCAAAACACGAAACAGAATTTTCAATTACCGTAAATCAACAACACATTTTTCGATTTGTTCAATTTTCATCAAACTCAATTAAAATTTCGTTTTTAATTATCAGGATATCTACAAAGCTCCGATTTTTAGATTTCAAACTTTTTCTAGGATTTCCAAGCATATCTTCGTGAAATTTCAAATCTTAAGAGTATGGCACGACTAGTTTACCGTTTTAGCTAGTAAACACAATGCCAATATTAATTGAAAAACTGACAATGTGTACAATATGGCTAAGAATTGTCAAATTGAAACACGTTCGAAAATTTCAGTCTGTTTCCATGGTTTGAAGGCTCTGGAAGAATTCCACGATTTCTAAGACCAGTAGCGCCCTGATTTATGAGGATAACTGAAGAGATCGCTCACCTCCTGCGACTGCATTGAGCTTCTGAGTCTCCTCAGGGCTTAGTTTAAGTATAGTATTAAGTACAGGTATAAGATGACTGCGTTCATCTCCGTTCTTCAGAGTTATAAACTAGAATGTATAAAATCACGTGTTAGTTTAGCCAAGTTCATGACAAGATAAAGTGAAAAAAATAATAAAAGAACTTGAATTACCTTCAATACAATATTCTTAAGATATTCAAAGTTATTTCCATGTTTTTCTCTCTCTATGCTGCGCTGCTGCCTGCGAATATCTTCTTTGAGAAGCTGGTTGAGCTGAGTCAATTTTGCGATATCTCTTTCCGCATCTGCTAGCAATACTGTCAAGTGTTTTACACGTCGTTCACAGACTTCTAAAGTCTGGCGATCGACGGTTTGCGACAAGGGCTGCATTGTAGATGTGTGATAATCATCTGGCGAATTTAATAGCTCGTCAAGCGGCATTAATGGATGCTTGCGTTGCTTTTCTGCATTTACAACTACCGACGATGACGAATCTACACTCTCAGATCCCTAAGAAAAATAATTAGAAACTATCAAGTCAATCTTTGAAGTCGTATGATTCATATTAAGTTTCATTAAAATTTGAATACGAGTTTAGTGTCTCAAATGATACAATAGTGGCTATTCATTTCAAAAGATGTGGCCGTAGAATATGTGAAGAATATACCTCGCCTTCTTCCCTTTCGAGGAGCGACATTCTGGCATTATGCTCAAGGTCCAAAGAATGTTCTCCAGATTTGTCAGGAGCACTTTGACTGATCATAGTATCGTTCAATTCACCGAGCATCATTTTCTGCTTCTCCATCTGCAGATTATGAAGCTCCTGGCGAAACTTTTCTTCCAGTTCTGATACATTTCTCTGAAAAAAGCACAAGATTTCAAAGGTGTTTAAGATTTCCATAAAAATTCATACGAAGAAAAATCATTCGCATAGAATAACCTTGTGCGTAGCTTGCAAGGACTCTATCGTTTCTTTATGCAGCCGTTCCTTTTGCTGAATTGCAGTTGTACTGGACCGCAGCTGTTCCGTTACAGACGATAATTCCTGACGCAGGGTTGATATTTTTTGATTGCATTCAATTTCGCCTCGCATAGCGTGATCCCTCTCCTCTTTCACGACAGCAATTTCTCTTGTGAGAGTTTCCAATTGTTGTCTGTAAAGAAATTTGTTTTCATAACTTTGATAGAAGATCATATGAATGTATGAAATTCCGGAGTAAATTGCGAGTAGAACATCGTTACAGCAACTTCCAAATATTCTAAATTATTGTGAAATGAATTAGTCCATTTCAATACGCATCTACTAACGTGTAAGTCTCGAGTTTGTCACGAAGAAGAGCGGCGTGAGTCTGCGCATGTTCAAGTTCCTCTTCAACTTCGGCTATACTTCTTCCCCCATCTTTGCCCTGACTCTGTTTCGTCCTAAGAACACTTTGCGCACGTAACTTGTACCCGGTAAACTCTTCCCGCAGAGCCTCAAGTTCTTGACTTCCATTCGCCACGATACTATTCAGCCTCGTTATCTCAGATTCCAAGGTTTTGATCTGCAAGGATCAGTGAAATGAGATATTCAAGTTCTAAATTATCAGGAATATCATTAACTCAAATTGAAAGACCAGCTACCTGCCCATCAGAATATTTCTTCTGATTTTTTATATCGTTGATAACTTGATCACGTTCAGAGGTAAGTGTTTCAATTTTTTTCACCAGTTTGTCTCTGTCTTCGCTAATCTCGCTCAATTCGCGATTCAATTTAGCCATCAGCTTCTTTTCCTCATCTGCTTCACGTCTTACTTCGCACAGTTCCTGTTTAATATCTTCGTTCTTTTCCCCTAGGACTGTTATTTGATTAGCTTTTGTAAGGCAAGTATCTTTAAGCTCAGATATTTGTCGTTCGAGATTTGAAATAGTTTCCAAATGCTTTTCTACTACTTTCTCCACGTTGATTCGTCTCGAAAACTCATCCTCCAGCTTAGTTTTCAAATCTTCAACACTTTTCTGTAAACATATCGCAACGTTCAATAACAAAGTTACTAAATAATTTTCTGTATCTGAATTCACCAACTGAAAATAGATCGGCTTTACTTTCACTATACTCAGACAGATTCAAATTATAATGAAATTTTATCCATTGTATTCTTCATTTCATATGTGATGTGACGGTCAGATAAATTTTTTAGGAATTGCACTTGGATTTTTCCATTTCATTTTCAAAAATATTTATAATTGAATTCTTTTTCTTCGCTGCAACAAGTTTCTATACTGGAAAACAGAAGATATAGTGAATTTGAATATTGTTTGACCATTTTTGCTCACCTCATAATTATGAACCTCTAAAGAAAGGACGCTTTTGGTATTGCATTCTTGTTTGGTGGCCTCTAATTTGGCCTTTGTAGCTTTGTGCGCTTCCTTTTCCGAGTTTAAGCTGCTTTTCATTTCTTCATATTCTTTATCTTTCTGTTCTCTAATCATAACTTCAGCCTTCTTTCCATCTTTCAATTCCTTAATCGTATCCTGACTTTGTTTGATGACATTTTCCAGTCTAGATTGCTCTTTGGTAAGGCGTTCGACTTCGCTGGTTAAACGATTAATCGCATCTTTCTTTTCATACAATGTTTCTTTCAAGGATGAATTTTCCATGCACACACTCTCCAAGTTTTTAGAAATCTTCTTGTTCTCGTTCTTCTCTTGCTCCAAATTATCTTGTATCTTGTCGTACTCGGATTGAATTGTCTATAAAACAACAAAATCAAATTATTATTCATTATCAATAAACCAATCATTGCTGCATCGTCATTTGAAAAAAGACAAATCTTCCCAATTATAATCACCTGTAATTTCTTGGCGTTATCTGAGATTTGTAGGATTCTGTTCTGCAGTTCTTCTCTATCTGCATTGATTCTGTTCTTTTCAGCTTCAGATTTTTGCAGCTGTTCCGTAAGGTCCGAGACTTTGTGTCTCAATTTCACTGCGTAGACTCTGAACTGCAAGGTTTTATCGTATAAGATATTTATCTGTATGCACAACTGTTCAACAGTCAATTCAATGTTTACCTTATTGTATCGGTCTTCCAGAGACTCTTTTGCCTCAGGTTTTGTCGGAGTCACATCAGCAGCTGACGTCGGCGTAGACGTCTGTGGAACGCGATTGAAAAATCAAAGTTTATCAGCAATCGTAAGGAAAAAACAAACGTGTTGATTCTTAAAATTCATATCGCAGTTATACGGCGATAATTTATCCCTCGTTATTCACTAAGATCATTTATCTTGCAAGCCAATTAACCGTTTTGCAAAACTACGTGCTTATAGATATAATAACTGCAACACTTTGGTCTAAAAGCCACGCGTAATAATCTGAGGGTTTCCAAACTGGGTGTAAACTCTGAAATAGATACATTAGTGATGCGAATAATTACCTCGCTATTTTCCATTGTGGGGGTTTCATTGTCCATCGTAAATTGTGCTCGGATGTGATCAGGGAAGGAACGAATAGATTATCAGATCATAGAAATTAGAATTTCATCGACATTCTACGGTCTGAATCGAACTCATTGCTTCTGACGTCTCGTCGAGGTGTCATGAGCTTTATCAACACGAATCTTATAGCTATAAGAGCGCGATCAGCTGATGGGGAGAAAAGTGGGAGGCGTATCGAAGCGCGATCATCGATACTAGCTCTAGAATCGCGCGGAAAATCCAGGGGCCTTCGTCGGAGCTTTTTCCCATAGACAGAAGTCCCTTAGCTTGGTTCTACGTTCAAGTAGTTTGGTGATGTCATTGTTGCCAATGGTTAGGCGTTTTCAATTTTGAAATCCATAACCTCAATTTTTGACACTTCTTATTAGAGTTTATTGATTTCCTATATTGTAAAGAACAACGATTCATTACGCTACATGTATTTAGTAACAGATTCTTCGGTTCAAATGAATACGATGCCGATGTCCGACAAGCGTATTATATTGGCAGAACTTTCTATGCTAATAACCGCTGGATAGAATACGATGTAGTTTTCCCGGCGCCGTTCACTGCGCTGCGGTATGAATTGATCGTGCCGATATTCGTATGTAATATACATAGGTATAGAAAAAAAATATGCACGGTGTTGTGTAGGTCAGATATAAGGTATTTTCAGATTAACAAAATAGCATGTGTAATGAATTAGATATGCAGAGATATTCAATTTTCGTCAATCCTCGTTGTATGTAGCCTCCCCATTCTCTCGATCCTTTTATATTTTGAGAATTATCATCCGTTGTAGCTTCACACGATGATTATCGGCTTTTCCCGTGATCGCCGTTTGATCATCATACAAGTGTGTCTGTTGTACAATAATTTGACGATCGTGGCACAAGGCGTTATCAGGATATCACGCATTACGTAACCCGTTATGTTTTTTTCATTATTTTTCAGTTGGCGTTAATTAATTTCTTCCTAATACTCCAGAACATGGATTCCAGTTATGTAAACGTGACCTATGTGTGTGTATTAGTTGATATACTATGACTTGTTATTCAATTTTTCATTTTTTTTTCTCACATTGTATTAGGTTCGATTGTCAT
The DNA here is from genome assembly GCA_963989295.1 of Ametastegia equiseti. NCBI lineage: Eukaryota > Metazoa > Arthropoda > Insecta > Hymenoptera > Tenthredinidae > Ametastegia > Ametastegia equiseti. The sequence goes on along the minus strand of OZ022389.1, from coordinate 20,984,433 downwards.
GAATCAATAAGACAGTGAATTTTCTCACTGACAGTCATTTGTCTATGATGAATTCAAGATCATCGAATCATCTTGATATTTTGTTTTTATAATCCGATTATTTATTACTAAATAATAAAAATCCAAAATTTGAATAAAGCAATTACTATACGCTATGTTGATTTCTTTCTTACTGTATTTTTATTGTCTTATTTACCCATGAGATATACAATCAACGATATTTGAATTGTTGTGAAAAATCTGCCAAACTATGGATTTAACGTTAGCGTTCAAGATGAGAACTAACTAAAATCAACCGCAGACTACCTCTTCACATTTTTTTCATTTGTTTTTCTGGTTCCAGCGACTCGGAGTATCTGACACAGTCAAATAAGTATTTAGGGCACGATGCTTTTAACATTCTTCTACATGGTTGCAACGTGGGTACAAGCCTGGAGGCTATCGTCTTTGAAAACTCGTCTAGCCGCACTGCTTCAAAACACAAAATCTCCCACTCCGACTATAGTTTTCTACACAAACTCCACAGGCTGTGTGAAACAAGGTAGGAGATTAGCCAAAAAAAGAACCGTCTATGTTCACATGACCTTAAAAAAAAAATCTCAATCAATATTGGTCAAGAATATCAATGATATAGATATCCGCATGAAATTGAAGTGCCAAAGGTTTTTAGATCTTGATCCACTATGAACAATTTTTCCTTTTTCCATTGGGAATTAATCTTCCAAAAAGTTTTAGCCTGAATTTAAAAAGGCCAGGAAAACCTAGATAATTAGTTCTTATCATTGATGTTGATTATTTCAAAGATACCGCCGCAGCAAAATCTGCATCGAGCTTTAGCAACAGTAGCAACGAGAGCCTTAGCTCCGAATTATGCAGTAACAGGAGTGTCGCTAAGCTGGGCGATCTTCTATGGTATCAAGGGGACAAACAACTCTGTTCTATATATCCGCAAGTATGTCTTGTTCTCTAATTACCTAGTTTAGATTCTTTCAATCATTTATATTTGTATTACTAATGACTATGAGCTTGTACTGTTTACAGGGTACACAGCCCATCCCCCAATTCCCTAAGACCTAACTGGTTCCGTTCAACTTCCCTAAATCTTTCCTAATTTCCAGTCATTTCCCTAAAACCCCGAAAATGCAAGATTATAATAATTTATGAATAATTTTTTCTTCTAAAAAGCGTTATTTTTATCAGCCTTAGAATGTTGAATTCATTTTAGAAAAAGCATCTTCCGGGCTCGCATATGAAATTCATTCATTCATTCATAAAAACTAGTCAAATAGTGGAGGAAATGCTACATTCAAAATAACATAAAATGCTCCTTCATCACAGGTTATTTTATTACAAACGTCTCCTAAAGTCTGATGAGATTTTATGGATGAGTTATCATTTTGCCATAATAGCAGTTTGAATTGATTGATAGAATGTAATGGAATAATCAAAATTCTTCATTAGTAGCAAATGCTTATTTGAAGAACTGTTTAAAGTCTAAAAACTCATTTCTATTATCGAATATACTTATTGTATGACCTCCGATCACCCCCTGAAACTTTTCTAATTTCTAATCAAGATATTCCTAAATTCTGGTGAATTTTTTTAGTTCTTTGGCTATGAATCCTGTGTCTATTCATCTATTGTACTATGAATTGAGTCAAACCAATACAACATAATTGAATAACTGGTCAAATCATTTTTGTCCTGGATAAAGGTTTGAATCGTAAGATAATAGAGAAGGATAAAACACTTGTAGTTTCTGTTGTTTCCTTTTTCATCTCTCTGGGATATGCAGATTTGCTTGGATCAGAAGATTCTAAATTTTCGAACAGCTTTTGGGTGATGAAAAGCAGATTTAATTTCTCTACAATGTCTGTCTTTTGCAGCAAAAAATCAATGTATCCGAGTGGTTGAAGTATCCTCTTGGAAAAACGATATTCCCTCTATGTATGCACAACTACAATCATGCTGCTGGACTCAGAGATTATAGAATGCATGTGCTAGTCGAAGCTGAATTGGACAACTATAATCCAACTGCGTCTATTAAGGCGACAAAGGTATAAACTATAGAATCTTGATTCGTTACCTACTATTGCCCGCTCAATTTCTATTTGCCTCAACTTTGGTTTGAATAAACATCAATCCCTCTATTCTAGCTCGAGGATTATGGCTCAGTTGTGGCTTGGACTACCGATAAATATCTTGCACTTATACTAGAAACAGATCTAGATTATCTCACCAAATTATCTACCGCTTTAATGCACGGCCAACAGTATATCAATAATGGACTTTTCCTGACTCGTGTACAATGTAAGTTGAAATACCTTGCCGTATGTTAACGATAAATTGACAAACTCACATTTGGCAAACACTTTGAGTACCTGGATTCATTTCTTACTACTTTTGAGTTATGCCATTTAATTCTGTAGATGATTCATCGCACTATTGAATTAGAAATTGCAATTGTGGAGGAAACTCGTATCATTTCATTAGATCCTATTATAATAAAGGATGTGAATAGCTAGTTTCACTTATAAAATACACAAGTTAACACACATTGGTGGAATTTGCACATAAGAGAGGATAATAGATCTGCAAATCAGAGTTCTCATCTTTATTTCATTTCCAGCTGTGGTGGTAGAGGGAAAGCCATGTGTTTACAACAGTGATAAACTTGATTCGTTTCAAAAGAACAGTAGGTGGCTTCTGCTTTCTATCAATAATTTGATAATTATGAATGAAAATATTTCACAGATTCTGTCTGATGTCTTCTTCAATGAATTTTCTCTATTATACATTTCAGAACTAATAGGAAAAGCCCAGTGGACCGCCCAAGTAAAAAAGTTAAGGATGTTTAGCAGTACAGCTAGAATAGTATCACAGCAGGGAATGCCAGTCGAGGTCGAAGAAGCTCCTGGAATTTATATATCCCCTGGAAACGAAGCTCTCACTCTCCATCCTCCTACAATATTAGAGATCACGATACCTTCGGACATACCAGGTAATAGTCTCGCCTAATCACTCTCTTACTTAATCCCTCAAACTTCTGTACTCAATGGCTGATATCCTGCTCTCAGTAATTTGCCAATTTTTACGGTTTTTTCTTTTTCTTTTAAGTTGGCTATTCCATTTCATTACATTGGTATTTCCTTTTACCTCAGCTGCTTTCCGCCATCCCCACAGCTACTTGGTTTGTCTTCTAGGCACAAGTGTTTCCTATCAGTCTTGCGATAGTTACGTCAAATTGGTGATATTCGGGGGGGCTTGGTAAATGATTATTCCCGTTTACCATCAGGGCCTTACCACCAAAGGGGGGGGGGGGGGGGGGGGGATCAACGATTACGCAAGATATTTGTAGCATAAGATTGCCCGATATTATTCAAATTTATTTGCAAACTGAAACTTTCCCAAGAATTCAGCTTCAATAAACGAATCACGGATGAAATTTGATGAAATTATAAGGAGGTAGGGGCCAAGCAATACTTGTAAGATGGAAAGTGGGGTAAAAAAACCAATAAAAATATGATTACCTCTCATTGGTGTATATCTGGACAGTGATTTTAGTAGGGGCCTCCACTATAGCATTATAGCAATAGCATTTATTTTGCATTTGCATTTATTTTCATTCTTTAAGGTTCGCATAGTGCGTCGGACACACCTTTTCCTTCGACGCCACCACCAACCCCGGCTTCCGCATCAGCGATTATCAATGGGACAGCCTCGAGACTGTCGCAAGAACTGAATGGCTCGTTAGATTTGAGTCCTACATCACTGTTAGACGCCGCTACAGTCATGTCCAATAGTCCCAGTCTTTCAAAGTCGCAAGACTTCGCATCAGTCGAATCCGTGGATTCAAATCTTACAAAATCCGTCGTTGTGATTGACTCGATTCCACCTGAGTGTTTGGATGTATTACCAAGCGAAAGTGTTGCTAAAACACCGTCGCCAAAATCACTGCCGCTAACTAGTACAGCAAAGTAAGTTGATTTTATTCGTCTATAATGTATTGAAACCTTTTTTATGTTGTGTATCTTTTTCCATTGAAACATACATATGTAAATTTGAATCCAATTACTTCTTATGGATTTTATAATTTCAGTTATTCACCGTCAAAGAAGGCGGTCACTGGATCAGGAAGCTATGCAAAACCACCAAACATACTTCTTTACGCTGACAGTACGATCGCTATCGATAACGTTAAGCGTGTACTCGAATCTATACTTAATAGAAACAAGTGGGTTGAGAATTTGATTTTGTATAATGCATAACATTTATAAATAATACAATTACTAAGAGATATTTAGTTCGAACAACGGAAGGTATGAAACTTCAGTCTTCCTACATTTTTTCGCTTTATCTGAATCATAATCTCCAATTTTGGCTCATGTTCGATCTATTACTTCAACGACGGTTTACAAAATTACCTACTTCTGTATTGGGATTAAAAACTAACTGTTGAATGGTTAATATTCATAGGTACACAATATACACATTATCGAGTGATGAAGCTCGTAGCGATGTCTGGATGGATCAAGCTAGATTAGTAGTAGTGTGTGGAAATGTTGGCGCCGATGTGGCCTCGCAATTGGTCGAGTACATGGTACGAGGTGGAAGACTACTAGCTCTGTGCTCAGATACGCTACATACGTTATTGCCAACATTTAAAACTGCCGAAGTACGAGAACACGAGTTAGTTCGATTTTCATATGGAAAATGGAAGCATGTTCGCATGATGCATCACATTTTCTGCTACCAAGCTTCCCCTGCTAAATCCAGATTTTCACACGACCACGAGGACGTCAAGTAAGCTTTATCTCTTTTAATAACGAAGTATTCTCAACATAATACCAGCCCAAAATGAGCCTATTTACTATAAATGGATAAATTTGATTTTATGATTAATGACATGAGGATTGTACCATGCTTGTGTTTTTATCAGATATTTAAATGTAACACTTTCAGAGTTGCAGCACCTTTAACACCTGCCTCGGCGAATGTTCGCGATAAAGCAGGTAAAACGCACACTTTCCATGTGAGAGTATTAGGGACTGAAGAGACGTGGCACACTCCGAGTCTTCTGCTTGCTAATCTTCCGGCGACTGGTGGCAAAGCTGTTTTCTCTCAAATCCATTTAGAGGTGGATCCTTCCCAGTATGAATTTGAAGAGAGCAAATTTTCAGCTTTGAAACAAAGCAACTCGGCAAGACTTGAAATATTCAGCGATTTGCTAAGCTCGCATTTAGGAATGGATGTCTGCTCCGAACCACGAGTACTCCCAGATTTCAGTCCTGGTTTTTTTTTGGGACGACACGAGGTATGTGTTTCTATAGATTTAATCTAACATTAAATATTCAAAATCTTTTCTCATTGCAAATCTTTTGAACTACGCATTCACCGTTTTTTCTTTTACTTAGCACTTTCGCAAGTGGGTATCAAATGATTCATTCAACGCTTAGTCGTTTTACAGTTATAATAAATTGGGATAGTAGTTGCTCGAGCACAGCGTTATAAATAAAGGGTATTCAGATTTTCAATCGATGCTCAAAAAATTAAGTAATAAATATCAAAGTTCATATAAATATTTATCGAAGATCAAAGCAAAAGGGTCTTTTTTTCAATTACCAAAGTTTATTTAGTTCCCAATTCTATCTCAGACGGCAACTTGTGTATACACCTATCTATCAGAGATTGAATTGATTCTAATATTTCACCCTAGAACGCACGACTGTTAGCACAGCTGATTCTCATCAAGACTCTCATCACCTTGCACGGTTGAAATAATTGATAAAATGATCAAATTAATATTAGCTTAGCATTTACCTGTCCGCAGATGATGCACTGGGAGATTGATAATACACGATACACTTAGTGAACTCTGTGTGTCAGTAATGAACCTAAATAGTTTTACTGTAAGCATGTATTCCAACCCACCGCACCAAATCAGTGTAATCTACATTGTCCATTATGCAGCTAAAGTTAGAAATGCTGGAGAACTTGAAAGATAGGATGCAACCAAATGATTTGATTAAAACTGGCAAACTAGAGATTCAGTTTTGCGGAAGAACTACCAAAGGTCTACCTGCGTCTGCTTCATTGTTACCAGTTATGATTCACCAATGTCCAGATAATTTTTCGACTGTCGAATATTTCGAGGTGAGACCGCACAAACTTTTTTCAAAACACTTTTTCGTTTACACGCAGTGCGAATCCCATTGAATTAGCTTCAAGCTCTGATACAGCAACCCAAATTCTCTTCTTTCAGAATTTAAGTTCAGAACAATTGGGTCGCTTAGTCATATACGCAGATGTAATGACTTCTTCAATGGATGTTGTCACAGATTGTAAACTCCACCATGGCCTGGCAGTTATTCCCTGTCAACAGGTTCAGGGGCAAGGTATAATTACCTTTAAATATCTCTCGACTATTGTCGCTAATTACAAGTGATTAAGTTTGTTCTGTACAAATTAGAGTACACAAAAAATTGTTTTCAAACCGCCTGAACACATTCTTTATTAATACCTGATTGTTATTTGTCAATGCAACAGTCAGAATGATATACTTGTGTAGCCTGTTAATCATAGTCAATCCTCACATGTATAGGACGAAGCAAAAACACGTGGCTGAGTCCTAAGGGTTGTGGAATGTTTACATTGCAGTTACATATTGCACTAGACTCTCCGCTGGGTGGTCGATTGCCACTTATACAGCATCTAGTCGCCGCTGCGATAGTCTCTGCGATAAAATCAATTCCTGGTTACGAGGTTCGCCTTAATGATTTGTATTCCAAAGACTAAACGCTAAACATTTATAACGATGATTTACATCAAAAAATCTTTCAGGAGATAGACTTGAGATTAAAATGGCCAAACGACATTTATGCAGGAAGTACGGCTAAGATTGGGGGCCTCATAGTGACAACATTAGTGGAGTCGAAAGTGGCAATTTGCAATATTGGTAATCTATTACGGCATAATATTCGAATAGAAAAATCTACGTTTATTAACTTGCGGCAATTGAGATCGGAACTAATTTTACTAAGTATGACCTATTTTTCCAGGTGTCGGAGTAAATTTATCTAACAGTGAGCCGACCTGTTGCATCAACGACCTAATTGCTCGTTACAATGACCAGAATGGTACTAATTTGCAAAAATTAACTGCCGAAAGATATTTTGCTTTGGTATTTAGCGAGCTAGAAAGAATACTAAACGTCGTTCAGGCTGGCAACATGAATCATTTCTATGAGATTTACTACGAATATTGGATGCATACGTGAGTTAATTTTCTCAATTATCTATACTAGCTGTTCAACGTTTTTGGACAATATCATAGACAATAAAAGTGATAGTTTTCCGAATGCTCTGACTTTATCTTAATGATGAGGAACTACTGGACAAAATAGAAAACTGGATGAGTTTGCTAGGCATAAATTTTCTGCTAAACTAAGAACATTTGCATTTTTTAATCGTGTTTGTGAAAGTAATTTTGCTTGCAGCGATGCCGAAGTAATGGTAGTATCACCGGAAGGAACATCACAAGAGGCAAAAATATTAGGAATCGATGATTATGGCTTTTTACAAGTCTGCGGAGAAGGCGGAGACATATTTACCGTCCATCCGGATGGAAATAGTTACGATATTTTGAAAGGATTAATTGCTCCAAAGAAGTAAGACTTATGCCAGTGTTGAAAGAGAAGAGGGAAGGAGTATGGCACATGCCGCGTATAGTTTAATATTTATTATTGGTGATAACTTATTCGATAACAATGCAAACAATTAGCAATGAACTTTATCAACACTTAGGAAATATCTGGTCTGTTTATCGGGTGATCTCGATTCAACATCACTTTCCAGTGATGATGGATCCAGAATGAAATCAGACATAGCGGGACTATGTAGAGTAATATGAAAGAATGAGAAACCCACATACGTGATCAAAACCACGTCATGGTTGTGAATTTCAAATGCTAGTTTCAAAAGATGACAATTGGCGCGTAAATTTCGGGTTGGTACATTTTTACAGTTTTGTATAATTGGGTTGTTATGTAGTTACATAAAATTTATACATCTTATTAAAAAAAGGGGATTCCTTCGGGAAGTATATTGAATTTATCATAATTGTTCAAGCATCTAGCTTTGCATTTGTAATTTCGATCATAATGTTTGTTAAAATCTATACTAATCGATTAAATATCAGCGGCGCATCAGGGATTTTTGTACAGCGCGGAGCACAAGAGCACAAGTATTTATTGAAAAGCTTGAATCATCAATCTGCCTTTCCGTCATCATATCACAAAATGGCATTCCAGTTCCCTGAACACGCTGCTGGGTTTTAAAAATCTAAAGATATCCATGACATATGTAATCGTAGTTTTAATTTGGCCATTAATGGCCAGATTTTTAGATGTATCAGTAATAGGAGCATTGGAGCATCTTCATCTTCCATTCCACATATTTCAAGAGAACAGTGAATAACAGATTATACTCAGTAGGCAAAATATTCGAAGTGATATCAATCTAGAAAACTATATATCAAAAATTATGGTTTATATTTATTCAGAGTAATATGTAAACAAGATTTATATTGAGCTGAAGTCATGTGTTTCAAATGCTGCCTATAAACGTTTTTCAGAGTCGTTTATAAATGTGATCTACATATAAATTATAAGTAAGGTAGTCAAGAACTGAGCTCCTCCAGATTGCTACATTTATGTGCATTATTATATTCATTGTTTGTATGAACTGGACACATTAAATTATTATCAATGTTATCTAATAAAATGATATTCCGTTGTTAGATTTGTATGTACATACCTATCATTTGGTGTTTTTTAAATCCTGGAAGACTCCATATCATTATATTGTTGCAAAATAGCAACGAGAAAGAGGATGGCGTGAGTCTCCGAGCGAAATAAAGCAATTCACAGACACAAATAAAATGGTCTAAAGGAAATTGGTTATATTTAAAAATGACTGTTCGTGTTGAAGTCCTGAACGAGACTGTTTACAAAACAAGAGTTCATGTAATAACACATTTCGGATGTTAATGAACATTCGATAGATTAACTGTCTTATGTCTCTAAAAAGCTACTAGATCGGGCGATCTAAATGTAAGGGTATTTTCACCCTTTGTAACAATATTTATTACAATTACAATATCGAGTTTTGACAAAAATGAATTTTGAATGCAAGCATAATGGTAGGGTACAACACCCGTAATTGAAGAGTTTAATGGAGTTTTCATGAAGGAGGACAAAAGTTGAATGTTCTTGAACTCTGGCTTTAGTACTTCGAATACATCCAGAATATGTCTTGGAACATGAATCGGTGCTTAACTTCGTACACAAGTACACTATTGGCTGGAAGACTTGATGGACACCGAGCAGCTCTGTATCTCTAATGGATGTAATAATTTTATTAACATAAAATGATAACAATAAATTGAGGTGGTCGGCTAAGCTCTATATCAAGATTCAAATCACATGTAATCAGTTTGACAAAATTCAGTTTTCTGTACACGATCTTGCAGAAGGAGAAGGAAGAATGCATTATTTATGCTAATGCTTATGGGATCAAAATGTTCTCTGGGCTCTTCTAGTTCGTCCCTCCAGTATATCCCGTCAAATGAACACAGGAAGCGGAACACCTGAATATGACAGTTTCCCCACGTTCTACGTAAAGATCTAGAGGTACTTGTGTTGTTGATGTTTTCTGTAAGTTGCACACAAGGTAGCAGCGAGAGTTGTACTGCAGCGTCACTTGCACTGGGTTTCCACACCAATCTTAAATAAAGATGAACTCAAGAACACCTCTTATAAAAATTAAAACCAAAGGCTAATCGTGAACATAGGAAATCTAACATGTACCTCCATCTGCACCCATTGCCGAACAATCCAAAGTTGCCATAGACACGTGAAGCGGCTCGTCCAGGGGTTCCAAGTGTACATTATTAGGTGTCAAAACGGCTCCTGAAATTCTCAGAGTAATTTTTTTTCAAATCTTACTCCACGCATCAGGTCTCCTGACTTAGCCAACAATTTAACCATTGTTGTACCATTCGTAATTTATCAGTAGGTATACGAACCCCAAAACTTCTTCGGTGCCATATTTCGAGATTGTGATTTTCCTCTACGGTCATACCGTTATGTGCAGATATCAAAATGGAAAAAATAAGGCCTCCACTGCCCGGGCTACACGCTATGATAATCATGGTATGATTAGGTCTCCCATTGGTCATTTCCGACGGAATCGAGCTGAAGACTAATGGGAGACCTAATCGTACCATGATTATCATGGATTATCATAGCGTGTAGCCCATGACAGACACAGACAAGTTCCGACAGACTTAGCAATTTACTAATTAGCAAATTAGTATTGTCTGCTTTTTTTCTCTCGCCCTTATCGTCTTGCAGTTCTCCGCCGATAATGTATAAGATGTTAACAATAGGTATTACTTTATATTTCGTCACACCTATAACCCGCAATCAGATCTTTTTTAAACAGAATAGTACACAGCGCTAACGATGCAGACACGTGGGGAAATTCAGGATAAGAACAGTAGGGTGTCCGTTATTTACCAAGTTGGCTATTTTCACTTGGGTATAGTCAAAATCGTTTCTCTTTTACCTAAAAACAATTCTAAAAGCGAGAAATAATTTTTACAATGCCGTTCAACCCTGCCTAAATAACGATACTTTTCCCATTTGATTAACATGGGGTTTTTGCACTTTTCAGTAAATAATTCTTATTTCGCTTATCATACTCTTCAACTCACCAACAATTCTTGATTCTGCTTCTATTATGATCCCTTCAGATGGAAAAATTTTCGTATTGGTGCAAAAAAATTTTTTATCTAAGTTTTGAAAAGGTAAAAATTCATTTTTATTGATTTTTCTATTTTTTTCGTTTAATTTACTGATGAATTTTTATTCTGTATTCCATTAGAATTTTCTTATTTTATGCTTCTGAATGATTTCAATTCATGTATTATCCAAAAGTCACACAGAAATCCTATGAAAGAATCATAGTTCAAATTGAGTACGGTAATACGGTTATTACTAACACAAAAAATAAAAAATAAAAAAAAAACAGATATATCGGACACGTGCCCCTCTAGCGGACAGTCTTCCAAGAGAATAAAAAACAATCAACTCATTTTCACTTAATATTTTGTTTTTCATTTTCTTGAAAGACTGTCCGCTAGAGGGGCACGTGTCCGATATATCTGGTTTTTTTTTTATTTTTTTTTTGTGTTAGTAATAACCGTATTACCGTACTCAATTTGAACTATGATTCTTTCATAGGATTTCTGTGTGACTTTTGGATAATACATGAATTGAAATCAATCAGAAGCATAAAATAAGAAAATTTTAATACAGAATAAAAATTCATCAGTAAGTAGATTAAACGAAAAAAATAGAAAAATCAATAAAAATGAATTTTTACCTTTTCAAAACTTGGATAACAAATTTTTTTGCACCAATATGAAAATTTTTCCATCTGAAGGGATCATAATAGAAGCAGAATCAAGAATTGTTGGTAAGTTGAAGAGTATGATAAGCGAAATAAGAATTATTTACTGAAAAGTGCAAAAACCCCATGTTAATCAAATGGGAAAAGTATCGTTATTTAGGCAGGGTTAAACGGCATTGTAAAAATTATTTCTCGCTTTTAGAATTGTTTTTAGGTAAAAGAGAAACGATTTTGACTATACCCAAGTGAAAATAGCCAACTTGGTAAATAACGGACACCCTAAAGAACAGTCATGTGTTTGTGTATCGGTGTAAACATGTGTTGTGTTGGTGTTACGGATACGGAAGGGGAAGTCCCGAAACGGGCTGAAACTCGCGGAAGTCGTGTTATCGCTGTGTGAAATTAGTCGATTTCGAGATACTTCGATAGTCGAAGTGGCCGAAAAATCGCCTCAAAATTAGACCAATAGAGACAACTCCCCAGCCGCATGCATGGCTACTTATTGGTGGATTTTTAAGTTGAGGCACTTTCATTTCAGCTAGACTCGAGTCCTGATTGGCCCCGTTTTTCTTCCATGCATATTTTCAATTATGCCTTCATTTCTACTTCATAGAAAAAATTGCATACCTAGCTCACATTAGCAACAAGCTTGTATCCAAATTTTTTTTGAACATTTGTTTGGAAATTATATGATGCTGAAATCTGATGAGACTTCAAGACAATCAAATCCATCTGCTAATTCAATACAGCTTCTGTAGAAAACGTTCTGGAAGTCTAGACATTTTCGAGAAGTAGTAGCAAAATAGAAGTTTTTTGAGAATTTTGAAGCTGCAGTATAAACAAAACGTAATAGAACTACCACCGAGATAAGGAACAAGCAATACTTTGGGTCTCTCGGCATATGTCGATGCTTGGGAAGGAAATGTCATGTTTCTATTACAGTAGATTGGAGTGGCATTAATTGTGCTAGTGTCCCTACATCTCCGCTACCAATCTGTTGTACCAAACTGTTCTATTGTCACTTAACTTTCCTGTATAATAACTTACACATTACATTTTGGAAAGACAATATAAATGAATTGCACAAAACAATCCTCCATGAGTGCAATTCATCCACTTATTACAACAAAAAATTGATAGGTAAGTTATTATGCCAAGGGAAAACTAGTTTGAAAAAATAGATAAAATTTACTCTGGTATGTGAACATGTATAAGCATAATGACTCGATGGCCTTATACTTATCGAAAGTATTGTTTACAAATAGTCGCATCCTTGGTTTCTTTTTTCATGCATCAGCGTATAACACTTGGGTCAATTTTGTCTATTATCTATCACCCGTTTGATATGGATTCGTAACGTACTGAAGACAAAATGATTTGATGATTTTTTTTTACACTATAATTATTTTCCCATTGCTACTTTGCTTTGAGCATGAAAAAAAATCGATTTTAAATACTTGTACAAAAACATTGAATAAATAACATAGCTACTAGAATCATGGTAAAAATATGAAGAGAAATATAAGATTAAATATTTAGACAACGCGAGTAATAAAAGTATCGTAGCTGACAACATTAAGGGTACTGCTCTGTTTACCCCGCTAATTTTGGTACGCATATCGTGATCAATTTTGAAATACAGTTGGCAGAATAATCACAGAATCAGTTCTAATTTACGATTCACTTTCTGTAAAGTAAACATTCATCGCAATTACTCAAGTTCAAGAACAATCTACTCTTATCGAGCAAACATTCTTATTTTGAATTCCAACGACAAGGAAGATTTTTAATGAAAAAACACTTCTATCAGTTAACTCTAAGACAAAATATTATACCGACAGCTACCATTTGTTTGAAATACAATTGGAGCTAATCTTATCATCACCGACTTTGCAGTTGCTCATTCGTACTGCTGAAGTAATAATACCAGCAGCAAAGTTAGCGACAATCTATGACTGCTGACATTGCAATTTCTGTAACACAAGGGTAAATGATAGATATCAGTTATGAAAAGAAATAATGAAGTAGTACCAAGACGTGGAGCTGAATAAGTGATTTTTACATTATTTGGATATCTGGACATGTTTCAGAGGAAAATAGGTCAGCAAGGTGTATTCAATTCGAATAATTTACAAGATTGATTGAGCAACATGCTTCTTTCAAATGAAATTCTTATTCAATTATTGAAAAGATTAAAGCATTGTCCATCACACGATGCCAAACAAATTCGATAAAGGAGCAAAGGTTGAATGGGTGAACCAAATTTTGGATTTCATCCTTTGCCACAATTGCTGCATATCGGTGTTGATAAATTGTAAGCGCATATAATACTTTTGAAGCGAAATTGCATCTTGATAGATGGACCATTCGTAGGAATTGATATCACTAGTCAGAACCAGTATCTTCAAAGTTGGAAATGTCAGGAAGAATGCTTGATGATCAAGTCATGTAACACCATTCCATATCGTATGTATTGTATGAGAGCTTATGACTGAGAATGCAAATCTGGGGTATTAAATTACGGCATGACATTATCTCAGATTACAATAACAATCCGTTTTCTGTTTCCTACTAGAATACACATCTGCTTAATGCCAGAAATGAATGCGTAATATCTTTGTAGACGCTTCATTTTGTATGTATAATTATGACGCTCATAAATAGACAAGTTTTACCATCTTCAGATATTCATCGCACGGCTCAGAACATGTTAGTCGGAGCCTTCTACCATTAGACAGAAGTCGCGCAACTTTTTAACAAACGAAATTGTCAGAAAATCCTTATTACGTAGCCGGCGAAATTTGTTCTTGTCTGGAGAAAATAGCTTCTGTTTTATATATCACCGCAACAATCCAAATTAATAAAGTGGTTGAGCAATCGAATGTTATTTTAGTAAGTATTAAAATGGGCGCTGTCAAGTAAGGAAGTAATGGAGTTAAAAGCTCCAGAACCACCAAAATAGTAGATAATCAATTAATCAACGATTCTTCTCGATCTATTAGGATGATACATAATACACTAAGGTGGGAATAAAGTAGGCTTCATTACGTAGGAAGAGTGCATCCTGTGTTCAATAATTTGACAATTGATCTTCATATAAAAATAATTATTTGAATAAATTTGTTTTTGAACCGGACCTAATAAAGATGACGTACTAGACCAATAGCATTATCTAATTTGGCAAAGTACATATGATAAATGCAGTTTTTGTAATACATCGCTTATCAATCTGCACATGATCGCAGTGTTAACGTGCTATCATGGTGGGAGAAATGGGGTCAGTATGCAAGCTAAGTATATTCAGCTGACATTACTTCCTTGGACTGAACTGCATGTAGTTGGTGCACTAAAATAACTGTGGCATAGCATTGAAATTATCCTCATTATCAATTGTTATAATTGTAATAATTCGCTGGTAAAATTCCTAGCTTAACGGTAAGCTATATTATGTATTTATTCACCCTCAAGTGATCCAATATGTATATTTTACAGTCGTATTTTCAAATTTTTCTGAATTTCTTATATACTGATAGAGCACACATCAGAATGGAGTCCTTGGCTAGATTGAAACAGCATCATCTTCATTGACTTTACAATTACAGGACAGTTAGATCTTGAATTTTTGAATGAATTTTACATGCTTTATCGGCCGTGATAAATTAGTGTTCATTCAATTCATGATTGGCATATTTTACCTGCCATTGTGTTAGAGTATATGGAGTAAAGGCCCGGTCAAGTTCAGTGTCCATCATATATAATGAGTCTTACGTGATTTTGACATAGCTTTTGGGCTGACAGATTTGAAAAGAAACTTCTTCAAAGTAGCAGTTGGGTAAGGCGAGTCGTTTGAATTTAATCCATTGACAAACATTGAAATCTACGTATGGTTCAGTTAGAGAACCAATGATGTATTATAATATTTGGTTATTCATCGTAGAAATTAGAAAATCTTGGGCACTCAAAGAGCTGCACATCTCTCGAAAGAGTTGTCAAACTAATTAACGCATGAATTATTCTCAATCTATATTATTCTCACTTCATGCAATCGTCTAGCTTCTCTGTTTGAAATGCCCACCGAACAATTATTTACGACATCCTATTGTTAGCAAGGAATGAAAAGAAGTTACAAAATATGTGACTTAACTTGCATATGAAGTTGTTCATTCGAATGTCACGTTAATCTTCTTACTTCAATGAACCACAGAGAATGTAGGACTAATTCAATTCAACTGAATAAATTACCCACCTAAGGTTGAGAATCATCTATATCGAGCGCGTTGAGCTATGTGGTATCATGTACATGAGGAATACTGTGGAAACAGAACTCTATCTGGTGCAGTTAAAGATCAAATGCATGCAGTAATACAAGTAAAGTACATAGCGGAAATACAGTACGAATGTGTTTTCAAATTCAATGCATCTTGACTGATTAGCACTATTACATCAATTGGCGATAATTGTGGGTCCATACTTTGCTATTCTACTAGCAAATATATTGCAGTTGCATATGCGACTCATGTGTTTTACCACCTTATGCCACGTGATGCAGTAAGGCTGTTACAGCTTACAAGAATTCAGGTCATATAATAATTAATAGATCGCAGGCAGTAATTGTTGATTTATGAATGGAGAAATATTCCTACCTGTGGATAATTATTTCGTTTGATATCAATTATTCGTACATACATTTGTATTGAGCTTTAAGACTACACAGATTTTTCTCAGATAAATTGAGCAGGCAATAATCAGATTTTATTTTCAATTAATAACTTCAGAAATGCCAGCAACAGTACCAGTGAAGGATTTGGATCATCTGCTGCGAGAAACTCTAGGCCCAGATCTCAAAGTTGAAAGTTTAACATGGAAACCTCTCACTGATCCAGGAGAAAATTATGGAAGTCAAATATATTCCGTCGACGCTATGGTGACAAGAAAGAACGTAACTGAAGTTTTCAATCTTGTTGTTAAATTACCACCACCCACCCCATATCTTTTGGATTTATTCAACAGTCCGCTTACATTTTGGAAGGAATTAGTTTTTTATAGAAAAATTTCCCCAAAATTTATAGAACTACAATTAGAATGCTGTATAGAGAAGAAGGAACTTATTGAATTGATACCGCAATATTATGGTGGCAGATTAGGATTGAAAGACCCAAACAAATTCGATGACCAGGCTGCTGTAGTTATGGAAAACCTAGTCCCGATGGGTTACAGTGTGCGAGATAGATTATTGGGCTTAGATTTGGAACACACAGAGCTTGTCATTAGAGAGTTAGCAAAATTACATGCCATTGTTATTGGGTTGAAGATAAAAAGTCCCGAATTTTTTAAAGACACTGTTATGCCTGCATTAGTACATGCTGCAAATGATACAACACGAGAAGCTATAATGGGCATGGTGAGACAAGCACATGATATTTATAAAGGACTACCAGAAGCCAAGCCATACATGGATCGTATTGAGAAAACTTTATCGTATGACTACGAAGTTGATTACAGGAATTTGAAACCAGCAGAGCCATGGGGAACAATGGTGCATAATGATTTTTGGAGCAACAATGTCTTGTTCAAATATAATGACGAGCAGAGACCAGTTGGTTTGAAAATAGTTGATTTTCAACTCGGGTTTTATAGCTCCGGAGTAATGGATCTAATTTTTTTTCTATTCACAAGTGTACAAGCAGCAATTTTAGACAATAATTTAGATAACTTGCTTGACTATTACTATGAGTCATTTATCAACTGCCTATCATTATTGAAAATTGATACAGAACAATTCACTCGAAAAGATTTCTACAAGGAAGTGAACAAATGTGCACCATTGAAATTTGGGCAATGCATCATGATGGCGAGTGTAATAATGGCTCCCAGAGGCGCAATAAGATGTTTAGACGAGATGAATGCTGATGTGACTTTTTCGACTGTTGGGAAGGGGGGAGGTACAATCGCAAAATTATTACACATACTGAAGATATTCGATGAAAAGAAATGGCTTGCAAACTAACCAGCCTACCCTATTCCCTGATTCAAGGCTCCATGAGCTTTAAGCTGGTTTATACAATTTTTTGCAATTCCGAAGCATGACCGATTCGGCAATTATCCATCTGTCTCAAAAAACGATCCACATTCGTGCCAGTAAGTAAGATAGGTTCTAGGGATACATATTACACTTAATTTGAAGCTGAATTCAATTTGTTATTCGCACTGACATTGAAAAGATCTGCCACTGGAACAGGAAGATCAAATACTTCCTAACAGCAGACAATCGCAACTTCCGGTTGATTTCACTCCATATCCCCATAATACACTTTGAATGTTAAAGCTGCGATAAAGAGTCCATCGTTCTTGCCACATCAAATCCAAAGATCAAGGCTCGAGTTTGTTCTCTCATCTTTCATCGTATGACTCGATGAAGTGGATACAAGGCCTTGTTGAATCACACATGTATGTACCTATAAGAACCGAATGAAATATACTAGTATTCATAACTGACTGGCAATTGTTATAATGATGATAAAATATATTTTATCAATTATGTTATGTATGTACATATATTTCATCGATGATGTGTTTACTGACCTGAATAAAGTTGAATGCAAAGTGTTTCATTCTAATCTGTTATCAGGAATTTTACAATTAAATCACATCATTAACACAGAGCCACAAATTTGTAATCAGCTTGTGGCTTATTCTACAGAATTTCTTGCGAAAGCTCAGATTTCACTGCTCAGTGGTGAACATGATCCGTCTTAACATGCAGCAGCATTATTTGATGCTTTACCTGGTGATTAATAGGAGAGCTTGTAGCAAAGAAGATTATGTACTCACAAGTTTTATTATTTTCATACAGGCACACCCTGGGAAACATTCAGTTCAATGGAGATAATGTGTTTAGTTGTAATCCTTTGCTTTGAGAATGAAGTGCGAGTCTGTGAACCCGTGCACCACTATGTTGTGATTCCCGTACCTGAAATTATTAATATTTGGTTACTCGAATTTGCGGGCAGCGGATAAACTAGGCTCCTATCACTGCCAATCAATGAAACATATTAATTGTACTAAAAATAGGACAGACTTTTGATCGGTTCAATTTTGAACATGTAGTGATAATGAAATTCTATAGAATCCCTAATCTACTTACGTATAACAAAGAGTACAGTTAATAAGTAGAGAAACTATGGTTCCTGATTTGGTTGTCATTATTATTAAAATGATACTCACTTGAGTGCAGAGATGAAAAGGAATGAACTTGTAACCAACTCTACCCATATTTGTGAAATCCACATCAGTACCACACTAGAAATTTTCGTACAGTATGAAGCGAAAAAACAACAAGTACCAACTAAGATAATCGAGTAGTCTGTTATGTTTCGAAACTATGATATCTCAAGATTGCATTCCAGTCGACTAATTGGTGATTCGCTATAAAAATGCAGATATTCTTAAGCAAGTAATCCTATTCTTATTTCGGCTGATAGGAGCAAGAAATCTAGATGATATCGCGGTAACGCGAACGTCGATCTTCATTTTCTATTCCATTCCATATTGTTTGTTAAAGTTACAAGTATGGAATATAAATACAGAAATAAGCATTGTATTGAATGAATGAAATAGAGGACACGTATATGACTATTAGAGTGATATGAAGCTAGAAAACTGTATACAAAAAATTACGGGGTACATTTATTCATTGTAATAAGTAAACAATATCTTTCTTAAACTAAAGTCATGTTCAAATTGCTGCCTATAAACGTTCTTGAGAGTCGTTTATAAACGTGTGTTATATCATTAACAGGTTACTACATTTATACATCAGTATTTATTATGTTTGTATGAACTGGACACATCAAGTTATCATGGATGATACCTAATAAATTCTAATAAAGTGGAATTCTTTTCTTATATTTGTATAAATTATTTGGTATTATTTTATGTTATTTTTTTGTTTTGTTTTTCGAACCCTGGAAGACTCCATGCTATTACTTATGAGAGACGTTAATCAGGATGAAATTACTTGCTGCCTTTTACAATTTGGATAATCTCCATAATTTTAGATAAGATATTTACATAAAGGACGGTGCAATAAATACTTTGAATTAAATATATCCTTGTTTTTTTAATATCGGGTATTACAATATGTACAGATAGCATGACTCAACTTTTACTGTGCATGAACAATATAATGATTGAAACATTAATGCTAAATATAATTATTCATAATATTGTTATTTGGTGTACCAATAATTTATCAGAAACAACATGTACATGAACCCATACTTATTGTTATGTGTATGTTAGATATAATAAAATAGTTTCAAATAAATATACGGCAAATCAATTGCGTATACGAAAACACACAAGTTTCAAAATCAGCATAATTTTCTCAGTAATTCATAATTTTGCAGTCACATAGCAGAGAAACAAAATAATTATATGAACATAGTACATAGTGGGTCAGCTGCGAAGAATTCATTGTAATATTTCAAATGGATCAACTTAGGGTAAAATCTTGTACAAGAAAAACAAAGAAAGAAAATAATCTAGAAAACCATTGCACTGCCATTGTGGACATTTGCTGTGATAATAATCAGCTAGACCTAAACAGTCCAAGTAACACATTCCCTCGACCCATGTAGCTGCAATGAAATCACCACAAATTACTTTACATAATTATTATTTGTGTAGTTGTTTGAAACCACTACTATATGTATGTACAAAGCAAAAATAATTGATTTTCTAATAACTATCATTGAAGTTAACACAAGCCTAACAAGAAAAACATATAACTTATAAAATCCTTTGAGAATATGGTACGGTGTAGTACCGGTTATCCAATAGCGAGTAGCAGTTGAATTAACGCTACGTACTAATGGATAAGTTTCAGTAAGTTCTATGAGATCGTTATGCAAAGTCCAAAGGAGTATCATTATGAAAGAATATTATAAACAATAGATCTGTATGGGAAACAGATACATCTGCAGAAATTGCAGTCGATAGTTCAATTTATCCTATCTTGTTGTACTAGCAAAACAAGATTCGTTGTTTGTGAGTAACGATGGAATGCATTATAAGAAGTCTAGCTGCTAGCCACTGTATAATATCTAACTACATAACAAATGATATATGTATACAGTATACTAATTCTATATGTACGTTGCTAATTTTGTATGTAATTATGCAGTTAGGTAGGATGCGAGTATAGGTAGGTATAGTCAGAAGAACGTGATATCAATGAAAAATCAGGCCTATACGTAAACCTAACACCTTATTAATAAGATCCTACATTATGCACATGTGTGACAATCTCTAACTATACAGCGGTATATACATATACATTTCACACACTTCTTTCAACCTTATAAACATCACAAGACATGTACGCATACCAAGTATATACATGAAATTCACATACAAATTCATTCCTAATATACTTGTAGTATTGAAATCTTGCGTGGGGTTCGGATAATAAGTATAGTTTTTTAATAATAAATACCTAGGATTGGCAAGTAGAATGTTTTGTACGCTCAGGATGCAGTTTGCTAACAACTTATCAACATTAAAGTCATAAAACACGAAATTATGATCAGGTATTCTCCACAAATCAGCCAAGGCAATATTTGGATCTATTTGTTTTTCATCTTTTTTTCTTATACTAACTAATACGCAAGACTGAGTTGTGAATGGTAATGAAATTAAACCGCAAGTCACTAAAACTCTACAAATTTTGTACCAAGTGATACCTGCCCCGACCCCACATATAAACAGATATATCTCAATACTACTTTGGATACAATTTTGAAGATGATTCTTATTCTAAGCATTTACGTTTTGAAATGCCAAGACTAGTTGACGAGTCTGTTATTATTTATTAATAAATTATTACTAAATTGCGCCTTAATACAATTATAAGATACGAACGGAACATATACATATCAATGAAAGCTAGCAACATGGAACTTTAAATTGACGGTGAGATGTAGTTTCATTTTTATTTTCATATCGATCAGCATACTTCAAATTTTTATGATAAAAGTGAATGAAATACTTTCCCAGAAATGATAGTAAAAAGTTATTTGCCACGAATTAAGATGTACATTTCTAAGTCATCGAATGCTCCGTTTTGTATCGAGAACCTAGGTATCAAACTACATTTTTATGATGTAGTATTGAAGTATGTTATCACTGTTCTCAGTCGTTAAGTTGAATGATCAGAAATAAAATGTATGATGATTCGAGAATGGATAAAGAAATCAAGAGAATGGAGCAATATCACTTTCTTCTGTTCTATACAAAACTTTTCCTGGTCGAATGTAGACTTGAAAGAAAAAGAATATTCATTTCCCGATTAAACCAGGTAAAAAACAAAAAAAATCACAGAAGTAATTTATTTTTCACATGATCCAAGTATAACTGCATTAGTTAGATCGCTATTCAGGAGAACATAGAATAAAGATATAAATCTAAACAGATAATTCATTGTTTAATTCTTAAGTACGATCTCCTTAACTAAGCTAGCTTCAACCCACATTTGGGATATAATATAATTACACTAAGTTAT
Source organism: Ametastegia equiseti (assembly GCA_963989295.1). Lineage (NCBI taxonomy): Eukaryota > Metazoa > Arthropoda > Insecta > Hymenoptera > Tenthredinidae > Ametastegia > Ametastegia equiseti. The sequence goes on along the minus strand of OZ022389.1, from coordinate 20,962,401 downwards.
GTACAATTAATGTTACGTACTTGAACATTGCTTTTCAGTATTTACATTAAACTTTGAAGTATAAGATACATCTTCGTAGATGATGTTTCCACAAAATGTTTAAATAAGTATGACGACACCGGTTTACGAATTTTTACTATCATACTTCTGTTCCATTTTGTGAGCGTTGTGAGTAATTTGAATAAGATGATTAGAAATAAAATAAAATAAAAAATAACTCAAACATTACGCAAATATTTTATAACTCACAGCTCCATCAATTTAGCATGATCATTTCACTTCTTTGTAAAGTGGAAACATTATCCTCGAAAAGCTTTACAAGTATTTCCCTCTTCGATAAGCTAAAACTACACCTAGTCGCTACGATGTAGAACGTACTACAGATACATAGGGTACTTAACCACTGGATCCTTATGATTAATATTATAATAAATGTGATGCGTATGCCACTGTGTCTCCAAAAATGTGCCCCTTCAAAAATCAAGTGGTATATACATGAATTAATGCAAGTGCTATTAAGGGATAGCAATCTCTGTTAGTACAACATAAGAATTGTGATCATATTTGGCAAGTAAACTTATCTATAAAATATGTAAATTAATCAATTATCTGTAAAGTCGTCCACAAGACATGGCAGGGTCGCAAATAATATACAGAAATATTATGTAAAAAAGCAGATTCCCAGGAACGTCTAATTGCGAATGATCTTTTATATGAATATCTCAATTGTACATGTATAAGACGTAATGGAGAAATGATCTAGTCACGATAGTATTATACTACTCTCTTTTATAAATTTGAACATCTCATATTAAATTCAATAACAATGAAATTAAGGAGAAAATTTCAGTGAAATTTTGATGAAATCGACTTTATCATCTTTTAAATCGCTAACAAAAATCTAATGAAAAATTCTTTGCAACAGAACTTGGATAATGATAGTACATCTGTTCAGAAAAAGTATCAATATTCTGTGGAGAAATTGTATACGCAAAGAATCTTTTGCAGTCGGTGGATCAAAATTATGCGAGAAACATGTCTGGCGCATAACATCTTATTGCAAAAGAGTGATACTGTTTCTGAATACATATGCTAACATTATCTAAGTTTTCTTGCGGATAATTTTTTCATCAAATGTTTCAGCAATTTCAAAAATCGTAGTATCGATTAGGTCCGAATTTTACCAAAACCTCCTCTCAAAGAATTTTAACACCTACGAGATAAAGTTTATGTACAAAATAATAATCTTTGTTTATAATGATCAATGAACAATGAATACCGCGGTGGGTAATTTCAAAGAGACAAGCAGTAGGTATAACAATCAATAATTCAAAGGATGGAAGTTATTTAGAGCCTACTTACAAAATAGAAAAAATTGTTGAAAAAAAAAATAAACAAAAAAATATACTTCAGTTACAACCAAGGGTAATCCAGGTTTCTGACTACGGAGTATATCGCTTGTAATGAAAGAATTAAGATGTTTTATCAGGCAGTGTAAGTCATGGATTGGAAGAATGATTTTTTTAGAAATATTTTGAGAGACTATGATGATCAGCAGTCTTATTTTTCTGTATGCTTTTCATATTTACTAACTGTGATCTTACATACCAGTAGTCTACATATTTTCGTTTTTTTTTTTGTTTTTTTTTAGAGTCATAAGCGTACTGTTATTAAGGCAACTGTTTAAGGATCCCACTCAAAAGTGTCTGACCAATCCAATTCTTATGTTATAATCCTAAAGGCTAATTGTACATTTGTGTAAACGACAGCATGCTTATTTGAGACTCGTGTCAGATTCGTATATTTTTCTTTTTTCTTTTTACGGTTTTAATCACAATATGTTTTGTGCTTTTCTAATTAGTAAAAAAAAAAGAAGAAAAATAAAACTCACTCTGATTATCAGTCTACTAAATTGAATTTTACATGTAAAAGAATTTTTGTTAATTTATACTACTACCAGACTGGTTCCAAAGCAAAGAAATAAATTTTAGGCTGTCTTTTCTGTCACTTGTCTTAAACAAATTCAATTAGCGATAAGTAGAAAATACCGAAAAAATTTACAAACATATCTATAAAGAGGAAACCGAAACATGACGTGATTGTTTCATCATAGATGTAACTACTTTTATAGACTACGAGTACGTAACTTCACATAAGAAAAGAATAATGATGCCCGCTCGCTTCCATGAATTCACGTAATTCACAAGTAGATGAATAATATGTATAATAAAAGAATGGGAAAATAATCTCATCTCATATTTACAACGAATTAATCATTCATAACAAACACACAAAGTGCTAGAAAATAAATATGATAAAAATGAATAATTTGTTGAAAAAATATGTTAACAATGTATAATGGGGAATAGAAATAGAGACAGTCGGCTCACATCGCATCAATGCTGAACATCTTAAATCTGCTAGCATCACCAGTGTTATAGGTATATACTAGAGTCCACTAAAGTCAAGTGGTTAGTAGTTACATTGGTCCGATACGACTGATGCCCGTTTTAGGTCATCAGGTAATCTACCTCCGTTGCACAGTCTTCCTGTAATAAACATCAGGTCAAATAAGAATAGCGGCCTAATGAATATTGTGAAATAGCGCAATATAATAACTCAATCAGATTTAGCACTTGATATGGATTTTGGTCAGAAAGATTCTCTAATGTGTTCGCCAAACATTGGATAGTAACGCAAGTTACCGTATTGTTCCGAATATAAGTTGACTCTAGTTTTTCGACTTTATCTCGGGACTTTATTTTAGGTGCTGAATATAGGTTGAATTTCATGACAAATTGTAGTCACAAGAGAATATTTACAAATACATCTGAATTCATGAATTACTATTTTCTTAACATACTTTTATGTAAGATGCCGAATTTCGCCCCGGTTCTACAGTTATTTGTGTTTTTCGCTGATTTTTCTGTGAAATTCTAGATTTAACTCTATCCATACTTGAAATATTCAATGCTACCATAATTCTTAGCAATTTCACGTATTTTTATTTGCAATTCGTAAATAATGAGCCGACGCGAAGCTGAAGAAAATGAAATTAGAATTTTCGATGTCTTGGAAATAACTTGCGCAGCGGCAGCGTGAAATTCGTTGGTCAAATTTTACCATCAATGAAAAAGTCTCATTATTTATTCAGTCCATCAAGTAAATTGGCGAAAAATTGCATTTTTTGTCTCGGTCAATCGGCTACAAAAAATCCCGAATATAAGTCGACCCTGCGTATAAGTCGAAATAGATTTTTAATGGCAAAATCAACAACAAAAAACCTTCATTTATATTCGGAACAATACGGTATTACTGTAGCCAATGCGGTATAATGTTAAAGCATCTTACTTAGCACAATTTCATATGAACCTAGATGGGCCAGTTCCTGGACGGTGATGAGCATACGGTGGCGGAGGAGGGCCTGGAAAACGTCTTTGGCGTTGATGAGGAAGTAGTGGATGATGGGGCCCCACAGTACCGGCGGATGGAGGTGCATGCTGAAGCAGATGTGAGGCCCCATCTCCGAGGTCGAGTTCCAATTCCTGTTGCTCAGCCAATTGGAGAGCGCCGAATGATGCAGTTGCCATAGCCACGTCCGGCATTATATCTGACAGATGTCCGTCGCTGCACGAATTGTTCTCAGGCTGCTGTAAATGAATGCAAAGAGAAAAAAGGCATGAAAAATTTCTTGGACGGTATGAAAGCTGGTGAAAAAAAAAACTGGTAATTACCTCTCCAGGAAGTCTATAGTTCTCTCCTTCGGTGACAATTGCTGGAAGTTCGTGTCTATGAGAGTATGTCGACGCTTGACGAGGAAACGTCATATTTCTACCATAGCATACTGGAGCTACGTGTCCTGCGTTGCTGCCAACATTTCCTGCGTTAATGTCTTCTACTCCTGTTATATTTTCGTCTGGCTCGCCTATTCGATAACAAGCTGCATTCTGTAAATAAAAATATTCGATCGGATAAGATTTCATTCCATATTTCGGTTTTTTTTTTCTTTTTCAAATACATTTGTATCAATTTTAATATGGAATCAGTGGGTGAAATATCGTTAGTCTTTCAGTACTTTCTTAAGTAGATTTCATAGACTGTCCCAGATAGATATTGTATCACTTCATTGATTTTTTTATCAGTAATATCAGTAATGGGACATGTAAGAAAAAGGAATTTTCTTGTATCGATGTATTCCTATCACTCTAAAAGGGTCTTCTCACCCGGTGCTACTCTAACTACACGGTTGAAGTATAGCCATCGTTGACCTGCTTGAAATCAAAGAAAAGAAAAAGATAGAGATGGCTATACTTTACCAGTTTCAAGCAGTCTAGCTATAATCAAAGACCTATGAACCTCAGTTGTGAACATGGAATCAGACCTCCTAGAAGATTGGCCCTATAGCTGAAGCACAGAAGGTGCCTGAGATAAGGTTTGAATTTTTTATTGAACACAAAACAAAACGTGTGTTTCATCTCACAGATTAGAATACTGATAAAAAAGTGTAATATGTAAGTGCCTAAATGGTAAAAAACGGAAATAATCAGTAAGATGCCATACCCGGATCTTTTACAGAATTTTTCCAAGTACTGAACTGTAATGATCAAATTTGGTAGATTCGTCTGTCACTTGTCACTGTATTTTATAGCAAGTAACTTGGTGATCAGAATAGCATTAAATTGTTTTCTGTTAGTTCAGGTGCAAAGAGATGAAGAGAAGCTACCGGAGCTGAAATATATTGACACAGCTTAATTGTGCAAACCTCATTAGCACATTTGGAAAGGAACTTAAACCAGCACGAGCTGCATTGTGATATTTCTTATCGTCAAGAAGTTCCGATTGCAGGTAATCATGTCGTTAATTAATTCCAGTTTAATGAAAACTGTCTGTAAAGTAACCATAAAGTGATATCGTACCTACGTAAAATGAAGCAAGCATTGATTATCAATGCGTAAGTGATTGTACCTTTATGGTACTATCGCTATGAAAGAAAAGGAGTTACTATGCAGACCACTGTTCAGTATACGTTACCTCTTTGCACCGAACTGCAACGTGTCAGTACATTGGAATAACATAATTACGGGGATAAGATAAAAATTGCATTGCTCACAGCTGGTTGCGAATGTTCAAATTTACAACTCAATAGTGAGCGGTATTATTCAGTTCTATCATCTATTCGTATGTATTCCATATGAATTTTGTATATTTACTCATCCATTTTAATTGAACCTACATATTTTAATCGGAGAAATGAATGAAGTTGAAGTATTGTAAGAATGTCAACAATAGGATAGGGCGATGCTGTTGCAAACAAATGACTCATAGAAATGGATATGATACATGGCAACAGAATTATTAATAATTCATCAGAATCTTTCGGTGAAGATATTTCCAAGGCAGCAGTTCACAGTTTGTACTTTTTGCTATCAAAAGAATCCCCACAAATTCAATACATTGAATAAAATCAATTCATTCAGTACTGCAGTTAACATCATGAATCGGATCAGTGATTGGAAGAAAAAGAGCTTGTTGCTGTCCGTAGTTGTTTGAAGAGTTAATTTTACTTTCAGCAAAAACCTGCTAGTCCAAGGATTCATTTTAGCGAATAAGGATGAAAAAGAATTTTACCTAAATTCCTGTTTGTTCCTAAAGGATTTCTTGATCCAGTTTGATGAAGAAATAAAAGATGAATATGATTCATACATTTTTGTTGAAAAAAGAAACATTATTTTTCAATTTGTTTCGTGTGGTTATTTTTGATAACGCGCAAAATGATTAAGGGGAAAAATAAATTTTGAAATCGTTCTTGACAAGTTAAGATTACATAAAAAATACATAAAAAACTTAGCATCCTTGATTGTAAATACCAAAAAAAGTGTTTAGGGCTCTTTCGAAGAAGAAAACAATTTTTTTCTATGACGAGAATGAATCTGAATCTTTTGACTCATAGGTTTTTTGTTGAATATGAAATTATATTCCCTGAATAACAGTCAATGGATTTTGATATTGTAGTATTTTTGAGAAAACAAAGGAACAAAAAACCAAATCAAAAAGAGGTTGACAAAGTTTTCTGTCTCTTTTAGTTTGTAATCATCGAATTCTGTGTGAAAATCGACAAAGAAATTAATTTGCCATCCTCCTCAACACAGTAGACAATATAACTGAACATTTGGATGTATATGTTGAAGTGTCTTTAATCAGAATGCATTTCCAATTTCCTACACCAATTTGCGCAGATATTGCTTATGTAAGATCCTAATGCAATAATATACGACGATGCAATATTATTAACGAACGCGAGTTGTATAACTCTCAATGCAACCATTCAAATTCTGCAGTACTTAGCTGATTTGTGACTGCGCATCAATGATGTGCAAATAATTCAGCTATTCTGCTCAAGATAATTGACTATAAGAACTCACAAATGACTTGGACTCAGCTAAAGAGATTCCATACGCGACTTTAAGTCTGATTTACCTTGAGCAAATTAATGAAGTTACTACTTGACGTACGTTAAAAACTGTTGCGGAAACTCCTACCAGTTCACTTTGGCGTTCGGTTCAGTTGACTCCCTAGCTCATGAAGACATTGCAAATTTATTGATATTATACATTGATTATAACAATTCTACAAAATATTATTTCGTGAAATCGAAGGCAGTGATATTATTCGGTAAAAAAATTGCATGCATAAGAACTCGACTTTTCTAAAATTAAAAATATTCACAGAAACAGAATATTCGTTGTGATCATTGACATGAAAAAAACTTTCATAGGAAACAAATTTAGTGTTATTACATCCTGGCAAAATCGATTCGGTATCCGTAAATAGAAACAGAACTAAATATTTAGATCATCATTATCTTTCTATGAATCTCAACTTGAAACAAAATTTAAAACTCAATTTTTGTTACTCAGAACACACTAAATAACGAATTTTATTTCCGATAGGTAAATTCGAAAATGCCAACAACAGTACCAGTGAAGGACCTTGATCATCTGTTACGAGAAACACTCGGTCCAGATCTCAAGATTGAGAATATCAAATGGAAGCTCCTGACTAGCCCAGGAGAGAATTACGGAAGTTCGATATATTCGATTGACGTGACTGTTACGAGGAAGAAAAAAACTGAGATTTTAAATCTGGTTGTCAAATTGCCACCGCCGTCAAAATACCTTACAGATTTGTTCAACAGTCCGATGAATTTTTGGAAAGAAATAATTTTCTATAAAAAAGTTGCGCCCAAATTAATTCAAATACAATTAGAAAGCTGTATAGAGAATGAAAAACTAATTAGATTGACACCGCGATATTACGGTGGTAGATTAGGACTGAAAGATTCAAATGTGTATGATAATCAGGCTGCTGTAGTTATGGAAAACCTAGTTTCAAAAGGATACACAGTCCGCGATAGATTATTGGGCTTAGATTTAGAACACACTAAACTTGTTGTCGGTGAGTTAGCAAAATTACACGCCCTGGTAATTGCATTGAAATTTAAAAATCCTGTATTTTTCAAAGACACCGTTATCCCTGCATTGATAGATCCCACAAATGATACAGCAAAATTAGGCTACATAAGCATGATAAAAGAAGCGCACGACGCCTACAAAAAATTCCCCGAAGCAAGACCCTACATGGATCTTATCGATAAAACTCTGATGTCTGACTATGAAATTAATTACACAGCATTCGAGCCTGTAGAACCATGGGGAACCATGGTGCACAATGATTTTTGGTCAAATAATGTGCTGTTCAAATACAATAACAAGCAGAAGCCGATTAATTTGAAGATAGTCGACTTTCAGTTTGGATATTATGAATCTGGGGCAATGGATTTGATATTTTTTCTGTTATCAAGTGCGCAAGAAGAAGTTTTGAACAATCATCTAGACGACATGCTCGATCATTACTATAAATCATTTATCGAATGTCTAACTTCATTAAATGTTAAGACAGCAGAATTCACTCGGAAAGATTTTGACAAAGAAATTGAAAGATGTGCTCCGCTTAGCTTTGGCCATTGCATAAGCATGGTGAGTGTAATAACGGCAACGAGAGGAGTAATAAATAGTATAGAAGAAGTTAACGGAGACGTAAGTTTCTCATCTGTTGGCAACGCAGAAAAAGCTAAAAGAAAATTATTACACATTCTGCACATTTTTGATAAAAAACACTGGCTGATCAACAACTAATCGTTTCTCCCATTCATTGATGAATAATAGTGTTGCGCTCGATTCAAAATACGCATTTTAGCAATCGCATCATAGGAAGTAGCACATTTGAAAGAATTTGAGAAATTTTGTTCATTTGCAATTTTTAATTGAGCAAATTTAATTGTTATTAAACTTGATTTATTTTTATTTGGGTATATAGAGAATCTGATGTTATAACATTATAGTTAGAAGAAATATTTTATCTATGAAGTGAAGTGAATAGATCTTTGTATGACTGATTAAGGTTCTTGATTCTGGAATGCAATAAGCTCTTCAATATCGTCTTAGCCATAATTAATGTATCATGAACTTTATTAAGATTAGGTAAGACACGAACAGAATGGGAAAAGGTACTGAAATTGTGAAATAAAGAGCAATGAATTAAACCTGATTCTTTTAACTCACCTCAAGAAGATCTGCGACTGGATCAGGCAGATTAAACTCTCTAACAACGCGCAGTCTGACCTGCCTGTTGATTTCATGCCGTGATGATAAAGGTAGACTAACTGCACGTTGACAACTAGGAGATTGTCTCAACTTTTGTTCTCGTTTAAGCATCGCCGACATAGTCGCTGAGTCTGGAACTACAAAATTGAGATATTTAATTACTAATTAGGTAATACTTTTTGTTAACTCCGCTGATTTTAAATGCAACTTCATCATTCGGCAAAGAATAGACAATAAATAATAACAGAAAAAAGATCATTCTAATCTAAAAATTTCATAAAACAAAAAGTTATATACCTGGCAGAGCTGCGGCTAAAATATCCACGCCAACAGCGCCCATAGACCTCGGTTTATCTTCAACCATGTAAAGAGTGTCGGGTATATCAGGAATGTAGCGTGCTCTTCGTAGCCTCACCAGTTCTGCCTCTTGAACCAATTGCTCCTCGACTAAAGCCTGATGTAAACATTAGAATTATAAACACGAGATTACAGAAATAGTTAAAATTCAGTCCCAGGCTGGATTTCATTCTGAAATCAACTGAATATTCCTGTGCAACAATTTTTAATGAAATACCTTTATTTCTTCATAGTACGGCATGAATAATCGAGGCCTAACAAAAAGTCCATTGCTTTTGCCGCCTCTGATCCAAGCATTAACTCTCAAGTTTTCTCGTTCGTCTCCGATCATATGACTTGGTGGAGTCGATACAAGGCCTCTTCGAATAGCCTTTATATAAAAAATAAATGAACTGATTGTGATTTTCAATTACGTGAAGATATCGTTATAATATAATAATATTAATTTATGAGACTTGAAGTTCAATTGCTTATTATTATTTCATTAAGAAATTCATAATCATTCAATGCTACTGAATGATTTAAGAGAATTCCTCATACCTGAGCCAAGATTTCACTACTCGGTGGTAAGACGTGATCCATCCGGACAAGCGGCAGCAGTTCGCTGAGTATTTCTCTTAATTCAACATCGCTAAGGTCTCGTTTCTTAACGCCTTTCCGTGTAACGGAATGAGCGGTATGACTTAGGAGATTAGGTTCTCTATCTTCCATTCTACGAACCAATTCCTGTTCTCCCCATCTAAGGACTGCCTGCAATACCTCAAGTTCACTCGCTTGTAGAAAATGACTTTGAAGAATACTTGTCAAATGGACTCGATCTAATTGGTGAAGAACCGGAGACGAGGCAATCGGTTGAAATTCTTCCCTCAAAAAATGCAACGCCTGTCTGTGAACCCACGCCGAACCATGCGGTTGACTACCCCATCTGAAATGTTCAACAATATTTCATTACTCAAGATTCTGTGATTTTATATTCAACTAATACGCAATATTTAGTAAACTAATACCAAAATCATAACTATACTTACTTGAGAACGGTAGGAAGAGAATCTAGAGTTAGCCATTCAAGAATTAAATCCTCACAGCCTTGAGAGAGTATGTCAAGTTCGAGGAACCTGCCTATTTGATACAACTCCATAGCTTCTTCTAAAGGACTCGGTCGCACCCTTCCTGTGTGTGTAAGTGCCTGCACCTGTATAAAATCAAAGATATTGTGATAAAGAAATGATTTTCTGTTCATAATTGAATTAAGATTCAGAATATATTCGATAGATAAAACGAAGTAATCCTCACCTCTCCAAGACTTCCTGCGCTATTTCCACAACCGCTGCCTCTTAGTATCAGTGATAAGTCCACAGTGTCTAAGTAAACGGCGTGAAGTAGTACTCTAGCGTATCTTTTGGGTATGACGCATTCGTCGAGAACTATTCTTGTAGGTATATGGAGTGCTCTTTCTGTGTGATCTTCGCCAGATCTGGTACGCCTTTGTATTAAATTTCTAAAGAATGGTGATCTAGCGGAGAGTATAGCTTTGTGACAAGGCAGCTCTAGCTTTGGTCGAAATCCATATTCAGAGCTGCCGCTATCAGGCCTTTGGTAATCGCCATCTGAGGTGAATACCAATGCAGCATCCGCGTAATCACCTGTATCTAACAAGTATCTGAGATCGTGTTCAAGGGGATTCGGAGTCCCAAATTCTTCTCCTAATCGCCTAAGGAGAGTTATATCCAGGGATGCGTCGTGCGGACATATGTCTCCTGTATACAAATATCTCAGGAGAGCTGAAAACATTTGTACATCTATTCCAGGAGTCCGTAATTCCAGGCATATTCGAGCGCCGTATCCTATAAAAAAATATGTTTGATATGAACTTTGAAATTCAAAATTAGAATAACTATGGGAATAGGTTGAGAAATTTTACAGAGTATCTTTCTACAGATAAGTAGATCCATGAATTATCTGCAACCTATCCAGAGCCGAAATTTGGATTTGTCTGCAATTTTTATATCTTACAGTGTGTCCAAAACTCCAAGTTTCAGATCACTGGGCCACATCCTTCGGGGAGCATGTGACTTTTAACTTTGACCAGATTGATTCTCACATCCTTATCACGGAATGAAGGAATACCATGATCAAGTGTATTTTTCATAGAAAATGGTCCGATATTTCCTAGTATAAAATCTGTTTCAGACAAGACACTCAAGAACCTTGTACCATGCCAGCATTTATTTCGCAATTGACCTTTTTCGTCTGAGAGCTCACAGTTTTTCACCAATAGATAACGAATTTTTGGAGACTGTTGAAATGGGATACCGCGGGTGCTACATTTGATTTGATTCGATGAAGTTTCGCACAACATTTATTTTCAAAGTTGATCAGCAGAGTATCGCAATCTTATTTTTCTCTGTGTAAATATTGCAGCTACTTTTGATACACAATAGTATAAAATAAACATAACACAATCCAAATATAGCCGATAAAAAAGTGAATTTCACAATGAAAGTTGGAGAACGTCGCAGAACCACGGATTTTCATGGAAAAGAGCGTTAAGGTTCTTGAGGATTTAGTCAAAAACAGATTTTATAATCGGGAAGATCAGTCTTCCATGGTTGGATCATATCTTCTTCTTAAGATAAGTATAGCGCAAGAATTCAAACAAGTAGGTCAATCTCGTCAAAGTTAAAAGACTGATCACCTTGTTTTTTCAGGCGGTAAGGCTTACAGATTTAAAAATTGGAGGATTTGCACATCTTGGTACATGCTATATGTCGAAGTTATCAAAATAACAGACAAATCGATATTTCGAGACCTAAATCTTTTACAGATACTAGATGGACTGGCCCATATAACTAAAAAGCTGGCAATATGTTTTACCAGGACATCCTGACAACAGTTCTCTGAAGTACGGGCACCGGGCAGATAAGAGGGCTCTGTGTACTGGAAAGCATGCTCCTCTGTAGACGAGATCAGCGTCTGTACAATGCTTGTAGTCATACAGAGTAGACAAATCTTGTTTGAACGTTGCAGCAGGAGGCCTCGCGAGCTCAGCTTGAACATGCAAGTCTTTTAGAGCAGCTAATGCCTCATATTCTTCAAGAAGTGCGCCAGCTTCGAGGGGACTCCAGCTCGAAACCAACTCTCTAATGACTCTTCCATGATCACAGGCCTTCGACGAACGGCGTCTCTTAATAAACTTTTTTCTCAATGTCGCAAATCCAGTCACTTTCTTCTTTCTTTCCCTGAAACAATAGACATTAACTTCAATAATGAACTTTTATTATTCGTTTCTTACTGACCAATAATAATTGATACAAAAATCACTCGCTGAGCTGAAACTATTGCAGCAAATTTAGGCAATCAAAATTCCTAGCGGCGATTTTCAGAACGTAGTTTCAGCGAATCCACTAGTGGAAGAAAATGATAATCAATGTTTTGTTCTTTTCATCTATTCGTCGCTGAAAATGAGCGGTGGACAAAGCCAGGAAAAGTCTAGAGATCAGTGATGAAAGGGCAACTGAATTGAATTTTGTCACAAGTTACAACAGCGCTCACAAGCGGCGCCAATTGCAATTTCAGTTGTCATGGGAACCTCGATATATCATCATTTGAAGGCTAAAGTATCGAAACATTCTCATCGAATGTTGTAAATTTGTTAGAATGGCTGACAATAAAAGCGATGACAATGACGAGGCAAAGGAGTTACCAAAAGTGAAACTACCCGAATTTTTTGAGCTAGTAGATAAAAATAAGAAGAAATTTATAGACGTGTTGAAAACAGCAGTCGCCATTCCATCCATATCGCATAAGTCAGAATCATTTCCCGATGTAATAAAAATGGTACTGATTATTTCTAACGTTGATTAAGAATGAAGTAATTCAAATAATTGTACGATCTATGATATGAGGGCATGTTTGTTTGATTTTAGCTTTGATTTTTTCTGTCAATGAATATCTCGCAGCATCTGAGGATCTATAAAAAATCCATAGAGCTTTATCAATCAGGCAAATAAAATTTCAGATGAATTGGTGCAAAAAAGAGCTAGAAAATATGGGTCTTGTAGTTGAGATGGTCGAAAATAAAGCCTTGAGTGCAGATGGCGTTGTATTGCCGCCTGTACTATTGGCAAGCTTATTCGTCGATGATCAACTAAGAACGATATGCGTTTACGGACATGTCGGTCAGCTTTTTAAGATAAATAGACAGAAATACATTAAGGTTAAGGTCTCAGACGTGATATCGGTATAACAGTCAATTTTGCTAATGATTTATCAGTCATTCACACATAGGTATAAGAGGGTCATCTAGTTACTGTAATAGAAAATTGTAATCCAGAAATTTGCATTCTAATAATCATCATCTCTCAAACTTTGTTGTGAATATGGTTTAGATACGAAACCAGCGAGTAAAGAAGATGGTTGGGAAACAGATCCTTTTGATTTGAAAGAAAAGAATGGTAGATTATATGGTCGAGGCGCCTCGGGTAATAAAGGCCCGTTGATATGTTGGTTTAATGCGCTAAAAATATACAAAACAACAAATACCGAACTTCCGGTTAATATCAAATTCGTAATTGATGGAACATCGGAATTGCAAAGTCCTGGGCTACAAGATATTCTTTGGAAGAAACAAGATTTTTTCAATGACATTGAATACGTCTGTTGCACAATTGACAAAAAGCTTCAAGATGGGCCTTGTTTAATCTATGGCTACAGAGGTGTTTGCCATTTCTCTTTTGACGTTAACTGTGGAAATAAAATGATCGATAGCGGCACATTTGGTGGCACATTTAATCAGCCGCTTATAGATGCTACCAATGTAATTGGATCGCTTATTGATAAGCACGGCAAGATCGCTGCGACTGAAGTAAGGAGATATATTTATTGTTGTAAATACTAAGAAATAAGTTTTGGGAATTAATCAAAATACATCCGAACATGTAAAGCGTAGCTACGTATTGAGATAAAAATAAAAACCGGGTTGACGTGAATACCAAATTAGTTTTAAATCTGTGTTTTCCATCTCGAATAGGTACTGAAAGATGTTGCACCAATTTCGGTAAAAGAAGAGAAACTCTGTAAGGAAATAGCATTCAATTTAGAAAAAATGAAACAAAGCACCGGAGCAAAATGGCTACAGCATAAAGAAGATAAAATAAGATTGATTATGCACAAGACTCGATTACCTAGTATTACGTTACACAGTTTCGATCACGAAATAGACCCCGATGATAAAGAAGCTCTACGTTCAGTACCCAATAGGTAGTAAAAATGATGACAACCGAACATCGAACATTTCAGATACTCCTAACGATAAGCTCAGTATTTTACTTGGTTTATGAAGAGTGATGCTTTCTGTAATATATTAATTATTTTCAGGGTAGTGGCAAAATTTTCAATTCGCATTGTGCCCAATCAAAGAGCTGATGAGGTCTATCGCCACGTTGACAACTATATAAAAAAAATATGGAATCGTTACAAGAGCGTAAATCAATATAGTTTCAAAATGGATCTTGGTATTGACCCTTGGAGAGACGATCCCTTCAATCCACACTACCAGGCAGCGGCTGCAGCAATTGAGTCGGTTAGATATTATTTCAAGAAGACTGAATTCTGTTTTAGAAAAGTGGAAACTTTGAATTTTTAATTCTCCTTAAGCTCAAGTATTTGGAATTCTATACATGATATTTCGTTTTAGCTATACCACGTGAAGCCTGTATACTTTTGCCAAGGTTGTACCGTTCCTGCAGTAGCTGTACTCCAATTCATATGTACTGGAAGCAGCATTTTGGTTTTACCACTAAGGTATGCTAAAAACATGTTGCAAGTTGCTCGATATAGATAAGCATACTTTTCTCACACAAATTGCACTATCGAGAGATACACTATCTCGATTCGGTTCTAGTTTACTAACATCAGTGTCTCTCATGGAGGCGCATCAATTTCTATTTGTTTCTTGTTGTCAATTAGCGTGGATCAAAGCATGTTAGCCTTTCTCAGAGATTAAAAACCAAGTTACGATCGGATAAATTGGACTGTTCAAGTTTTACCATTTTTTGAGTGTGTTCCTTAGATTATGAAAATTGAAAAAAAGGATTGCTCGAAGTATTGAGAATACTGATGTTTCCCATTCTGAGTATCTTCAGGATTCAGAAAATATTCTCTGAAAAAATGACCACATTTGTACAGTCCAATTTTTACTAACTGGTTTGATTCGCCTGACTTTACCTTTGACTCAAGATATACAATAATACATTTTCAGTGGACACGATGATATGCAACATTCGAATTCAGAATCAATATCTGAGGAAAACTATATCAATGGAATCAAATTGGTGATGTCTTACATGTGCTACGTATTCGAAACAAAATAATCCAGCAATACAACTCAAACTGCGTGTGTACAAATTGGGAGTAATCGATTGTGTATTTCTTTGTATCTATGTATCTTGAACCTGTACTTTAAAAATCATTAATGAAATGATGATCGATGAATATGAAGATTGATAAATCGGAAAAGATGAATTCTCTAACTAGAAAAAATAGGGATTAGAAAATAGGAAGAACGTACCGAACAATGATGCCCAATTGATCAGGATTACCAGTGGATGAAAGCCTAGCTGCCTGAATTGGGTCTCCACCGAGAGGGGCGGGACTAGAAGAAGCTGAAGCTCCCATCCTCTGGGTCATGCGAGAATCATCCCCTCTCCTGCCTCCCGTCAACCAACAACCTCCACCCCCGCCTCCTCCTTCGCTCTCTCCACCGCGCTGCAACGCACACGGGATTAGGATCCGGAGTATGTTCATCGCTCGCCCAGACACCAGCCTAAAACAATTATATCAAGTTATAAGTTAATTCAAGTTAGAGTAAACGATTCGAAACATGGAAGTAAATGTAAAAGCATTCACAAATTAGCGTGGAATTCATAACGTTAACGGAACACCATACTGCCAACAAAGTTCTTCAATTCAGGACGGGAATCTTGTTACAACAAATATTGGGGAATAGTTGGATGAATTAGCAAAATTGATGAAAACATGTAACATTTGAGCAACTTGAGATTGTTTTTCAGCAACATTTAAATTCTGAAATGCATAGATATTTCCAAAACTATTTTGTTCTTATGTTAACGTTAAATACTTGATTTATATTGAAAAATGAACATGCTGTGTTACTATGTTTTTAATTGTAAGATGTTCTGAAGAATAAATCATTGTACATAGACATGATAGATATTTTCTCAGCTAATACAATACTCGTTAGATTCAGTTGATCCGACTGAGGCAAATTATAATAATTGATACGTTATACTACGCGAGCACAAAGTGTGGTAATAAGAAGAATCTTCAATGATTTTTATTGATAAGAAGTTATTGACTGCAGACTAGTACCTCTAACTTATACAACATTTCACATAACTAGTAGTCGTAGATTGTTCATCATTTTGTATCATGTATTTAGCATGAAATATTAGATACATGAAATCGCAGAACCGAATTACGACCATCATTCTATGAGAAGTCTTCTTCCACTTTCAACCCCTGATAGAATAAAAATTCTGCATAAATCTATCACAAGCAGCTTGAGGAAGATTGCTCAGATTGTAGACACAGAAAAGTCGAGACATCTGAGTATAATATTCTCTGGCAACGCATAATAACTTCAAAAGTCTAAAATTTCAGTCATATCTTTCCACAGTTTTGACAAAAAATTCACACAGCATCTCTCAAGCGATAATCCCCATTGTTCTAGGTAAAAGATTCAACATATCTGCAACATCGTTTGAGTCACAAATCTAAGCTGATAATTTCCGCCAAGCAAAACACGCAATGAAAAAAGGTGTCGGAATACATGTCAGAATGCGACGGAGGATTAAAACTCATAATCGTTAAAATCTTGGCAAGATTTTGGTGTCTTTTGCACTCGTTACAAGTTACATAACTGTTGTGTCAAGTTTGAATAAATCTCAAATATGTAAATTTGGCAACCGGATGATTGAGAAATGCAATTTTAGTTACCGAAAGGCAAATAGCATTTACAGAGAATAAATGAGAATAGTTTCTTACTGCCGAGTGACGATGAGATGAGTATTTAAAAATATACAACACAGCGATAAGGGGATAAGATGAGCGTCAACAATTTACAACTACGACACAAATATAGAGCGACTAAATAATACATGTACATGTATATGAGTTGGAGTGATAAAGGAGAGAAAATGTAATGAACACTAATGATATATTGTTAATAAATATTTGAAATTACGGTGAAAAATTGATATCGCTAGCATCGTAGAATTCGGACTATTTTTCATTGACCCTTTTTTTTTTCTCTCTCTCTGAGGGGTTTATAGGTCAATCACTAGTCAGCTGAACCACCTAGCAACCCAGCTGTTTTTCACCTTTTACGAATATCCCGACACTTCGGATTAACTAACGACAATCATCTCGCGATTAATCACTTCGAAACACTTTGTTTTATCTCTCGAACGATATCGGCCTACATAAAGATGCTCCGAAAAACTCGTAGGTAATTTGCATTTCGCAACAACAACGCACGGGGCTCCACTTAACTCTGTTTCTCTCAACTTGTATCCTCCTGTTTAGTATAGGTTAACTTTGTGATAAAAAAAATATACGGCGTATACGATTACCTGGGTCTATAGTGCACATATTTTTTAGCCTATTTTTTAGATATTTTTTTACCACTAATTATCCTCCCGACATAACATCACTCGTCAATCAACACACAAACACCCATCAGACAACACAGCGGCGGCCATGTTTACATTTCAGATGCACCCCGGATACGATACCACGCTGATTTTTCGGATATAATATCACCCAAAAAACTTTACAAGAAATATATCGATATACGTTAAAAATTCTTTATTTTATCAAAAACTTATTTACACAACATCGAATCGCTGTATTTTGTCAAATTACAGGCTCGAATATCAGCCCTTTTTCCTTAATTTCTAGTCAAATCAGCAGAATTAATAAGATTATTTCGAAAAGGAGGGAATCCCTTGTTCCAAAAACAAATCAATTCAAACTCCAGGGCATATTAGCGTAAATTATGATTTATTCCTGATCAATATTCTTATTGGAAAATAGTTTAAATTCCATCTTTGACCATCGGGTCCCGAGACGGTGTTATCCATCTTCCGGGTTTCTCATTCCCGAAAATTTTCTCTCAGTAGTGGTGCGGCGAGTGTTGAATAACCGTCGAAAGATTATTAACAATTAAGATGTTCGCCGTACAAAGATTCGCCCAGGTAGCCCCAAAGGCCTGCCGTTTGGCTGGACAACAGAAAAGCTTCACGAGCGGACCTCCCAGAGTCAGAATATCTTTTCCCGTAAGTATCGACAGGTTTCTTGCTCTATTTCCATCTTATGTAATGAATCGCAGAATTGATCCGACTTATTTTCTTTCTTGAAATACACTGTGCAACAATTACTGGCGAATGACAAAATTTCCGCGCATAAAAACAGCCGAGCTGTCGAATATTCATTGTCAAAATTTCCCACCCTCCTTTGATCCAGAATGATAAAAATTAGAAAAAAAGACTCCGATCGCCAATCCTAACCTAACCTAACCATTATTCTTCGATCTCCAAGTATGTAGACAGAATCTGCGGATTGAAATTGTTGAATAGACGGACGTAAGGTTTATCGAGATTGATGTCAAAGCTAGTCGATGTTTAATATTTGGTTATTGCAATGCAGTAAAGTATGTTATTACAATGCAGTGAATGCAATCGCACGAAATCAGATTTCGATTTTGTTCTACATACGGGTTTATAGACACTGCTTCGTATGGTTTGAAGTTAGATATACGTCCACCAAATATTTTCTGACATTCTAAAAACGCGAGTACATACATGTTATCTAAACACAGGATGCAGCATTACTTTAAAAAACAGTGGCAGCTGCTTTCTCCGTTAGTGAATATACCACGAATATACATATTACCCAAACAACCTTTTATTTAGAACTGATAATTACGAAAATTTCGAGTATAACACACGAACTCGGCTCTAGATCGGCAACCCACATCACACTCGTGCTTCATATTTGAAAACTAACAGGCGTTCTTTTTCACCATTCACGAATATTTCACTACAACTGGAAAGTAGGTATGAAGTTGAATTTCCTAACGTTAATGTAACAGAATGTTTGGGAGAAATTCGCTATTTCATGACTCAAATGTTATTAGATTTGAAAAAATCACTAGTTACGTGTGTTTTAATCACTTCGGCAAATTATGCAACAAAATGATGAGGTGAAAATTCTGTACTTCGTGACTTCAACGGTTAAAAAACACGAAATACAGTGCATTATTTTCCGAAATTAGTAAAACACACGTACCTCGTCAATTTTGCAAATGTAACTAACATTTGAGTCATGAAATGGTGAATTTACTCCAAAAATTCTGTTGCATTAACGTTACAAACTTCAACTTCATCTCTATTTTGGTGTTTTTGAACCGTCCAAATGACGAAATAGAAAATTCTTGTCCCATTATCTTGTTGCGTTAACGTTACGAACTTCAACCTCATTGAAAAGTACGTATTTCACAGTACGACTTTCTCGACTCGCTAAAAAAAAAATCCTTCTGAATTATCCACCCGACAGTTCAGTTAAACTTTTTATACTATCATTGAAATATTGTCAAAATTATTATATATGACAATATTTGGGTATTGAAATTGAATTTTTTCATAACTGCTATCTTCGCAAATCTTGTATTATTGTTACTATCATTATTATTATTATTATTATTATTATTCAGTGATATGCATCCGGTGCTAAAGATAGATTCACAATTTTTCAGGAAAAGGTTGCACACGGTGTTCTCATCGCAGCAGGTGTGTGCGCCACCCCATTGTGGATATTGAACCACATGGAAGAATACAAGGGAAAGCCAGAGGAAGACTAAAACTATTCTCAGCCCATCCTGGTCATATAGGAGTGATCAGCTAGTTGACAAAATAAGTTATTAATATCAAACATTGTATGTACATTGCGAAGAATCTCTGTGTTGTAAGACGTGAAAAAACAAAATTAAAACAAATGTTATTAAGGTAAAATACAGAGTCCTTTATTTACTCTTCCCTTTGGCTGATCATTCCACTCTTGTACTAATATCAACTCAATACAAAAATCGATGATCGGTATTTAGCAGCAATCGAACATCAGGAGTTGAACTGTTAACTGAAAAAATAACTCACCATTAATGAGTAGTACGCCTTACTTCGGTAGTCTTTCTCAGGAATCATCATTTGGGTGGATGGCACTCTATTTCATACTCATCCATTACAATGTGCATTCCATTGCGGTGAACCAGTTTTGATAATCGATCCTCAAAAGTTATTCCGTACACCAAACTGCCCTCATAAGTATAAATAAATAACTTTCAAAGTCAGGATTAGAATTTTCGATCAAACCATAAGCAACTTATCATTCTTAATCGCCAAGATCTATTCAACTCAGTTTCAAAGCGATACTTTTTCTATGATTTCGCGTTGAACTGCGCAATCGGTTGAAGGCATACGTACACAAGTATGTAATGCACGTAATCTTGTAGAGTCGTACATTGTTTTTCGATTATGGAGTTGATGGAAACTGTATATTATGCTTTTATTTAGTACACTTGAACTTTCAGGTAACTAATTTTCACGAATCGATAATAAGGTTTATAATTAAAAAGTAAAAACGGAGTATTTTTGGTGATTTTTTTAAAAGCACATCGCACGTTCTGTCGTTATCGGAACACTCGGCGCAACGACGAACTGATCACTGGCTAAGAAGGCTGTTTTTGTAATCAGTTAGGTATCAAACGGAACCGTCTATCTACCCTCCTTTGCGATATAGAATTTCAGCGATAGCGATGTACCAGGTATAATACTGCAGGTAAGCCAAGACGCTTGTCTGTTCGTCACGAGTAAAGGTATCGGGCTTTGGAACGCCTCTATAACACGATCCCCTCCTCTAGGTGTTTCCAACGCCGATTACGATAGGACTCGACTCAGATCGTTCAGGAATTTTCAATCGAAAAGATGTTGCCTGTTGTAGCAACGAGCCGTTCCGTCCTGAGGCCCGCGATTGGCGTTATTACAAAAACGCCGACACGCGGTAATACTTGGTCAAGACATGTCGGTGGACCACCACGTGTCAGGATCTCGTTTGCGGTAAGTTTTCTATTTTTCATTTCCTTAAGTTTGGTGCATACGATACTGCGATCAGTAATGGGTGATATAAGATCGAGTAAGTTTTACGCAGTATCCTAGTTCATTAAACGGTATTTATTTTGACCATGTATACCCTGGGCTGAAAAAATTCTTGGGATAACAAATCGATGTGTATTTGCGCAGGATTGTATGGCGATTTTTTTTATGAAAGTAGCTGTAGATCTTGGAGATTGATTTTCTCCTGATGGAAATGGCTCGGCCTTAATCTCCGAGTCGCAATGTTATCTGTTTCAAGTTATCAGTGTTATCTGGCAATAACTATAGACATTTGCTGTTGAGTATAAGTGAAAGACTACTGCACAGCAACGTGTTTGAACAGTCCGTTAATTCGTAACAAGTTGTGATTTTTGATCGGTTTTTTGTTAATACTGAACTGTACAGAGTTGAGCCGATTCCTTGTAAAAATGATTGAATTGTGAATAGAATATTCCTTTAAATTATCGTGCGATCAATGGACTCGCGATATTTTTTATTAAAGTTTGTTATACTTTTGTCGCTCAACACAAGTTCTAATAAGTTACGTATTGTAATGATTTTTTTAGGAGAAGGTGGCCCATGGAATCGTCCTGTTCGTTGGCTGCAGTGCTGTCCCATTCATTGTTACCTGTAACATCCCGAAATACAATGCAGGAAACTCCGAAGAAGACTAAAATTATTTCGAATGAAGACGAATTTAGATTTTAGCTGAACCCGTAGTGTTGCTTCGAAAACAAATTATTTATATGTAAATCCGTCAATTGTGCCTCATGGTGGAATAAAATATTCGAAAACAATTGTACTGATTATTGCTGAATTGAAATTCTTCGAATCTATAACATCTGATGAATTAGAGATATTCAGTCCCAATGTAATTGCGATCTCATGTTCTTCCAGCTCATGCAATCTTGAGAATTCCAAAGAGATTTTTTACGCCAATTCCGCATATTATTACGGTGCGGGGTATCACTTAAGTGGCCACTGCACCATTTTTTTGCCATACTTGTTGAATTTTCTACTCATTTCTGGTACTTTCAAACTATTTCATCAATAAATTAATTACGGAAATATATTCCACAGCAAATATAGATCAGATCCATCGAATGTGATTGGTAGAAGTTGGAATTTCACCAATAATTAAGACTAGTCAAACACTTTGATAATAATGTCTAGTGCCAAACCATCAATTATATGCATACTAGATATAAAAGGACCACAAATGGAGTTAGGAGCCATACAAGGTACTTTAAGGTGGCCAGAAACGGTACATGACGAAGGACATGATAGAAGGACATGAAAAAGAACAACGCATCGAATGTATAAAAGAGGTGTTCAACATTTATTAAATACTGTTGGTATTCGCACATTCACTCGACTCATTCATCAATCGGTATCTCAATGAACTGTACAGACTAGACTAGATGTCACGAGACGTTGACAATCGTAACGCTCGATAGTATTTACAAATAAATAAGATTGTACGTGGAGAATGTGTTTTTTACATCAGTCTCATATAGGAACGCGAATGTATAACTGATAAAGTACAAAGTGACGCAGATTCGCAGGTATCGTCATCACTAGGGTCGAGTATTTTAGTCGACCTCCTCGACGGTGGGTCCGGCGTATTGACCTCCGGCCTGCCGGAACTGTGCCCCGCAATCCTGATGAGGTCCGGGCGCAGAGTTGTCGTTGCTCTGGTGAAGCTTCGTCATAATAGCCGAGCACTGCTTCTGGATGGCCTCGAGCCGGTGCTGATACTCGTCCTTGTCGGCGAGGGTGTTGTTGTCGAGCCACCGGATGGTCTCCTCGCAGAGTCGACCCACCGTGTCCCTGTCCTCCTGGGGGAGCTTAGCGCCGTGGTCCTGCAGGGCCTGTTTCACGTTGAAAACGTAGCCCTCGAGCTGATTTCGGGCGGCGACCCGGTCGCGCTGCTCCTGATCCTGCTCCCTGTACTTGTCCGCCTCCGCCAGCATTCGGTCGATCTCCTCGCGGGACAGCCGACCCTTGTCGTTGGTGATTCTGACGTCGCTGCTGCGCCCGCTCGCCGTGTCCTTGGCGGTGACGTGGAGGATCCCGTTGGCGTCGAGGTCGAAGGTGACCTCGATCTTCGGCACGCCGCGGGGCGCCGGAGCGATTCCGCTGAGTTCGAATCGGCCGAGGCGGTTGTTGTCCTTGGTCATGGCGCGCTCACCCTCGAACACCTGGATGGCGACGCCCGGCTGGTTGTCGGCGTAGGTGGTGAAGGTCTGCGTCTGCTTGCAGGGGATGCGGGCGTTGCGCTCGATTATGTTGGTCATCACGCCGCCGGCGGTCTCGATGCCGAGGGAGAGCGGCGCGACGTCGACGAGGAGGACGTCCTGGAGGGGTGAGCCGGCGTTTCCCTCACCGCTGAGAATGGCCGCTTGTACCGCGGCACCGTAGGCTACAGCCTCGTCGGGGTTGATGGAGAGGTTCAGCTGCTTGCCGCAGAAGTAGTTCTGCAGGAGAGACTGGATCTTGGGGATCCGCGTCGAACCCCCGACGAGGACGATGTCGTGGATCGCGCCCTTGTCCATCTTGGCGTCGGCGAGCGCCTTCTCGACCGGAGCAAGGGTCGCCCGGAAGAGGTCGGCGCAGAGCTCCTCGAAACGCGCCCGGGACACCTTCGTGTAGAAGTCGACGCCTTCGAAGAGGGCGTCTATCTCTATACTGGCTTCAGTGCTCGACGACAGCGTGCGTTTGGCTCGCTCGGCGGCGGTGCGCAGCCGGCGAACGGCACGCGGGTTCTTCCTCAGGTTCTTCCTGTACTTTCGCTCGAACTCGTTGGCGAGGTGATCCACGAGTCTCGAGTCAAAGTCTTCACCGCCCAGGTGGGTGTCACCGGCTGTGGACTTGACCTCGAAGAGCGAGCCCTCGTCTATCGAGAGGATCGACACGTCGAAGGTCCCGCCGCCGAGATCGAAGATCAGGACGTTTCGCTCGCCTTTGAGATTTTTGTCAAGGCCGTAGGCTAAGGCGGCGGCAGTCGGTTCGTTGATGATCCTCAGGACGTTGATGCCGGCGATAGCTCCGGCGTCCTTCGTCGCCTGCCGTTGCGAGTCGTTGAAGTAGGCCGGGACCGTGATAACCGCGTCCCGGACCGGCTGCCCCAGGTAGGCCTCCGCCGTCTCCTTCATCTTCGTGAGTACCATGGAGCTGATCTCCTCCGGGTTGAACCGCTTCGTCGCACCCCGGAACTCCACCTGGATCTTCGGCTTGCCAGCCTCCTCGACGACGCGGAACGGCCAGTGCTTCGCGTCGGCCTGGATCTTCGGGTCGTCGAAACGCCGGCCGATCAACCGCTTCGCGTCGAACACCGTGTTCGCGGGGTTCATCGCGACTTGGTTCTTCGCCGCGTCTCCGATCAGCCGTTCCGTGTCCGTGAAAGCCACATAGCTGGGGGTCGTTCTGTTTCCCTGGTCGTTGGCGATTATCTCGACCTTTCCTTGCTGCCACACTCCCACGCAGGAGTACGTGGTTCCCAAGTCAATTCCAATTGCTGGCATTTTCTGCTTCTTCTCTCTTTCCAGTACTTTTCACAAAATATTATCACAATGTCTCGATTTCGAATGTTATCTGACTTTTCTTGAATTGGTAATTCTCCTCTTTTCACGTTTTTTCGCTCTCAGACTAGCTTGTCCGAAACTCGTTTGTTTCTCTCAAGTGTATCGTTTGGCTTGCGTTTGAATACTGCCGCTACCTGCGCGCCGTCCCCTATTTATACTACCGCCGGTGTTTCTCGGCGCGGCCAGAAGCTTCTGGCAATGCCGAGACTCGGTCGACGGGACGCCACCGCTCGTTGCCATGGATACGCGTCGAACGTTCCACGCTAGAATCCGCTCGAATCTTCCATCTGATTTCCAGCCAGGACGAGCGCCAGTTCACACACTCCGTGCCATCTGCAGAAGTTCCAGAACATGTCTGAAATGTATAATACCGATGTTCGGCTCATAGGTGCTTTGTCGTGTCAATATTGCACTTACGATGCCTCCACTTATTGTACGACGAGCGCAAGACGGTATTTCTCCATGTATCGAGAAATTCGACATAGGCCCTTTCGTACCACCACGCTGCATTGAATACGCTGCTGGAGGGTTCCACTTGTGGAACGCATAACAGCAAACACAACAATATGGATTTTGGAGCACATAATTGTCAAAAACTGTTCGCAATGAACCAGCGAACATAGGTCGTATATTATTCGATATTTGGTGATAGGACAGAAGAATCAGTATGTATAGGTATGCTGTAAATAGAGGATCTTATGTAGACGGCCGTGAAATTTGAAATAATCGGTCTAGAAACTTCATATCGACGATTGGCATACACTCTATTCGGTGCAAAAACGCTTTGGCTCGTATCCAAAACTACCGAAACCTGTGTCAAAATCCTATTATGCTTTTGCTATAGATATCAGGGACATGCTTTTACAGAATAATAGGTCAACAGGTCGAATATTTATCGTATTCTATGTACTGCGAAATCAATGTATCGTGTACGTCATTCATTGTACATTTCTTTACGATCTAGCATAGGAATATAACGGTGCATGCTTATAGTCGTATACTATCATACGCTTTCCTGCGCTGGGGCTCGTTAATTCTCTAGAAGCGTCGAGAAGTATCGTCCCGCGCAATTTTGAATGTTCTCGGTTGTGATGGAAGATTCGAGCGGATTCTAGCGTGGAACGTTCGACGCGTATCCATGGCAACGAGCGGTGGCGTCCCGTCGACCGAGTCTCGGCATTGCCAGAAGCTTCTGGCCGCGCCGAGAAACACCGGCGGTAGTATAAATAGGGGACGGCGCGCAGGTAGCCGCAGTATTCAAACGCAAGCCAAACGATACACTTGAGAGAAACAAACGAGTTTCGGACAAGCTAGTCTGAGAGCGAACAAACGTGAAAAGAGGAGAATTACCAATTCAAGAAAAGTCAGATAACATTCGAAATCGAGACATTGTGATTATATTTTGTGAAAAGTACTGGAAAGAGAGAAGAAGCAGAAAATGCCAGCAATTGGAATTGACTTGGGAACCACGTACTCCTGCGTGGGCGTGTGGCAGCAAGGAAAGGTCGAGATAATCGCCAACGACCAGGGAAACAGAACGACCCCCAGCTATGTGGCTTTCACGGACACGGAACGGCTGATCGGAGACGCGGCGAAGAACCAAGTCGCGATGAACCCCGCGAACACGGTGTTCGACGCGAAGCGGTTGATCGGCCGGCGTTTCGACGACCCGAAGATCCAGGCCGACGCGAAGCACTGGCCGTTCCGCGTCGTCGAGGAGGCGGGCAAGCCGAAGATCCAGGTGGAGTTCCGGGGTGCGACGAAGCGGTTCAACCCGGAGGAGATCAGCTCCATGGTACTCACGAAGATGAAGGAGACGGCGGAGGCCTACCTGGGGCAGCCGGTCCGGGACGCGGTTCTCACGGTCCCGGCCTACTTCAACGACTCGCAACGGCAGGCGACGAAGGACGCCGGAGCTATCGCCGGCATCAACGTCCTGAGGATCATCAACGAACCGACTGCCGCCGCCTTAGCCTACGGCCTTGACAAAAATCTCAAAGGCGAGCGAAACGTCCTGATCTTCGATCTCGGCGGCGGGACCTTCGACGTGTCGATCCTCTCGATAGACGAGGGCTCGCTCTTCGAGGTCAAGTCCACAGCCGGTGACACCCACCTGGGCGGTGAAGACTTTGACTCGAGACTCGTGGATCACCTCGCCAACGAGTTCGAGCGAAAGTACAGGAAGAACCTGAGGAAGAACCCGCGTGCCGTTCGCCGGCTGCGCACCGCCGCCGAGCGAGCCAAACGCACGCTGTCGTCGAGCACTGAAGCCAGTATAGAGATAGACGCCCTCTTCGAAGGCGTCGACTTCTACACGAAGGTGTCCCGGGCGCGTTTCGAGGAGCTCTGCGCCGACCTCTTCCGGGCGACCCTTGCTCCGGTCGAGAAGGCGCTCGCCGACGCCAAGATGGACAAGGGCGCGATCCACGACATCGTCCTCGTTGGGGGTTCGACGCGGATCCCCAAGATCCAGTCTCTCCTGCAGAACTACTTCTGCGGCAAGCAGCTGAACCTCTCCATCAACCCCGACGAGGCTGTAGCCTACGGTGCCGCGGTACAAGCGGCCATTCTCAGCGGTGAGGGAAACGCCGGCTCACCCCTCCAGGACGTCCTCCTCGTCGACGTCGCGCCGCTCTCCCTCGGCATCGAGACCGCCGGCGGCGTGATGACCAACATAATCGAGCGCAACGCCCGCATCCCCTGCAAGCAGACGCAGACCTTCACCACCTACGCCGACAACCAGCCGGGCGTCGCCATCCAGGTGTTCGAGGGTGAGCGCGCCATGACCAAGGACAACAACCGCCTCGGCCGATTCGAACTCAGCGGAATCGCTCCGGCGCCCCGCGGCGTGCCGAAGATCGAGGTCACCTTCGACCTCGACGCCAACGGGATCCTCCACGTCACCGCCAAGGACACGGCGAGCGGGCGCAGCAGCGACGTCAGAATCACCAACGACAAGGGTCGGCTGTCCCGCGAGGAGATCGACCGAATGCTGGCGGAGGCGGACAAGTACAGGGAGCAGGATCAGGAGCAGCGCGACCGGGTCGCCGCCCGAAATCAGCTCGAGGGCTACGTTTTCAACGTGAAACAGGCCCTGCAGGACCACGGCGCTAAGCTCCCCCAGGAGGACAGGGACACGGTGGGTCGACTCTGCGAGGAGACCATCCGGTGGCTCGACAACAACACCCTCGCCGACAAGGACGAGTATCAGCACCGGCTCGAGGCCATCCAGAAGCAGTGCTCGGCTATTATGACGAAGCTTCACCAGAGCAACGACAACTCTGCGCCCGGACCTCATCAGGATTGCGGGGCACAGTTCCGGCAGGCCGGAGGTCAATACGCCGGACCCACCGTCGAGGAGGTCGACTAAAATACTCGACCCTAGTGATGACGATACCTGCGAATCTGCGTCACTTTGTACTTTATCAGTTATACATTCGCGTTCCTATATGAGACTGATGTAAAAAACACATTCTCCACGTACAATCTTATTTATTTGTAAATACTATCGAGCGTTACGATTGTCAACGTCTCGTGACATCTAGTCTAGTCTGTACAGTTCATTGAGATACCGATTGATGAATGAGTCGAGTGAATGTGCGAATACCAACAGTATTTAATAAATGTTGAACACCTTTTTTATATATTCGATGCGTTGTTCTTTTTATGCCTTCTCTAGACCAATCCCAGTTTCCACTAGATGAGCTATCGATTTATATTGATTTTCGACATTTCATTATACACCGACTGCACGTAATTTTGATTTTCATGTACTCTGTATAATTTTCGTATACACACTTATACTTTTCTGATGTTCCGTTGAATGTCGAAGTTGTACAATGCATTTACATACATGCATATATACATATTTACATGAATACCAGAGCTACTTCGAATGCAAAGCATCATCACTAGAGCATTTCTGTATCATCTTCTTCCTTTCTTTGGGTTGGCTGTAGGTTGATTTGATTTTTGTATCAGAATTTCGCCCACATCAGAATCAATAACTGATACGTGATGAGATCATATGCAACAAATGCAGTCACTGAAAATTCTGACAATTCCAGAAATCTGTTGATGAGTTTTTGGGTGAGCCTATTGCGCATGAGCTTCAACGTTAGTGATTTCTTCAGTTACTCAACTACTTGAAAAATCACTGTATGTAATAACTATTGACATTTTTGATAAATTTGAGGAAATTAGCTCGATCGTAACCATTATTTACTCATGAAGGTGTGACCAAATTTGGCTCGACCAGATTGATTTAGTCACACCTTCATATACAAGTTCGAGCGCTAGATTCACAATGAAGAACATTATTTATTCATTCAATATTTTTAACAGACACCAGTACCTTGCGTATGCCATATCCCGATCCAGAAAGTAACTCTTTTTTGCTATTTCACCATATAGGGAAAAATCACCCTCGCGAAAGAGAGTAGAAGAAGACCAAAATGGAGCTGACAACGTTCTGGAATTGTTGTTGACAGATTGATACGATTCATTGGCGGGTTCGTAATTTCGATGGTCTGACAACGTTTACCTGGATATTGTCCGGTCAAAGAGGTGCTACGAATACCAGAAATTGAGGTCAATTCTTACCCTGCAGAAAGTCTGTCCATCTGTCGTGCGAGCCTTTTTATGCAGCTTATTATTCAGTCAGGAGAGCAGATAATCGCTATGGCTCACAATACGAATATGCCATAATTACGCACGCTATTCTAGTACGGCTTTCAGTATTTTCAATGCCTTATGCCATTACGAGGGAATAATATTGAGAATTCATACAAATATCCTTTATATCAAACTTATAATTCTATATCAATATAAAAATTGCATTATATCTTAAAAATTTCCATACGAATAATAACGACATGACCACAACTCTAAATGGTATGATGAGCTGCCGCTTTGAATTTCTTCGACTGAAAAGTGAATCACTTTAAAAGAGTGAATTTTCCATTCTATGTAAAAACGAAAAAGGATAAGATTTAACTCCTTTGTAGTATGAGAATTCACGGTAGTAAATTGAAAAGTCACGATGGTTTTTCACTTGTTGAAATAAATGGGTTTTCTGTTTATTTTGAGTTTGATTCAGCCCTAATTAGAACAAAATGTCATCATCATCGGATTCAAGAGTTCGCTCTTTGATCAGACTGATAAATTTATTTCACACAATGATCTTGTCATCATGAGGGTGCCGTTTATTAGCCCCGATTCATGCGATCCTATTTTGTCTAATGGTTCATCGGAATGCTTTCCACGCGTGATCAATGAATCATTTTTATAGGTTTTCATCGTGATGCTATCGGTTCTACTGATGAGTCGCTGCAGGATGATTGGATTCTTTCTCTAGAATATTATGGACATCCGCATCCGGTATCTCTCAAATTAATTCGAGATACGAGAATGGCGAAACGATTCGTGCAACTTAAACCACTTACTTACTCGCACAATTATCTACGATGTTCCGAAGAAGACCGTGGCGAAGATCTGTTTCCTTCTTCAGTCTTCTACAAACCAGCTGCGGAGTATCTTCCGGAGTGGAATACCTCCGACAAGGTAATGTTTCGGAAGATCGAAATGTAGAATGGCCAGAATTTCGAATTTTTATAATATATGCAGGCTAAAATAGCGCCAAATAAAATCTATACGCGCAGTTTTCTCTATAGTACTGCTTCAGAGGCTTTCTTCATCTTGAATAAAGCCTTTCCGTATTTTGAACGATTGTTATTTAATATTTTTACTTCTGGTCGTTCGGAATTTTTCGCTTTTTTTTATACTCGGAGCCCGGCCACCCGTAAAATAGTCGATGTGATTGTAATAGAGACTTGCAAAATGTGATCACGTCCGCACTGACAATGAGCGAGATAAATATTTGATCATTGTATATAATATGTGTGTATTGGTAGTAAGTCTATATAGGCACGTGCGAATGATGAACAAAATGACAATATGTACATTATAATCAGTAAACGGAAGTACGAGGATCAGTACCGACGTGATTATGACAACAACATTTTTATCGACATTTGTTTATTATGATAACAAATATTATTCCGTAATGTACTGTTCGCATACAAGATAAAATCCATGATAAAATTGCAATTCGCAAGGTCGACGGAATAATCAGCTGACAATGAGAGGATGCAGCTGGCTATAATACATATATATGAAGGCAGATATAGTACGGGATAGCCGGGCGAAGTGGGGCCCACCGGAGAAATTTTCGTACTCTTTCAAAATCACCAAACATTATAAAT
This sequence comes from Ametastegia equiseti, assembly GCA_963989295.1. Lineage (NCBI taxonomy): Eukaryota > Metazoa > Arthropoda > Insecta > Hymenoptera > Tenthredinidae > Ametastegia > Ametastegia equiseti. The sequence goes on along the minus strand of OZ022389.1, from coordinate 20,931,307 downwards.
ACCTACATTTATTTACTTCTGTAAGGAGATTTTTAACATCGAATTAACTGTATTTTACAAGAAAAATAAAAATCTCAAATTGTAACATTATATTTTATTCATTATAATAAATAAGTGGGAAACATGTTTCACGATCTTCTAACTTGACTATTTCGAAATCGAACTTGTTTCAAAAATTCATAACCCTCGCGGTTCTTGATGAATATTAATGAACTTTGAAAGTCAAAACTTTATCGTCCTGAATGTTCCAGAACGAATTCAGGATTTTGAATATTCAAAGTATGAGGGAGTCAATTCAATTATTACTTGCATGTTATATATATCTATAATTTTGTGGCTGAATTGAAGTTCCGAATTTCAAAAGGTTCTGAGCAGTAAGAATCCCGAATTTATTTGAGAGGCGATTCTGAGTTTCTAGAAACGTTACAGTTCAGAACTTGCAAATTGCGAAAGGTCGAAATGCAGACAGCCCAAAGATCCGAAAGTTCGAAACTCAGAAAGTCCAAAGATCTAAAAATGTAAGGGAAGCTCATGACAAAGCTTTCAAATAAACGACGTTGCATGAGCGAATTCCGAGATTCGGAGTTTTGGCCTTTCGGATCTTTATAGCTTTCGGAATTTTGAACCTTCGGTGTTTTTTCATTCAAAATTTTTCAAATTGGCTACGTAGACTTTCGGGGAATCAATCTTTCGGAAAACTCGGAGTCAGTATTAGAAGACCTCGGAATTTTCATCTTTCGCAGCTTTTGAAATTCGGAATTTCAATCCCGCCGCAAGATTTTCACGCCTCTTATCGAAATATCAATACTTTTTGAACCACAGAACTCGTTCATTCGACGAATGGATCAACATTCCCTGCTCCTCTACTCAAAAATACTGCATACTTTATAATTTAATAAAAGTTTGAAAACCCCCGCTTTCGAATCTCCCGCCTAGTGACAACCAACCATTGCAGCGACCGCTAGTGTTTTTTAATTGTCTCATTTTCTTTCCCCGCCTCGTTGGTAGCACTGGATACGTCAAGTGCGGCGACGAGGACAAAACACTCGCGTCGAAGTCGAAGGCTAGACGGCGAAGAGCCATTGTCGAGGGTGGATCGTGCGCGTCGAATATCCACGTAAAGTGAATCGAACAGTTTAATAACCGCATTGAAAAAGCCTAGTGTTTGGTGCCAGAATTATTTCGGAGTCGTTGAATGTGAGTGGAAACGATCGTTAAGATCGTAATTATCAAAATGTCGAGACCAGGTGAAAGACAGAGCTATGCACCGACCTACAAATTAGTTGTCGTAGGCGGAGGAGGTGTCGGAAAATCAGCAATCACTATACAATTCATTCAAGTGAGTAATTTTTTTAAAGATTCTTATCACCGAGTGCGTTGGTGTCTCACTGACTTGTGTACGTACATCTACATGTTATAAGTTTATGATACACGCCAGTGCCTCGCCGCGCCTCCTCGTCGTCATAGTCGTCGTTTTAGTCGCCGCCGTGTCCCTGATACAAGATTTTTACGATTACCTTCAAACCCACGACTGTTGCGCGATCAGGCTACGTCAAAACTTTCTGATTAAAATGAAGAATTGGTAACGTTTTAGTCCACGGGACGTTACTTTCATTAGAAAATTCGTGATTATGATTGAAAAGCCTCCAATTAACAGTAAAGAATATAAATATTGTCGTAATTTGCAAGCGGGAAAATACCTTTCCAACCTCTGCTGCACCCACGCGAGCATCGATATATGATGTTAAGCTAAATATTCGAATGGAATTCAACCTTTCGATTATATCACGCCCAAATTTATCGATACAAAACACTCGCGTAGAACGTTCTTCTTTTTTTTTACCTCCTTCTTATTTTTCTTCTCCCCTACATATTTTGTCAAGTTACTCAGCGAAGCTTTTTTTTATTTCTCCCTTGGTTTTTCGTTTTTTTTTTTTTTTTTTTTTTTTTTTGTATCGCCTGTCGAGGAGGCGCGCCGCTTCAAAAGCGAGCCAAGTACAAGTATAGATGTCATAATCACATTGATTCGAAAGATCTAACAATAAATCGTTTAGCCAGCAGCAGCCTAGCCGCAAAGAGATTTTCAAATCTAAACAGAAATCGAACGATATCAAGATAATCAAAATCGTGGATAAACAAAATTATGTAAATTTCTGATTTATGTATCTTATTATGTAACGAGAATTGGCCGCCGCCCTTGCCAATTTTTTTTTTTTTTTTTTTTTTTGTCTTGGTTTAATCTCTTTTTCCTTTTTTTTTTTTTTTTCTTTAAACTTGAGCAAAGTTTTGTTGATATTGTCGGAACTATTATTGTTGCAAAGTATGTATATCAGTTACGGGCGCGTGCTTACTTTCCTGTCAAGTGTCACGAATATGTATAAGCATGACGTTAAACGTATATTACCGCGATAAGGCGCGGGGTGTTTCTTAATATAGTCATAGGAAAGATTTGTTCATACGAAATCTGATTGTGAACGTTCCTAGTTTACCGTGAGTCTATCGCGCCACCGTGCGTATATGTATTATCGCGGTGCGTATTTGGCATTGGCATAACAAACTAGAATCGCCTACACTGTTTTTCAAGTCGTTACTATTATTATAGAACCACCGTTAGTTGTGTTACGTTAGCCAAAAATCGCCTCTCCCATATTCATATTATATTTGATTTTTGTTCCTTTTTCATATTCTTCTTCTATATAATTCTGCAATAAAATTCTACTGCGTGCTTGATCAACTTGAATCAATTCTCAATAAATCAGCCTTAACGATCGGAAAATCGCATCATCACGAACAATGACAACGATCAAACTCATGATCGCTCGCCTTTCAATTCTACTTCTCTTCCGAATATCGATCTATGCGTAGAGTAGGTAGTAGATACCTATCCCTCGCGTGTTCATATTCGCAAATTACAGTGTACTTTATACGTAGCTTTCATAACATTTATAATTAATTGTCAGACAATTATATTCAATTTCGTAATATGAAATAGAAAATAGAAAATAGAAAATATCCGTTGCGTAAGTAAAATTTTATGCGATCAAACTTACAGCTGGCGTTTAAATGTTTACATACATACTTTCGTTATTCCAGTACGGCATTGTGGTATATCACATATATATATATATATGTATCCGCAAATTTGGTACACACATATACGCATGTAGATATAGAGACAGACTGGTGATTCGCTCTACTATTTTTGGCAGTCACTGCCTGATCCGCACCTCTTCTTGTCTGGACTTCTGGCCCTAGTAAAACCGAGACTCGAAAAATTGAAGAATTCAAGAAATCTCTGGAGAGAAGATTTGTTCGAAGATTATTCATTACCGAGAACTATTTCCAGTGTTTTTTTTTTTCAATTGCAATAATCTTTGCGTATCTATCAGTATTTTGTTGTTATTTGCTCAGTAACGTTTCAGCAGCGTGTCCAGTGGCTTGGGGGAAAACCTGGGAAACCTGGAATTCTCAGGGACTTAAATTGTTGAATAGGGAATCATCAGGGAATTCTTAGGGTATTTTGCTGTAGTTCTGGGAATTGGAAATTTTGTATTTGAATTCGAAACCCCATATGTTTAGAGATTTTTTATGGCGATTAAGCATTTTTTAAAGTATATGAAAGTTATGGGGTAGCGAGTTGATAACATTGAAATAGCTCCAATTGTTGATATTTCAATATTATAATCCAAACTCAACGTTTATATCCGTACTTGAATTTGGTTTCAGAAAACAAATGAAGTCTAATGAACCTGATCGAAAATACTTGTCCTTTTTTCGACTTCTACTTTTCATTACCACCTACATAAGTAGATAATTGAACATCAATAACAATAAGCCAGTAACAACATGAATATTCTTAGAAAAATATTCAATATTTCATATGGATGGACCGATATATTGAGATTTTTACTCTGGAAAAACGATAAATATTGCCCTGGAAAACCTGGAATTCTTATAGGAAATTCGGAAATGCTCAGTTGCTGGACACCCTGGTTTGAAGTATTAAAGTCCACATGTCTGTATTTAGGTATATACAGGGTGATTCAGAATTCATAACGAATATTTTACAGGGTGAATCCTTGTCCAAATTGAAGTCGAAAGTTCCTTAGCCATTTTTCTGAAAAACAGTTTTTGTGTTGAAAAAAACACAAATTTCTTTTTAAAATTTTTTCGTTTAAAATCGGCAAAAATGGAGATAATTAGAGCAGAAAAAAAAGAAGTATCATCCTCGAGTATTATATGAACTACTCATATTAGGACAATCTCAATCCCCATTTCGATTAGAATGGAACAAAAATTAGGGAGTCAGAGAAAATAAAAATAAAAATTTCGAATGGAATGGGTGTTTTTTTTCAATGGCTAAGGAACTTTTGACTTCAATTTTTAACAAAGTTTCACCCTGTAAAATATTCGTCACGAATTCTGAATCATCCTTTACAGTTAATATCGTTTCGGAGATAATTTTCTACATACTATAACACGGAGATAACTTCCGGCATCTTATTTCAAAGTGAAATAAAGTCGACCACACGTTATACTGACCAAGAACTTTTATTCATACTCGACAAAGAAGTTCGAACGAATTATGATCACAGGATATGGAAATTGATCTGACGATATCGAATATCGCTGGTTCGTTTTCGTTCTCATATCGGGCGAGTCGGATCATTATAATATCAGTAAATACTATGAACACGCAAATATTATTCGTATAGAATTATAGATAATATCGTGTGTAGAATATTTAAATTTAATTTGAATTTAATAACAATAAGATATTGACAACTATTGACAAAGATCGGTTATAACTGCAGCGATAGGCCACCGTTTCATCTTAGGGCGCTAAACATTTCCTGCTTACCGCATATTCGATTGTCCATCGTGTTTGCTCGTATATCATTAACAGTTAAACCGCTTACTTGTGAAGCAAGCGAACGAAGAAAGCCAGTTTTGGCGCGTGGGTTTTTATGCATTCCATCGAAACCCACAAGGAATCGAACCTACGCGCAATGATTCCACGTCGTATGTGCACATAAGTATATTATATTTTGTCATTTTATCGAGCGACTCGTTATATGGATATTCTTATATCAAATTATCACGAAATGTGGATAACATGGAAATTCCCTATCCGATAATTGCGCGTTTATTATATTTTTCACTACAAACATTATATACTTGCCTGATTTAGATTTTTCCTCCTTTGGTATATTTTTTCATCTACCAAACGATGTAAAAATAGTTTTGAATCATACGATTTTTTAAGCAGGAAAACCGCCGCTTCCACTGCCCTATATGTATACCTACATATATACATATATTAGGGTGGATCGAAAAAAAAAAATTTTTCTCGGCTACCCTCAAAAATCAAAGATATCGCTGGAATAAAGGTCTCCGTGGAAGGATTCGATTTTTTGAATTTTTTTAGGGGGCGCGCGGGTCGTTCAAAAGTGCCATTTTAGCGTCAAAATTACGCTATCACTGATTAACGGAAACAGATTCATCCGAAAATTCTGATTTTTTAATATAAGGTGCCCAGGTATCTACTCTTTCGAACCCATATTCACGGACCACTACCAATTGTTTCATATCTTCGAAAAAAATTTTTGAAAATCAATATTTTCACTATTTTTCGAGTAATTATCGTTAAATTTTGATTTTTTTCCTTCTAAACCGTTTCTTTATTTCTTTCATCGTTTTTTTCTTGTGAAACTATCTATCAGTATCGCTTGCAATGCAAAAATTGCTGAAAATTGCTGAAAAATAAAATTTTGATATTTCGGATATATTTCGAAATAACATTTATTTTTCAGCGATTTTTGCATTGTAAGCGATACTGATAAAAAGTTTTACAAGAAAAAAACGATGGGAGAAATTCAAAAACGTTTTAGAAGAAGAAAAATCAAAATTCAACGATAATTACCTGAAAAATAGTGAAAATATTGATTTTCAAAAAAATTTTTCGAAGATATGAAACAATTGGTAGTGATCCGTGAATATGGGTTTGAAAGAGTAGATACCTGGGCACCTTATATAAAAAAATCAGAATTTCCGGATGAATCTGTTTCCGTTAATCAGCAATTACGTAAATTTGACGCTAAAAATGGCACTTTTGAACGTCCCACGCGCCCCCTAAAAAAATTCAAAAAATCGAATCCTTCTACGGAGACCTTTATTTCAGCGATATCTTCGATTTTTGAGGGTAGCCGAGAAAATTTTTTTTCTTCGATCCACCCTAATATATATATACTTTCTGTTCATGTATATTATGTACACATGTGTACAGTTTGTACAAAGCGGATCGCGCGCCCATGTCCACTTGAAATTAATTTTATTAATTGCTGCTGCATTCCTCGGCTTTGTAGGCTAGAATTAAACGATAGTTTGTCTGGCCACATTTTTTTTCTCACTATGCATGTATTCACGAAATAAATACATATACATAATTAAATATATAACTTGCATATTTGGCAATTATATTATTGTAACAAATAGTATTCACCAAGTTTGAATGTACCGCAACCGATTTGCAAAGACAGTAAGAAAGAGAAAAGAATTTATTGATGAATGATCAATCATCTGATGATTATAGAATGAAATCCGAAAATATGAATTACTTGCTTTGAAAAGAAAGGAAAAGATTGAAGAGTTTCATTGACTGTTCGCGTTCGTATAAGATTGATACTGAGAATAAAGAACGAATCGTGGTAATGCTATGTGCGGTACTACCTAGTACAGAAACGATTGCAACTTGAGTATTATATTTATAATATGACAATCGGTGAGAAAAACACCATAGTCGGCATTGTTGATACTCATATTATACATATATGCGCGATTTGTATCCGAGAAAAATTTCTTACGATTACAACGCACGTGATTAAGCCGTAGTAATCTATCCAGTGCATGTATGTATTACGTGTTACTGTTTTGCGGTCAGCGAACGAACGAACGAATGTTCGAATGATGAGGACGACGCCTCGCGTAATCGGGCTTCTACCGTGACGCACGACTATAAAATAACTGGTATTAAAGAGGCTCAACTAAATCCGAACAGCTATTTTAACACCATTTTTCATTCTTCTTGAACAGCTGACTTTTTTTTTCAAATACAAATTCGTAAAAATGGAACACATGTATTACAGACTTAACCCTAAAACCCTGAACATGGGTCGTTTGTGTCCGAACCAAATCTTTCGAGGGTGAGTATCCCTAGATCCTTGAGGGTACGGGCCTGCACTTGTGCCCTAAAAAAAGTTTGGGGTGGGACAAATATGAGCCTCAAGCGCCGCCAGTTTCTCTTACTTTGTCGATGTGTAGTGGAGTAGTCAACTTCGGAGCGGACACGAATGACCCATGTTCAGAGATTAGGTAGGTAAAAACTCAATTTCTAAAAAATTGGATTTCTCATCAAAATACATCCGAGTGACGAAACAAAACATATCTGTAGAGGTAGTAATTTTTTAAAAGCAAAATTGCGGTGCGTACAAGCGACGAAGTGACAAATTAGCTCCGGCCTCGACAACAGGTCGAATATTTTGGTGGTGAGGGCTCGGATGAGGAAGATATTAGGTGATATGAATAAAATGAAGCATATGCTTATGCTCGTACTTCTATGTACTTTGACTGTACTGCAGTTCTGTATATAGTGAAAGCACATAGAAGTATGAGCATAAGCATATATGCTTCATTATATCCATACTAGTGAATATCGAAGAAGAGGATTATTTTTGATCAGAAGAATAATGTAATAGTCTTGACGAGGGGCAAAGATGGATAAGTGGTCAGCAAATCCGGATCACCGTACCAACGTGTGTCGCGAGTGCATATATAACTATCGAATTGTACTATCGTAACATATATTTTTTTGAAAAAACCTATAAATGAACAGGCTAAACACCATTCTGTAGACGTTTTTATTTTTTTCCGATCGTTCCCTACTTATTGGAGTAGACATGCCGGTCTTGAAATATAGTCTTTTTCAATTTGCAAAATAAATATTTAATTTTCACGGCTCAGAATTCTCATATTTTTTTTCGAAAACTATGTAATTGCCACTAAAAACTCGCGTTCGAATTTTGCATTTATGTTGAAAACAACGAAAGATATGAATTTTCAGACATTCGAGTGTAAATGGCCTACAGATCTCGAAATTTTTATAAAAATTTTCATTGAAACAGGAATTTTCAGGTATGGCAACAATTTTATCGTATAGTTGAAAGTCCAAAGAAGTCCCATGAATTTTTTCAGATTTTTCCTTGTACGATGACATAGTGAAATGAGCGACGGACACGAACGACCCATGTTCAGGTGTTTCGGGTGCTGAAAACTACGACAGGGTTCTAGGGTTAATTATTATACGTCTTATTGTGGAGCAGCCAACGCCGGCGACTATTGTGTGGAAGGTGTGGAGATCTCCACACTTGGAATTTTTTGAGTGTGGAATTCCACACTCGAAATCTTCAGACAAAAATTATAATTGACAAATACGTATAATAATATCTTGGTTTTAATCCGAAAGAAATGTGGGATTCTCCATATACATGGAGAAATCGCAGAAAAGGGTATCCCTGCGGTTGAGAGGGGCCAAATGCCGATGTTCTGGGAATTTAGTTCAAAAATGTTTTCTAGGATTATATGTGCTCGACGGTTCATAACTGCATAGCCCCCGCTCTCCTCTCCGGGGATCAAAAAATTCCGTTTTGTGCAATCAATTTTTTCATCCAAAGACTCGATGCGCGGATCCTCGTATAGAAAATCATGGGTATTTACTATAAGACTTCTCATGCAAAGTACCTAGGGCGCGAGGAGCTACTTCCAAGGTTCCGGAAAAATTCATCAAAGTCAAAAATTGCATTATCTAGAAATCTAACCTATATAACAAATACTTTTTCTCCGCTATTTTAGTGCTCCAGGTGTATTTTACCACCACGAAGTATTTTAGATTCTTCTGGGCCATGTGCGCCACGTTGAAAATAACGATTTTTTCACGTTTTGCCATTTTTTCTTTCTACCATTTCGACCACATTTTGAGACCCCCCCCCCCCCCTCCAACTCCACACTCGAAATTATCGGAAGTCGCCGGCCTTGGGAGCAGCATAAAGATCATCGTATAATAAATTCACAAGGATTTGTAACTCATTGTCAGCGAGTTATACATTCGGCTTTATAAGGTCATTGCTTCGTCTAAGCCTGTAATTTGTATTTGTTCATTTTATTGAGCACTTATAGGCGTACATTAAATTCACGTTCATTTACTTGTAAATTATCATAAAATCCCTGCGACTTTTCGCGAGATAAAAAAAAAACATCAACAAATATTAAACAAACATGAGCAAATATCAATGTTTACATTTCACAGCGATTTGGAATTGTCGAAAAATTTTTAATAATCATTTAATTTTACTCTACGTATGCGCTTTGTTTCATTCAAAAAACTAATAGGCACAACTTGACCATAATGAAATCATTTTTTTCGTTATATTATAGTCAGTTGTTATATTGCTATTTGTTACGTGCAATCGATATCGCTGCGGTTAAATATAATTAATTACTTGACGATTAAACGTTGAAGGAAAAAAATCGTCATCGTCAAGTTGTGCGAATTATTAGTTTCCTGAACAAAACAATTGCTCACGTAGTATGAAATCAAGTTTGAATATAACAGAGATTTTGAAGCGCTATGAAACGAATCACTGATATTTGCTCATTTGTTCAGGATTTTTCCATTTTTATTTTTTCGGTAAATCGTGCAGGAAATTTACATTAGTTTACAAGTAAATATACATATATAATTGTGATCAATTATATTCAACGTGCATTATTACTCGATATATATAATGAAATATAAATATACTTATTTAGACGGACAAATACCTCCTAATCAGATATATCTCGTATCCAATTAAGTTTTGAAAGATTTTTTTTTTTTTCTTTTTCTAATCCTCTAAGCGTTTTAGGGTAATTTTTGGTAGAAGATGTGCCATTGGCGCGGTAATATAGTAAACACAAAGTGGCGGGGATGCGCGCGAAAGATAGTCAGATTCTAAATCTGTGCTGTACGTTTTATCTCGGTCGTTTTAATAGAGACCAAGTTATATCTAGCTCGAGGTGATATCACTGCTACTTTCAGTTCAATGTCACGTTTGCACAGGCGGGAATTGTGACGAACATCAATTCCTTTTTACCGCTGCGGTATAATCTCCGGTTCTCTTAGAAAAATTTTCACCTCCGGGAAAAGAACGCAACGTCTTTAGAGGATGCAATGGAAATCCCCTAGGAAATTTAATTCCCCGCAAAGTTCCATTCTTACTGTTCATCCCCCAGTTCTCAGACCTACTATTTGGACGTATACAAGTCACATAGAAGCGAATCTTGGCAATATGCAAAAAACCGATGTAGATTGAAAGAAAAAAAGATATCGAACTGAAATCTTGCTTTTTTATTTTCTTTGATAATATGCCGCTTTTTGCATGGCACCTCATTTGTATATAGCCTCATTTTTTTGATAGTTCGATCCACCCGAGCTAGTTGCTATATTTTATTCATCTAAATATACGTACTTGTTTTTCGTTGAAAAATACACTGATGAAACGTACAATAAGAATCGAGGTCAATTGAAGTAGGACCACCCGTAGAACTGCAACAATTACAAGATACGCAGTATCTCCATCACTCGTATCGATTTGTCAATAATTGAATCGACGATACGCATTTCTGTCGTTTCTGTACATAATTGGATCAAAGGTCAAGCTAAAAGTGATGGACGTTACTCAGCTGCAAAGCCTCGCTTTTTACCTCCGGTGATGATGCGATGATCACTGATTCATCTAGCGGAAATGTTGTGACGATAATCCGTTTGTAGGTACTTTCATGGACTGGTTTTATTATTCATTTATCGGCGTTACGTTATCAAGAGGGAAATAACTTGTCGAATTGCAACGTGCCAATGCTTCGTGAATTAATACAATTTATTCGTAAATTCATGCATAATAACATGAATTGAATGAAATATTTCTAATCGACATGAAATAATTCGCATTACATGAATTAAGGAGAATCAAGAAGAATTGAAAGAAAATGGCATAAAATCAACGAAATTAGATAGAATTAATTTGGATCAGGCGAAATTAACGTAAATTCTTTCATATTAATCTGAATTATTTAGAATCAGCACGGATTTGTTTCCGATTCACTCTGATTTCTAGAGGAATTAATAAGTTAGTTTTATTTACCATAAGTCGTTATAGTACTGAACATAAACCATCTTCTGCCCTGAACGAAATTATACTGAAATACCCGAAAAAAAAAACAAGCCCAATGTGATTTATATCCTACTAACATTTACATGAAATTTTGTGAATTACCGCCAATCCACTTTAAGTATAACGTGTCTTATTAGAAATTGATTCAGCACCAATGAAATAATTCGAATTGAAAGGGACTATTTCAAATGATATAGTGAATCAATTTGAATGATAATGTAATGATTCGAATTTCAAAGATTGATCCAAAGTAAATAAAATTAAAAAATTGATGTGTCAATCCAGGTCTGAGTCATTTCCCTCTAGATTTAGTTTTATGTCGTTATTTTTCTCTCCCTTTTTTCCAAGAACTTATCCCTTATCTTTATAATTTTCCAAGATCTCGTACATAAATCGAGGCTGAATGAAGAATGATATACATATATAGGGTTAGTCGTTGTGAGCATATACGTACATATATCAAGTACAAGTACAGTGTGTATATCTAAGAGCAAGTTTATCGTCTAGGTCGCGATGTCGTTGTCCTTTTAGACGATCCAGCAGCACAGCTAAACGTCAAAGAGACAGACCAGCTGAATGCAACCCGGGTTTGGAGCGAACATGCTCCTCGCTAGCGGGCTCGCCTCCTTCTTCTTCTGCTTCTTCTTCTTCTTCTTCTTCTTTATAACCTGATCTAAAATACCGGATGTTCAAGCCCAAACACGGACAAAGTATATAGTAGGTATCTTTAAGCTTGCGCGCGAGCTTGTAATACGGACGGCTTGAAAAGGTGGCCCTTCTTTAGATCTCCCGCATATGCAGCTCACTCTATACGGCTCAAAACAACACCGGAAGTGATATTTTCACTATATTTACCTATACCTACCTACCTACCTACCTATAACCACAACGTGTAATCAGTCGAGAAAACCAACGGTATATACATCATGCTCCTTTGTCCCTTTGTATTATTATACCTATACACAACACCCTCTTGGAACAAATTTATCATATATTTCATTCGTGCAGTATACGGCGTATGTAGGAAAAGACAGAAAAAAAACATTTGATACATTATTCATATATATGATTTTGGAACTTGTTATTACATTTTTTGTCCGTATCGCGTGTATATATAGGTATTATATACAATTTTTACGGGCTTTTATATTGCGGGCTATGTTATTATTACCCCATATGAGTTTCTAATTGGAATGAAAAGTGCACGCGGTCTGAAAGAGTTATACATTTTCATGGGGTTGAAGTTCATAACGTTAACGCAACAAAATAATGGGGACAAATAATTCTTCATTTCGTGACTCGAACGGTTCAAAAACATCAAAATACATCGCTTAACTTTTCGAAGTTAGTAAAACACACTTATACCTCATCAATTTTGCTGATCTATCAAAATTGAGTCATGAACTATGCAGTGAATTTTTTCTAACAAATTTATTACGCTAACTTCACAAACTTGAACTTTACAAATTTTCCACGCCAAAATATACGAGAAAGAAAAAAAATATATGTACTATTTTGGAGTATACATCCGTTCCTTATTGTAATCGTAATTATTTTTCACTCCACGAAAAATAATGAGTTGACCATTAATTTTTGGTGAATTTTCTCTCTAATCTGAATGACATCTCATTTTTTTTTTAGTAAAAAATTCACTGCGATTTGTACACTTTTTACTGTAAAAAAATTTACCAAAAATTATATCACGTAATCGAGTCGAAAGTTCTTTGAGTGGAATCTAACTGCGAGTATAATTTGTTCAACAACTGCACACTGGTGTATTTGACAAATTACGCATGTTATGAAGTCAATCGTCCGGGGAAACTTCTACGTTATCGTAATTGTGATTGAGATAACATCACTTCACGGCCACGGTCGGATTATTTATTATACGTTTTGTCCAAATGGCTCCAAGTATTTATCGAGGTGAGAAAAAATTCCTAAACGTAAAGATAAAGAGAATTGAAAACAACGCTATTATAAAGTATAAGAAAGTTAAAAACAGTGCAGTATACCTAAATTAACTTACCTTGTATGTACATCTGAATCTTGTGGTTGAAAGGACCTTCTAAGTTAGATTATAGAAGACGAGGAACTTGAGAAAAACAATAAAATCCAAACTTCTATTGCTGTGGATATCACATAAAAATATCCATCAAATGTGAAGATGTAATATTTCTGTTCTGATCACTGCACGATTCCGATGCCTAGGTCTTGAAGGGTTCAGTTTCATATAGTATATGTATGTAGGTCCTTTCTTTTTCATTTCTATAAGCATGGTCGACTTCAGCTGTCGATCGATAATTTCTAATCATTTATAGTCCCGCTGAATTGAGATGTACAGGTATTTGGGTAGAAATGCATGCATATCGTACGATATGTTCTGTATGAGATATTGGAAGGGTGATTCGCGGCACTCCCTGTGCGTATTCTATACCCTAGAAGATATTAGAATATATCGATCTCACGTTATTGGAGACGAGCGCGCGAAACCGAGCTTATATTTACCCATCGGAAGAACCAATATCCTGTCTGTAAATTTCCAATATTTCTACTTCTTCACATTTACTAGAAAATACATAGTATATTATATAGGTATAGGTATGTTCGTGTTAGTATATCTCCGTCAAATTCCAGACGATATTCTTCTACGATTAAGTATATACTTTATTGGCAAAATACGCGGGTCAAGTTATAATGTTGTTGACAAACTTCATATTATCAGATCTTTTTTCGAAATTCTACATCACGTCGTCGCTTCCTGTTGCGAATTTTATGTTATTCTTATCAAATGATAATATGCTGTATTTTATCTGACTCATAACAGATCAAATGTCTCTTACTTCTTCGTAATCGTAGATTTTATCGGTTTACTCGTTATCCACGCAATTATAAAATTACTCAATGTCCAATTTTCCCCAAAAAAATTTACGTAATAATTAAATAAACCTTATAATATCTGATCCTGCATACATATAGACATGATGTTATATGCCGGAAGCAGTCTGTCGTGTGAAGTATTCGACTACTGTTTAATGGAGTAACATTTTACAAGAAAAATAGAAAAAAATAAAGTCTAGCTGCAGGGAATTTTCTGACTAAAATGGAATTTTTCTTTTTGCTTTTCAGAGTTATTTCGTCACCGACTACGACCCGACTATTGAAGACTCGTACACGAAACAGTGCGTCATCGATGACACACCAGCAAAACTCGACAGTAAGTAACTTTTTGGTTCTCCTTTCATATTACCTTTATTCGTTCTTTCTGTATGTATATATGTACCTACGTTTGTATTTATTCATGTTCGATTTTTTCACCTATCGACCGCATGCAGTATTTGCTTTTATGTATAACTAAAATGTTAACAGATGGTGCAAACCGTTCCTAAAAAAATTTACGATCTGTTAGTATATCTCTTTATATTTTTCACTCTGACTTCAAATCATCAGATTTTTACTTTTTTCACGTTACACAAACGAACTTTCAAACGTCATTCTCAAACCTCAGAATATATCTACACGTAATAATGTGTAGGCTGGAAAATTTATGAGACACTCGAAAACCAACGGGAATTTTGAGTCTCGTATAATCTACACTATCGTAACACGTATGTACACGTGTATAGAAAAATCCTTAAAAATATCTGGAGGCTATACTCTAACTCTGCAGGCCTAGCTACTAATACATCCCTTGTGTAAATACCTACATGTTCTCTCTTATTCCTTTCCGTGCACAGACTGAGCACTTGAGGCTATACTTGGTATAGCAGCATTACCCTCAGCCTCACTTAACGATAAACAAAGTTATTCTTGGTAAAAGTGATTCTTCTTGTTTCTAGTATATATACTCGCGTTTGTCGGCAATTGGTCGAACCCGAACTGACATTACCAAACCATTGCTTTTACATACATATTTTTGATTATTTGAATAACGGTTTTCATCAAGGAAAATAAATAAATGAAATTTTCATAAGAATCAGTTTCTCATTTTTCAAATGGCTAAAAAATGTCCAATCAAAGAACGAATACCACAAGTTTCAGATTATGGTAGGATGTGTTTTGGAAAAAAGTTTTAATTTTCTGCGATGTAAGTTCATGCACGAGGAATACCTTTCACAGGATATATCCTTCTTAGGGCTGCGAAAA
The DNA here is from genome assembly GCA_963989295.1 of Ametastegia equiseti. NCBI lineage: Eukaryota > Metazoa > Arthropoda > Insecta > Hymenoptera > Tenthredinidae > Ametastegia > Ametastegia equiseti. The sequence goes on along the minus strand of OZ022389.1, from coordinate 20,915,900 downwards.
TGAAGCTGAAGCTAGCAGCCAGAGTTAGCAGCCAAACGAGCTAATCATCTTCAAAATAGGATAATGCAATACAGATTTATGACTTTTTTTGGTGAAATTCATTCACTCTTTAGGAAACATAGCAAAAATAAGATTTTTTTAAATTTCGCTGCCTCATTTTCATTCACTATGAATTGTTGGGCTGCTAATTCTGCGGCTGCTAGTCTCAGCTTTATGCTGCGAAAGATTCCGCGCGCATAAACTTCCATCCCAGAAAATTGAAATTCTTTTTCACAACATATCCTACCCTAATCTGCAATTTGTAGTAGGTATTCGTTTTTTGATTGAACGTTCTTTGGCCACTTGAAAAATTAAAAACTCCTTTTTATGAAAATTTCAGTATAGGGTCGTGAAATAATATGTGCAATATCTGTGTGAAAGTTCTATTCTATTTTGTACTTATATTTCGATTCTTTCTACCCTCGTATGTACAAATTACAAAATAATTTCGGAAAAAAGTTGATTTAAAATTTCTAATCGTAATTCTCATTCGGAGAAAATAAAGGGCGGAGAGATGCCTAATCAGCGGAAATAATTCATTCGAAATAACAAAATTGATAATGAAAAATAAAAATGCGTGAGTATTTGTTGGTAATTTTTGGTCCACAACACTCTTATTTTTGCAGTTTTGGATACCGCTGGTCAAGAGGAGTTCAGTGCTATGCGTGAACAATACATGCGTAGCGGTGAGGGATTCCTTCTGGTATTTTCTGTAACTGATCATTCATCTTTTGATGAAATGTTCAAATTTCACCGACAAATATTAAGGGTTAAAGACCGCGACGAGTTCCCCATGCTTATGGTCGGGAACAAAGCTGACCTCGATCATCAAAGAGCCGTGAGTTTATTTGAATTATTTTTGAATCTAAGAACCATTTAATATTTCTTTATTATTTATTCATATTTTATTCTTTTTTTTTTTTTCTTATTGAATTCAATAATTTTTTTCATTTTTTTCTGTACAGGTTTCCGTCGAAGAGGCTCAAAACTTGGCTAGGCAGTTAAAAATTCCGTATATCGAGTGCAGCGCTAAGCTCAGGATGAACGTTGACCAAGCGTTTCACGAGTTGGTGCGAATCGTCCGTAAATTCCAACTCTCCGAACGGCCGCCGTTAAAACCGAATTACAAAAAAAACAAGACGAAATGCTGCGTTTTGTAATAAATTTTATATCACGCCGTTACGTGCCATCGCCGAGTTTTGAAAGATGCGACAAAAAAAAAATAATAATAATAAAGAAAGAAAGAATAAAAGAACAAAACAAAAAAAGAGATAAATTATGAAATATAGCGACATATAGGTATGTAGAAAATAAGGAGAAACAAGGAAAAAGAAACGGAAATGGAAAATTAAAAAAAAAAAAAAAAAAATTCTCAATTGCCGCATTAGAACTGCGGCTATATATTGAATAAATACATACATAGATAGATAGACGAATATGAAACTATTATACAATACCGAATTTTGCAAATCGCAATTTTACGGAATCATATTATGCGTTTCAAGTATACACCCGAATTTCCACACTTGAATTGCTAGAAAATTCTTAAGAAGACGATGGCATCGTTCGACACTTGACAAAGAAAAAAAAAAGTGCTTGAAATAATAAGTAGTAGTAATAATAAAATATCAGTTTCAGCACCTGCGGGAAATTGATTAATGAGAAGAAATAATGAAAAGTGAAATCAAGTTTCCAATATTTATATATAAATATATATAACACAGTTATATGAATAATCGTTATTGTATCTAGATTATACCTTCAGCCGCAATCGAATTCACCATTTATATAGGCTCAATTGCAGACACATTTTCATTCAGCTTTTGACTTGAATTCAATCAATGTTATTTTATTTTATTTTTATTATACGTGCTCACGGCTGGAGTGTAAATTTACACGATAATATGATGTAATAATATAGTTATTATCATTATTATTATTATTATTATTATTATTATTGACTGTCAGAGCTTAGGTACTTTACGAAGTTGTTAAACGTACATGTATAGCTGTTGTCTATTTAGCTAAGTCAATGAGAACTTTTATTCAAAAATAAAAAATATCCAATCGCTTTTAATTGGCTATAATATTTAAATAAATAAATGTAATAAACGGCGATAAGGATGTTGTTGCATTCGATATAAGTTAATCGAGATGAAATTATCGATTAAATGTTAGATTTTACCTATAGGTATATACAATACATACATCAATACATATAATATTAACGAGAGAAGAAAACATTATATGTATATTTATATATACATATATGCATACATCTTAAAAAGAAGGGGATATATATAATTATGATATTGTTTAAACGCCGATGTGTCTAAAGGGGGATTTTCTCGATAACATTACGCAGTGTTTTGAAAGAAAGAATTAAATATGGAAAATATGGACAATATTATTATAATGTAAGTAATCGTAATTGTAAATGTCGCGGTGCCATCATCTTTTTAATTAATGGAAACAAATACAAACAAAACGAGAAAAAAAATCTATATATAATATGCACATGGTACGGTCTCAGGAGTTTAAAGGTCGGTGAAAAATCACGTTAAGAATAGATAAGTGGATATTTTTTATTCACCTTGGTGTTCAGAAGGGAATATTGAAATCATGAAAATGATGTACGTATACTATACTGTGACAAAAAAAAAAAGAAATCAAAAGTGAAAACTAGAAATCAACAACAAGAAAATATCTCGTCAGCTCGTTGATCGAGCGATTGAAAAAGAAAAGAACAAACAATTTTTCATAAGTATTTGGAACGTAAACGAAGAATAAAAAAAAAAAAAAACAATAATCGAAAAAAGAAAACTATTTCTACGGTAATAGTTTTTTTCCTTTATTGTTTTTTTTTTCTTTATTAAAGAAAATTCACGATTGAAAATGATTTTTATATATTTTTTATATACATTTCGAAAGAGTTTTAAACGCTGGGGAGCAGCATAGTTTACACACAAAGTTCAGATTTTTACAACGATTATTATCCTCTTTGAATACTTTTTATCTCTTGAGTATTTTGCTTGGAAATATTTTTTATATTATATGAAACAAAGAAGAAAAGAACAAGAAAAAATAAAAAATGAAAAAAAAAATATATGTATAATAAAATTAAATAAGAAATTATAAAGTTTATATACTGGAAAGTACTACTAAAACATTGTAATAGGCATTTTGCCTTCGATTCATATGTGTTCTTCATTCGTACCAATACGCATACATTGAGCATCACAACTCCTCGGAATAACTTTACAAACACAATTCACATTCAGATTCAATATTTTCACATAAATTTATTATAATTCTTGTTACTATGTCAATTTTAATATTATTAGTTTGCCGATGCAAAGCCTCAGCGACTTATTATCATTTCTAGCTATATTAATCATCTAATCTAGTTCTCATCCAGTTTGCTTGCACAGCTTTCGACGTAGCACGGAATTAATTCTTAAACATTTAGATCGCAGAGAAATCTTTTACCAAGAGCCTCAGTACAGTAGATCGATTGAAATGTTTTAAATCATCATCATCATCATCAGACATACCCATTGATTACAAATTGCGGACTGACTTTTCAAACTGTTCATTTATTCATTGTATCATACATCCATACATTCATCTGCCGAGGTTTTCTAAACAATTTTAAACAATAAGTAGAGTAAGAAAAGGGACTATACAGTAATATTGTTATTGCAATATTAAATATGTTGGCACATGGTTTTAGGTTTTATATAAATGCGTCTATTCATATTTCAATAACCAAACACAGGTTGTGAAGGAATTACATACATTTATTGAGCTAACAGGAATTCAAATAATATAATTAATAATTCTAAAACTTTTATTCGATTGAAAGCAAACCAATTCAGTGGCTTTTTGCTAGTTTATTTCGTGTTATCATATCTTCCGGAAATTCAATTCTTTTTCTATTTAACATGTAGACATTTGAGTATATGCCATGATTGTTATATCGAAATAAATGGTCATTAGAGAGTGTAATATAATATGACTAGCCAAAATCTGTTAGAATTTTAATTGTACATAATATAAGTACCCGTGTTTTATATTATTATTATTATTATTATTATTATTATTATATTATTATATTATTATATCATTATTATTGCAATTGAGTATATACTGAAACGATAGGATAATGATGATGATAAATTAATGTTTATTAATACTTATACACTTTTAATAACACCAATGAATAATTATCTAATAGGAATCTAATAATAAAATGATTGTGCTAAATGTATAACAAAAGATGATCAATAAGAAAGACAACAGGGAAACAACAGGCAAACAGAATTTATACGCACTATATTTATACAGCATCTAGCGTTTCTAAGATTCAGAAAAACCAAGAAAAAAGAAATAACGCCGATCATTCATCATTGAACAATAAACATACAACGATTTAGTCAACAAGTGCATACTGTGTTTATGGCTTATTGAGATTGAAAAATGATCAGCAAACTGCTTTTGCAATAAATGCTTTGAGTAGTCTGCAGTGTTCTATGCTGTTGAATAATTTTTGGCGAAGAAACGTTGTATGTATAAGCTTGAGAATTTCATACTATTATTATACAGAGAGATATGTACGATTGGTGTGTGTTTCATCACTATACATATTATTACTATATCGATGTACTCGAAACATAATTGTTTTTAATACTGCCACGATTATTTTCACACTACGCTAGTAACAAATTATTGTTCTAATACATACTAAGGATACTATTATTTGATTATAAACGTTGTAAGAGTTGTTTAATCCGAGATTTTCATTATACCATGTAGGTATAAATAATATAATATCTATGTACGTATAGCCGAAAGATAAATTCATTATATATGCCTTGTATGTCGTTACGTCTCAGCGATGCACAAGGATCGATTTTTAATGAGAATTAATTTTCAAGGACAAATAATGTACACCAAATAACACCAAAATGAACTAATTATTATAAACTCTTTTACAGAAAAATCTTTAGTCGTTCATTCGTATTCGACGATATAATGACTTTGATTTTGTTATTCGATCCCTAAATATCACCAAATCCCTCAATTCACGTAAATTAATGTCGAATATCGAAAGAATACTGAAAATACCTTGAACATTGTCAAACACACATGAAAAGTTGTTATGTCAAAATTCAAATCATAACGTGTTAAAAAATAAAATCGTAATAGAATCATAACTTTTCGAATTTTCCATGTTCTCAAGTCAAATTTCAAGTGGAATCAGATATGGTACTTCTAGGAAAAAAATAGTAACATAGTGCACCTTTGAAAACAGGTATTTATTTCGACGTATGAAGAAGATTGATTTTGGAGTAGAAATTAATGCGGATTTATCTGAAAGATATAAATGCGAAAAATGACCTTTTCGCTAAAAAAAAATCGTAACTAATGCATTCGTTAAATATTTTTTAGCCAAAATGAGACCTGGGTCAAGAGATTGACACTAATTCATTATGGAATTGATCGATCAATGAGTATTTCTTGAAATTGGAAACTATCCTATACACAGGCGTGAACCCTGAAGTTAGTTCATTGTTTTTATAACTAACGAATCGTCTATTCCTTTATCAATTCCAACGAATGTCGTATTATACAAGCTTGAAGCAATTAAAGAGCTTGAAGGAAACCCCCGCCTAGGGGTGGTCGACGAGATCTTTGAGGAAGGGATGTACTTTCTTCTGCATCTTCGTCATCGGTGGTTTCCGTTAATTCATGAGAATTTTTCGGCGGTCTAAGAGCTTTCAGGCACTGATCTTTTGCTTTGATCTCTTTCATTAGAGCGGCGATTTTTTCAAACCATTCTTTGTGCTGGTGTTGAATGTATTTCATCTTCGCATCAACTTCTGGGTATAAACGCAATCCGAGAATGGATTCGAACTTTTCCAAGTACTCCTTAACCACTTTCATTTTTCTTCTTCTGATCTGTCTTCGCTGAGATATCGTCGCGATCTTCAAATTCAATCCTGCGATTATTTCACGTCGTTTCAAAATAACTCGTGACAAAGTACTTCGTTTTCGTCGAAATGCTTTCAACTGGCGCAAAACACGGTTTCGCCTGTTTGCCCAATTCTCAACTTCATTCTCTTTCGTTCTCAGCTCGTGTTTGTAGTAGAAATTTTCAGCCTCCAAACGTACGTAGTCTTTCTGGTCTAGATTTGGCGATAAAATGTTCAGGGCATCGAAGACTACTTCTTTCTCGACTAAACTGTCTCTCAAACGGGCCTGTGTGCGAATAATAAACATAATTTAGAAATACCGTCAGAGATTGGAGCAATTTTGATCAATCGGTCAATTATATGATCCCAAATATAAAGAAACGTACATATCGCACGCGAATTTTCGAAATTTCCTTCATTTTTCCAAGCTCACGAGCTATCAGTGATTGTATCTCTTTAGCAGGTAGTGGTTTTCCGTTCGCAAAGGCTTGAGCACCAGCTGCTCGCTCTTTTGAGATCAAATCTTCCAGCGCTGCATCCGCTTCGTCCATCTTTTTGCGAAAATCTTCTTTCAATTGATTCACTTCTTCTTTAACGTGTTCCTCCCCAGCTTCAAGTTCTTCTCGTAATTCTTCGTACTTTATTAAATTCTTCTCGTATTTGTACTTCAGAGGATCTGCCTCGTTCGGTTCACCATAAACTCGCATCATCTAATCCCATATTATCGCATAAATTTAATGTCATTACGTTATGATAATATTTATAGATATGTTGTTATTCTGATCGAGGTTGTGCGATCATAGTTAATCTTGGAACAATTTACTGCACTGTTATATTGGATTATATACCTGTTTTCTTTTGAAATGTTCGACAAGTTGATTGTGGAAAAAGTTGTTCCGAGCCAAACGGATATCACCTTCGGCTCTCGCTACTGCCAATTCTTTGAGTAATGCTTTTCTGTCGATGGTATTTACCGTAGAAAATTGATCGGGATAACCGTATTCGATATCCGCCTTGTTAACGGATCCGGGCCCCGATGAGCATGACGAATTTTTGTCTATTGCCAAAGCATCTTCCTCCAGCAACACGGACGGAGACAAATTCAAACGATTCAGCAGCTCTTTTTACCATAACATTCAATTTTATCCCTCAAAATATTCCGTGTATTTGTAATAAAAATCTCATGCACGTGGATTTTGGGGTAGGGACGGGAAAATTGGAACGTTCAGGTTTGGCAATTTTTTGAGAAACTGTTAACTTCGCATTTTGAAAACTGTAGAAATAAAAATTATAGAAATAGCGATGTTCCCAGCTTTCTAAATACTGATTATACCTATTTTTCAGACTCCAGATTTCAGTCAATACCCTAAGAAAAATTGCCAAACTTGAACGGTTCAATTTATTCGAATCTGCCCTAGAACAAGCCGTCCTCGATCAAGTAATGAGTCAATTCTTACCTGCCAATTCTCCGCTCAGATTCAGCCTTGTCGAGCCAGTTGATTCGATCAACGGATGATGATCATCCGGAATCAGTGATTCTGATTGCATTTTCTAGCTGCGGTTTAGCAAGCCTAAATCTTCGTCCAGGACAGTGAGTGACGGTCGTATAGATACAGTTTCCATGAACAACGATTGATCAATACCAAATATCACCTTTGACCCGCCATTTACAATGGAATTATTTTCTTTTATATTGAAAATGAGACAAGCGGGATGCTAACTCTTAATAACAAGCTTGAATATATACGTTAATATTTCATGAATTCATTATACGAAAGCTTATTTCACTACTGTAAAACGGAGCCATTCAAAAATGCAGAATTTTATTGAAGGGTATGTTGTAAGTGGTCGTTACAGTTTAAAAATTTCGGAGATCCAAATTTGAATGGTGATATTATTTTTTCCATCGAAGTGTGTCAAGAACATGAAAGAACTTCAAAAAAGACGTTGATATAATTGGAACGGTATTTTTTGCATGTTTTATTTTCTGCGAAAGATATTGATCTACGTATAAGTGACCTAGAGATATACATACTAAAATATCTGATACTTTTTTTTTATCTTCTTCAAGAAAGTACTAGACCGGCATATTGGCACAGAGTCAAAAATCGACTCCCTAATTACAGGCCACCTAATATACCTCACGTCTCACAACAAGATCCTTGATCTATCGCAACGTGTAATAAATTGCATACGGTTAGGCGTTTGCTCCTGCAACGCTTAATAATCACTTTAAAGCTCATCGGTACAACTGAAAAATGCATTTTCTGTCGTTTATTATACCGAGATCTGCATACATTTATTTTGCAATGAAAAATAGGTTCAGCAATCTTCTATACGGAAGCTATCAATACATTCGGAACAAAGCGTTACTCGTGACTCTTGCGGCTGATGATTTCTTCACTGTTCGCCGTTTGCACAAATAGATAAACATAGGATGTGCATAAATTACGGGCAATTCTAACGAGAGCTTCTTCTTAATTTAATCACAGATTGGTTTACAATATCAAGTATAGAAAAAATGACAATTCCTCTATTTCCATTTTATTATGTATAATATTATTGAGTTTGTTCTGCGGATATTTTGCTACCGTTAAGGCTGAGGTGGTGACTAGTTCGTGCTAGTCGGATTGGTTGTTGTTGTCGAGGTTGTCCGGGTCCTGGGTAAATCCAATTTCTTTCTTACTAGATCAGAGAAAAATGCGCGTCACCGGTTTATCGATCGCGACTGTCCAAATGGCTAAGGTTTTCACCAAATTTTGCAGCTCTCCAGTCAGTTTCTTGGTATCATCGGATTTTTGTGTTGTAGTTTCTTCTCCGGAAGCTAAACCCGAGCTAATCACTCCAACGCACAAACTTACCAGCAGTAATTTCTCAAACATTTTTTCTCCGTTCCTGATATTCGAAGGATTCCACCTTCGCGATTACGACAGTAAATTATACCTGTTGCGGATGTAATATACGTATATGTTTATCATTATTATTAATCACGATGAACTTTATTTTCTTTGATTCTCTAAGGGATAAAATTTTTTTCGCGAAATCTTTGGGGTTCGAAAATTGAATACATAATTTATCAAATATTTACCTTGGAGCAGAACGGAACTTACCTGGCGTCAATGGTCGTGTCTGATAGCTCTAATTAGTACTCTACGTATGGTTGATCAGACACAAGGCGAACCAGCGAGCGGGAAGACACTGAAGCGACACGGTAGACGAGATAAATCTCTGTTCGATTGATACTTGGACTACGGTTGAAAAAGAAACAGACAAGTTTCGCTTGCGTCGTTAACGATCAAAAGGTTACGCGTTGAATGCTGCCAAGATTAGCCCGCGGCTATCTACGTTATTTACTGTATATTCGCGGCATTTACTGATTTTTCAGAACGAAAGATTCGAGTACAGCGTGCAGAGAAATAGAAATTCAATTTTAAAACATTTTCGGAAAAACATCGAAGATACCAAGATGATGAACACAGATGAATGGTTGAACGCTGTATATTCGCGTATATTTGGACCTACATAATTCGAATTCACTGTTACTTAGATTCCTATAGCGCTCTAAATTATATTTAAAAAATTCAGTGTCCTTGAAGTTATTTCCTCCAAAACACTAGTACAGTTACAAATCTTTGCAGTCTTCAAAAGTTCATCATGTATTTCTCAACATTTTTTCTCAGTAATATTGAATAGAGAAACAGTCTAGACCAAAGTTCAACAAATCGACTCTAATCTTTCAAATAAATAATAATTATGATCATAGAACAGTTCATGGAAAAAAAAATGTACACTAGTTATTATACCTGTTATAAAAAAATATTATTTTCATTCGTATCAAGAATATTTTTTGATGCGTAGTTGTGCTGCGATATTTCGAGCCAAGTAGCAGCCTTATTTGTTGGCTGCAGCAAATAACTGAGTTTGATGTGTTTTTTTTCTTCTCGATTTATATAGAGAGCTTGTGAAGTGTTGTCGTTGAAATAGCAATGAGTTCATTTCGAAAGCAGTTGTTACTCAATATTGTTGTGATTGCAGCATAGGTATTAAACTAGAGTTACCGTGTTGCTCCGAACTTAAGTCAAGGTTTTTGAGACTGGGAATCACTCGCAAAATCCAAAATCAACTTACATGCCAGGCGAAACAGAAAAAAAAAAAAAAAGGAAACTTCGCTTCAAATTGGAACAAAATTATGGCAGATTTGGCTGACATTCTAGATGATAATTACAGTGCCGAAAATAATGAACTTTAGCATAACTAACAATAAATAAAAATGTGCAATACATAGAAAAAAACACTGATTTCGTAGTGTATTTACAATGTATGTACATACTTTTATAATGCGAATCATCAGCCTTATTCGACTTACATTTAGTTTGTAAACAAGTTTTCCTGGAACTACGTCTTGAAAATGGGACTCGACTTGCATTAGGGGTCGATCTACGTTTGGAGCAATACGAAAATCCGAATTTATTACCATTAAAATAATATATTGTACCCTCCTTAGCAAGAAACTTGGTTTATTACTCTTTGAATTTTATGTTTTTATTAAAGATTATTAAATTTGTTCATTTATACAATAGCTGAATTTCTTCCAGCTTAAAGACAGCACAAGAGTCTGCAGGCAGATCTGAAAACAAATAAAAAATTTTGTGTGTTAATTACGTGAACAAACTTTCAACGTATTCATACTTTATTTTATGTTTTTTTTCAGAACGAATATTGTAAAAATCATATTTACAAAACAATTGAGAAGAGAAAGCAGTATAACTCGAAACAAAATTATTTCACCAAACGAAGTTATGGTCTAACTTTATTTGTCCTCGTCTAATAGTATAAATTCGTCTATTTACCTGTAGTCAAGGCTGGGATTGGTGAAAAGTGGTGGGGAGATGCGGCCTGTTCTCCAGCTTAGTGTAATCTAAATGGAACTCTTTCGCAACCTTCCGCCAATTCTGGGCGTCGAAGTAGTAATAAGTACCTCGTTCGTACGTAGACGTTTTTTCGACAGGACCCAAACCCGGCGCCTGCGTGATCCACACTTTTTCTTCCATGTGATACCGCCATTCTCGACTGTACCTGAGAACGTTTTCAGATCTAATAAAATCTTGTTATCAATTCGAGCTCAATTATCTTCGTTATTTTCCTTACTTTATTGATAGAAATTTGAATAAATTCTTTTGAGTGATTCAGAACTGAAGAAATTTACGTAAAACGTATTGTTCATGGATATTACATAATATATAATTATTCATAATTACAATTCTGCCGCCGCCGCTAGCTGCAAGACATCTCCAACGTTCGTGTAAAACATATAAAATAGGAGATCATCTTTATACCGATTCAGTTTAACAGGTGCCAGCTTATCCCTATTACAGAGAAGAAAAAAATAAAGGGAATATTTATTATAAAATGCCTGAAGTAAAAACATAAAATTACTAGATTAGTCAGAAGATTATGAATGAAAACATGAAATAACAATCTAATGTAATTCCTTGCAGTTTAAACATTTGTAATTTCAAGTCAATAGAATTCAAGATAACGAGCATAGGAAATTTTGCAAAAACAGTAAATACAACAATAAACATTAACTCGTTGAACATTCGACGATAAATACCTGATGGAGGCATTAATGAGATACTCAGGCGGTACGTGGAAATCGATGTCCTGAGGTCGACAGGGTGTTTCCGCCCAAGGTCCACCAAAGTTCTGATAAAGGTTTTCGGGTGAGTTAAGATTAAGTCCAAGGGCGGTGAGGTCCTGCCCCAGCGCCAGTGATACGAGATTCGGATCTGTTTCTGCTGCTCTGATAAACGTCAACAGTCCCACCATCCCGAATTGGTCCTTCACCATACTCGCAGGTATGTGCGTCACTTTGCCTGTAAATGAACACACACATCCTCCAGTAATTATCACAAAAATTGATCCCTCTATTCATCTCCTCAAATTCTCCTCAAATTCATTCCTGCAAAACTCTCTTAGGCTTTTTTAATTTCAATTGATAAAATGCATCTGATACAAGAGTTGGGCGATTGAATAAATTAAAATAGCTTGTAATTTGATTTGATTGATGAGACGCAATAGGATAACGAATGATACGTTTGTCAGTAATATTTCTTATTTACCATCGGGTGATGTTTGGATGCCTCTTTTCGACGCCTGTGACTTTTCCGAGCCAGGCGCTCTGTTTACTTGGAGTACATCTTGACCAATTTCTGGACCAAGTCCCACAACCATTCCTTTCTCACCGGAAACACTACCTCCGGGTGAGGGTCCTTCCCTACTTTGTGTGCCTGGTAACGCAGGAAAGTCTTCTGAACTCATAGTAAATTCACTCGCTTCTGACGTTGGCTGCTTTACCATGCCAACTGTAACAAATCATGTTTCATGAAAGGATGCAAAGTGCAAATTAGGAGGTATTAGATGAGGAGTACTTTCATAAATAAGGTAACATTAAAACAGTAAATTGTTCTTCTTGTTAGAATAAGATTAATAGACATTGACCTATTCTAAAAACAAACAAGACTATTTTTGTCTTTCAAAAATTTAAGTACATACTAATACATTGCAAATAGAAAGTTTTTCGATTTAGCTGAACCGTTGCACAATGTCACGTTCATATAACAAACATTTCAAACTGGTGCAACGTATCAAGGTCTTTGTTTGAATACTAAGTGTGCGAATTTGGAAAAAAAGAACAAAACCGAAGATAAATAGAAGCAAGTTGGAAAACATTCTACGGTCACTGAATAAAAATTCAAAATCAGATAAGATCGACTAAACACTTTCCTTGACTAAAACACTAGTTGAACCATGCGATCAAAATTATGGTACGAGGAAATGATTGAAAAAAAAAAACAACAATTTCAACAATAGACAACATGCGGGATTTGCGACATACAATAACAAACTACATAGATCCTAAGCATACTTCCACAAACAGACTTTTGAAAACATTGACATAGAGCAACATAAATGCATAGCCTTAGTAGTGTTGTGTACGATGATGATAAGTAGGAGACTATTTTCGATGGATATTGAATGAAAGGATGAGGGTTCCTGTTCAATGAACTTTTTTTGTTTAGCTTTCACGGATCATTGGGCTTGAGTACATCTGTTTTTGTTGAAAACTTTGAACTGCTGTCTAAGTTAGTGAGCTTCGGCATTCATTCATACACAAATACACAATGAATTCAACATTCGTACGTTATTTATATGAACATTCATGCTAATGTAAATGTATAAATACACTGATTGATATTTTGATATTCAGGAAAATGAGGGAATAGTGCTGGATGACTGTGTTATGAGGTCTTCGCAAACAAATCAAAAATAATATATATAACTACTACTCCCATGGATAGTGATCGACATCGGCGGCAAAGTGGGATTAAATAAAAAAATGCATATAATTATCGCAATCTCTTTGTTTTATCCTAATATCCCAGCAGATGATAATTTGATAACGCAGCTGAACGCATCCCTGAACACTATTATCATTAAACATGTAGAGTACAAACACTCCTGACATATCAAGAGATTGACCAAGATTTATTCAGCTTCAAGGATATCGGACCATGAATGATGTAAGGATAAAGATCAGCATATTAAATGGTGTCGATATATGTATATTCTGAAGATTGACTAAATGCTACAGGCCATGGGAGTTCTGCGAATGATAAAAAAATTATCCTTTCTTGTAACTGATTTTCAGCTAGTATACAAAAAATATTCGTAGTCATTCGTTGCATAAATACAATCTAACTACGATAGCCATCGAATAATAAGAGTCGACAAGAATTCTTTGTTTTAGGCACTTAAAAATCACTGATTAGTTAGTTGTGTTCTTAACATGCTTAAAAAAAAACAAAATAAAGATCAATAAGAGTTTTGCGCTGTAATTTCAAAAGAAAAAAACAAAATAAAACGTCAATATTTAATAAGTAATATATCAAATGCTTTAGTGTAATTCACCCAGCTAGTCATCAACTCAACTTATCCTAATTAAATCAAAACAGATTTTGCCTACAATAATTGAAATTGTTTTATCATATCAGCAAATGTTTGTACAAAACTTTACGATTCAATTACTAATCGGTGTTGAGTACTAAAAATTATTATTCGATCCAATGCGCTACTTGTAATCTCAGAAGATGAAGAGCTGGGTGAAGATACTAAGTGATGTAAGATGCAAACAGCAAATAGCAATAGGAACGCAAATATCAAAGAAATAGAGAGCAAGATAAAAAAATAAAAATAAAAAATCAAACAATAATCAAGATCGTTTCTTTCGCCATAGTCGCATAGGACTAACCATAAGGTTGCTTGCCCGGCATAGGACTTGGCTGAGGCATAGAGTCACCCTGGCCTCTGTTCGTCAGCGAGGGGAACTCCGAGAGGTCCAGAAGGGGAGGGGTGCTGGTGTCTCCCCCGCCCCCACTCCCAAATACAGAGTGGAAATTGTTGATCGCACCTTGAGATCCGTAGCTGCGGCTTGGAGGTATTCCAAAACTGCCCATACTACCCATTGGGTTTGAGTTCCTGCAAGAATCGTTTGAATTACTGCCACCTGCTCACAATGAAGTTTTTTCTCGTAACTAGCGTTACCGTTGACCACACGTTAACATTTGTCTTTCATCATTAATTAGGACTATCTAGTGCGCCATATACACAATAGTTTGCCAAACGGTGAAAGATGACCAAAGTAGAAACGTGTCTCTAAAAATGGTGTTTAATTTTATTCATAATTGTAAGGACATTCTGCAGAACTATTTTCATTTAGAAGGTCTCGTTGAATGTGAACCTCTCAGACTGACAGCGTCAAGGTATAAGGTCAAATCGAATGAAAACTAATCAGAAGTTGGTTATCATATATTGTGTGATCTTGCACTTAGTTCATAACGGAGAAAGCCGTGATAAAGAACTCGGGGATACAAGTGGTCTCTGCCGACGAAGGCTTACATGAGAAAATATTACAGCTTTGCAAAAATTGAATGTAAAAGAAAAAACTAAGTTTACCTCACTCTTGGATATAAAGCGAATAGCTGCTTGAACACGAAATCGAACATGACGAAAATCTACACTTAGAATTCAGTCAAATTTAATCATATTTTTACAGAGAAAATCTCGATTACTGTCTCTTCATTTCATCTATTGAAACAAAGATGAATGGCTTATGTTTGAAGACTGACAGTTAATTAATATGGCGACTACTGTGCAACTGTTTATGGGAGTGATTCACTTTTTTATGATCGACCAAGAAAAAAGCTGGAGGCATCTCATTGCACGCTTTCTTTAAAAAAAGAATATCGGCGATCTCAGAAACTGGCATAAAAGCGTCCTGTTGATTATGGCTTTTCTTACAGCTTTGATTTAATTTATCTTTCCATTTTAGATTCTCATTTAAGATAGGTGTATCGGACAGGGATCCATAGCAGTGTCAATATTCTAAGAATGAAGTTGACTTCTCCGATATAGAAAATGCAACGAGACACTAGCATGAATAATAAATACAGCCGTTTTCGAACCGTTAATTTACGTGAATGAGAATTCCGACTACAACATACAAGCTAAAGATTTTAGGATACATGGTGTAGTCCTGAAGTTTTACTCCGATGTGTGAGTTAGTGGTGACTGGGTAGCCGTGTAGCATAGGAGAAACTACAAACTCCATACATCATCGATTGTGAATTCAATATTTGACTAGAACTTGTATCTGTATTTCATAAAAGCTGGAACTGTTTTCCAAGAATAATCCCTCAGGCTAAAATGATATTGAAGGATATCTTTACCGTTGATATTATCCAGCATTCAGAGCAGATTAAGATTCAATTGGAATCACACTCTAGAGTCTAGAACGATGATATGAGAGTATGATGTACTACGAGTCACAGACGTTTGTGTACAGGAAAATATTGGTACAAAACAAAAGCAATGATTTTGTATCTCATAGTACAATCAAGATAATAGTCAAGGTCGACGCATAAGAGGCTACCAATAGGTTTAATAGCGATATACATTTATATACCTTCTCATAACCCTAGCCATGTCAGGTAAACTTGATTTGATGAATTAAGTGACTCTGACACCTACTGACAATTAAAACGATGTGATATGTAATCTTTCTTATCATTTAATATATGATTCAAAAAAACAAAAAAAAAACATGCTACCGCGTGTCCTCCATCGACAGAATGAATAGCATCAGGAGCAACAATCATACTCAACAGAATACACGAAAGCTTTTCGGTTACTTCAAAATCACAAAAAATAAAAATTGATTCGGGAATCCTTTGCTACAAAAGTAAAGTCATATTGGTATGTCTATTGAAGAAAAAATATCAATGTTCTTCGACGAATGTGTTAATCCAGAGAACCTTTTGCAACTTTGAATGACGAAGATTCCGCAAAAGATTTGCGACTCCAAAATACATAAGAACATGATCGAAATTTTGTTGCGAGGAATTTCCGAACAGGTTTTATTTCTAGTTATTTTAAGATGTGATAATAACACGATTTTGTCAAAATTTCACCAAATCCTCTGCTAAAAGCTTCGGGAAACCTAAGCTCTAGATTCTATGCATAACAAGTAGCTTAGCAAGGTCGATCTGTCACTCTCTCTCCCTCGACGTTGTGAAAACACATGAGAAATGTTAGGAGGTAATGGTCAAGGCTTCTATTGGCCAATTGGACCAATAATAGTGAAGAAAGTGACTGAGAAGTAATCAATTTGAACTACATTTTCCAAGTGCGTGGTTTAATAATCCATGTATATGTAGTTCTACTCAGGTACTAATCTTAGCTCATACTTATTCAATGTCAACGAGACGGTAAAAAGTGGTTATTGAATATCACCAACTGCACCTGATACTGAATGTTTGAAAAGCGGATTACTCCTATGAAGAAGATTTCTCAATGTATCTGATTCATACATCCTGCCAGCAAGCATTGGTAAAGGTAACGTCAACTGCATCATCATCTATACCATGAATACTGTTCTGGGTCTTAATATTGAAGTATTGAAAGCAAGACGTTTGTAATTTTCAGCTGGATCCATCACAAAACATATTTGATCCTAAAGCCGGTGATTATTTCAGTTATTTTAGAGCAACCGTCATCTGATTTCTCTATCTCCTGGGAAAGATATTCAGCGTTAGCCTTTGTTCTGGTTACGGTATGAAACAATTGCTCTGGCAGAATGTGAAATAGTTAAAAAAGTGACTTTTTACCACAGACATGACTAAAAAGTGACTAATCGTGAGAAACATGACCAAGTAGGAGCCATGACGTAATGTACCTTCTTCCATCCTGTTGGAATTATGACTATATATGAAAGAACTGGGGAAGTTAGATTGGCAGACTGACCCAATAGCAGGCATGGTACGTCTGTCGGTGAAAGCTCTCTGCCCAAAGAGCCCCCTGCTCCCCATAGGTGATAGTTGTTGTTGTTGGGTGGGATGCGCGTTGGGTTGTGCGCCTCCAGTTCCGCCGGGGTAGACGTTACCTCCAACAGCTGTAGAGTTTGCTGTACTCGACGTACTTGCTGACGACCCTGAGAACATGCCCGAGGTAGGCGTGACATGACCCGGAAGGGTCGACGAGCTTAAGCCCCCCCCACCGCCCCCACGCGAGGTAAGGCTTGCGTTCGCTATACTGCGTGGCGGCTGCTCAAAGTTCAGGTTGGCCATAGCCCGATGGCTCCACTATAAAGTACCTGCTGGGGCACACCAATACACTTTTCTTTAAGTCACAACTAGGTTTCTCTTAAAGACGGCTATGAAAATTAAGAAAACCTAATAAAACGTTTTAGAAAAAAAATTCATCGTCGGTCCAAGGGTGTTGTGTATTTCTCAATAAATCCATTTTATAGAAATTCATAGCTTTCGAAATGAGTTAATTTTCGTGAAAACCATGCAATTACAGATTTTCACGTCCGGTATAAACTGACGAGTGATTTTCGGTACCAGAAGTACGTTTTTTGACTAAACGCATCAAAATGATTGGACTGAATTGTTGTATTTGAGGACTCGCATGGTTCAAATTACAGCAAATACGATGCATAATTTCTAAATTGAGTAAACACGCATGTACCTCGCGTATTTTGACGGAATAAACGCGTTTTTGTCTTCCGATAACGATACGTAGAGAAATTGATTATTTTGGAAGTGATCATTTAACATTCAAGATAACGGTTCCTGTTTTCCCATGGGGGAAATACGGCAAGAATATTCTTTAAAACATCACTCGATGACGACGAAATCTGTTCAATTGTAGCGCATGCGATTTCTCCATGCATATTTATTTCCTCTATTTTTCTTTCTAGGAATAATAGCATAAAGAAATGTGTTTGAAATGCTCATAAATCAGTCTGCGATACATGATCGAAGAGTATCTACACCTATGCCAATGTTTTATTATTTTTTTAAACACATTGTACAAAAGAAACGAATTGTCGTCGACCTTTGTTTCTAGGTAAGTAAAGATCCACCTGTAGCAGATTGGTGGTATCTAAAAATCTGACACATGTCTATTATTATCATTCATAAAAATTGACGCATATGAATGACGTAAATTGCTCTTCCTTGTCGATGTTTGGATAACCATACGCCGGTTTAACCGCTGCATACCTTAAAAGCGTAACGAAAAGTATCGTAGCGGTATAACCCTGTTAGAAAAATTTTTGATTTGTTGTTGAATGATACAATGGGGGGATAAAGGGTATAATATTAGCCTGATGAATATTTAGCCGAGTTTATGAAGGGTGAATTGGCAAAGGGATGGAGAATAAGATCCTGTTGGTGATGAAAATGACGTTAACAGAGGCCACAGCGAAGTGACAAGCATAAGGAAACAAAGGTTATAATGCAAGCGTTTTTTCGGGAATACGGAGGCATTTCTTCAAGATCCGTGTATCATTACCTATTTTATAAGTCCAAGCCGCAAATCACTGCAACGCGTATAGAATTGTATTCATGATAAACAAAGTAGATGAACGTCAGAAAAATAAAAAAATATATATATAAATAATAAAAAAAATATATATATAAGGAAAAAAAAAACACCAAAAAGTCGATGTTGTTGACTTGGAATGAACGTGTTACGTTTAAATACTTTTATTTAAACATATACTATTTTCCGCACACGGGTCCAACTCGCGCCTCGCACTTCCACGAATAAAACAGAACTCACGATTTCACGTACATCTCCCTGGCCACAGTTTTGAAACCAATATTATACTACTTATATCGTACGGTTTGTCGAACTTAAACAACACTAGAGACACAGATATCTGCCATATTAACAATTTTACGAACGCCTTCAAATCAGCAACGAATATACATCCTTCTGTTAAGATAATGACCCTCGAGTAAACTCTTTAATATAAAATTCGATTTATTATACTATTATTAAAATGATTTTATGTCGAATTTATCATCTCGTTGTAATTTATCAAACAACAAATAAGTCGCTCTGGATTTGACCAAGCTAATGGCGGTGCGCGCGCATCGATCATATGATCGTTCACTGTCGGTCGGACATTCAGCACTGGTTATTCACTGGTACTTCGTAGGCGTTGACTTCTTCCATCCACTTTGTACTTGTGTTTTTAGTCTTCGAAGCTAGCTGCTGAACCTTTTGCGGTTATTTTAAAGCCAAACAACTGATCAACCATGGCTCTCAGCGATGCCGACGTCCAAAAACAGGTAACTACCCGAAACTACTTTAGTTTTCATCCCAAAATCCGCAATTTCTATTCTTGGTTCGAGAGGAGCTCCGCCTCTTTTCGCAACTGCGTTAACGTCTCTTGGCCTCCGCAAATTCGCTATTGAAAAATATCGCCCGAAATATGTTGCAAAAAATAATTCGCCCCTCTTCGTCGATGAATATCGACTTTTTCCTCCCGATTGATTAGCCCGAATTTTTCCCTCTAGCAGACGACTTGGTCGAATCGATATACATATAGCACATATGTCCAGATTCGAGTGTATTACCCTAATTTTAGATCCGAGCAAATATTGAATAAACTAAATGACGATTTATATTCCAGATCAAGCATATGATGGCCTTCATCGAGCAGGAGGCTAACGAGAAGGCTGAAGAGATCGATGCGAAGGCGGAGGAAGAATTCAACATCGAAAAAGGACGTCTAGTCCAACAGCAACGACTCAAAATAATGGAGTTTTTTGAGAAGAAGGAAAAGCAGGTCGAGCTGCAGAAAAAGATGTACGCATTTTAAGATGATTTTTATCTATTTCTTCACTTGTTCTTCGCTCTACATCTCAAACTCTTTATCCAGCTCGAGGTGTCACATGTCCAACTAGTGCCACACCCACCTTTTTACAATTCAACCTCAACAACTCTGCGACACTTCATTTTCACCCACAAATAACGTCCGATATTCATAAATAGAATCCCTGGCACAGATGCCTCGATTATTCTCTCAACCTTTTATTACCACTTTAGTTTTATTGGAAGATAACTGTTACATAATCGATAATCGACCGGTCGGGTTAGGTTAGGTGGTCTCTATTTGTTTTGGATTCATCACGTCAACCGCCAACGGCACTTACTTCACCATTCGATTATCAAACAGAATGAATTATCCCTCACTCCCAATATTTCACCTCATCAATGAGTAGTGTTTTTTTCTATTCCTAATTCTATCTCGGTCAAAATTCTACTCTGCAAATCATAATATCTTACAAAAGAATTCAAACTGCTATCACAAATTTTAATATTACGCATGGAACTCATCCAAACAAATATGTATTTGGTATTTCCTACCCAAAATCGAATTTTCAAAGCTCCAGAGAGTTTTCGAATTTTCTTTATCAGATACAGCTAACTTTCAGAATAGCTCATCGAATGATCCATTTTTGGAATCTCGAATAATGATTTTTGGTCAATTCTTCGATTCTTGGTTCATTTTTATGTTCATTTTTTGGACTTCTTTCAAAGCAAGAGAAAGCAGCATCGTATTTTCATATGATGTTCTTGTTATAAAATTCATGATTATTCATTGCGATAATTAATTTGATAAACGCTGTCTTTTACAGCCAATCTTCCAACATGCTGAATCAAGCTCGTTTGAAGGTGCTGAAGGTGCGAGAAGATCACGTACGTAACGTGCTCGACGAAGCTAGGAAAAGACTAGGCGAGGTAACTCGTGATCAATCCCGTTACAGCCAGGTGCTCAAGTCTCTGGTCATCCAGAGTCTTTATCAGGTAATAATCACACCTCTTACATTGTAAGCTGTATCAAATTACCAAATAAATTTTTTCCAACATCTAGCTACGAGATATAATAAAAAGTTTAAAAACAACTTTGACAAGGGCAGCAACGTTGATATCCGTTATTCATATGAATCTTTGATTTCTTCTATTACAGTTGATGGAAGCAAATATCACGGTGCGAGTTCGTCAAGTTGATATTGCTCTCACGGAATCGATTATTGATTCTATTCAAGATACGTACAAAGAGGTCTCTGGAAAAGATACCATAATCAAAGTTGACAAGGACAACTTTTTGCCCGCTGATAGCTGCGGAGGAGTTGAACTGCTTGCTGGTAGAGGTGAGTAGAAGAGTCTAGGATCCCTTACTTAGCAGCAATCCAAGAATTTTACATAAACTCAGGATTAATGATACAGTTGAGAACAAAGTTTCTGAAGTTCTGATAACACAACGTGAAATTACGAATTTAATTTTATGGGAAATAAATACTATTCCGATTCTACTGAAATTACGTTTCTCAATATTAAATTGATGTTATGATTGACAAATGAGATTCAAAAATGTAATATTGTTGCCGCAGGGTTGGAATAATCTTTGATGAACAGGATAGAATAGATAAATTACTGAACTACGGATGAATATTAAGGCTTTGAAATGTTTTTCAGGACGCATAAAGATCAGCAACACCCTAGAATCGAGGCTAGAGCTAATTGCTCATCAATTAGTGCCAGAGGTTCGTTCGGCTCTGTTCGGTCGCAATCCGAATCGCAAATTCACCGACTAGATGCCCATCACCCAGCCCACATCTGTGTCTCTACAAAACATTCCCTTTTTCGCAACTAACAACTATTAAAATGTACAGTATATGTGGAACCAGTATATGACAATACTTCCGCTTGCATCAAGAATGTATCACGTTAAAACGAAAAAAAAAAAGAAAAAAGAAAAAAAATACACGTTCAGTAGTTTAGTAAAGAAACAACAACGTGCAACATAATATTATGAATGACCTTCACCCACCCTCGAAGAAGCTGATATACCATTGATTCGCATTGATTTTTAATTTATAATCGGGTGGGTTTGATTTTATTTTCTTCCCTACAAACTCATTCAATCGGTGAGTAGGTAAATTATCACTAAGTGTAAATTTCAAACACATTATACTGCAGGATAAATAAAAAATGGAATGGAACAAATTGAATTTTTCAAGCATTTAAAATTATGTTCAGCAATGATTATGGGAGAAATCAGTTGAGATGTTGTGTATAAAAATCCGTGCTATTATCAATTTATGACTACCTTACTGTACTGTTGCTTAGGCGCAAACTGATTGATGATTAATGATTGTTTCAAAGATTCATTAATTGATTTAATCAAAGTGCAATAAATTCATTGTTACCGGAATGTTTATCTGAAACAATATCATGTGGTAGCTTTTGCTTCGGTTGTTGAAATAATTAACTCGTTATTATGAGAGTATTTGAAGTTAGAGAGCAGTATTATTGGATGCATGCACTTGCACATAAGCTAGGAGACATTGAATAATAAACTCATAAATTGGCTTCACTTTTAGCAGCAGTAGTATCTCCAAATAATAAATAATTTCTTGATATACATTATAAATTATAGCTATTCAAATACTGGAAATTTAAATTCTCTATCGGTATGGTATCGGGTTTGTTGAATTTTATGTCATAGCACCGTTGCTCTGAGCAATTAATTAGATATCATCGTATACCTATTATCATTACCTATTATATATACAATATATAAATATAATATGTACGCAAAACGTACACATGTTCAAAATATATATTATTAGTGTTTACTGTAAATATGTATGAAATTTGGTGTATTACAAATCAGCTAAATGAATTATCTAAATATATATAGAAGAAGTATTATACACCGGTTTGTTTGTCCTTTCGTCTCATTTTACATATTTAAAATATTCAGAGTTTTTGAAGACCAACAACTATTACAAAATAGCACAACTTTGATTAATTAATCAATTCAATTATCAATCAATCAATATATATCAAAAATCCTTACGTCGGTGACGTAAATCAAAGCATTTATCATCAAGCGTTACTTGAACAAGACTAAGGTACTGATCGATTCATGGTTGCATTTAGGAATGAGGGTTTTTGAAATCAAAATCACCGTTTCTTCTTTGCTCTTTTATTTCAGGAATAGTTGAGAAGAATAGGAGGATTGTTTAACATATCTGTGAATGAATATTTTGATATCGTATATTCATTTTATTCAATAGAATTCCATATACCAATAACATTGAAGACAAGGGATTGTTTTAATTTTAACATCATCGTCCAATGAAGTATAACCGAAGAATATATTGAAAATATACAACATGATGAAGTATTTTCTTACCACACGTGTAATCAATAATTAACGTCAATACACTGGTACGTTAAAGATGAGAATTAAAATAACTTTGATCGATTTTATCATTTTTTCTTTTCATAGTTAAAAATCTGACGAAAAATGTTTAAAAAATCTAGATATTAAACTTCGAAGATACGTAAATGATACACAATAGACACGTCGATATCGAATACATGGAACAATTTTTAATTGGACTGATAATTTTATAATCTTTGAAATATCTATTAGAATTATTAGGCAGTGATATATAACTCTAATTTTCATATCCAATACTCAATGAGAGAATAAACTATATTAAACTAGACATGCGCGGGATGCGTAGATAAAATATAGTTCATATGTCAGAAGCCCACCGCTTATATGTAGAATTGCTATACATGATATAACATTATAACGAATAAATTAGAATAATAGTACACATGGCCATTGGCAAGATTCAGTATTAGGTATTCTATACAAATTATGAATGCGAATAACGTTTTCCTGTTCGATATTCCAAATCAACAAACGGAAACAAACATTTTTATATCAACTACATTTCCATAGATTTATTTTGAAGCTTTTCGGTGGTATGTACAACATTTTTGCGTTAGCCAATCAAGGAATGTTATTGTTTATGAGATTGAATGTTTCAATTCCCACTATATTGTCGAAAAAAGATAGAAAATAATTCAAATTTTGAAAATACCTGAGAAAAATCGTGTATTACGACAGAAAGCCGATAACATGGACATTATTTCTCTATTTTTACCCACACTAACTCAAACTTTCTATAAGATAGACTGACTTTATTTTCGAAAAATTATTTCACTTGTTTCTAGCAAACCTTTTGTATGTGTTAGTACAAAATGGGTATACTAAGTATAGCTTTTCTTTCTTTCTTCTGCAACAATGATACTGCGAATTAGTGTTCGTCTATAACGTTCGTTTATATTGTTTGAGAACAGTCAAGATATTCTATTTTCCTATCAGATTTATCATTCGCATTTGACTTCCTATTTATCGGTAACAACGTTCTATCTAATTCTCTGGCAACGAATATTTTTGAGCAAAAAGAAACATAATAACTAATTGGTGCTTAAAAAAATAATAATTAGCTCCTTCACATTAGTATATTCACACTTTATTGAGTGATCATCCTAATCTCTGCTTAGCTACATTCAATTTGTACATACAATGATTGTGAAATCAAAGCGAATGTGAAAGAATTAAAAACATGCAAATAATGAACTATTTTGCCAACCAAAAGAATGTTGTGGATTTCTTGGTGGAATTTTTTGTTTCCCAAACAACAGAAGACTCCTAAGGTCTCTTGGAGGACTTAAGAATTATCTGACTTCTAATTTTGATCGGAACTTTATATTAAAACCTAGCTAAATATTAAAAGCATAAAATGTACCAATTCTTAACTGGTTTTCGGTAATGAATTATCTACTTCAGAATGGCACAAAAAACCAGAAGAAAAGAAAAATTGTAAATTCCTATGAAATATTCTAAAAGCATTACACTTCGCGAAGGGTTTGAGTAAATAATATTTCGTTGTTCATTAACGTTTCAATAAGCCTTAGATCAATACTTATAAATAATCTCTTTAGACTGTCAATGGCCATTTGTGCTATATCATCGCTATATAAATACTTCTAGTCCTAAAATACTTAAAGAGTTATTGTCGGCTCAACAACAGATATACATTAATGAATCACAGAATATTAGCTCGTCTATTTCAAACCCATCAGGTATTCTGCTACTCCCAGGTAATACACAGTTTGTGCAATACCGAACAACGGCGCTATAACTATCATTCGACAAGCACCACCTTTGAAGAATGCTGTGGGTCCTTCTCGCTGCAGTGTTTTCCTATAAATACAGATAGCAAAAATTTCAGTAAGCTGTATAATCTGCTTGTTGATCAAAAGATCATAAGATCTATGAGCTAAATGAATGAACAAAATTGCAAATCAGAAGGAATCACGAGTGCCTTACGTTATGCAGTCTAGAACGCTGTTGTATGTTGGATCTCCAGGTGCTTTATTGATTGCTTGCAACCTAGTCTTGACAACGTCAAACGGATTGACCGAAAGAGCAGCAACGGAACCAGCCACACAGCCAGAAAGGAAGGAACACCAGAATACAGCTGAAATTTTATTTTATTATTAGACATAGATTAACGTGAAATATAGTTCTGATAATCTGGGTAATGTGTCTGGAAGTTTCAAGCTGTATGATTAACAAATGAGGATGTAAGACCTTCTGGTAGGGATGAAAATTCATTCGAATCATCATCACCATTCATATAATTTGACCTATACTTTATGTAAAAGATGCAGTTGTACAAGTTACTTACAAGAGCCATCTTCTCGTTTAGGTCCCAAGTTGTTTAATCGAGCGAACAGGGGGAAATATATGACGGAGAATGTAACGTCTCTTAGCGCAGTTGCGCCAGTACCTTGGTAAAGTCCCAAAATACCTCTCTTTCTGAACAGATCCTTAGTAAGCGACCATGCTGATATTTTTGGTACTTCTTGTCCACCTTGAATGTGAAAGAAAAATTCTTGATTAAAAAAAACACTGAATACACCTAATTTTCACAAAAACAATCTACTTCGTCAAAGATACAATCTAATATCAATCCAATTTGTTCACTTACTTGCTTTAGCTGCAGCAGCGACTCTACCAGCATCTTGCATTTGAATTTTAAGCAATTCCATAGGCGTCGTAATTACTATTTGACAAGCTCCGGCACTACCTCCAGCAAGCATTTCCCTCTCTAAGGGTAAAGGCAATCTGTAATCATATGCGCTTTTAGTGGGTTGTAAAATGGCGCAGATACTGCTCAGAGATCAGTCCTTGGCCAGAGTACTGTACTTGACTATTCATCAGTGAATTAGCGTATACATCGTTCATAATTTCTTTATTACAAATTGACGAATCGCCAAGTGCTGTACTCAACATAGCCCGACGACTGTACGTTATATCCAATTCAGAGTTCATAGTCAGGGAACGGCAAGAATCTTTAGGGGAATCTTGATTTGAAAATCAAGGAGTTTTATAGCGGGTGATAAAAGTAGTATTATATTAGATCACAGACATGTTGTTATTCGGAATAAAACAGTGTTGTGATTCAACAAATAAAGCTTCTTATAACTGTTCTGTAACATCTTGTTGAATAAGTAAAATTGCTGTAGATGGAAAATTATATTCCCTACACGGATTTGCATCAGACTTTTGTCGAATATCAAAAAGTACTCCGCAATTAGGTAGTGGTACTCCGATATTACTATAATCGTAGCATTACCACCAGCATTGCGCTAATTTATTTAGATCAAATCTGCAATGAAATATCTATGAACTGAAAGTATTTTATAAACGGTAACTCACGTAAGATTTAAGAGCAAAATTTAGTTCCTCCAAGTACAATGATCAATATTTATCAAATGATCGCATTGGAATCAGTGGGAGCATCTAAATTTCAGGAGCAAGCCTGAAAGGTACATTTCTTAAGGCATTTGAAAGTTTTATGGCAAAAGTTAGTACCTTTTTGTGAAAAATATAAGAATTTTATTTATAAAATCTGAAATTTTAGGATATTATCAGAGCAAGAAAATCAAAATATAGGAGCTTCGAATACATAGGAATTAGGGGATAGACTGCGAACCCTGCCTGTTGCATCTGATATCCTCAATGAAAGTCTTACCCAGGTCCAGGGGACAATTGATGCCGAAATAGATCGTTCGCAGTTAATTTAATCGCTTTCTCTGGTGTGATCAAGAGAATGTTGACTCCCGATCCTTTGTACATACCAAAGTAACCCTCTGCTTTGTACGTTTTTCTGAAGCAGTCGAACCTGTGAATGGAGCATGGTAAGACACTTTATAAACAACGTATGGCATTACTATTATATTGAATATCGATTTCGTGAAAAAAATACGTTTTAAATCATTTGAAACTTGAACATCTATTCAACAACTCTTACATTTGCAATTGAAAAAAAAAAAAAAATTAAATACGTTCGAATATTTTTCTTACATGGATTTGTACATCTTTTCGCCATTGGGACCCGCCACTTGGTTCTGCAATCGTGTCTTGACCAAATCCAGTGGAAATACCACGGATACACCGATAATTCCTGCGATACCTCCATTGACAATTTTTGGTAATAATCTGCAACGATATATTTGATTTTCCGTAAGTATTAGAATCTAACAGTTTGTTCAAAGAATGAAAGAGTGAAGATGTGAAAATGGAACGAAATTGACCAGTCGATGCATAAGCTGAGTTTTATGTCGTACTAAAAAATTGTAAGAATTCGAACGCAACATACAGCAGCATGTATTTCGAAGATCGTAAATTTCGAAAACGTCTACGTCCTCTAACTTTGTTCTCTGCAACGTATATATATGTACGTTTTTAGAATATTGCAAAATGTATTGTATGCTGTGAGTACCTTTCGCTTACACAACATTCGCAGTCGAATATGTTTAGTGCAATAATTATTCTATTTATAAAGAAAACTAGTACCAGAATTTATAACAGATGAAAAATATTAACAGAAAACATCATAAATAACTTTAAAAAAAAAAGCAAGGAGAGACAAAGAAAGAAAGAGAGAAAGAAAGAAAGAGACGAGAATACAAAAGCCAATAATAAACTGACTTGTAACAAGATCTAACGATAATTCGATCTTCTCCGAATTCGAGTCACACCTCGAAGTATTTTCAATTGGATGACGTGCGAATCGTTAAGGAATTGCGCCACGTGAGTCTGAAGGCATGCAGGTCAACCACAGGCTCTAAGTGAATCGTAATAATTAAACGAAGATATCGTTTTTCAATTTACCGATTAAGACGGAGATTGTTCGAACCGTTTTCGAAATGTGCGAAAACTGAATGACAATATAATAATTTATACCAAAGCACGATCGTCCCAAAGAATTTTGGCACTCGCGCGATCTTCGGATCTTACAGCCGCATACTCCGAAAATAAACTAACATTACGTAAAGAATTTTGATCCACGTTAACTTCGTTTACCTGAGACGATTTTCCGTATCCATGTTTTACGTAGAACAAACTGTTTTTTTTTTTGTTTTGTCAGAAAAAAATTGGGGATTTTCGAAAATAAATATAATGTCACGATCTAGGTGTATTATATGCAGTATACCTTTGTAACTGTACGAATAGATCGAACCGTCACACTCATGTGCATGATGAATACATACAGCTATATAATATGAAATAAGATAATTATCGTCTGAAGTTCAAAAAGAGTTAATGAAATATCAATAGATAAGAATTGACTGTGAAATCAGATTAGCCTATCTACGGGGATTAGAATTTTAGATGACATTGAAAGACAGTTTGATAATATAGTATTTGCGAATGTTCATATATAAAGTGTATAATTTTCACTTGTCTCTGCATAGGTAATTCGACCAGTTTTTTTTATTGAAGGAGAAGCAAAACCTATCGGTTATTTCAGAATTCAGTGTAAAAAGAAATCTGAATCATCGACGCACGGATTGAGTGGCTGATAGAATTATATAGTGCAATAGATGATCTGATTGCAAATGCATTAGCGAAATTGATATGAATTTCATAAATCTTA
Source organism: Ametastegia equiseti (assembly GCA_963989295.1). Taxonomy (NCBI): domain Eukaryota; kingdom Metazoa; phylum Arthropoda; class Insecta; order Hymenoptera; family Tenthredinidae; genus Ametastegia; species Ametastegia equiseti. The sequence goes on along the minus strand of OZ022389.1, from coordinate 20,886,649 downwards.
CGGAGTACCTCATTTCTTTCTTTCAAATTGTCATTTCTTATCAACGAATTCGATCGATTATTGAAGACCACTTGGAGTACCTGAGCTAATCGTGTAAGCTCCAAGGGTAATACTTGGTATCAATATTTCACTATATGCGTATGTGTATCTGATAACTGAAATCTATCAATACCTATGAAAGAAAGAATGCGATGATCAGATCTCACGATTTTAATTCGTACCTGTACAATATTCGCAGTGCAATAAATTGCATTTAATTTTACTATAATATTTATACATAATCCACCTCCAATCATTTTTTTTTTAATTTTTTTTTTTTTTCAAATTTTATGTCCATTCATTGCTTCAGAAATATTCATTGATGTTATCATTTGTGTACGATGAGATGAATTAATGTTCGTGTTCATTTTTACGCGGAATGAGTAAACGCGATGTACGAGATAAATATAATCATGGCATTGACACGCTACGTATTTACAAGCACGGAACGTGCGAGCTGAGGATCTTTGACGGATCGCAAAGTGTCGTGCTTTGAATTGCTCCCTTGCTGGTAGAGCAGTTCTATATTTAAATACTTGACAAGTTAGTCTACAGGTGTTTTCGCATGTGTCATTCAGTTGGTTCGAGAATAATGTGAAGGGATACGTCGTCGAAGACGGAACAGTTCCGATAATCAGACCATGTTGTTTCTTAAAACTTTAATAATCCGCGAGAAATTCTAAGATCTTATTAGCATAATAAAAATAATCAATAAATACACGTACATCGTCTATCGACACTTGATATTACAGTGCAAGAATGATAAGAAATAGTTTGTCTTTTAGATCGCTTTCTTTTTCGCTGATGATACATTCCAAAAATGCAAAAGTACGGGTTCTACATTGTCCAAAATTCCCGTGAATTGACTACACATTTACGGTTCCAGATTCTTGTGGCAGATTATAAATTCGGAGTAGCAAAGTGAATTGCCAAGGATGTTTTTTGAAATTGCAAACAAATTTTCCATTTTATGAAACTTTCATGGCAATAAAACGAAACTGTATTTGAATTTGACGAAATTGTACGGCAAGTTTGTGGAATTTGTAAATTAATTTCACGGCAAATGTATTTGAAACGAAAATTGAGCATGGAAAAAAATGGTGCGAGAGCTGATCGAAATCGCACTTCGATCTATTCTCAAGATGGTGATCAAATGATTGTACCTGTCTAGATAGATGTAAGTACAAGCACTCAAAGATACGTTTCCACTCATCATGATTTAATGAGTACGATATACCAGTATGAATAGAATTCAATGAACCACGGCAGAAACTATACATATATGTATATGAAATGTGCAATCAAATTGAAAATACTGCAGAATTTCAAAAAGGAAACTGGTTACTACTCCAGAATCACGATCAATATGATTTTCCTTAATGATTCTATACAAGAATTGAATAACAATAATTCACTGTACTTGAGGTAACATATCCGGAATGGTAATTATAATGGGATTCGTTTCTTCTTTCTGTGAAAATTGCTTGTTATAGCCTGTAGATTTCATCGTCAGTGTTATCATATACAGACGAAAGTTACAAATCGTAACGGTTATAGAAATTCTTCTTATTGTTAGAACTCACGCCTAATGGGGTGACATTATTTCTGTACAAATGGGAAAACTAAAACAAATCAACAATAAATTGTATTAGATCAGTTGCTATACTTGCCTTACTTGATTCTGCTGCGGTAAGGCTCTGAAAAAAAAGTATTTCGTATTAATGAACTTGCATGTATTAACCTGCAATCAATAAACGAATAAATCAATCAATTGATTAACTATAACTCGTATATTTCAGTACACCGAGGTGAAACAATCCAATTCAAGGAATTATTCCATTTAAGCACGTTTCAATAATTTTGTAGTCTTCTGAAAAATTACATGCTGATCAAATCCCTCTCTTGTATTTTCTATTCATCATCGATTTCGTATATCTTTTTCCATGTAATTTTATGGTATTAATACTAAATCGGATTGCTGACCGATGTCCATAGTTTCGCAAACGCGGTGACTATCGTATATGATAAAAAGTTGGGACATATGTAATTCTCGAATATTACGCAAGTTACATCTAATTGAACACAAACGGGGTAAAAACTAAGAGGCAATACGTTATTATTAATTGTGGATGCAAGCTGATAAAGGATGATCGAGATTGTATTTCGAGACAAAAATCTAAAGACCTATAGATCTATGTATTCGAATTCGAACAAAATTATTTACATCCATACGACGCGTTGCTTTTTGTTGTTTGGGTTTTATATAGGCAAATGTACGTATACAATATCTATCTACGTTTATAGAACTTCGGTATAACAATTTTCGAACGTATAATAGAATTTGGTGTATGCGATTTCATCAACTCTTTCGCGACATATGAGCATATGACGTCGCTTAATAACGCTAATTCAAACTGACGCACGAAACGCCTATACGCGAATAACAAAACCATCAATTCCCTATGCCTGTGTGACTATATTACTTTAAATTGTCGAGGCAGACGTAACGAATAGGTATGTACATACATCTCTGAAATGGAATACAGCAAGCGATGCATAACAGCATAACTATTATAGATAATGAAAAACGAAACGCAGGTGAAATCCACCTTTAGAGAAAATTCAAATATAATAATTCAGACGCGATACAAATAATTCTCAAACGAATAGATGTACGTATTAATCGCTGTGTTAAACTTTTTTTATGATAACGCAGAGATATACGGCGATTAATATTATTAAATTACACAATATTATTTCGATACCGATAACAAGTAAACGGCAATTTCACTTATTATTGCTTATCTGTGCCACTAGCATCGTCGAATATTTACTCTATAAAAATTGATACAACTTCTAATGGTATGCATACATATAGGTATTATACACAGTGAAAGGTATTTGCTCACTTACGGTAATTCGGTTTGTTTCCGCGAAGGTCCCGTGGAGGCCATGGATACAATTAGGTTGATTATACGACTCTCTGAAACGGGTGGAAAATTGACTGACAATCAAACGAAATATGGGGAATTAATAAAATGCATGAAAATCGATTAGAAATGAATTTGGCATAAACGCAAATCGATGCGACCCTCTCCTAGGAATTAATTAGGGCAAAATTTTTGCAAAACTACATAATCATAATTATTGCGAGTAATCTCTTTTCATTGATGGAAATTGAAATCAAAGAGGCTTGTAATTTTCAATGATTTTTTTCCTCATGAGCACGTTAGGTAACAGTTACACGATCAAAGTTTCGGGAGTTATCGATTCAAGGTTGAAGGCTGGTGGTTGATTCTGTGCCAAGGCGCGCCCCGTCCACGGAAACAAATTTATTCTACTTTTTCATCAAATCTAAAATTAGATAAATGAAATTACGATTCACCCCTGCAATTGTCGTAAGGTTCAAATTTCTTTTTGGATCTTCTCCCGCAATCTGAGAATTTCCTTTAGAAAATTTCCCTCGGCCCAGGCACCGCAATAAATAAAATGCTAACCGACCAACTGGTGATCACATTTTATTCTGTTTTCAAAACGCATTTTACCAATTAAGACGAGTCTCATTGATACGGACAACAAATTGGCCATATGTATTGGTCATCGAACTAGCGCGAGTCAATAAAGCCTTGGCAATGAATTAGAGGAAGATGAAGTTTTTTCTGGTTTTTTTTTTCTTTCTATTTTTATAATTATCTCGGTCAAGACCAGTAGACAAAAATCCGTTCCGAGAAAACGCGGAAGTCTACAATAACAATTGCTTTAACGATATACTGTATAATACTCTCGAGTCTGAGTTAAACAGACGAGTTCATCTATATGAACATCGGTGGTTATGTTTTTAGTTAGCTATTTCATGTCTTTTTATTTTTTTTTTGTGTGACACACGGGGAAGAGCGTTTATTGAAAATGTCAACAAAGTGGGTGACTTGTTTGGTCTTCCCGTTTGCGAGCTCTCGCATAACTTCATCGGTATTCAGCAAGTATTACGAAATACATATATCTAGGTATAGAAGTATATACCCTCAGGGACGACGAACTATAGGCAATCTACTCCAGATTGAGTTTAATTTATGCGAGATAAGCACTCGACTTAAATTTCATTTTCCGATATTGCGAATATCGTTGAAGAAAATTATACCCTCAATTTCTATCGGAGTAATGAAATTTCGCGGAATAAAAATCTATCACACAGTCAAAATTCGTCATTCAAATCATCGAACCTAGTCTTTTTATGTATCTTCCAGGAATTCGTTTCTGCAGCTGGATTTTCCCACAGAAATGATAAAAAAATAGCCCGAAAAAATGTCTGTTGTTCATTTTAATTCAGGATGTACTTTCCGCCCGGAAATAATTATCATTGTATTGCAATCCAACGATATAAATAATTGAAAAGTATTTACTTAGATTCCGGTTATTAATAGTCAAGAATTTTCTCGGCTGATTGGAAGAGTTTAAATGTTGATGTTTTTTTTTCCTGTCTCGATTTGACACAAGTTGAATTATCACAGTCTCGTATTTCGAGCGGTTGATCTTGCTGTTAGATATTTGAGTTTTATTTTCAACAGATAGACAGCTCGAATATCATTATCTAGAAAATTAATGACTCGTATGTAATTCTTGAACGGAATTAGTCAAACATTATTCTATACTTAGATAAGAAACTGCTTAGACGATGAAAGAAAAATTAGTTGGTTCGGTTTTTAAAATTGTGTTAAAAACTTGAATCTAGGCTACACGGGAAGGTCGCTAAGATTTTAGACGATATTGTTGAGAAACATTTGCTTGACATTAGCTACACTCGAAATTTCGTCTGCTAGCTTTTCCCTACACTTCAGCTGTCAGCCCTACAATATTGAATGAGCATGAATAGCTACATCAATGATATCCGTATTCTTACTTCGCAATCGAGTCAATTTAACATTTGAACATCGTTCGGCCGTGTATTCAATTAATAAAGTGTTATTGAAGTCGTTCACCGCCGGGTGTATTTAAATACTTCCAGGAAGTCGGTGGGATTATTGGGAATGCATACGTAACCTAATAAAAGTAGCTTGTGTGTATTGAAATATGTAATTTGTAAACTAGCCTTCTTTTAAACTCACTTTTATAAGATTCCGGGTAATTCGGTTTTCTCACTCGAAATCTTTTGGTGGTTAAAAAACTATTCACAATCTCATACAGCACCGTGTCACTCGGTGTATGTAAACGAAAAGCGGAACACAGCTCGCCACTATCAAACACGAGAAACACGCTCAGTCACTAGCCCGGCGCACCGAGAAACTGGAAGCATCGGGCAGAAGTGTGGGACGTCGAATCGCGCACAAAACGTGAAGAGGAACAAATGCAGCTCGATTTTGCGCTGTCGGTAATGTGGAATAAGGTGAAATATGTCACGATAATTTCATCCGTCATTTGTTTGTTAGATTTTTACCTTCATTTGTAAAGGTATCGACTAATTACCGAACTAGAATTACTTTGCTACTGAGGCACGACAAGTTTCGCAATATCGTTGATTAAACACGACAAGAAATTTGATTCTAATAAATAAATATCCTGAAACAAGTTCATAACTGACAAGTCGAACACCGAAGTTCTAGAGATTCTCTAGCTGTCGTTTACCGTTTTATGCTCACGTGCTTAATTTAGATTTCGCTAAAATATAAGTATCTAATCCACTCCAACACGGCTATAGTTTTCGGCTATTTCAAAACAATCGGTCCGAGACTTTAATCCGAAGGCCCCAACGCCATCGCTCAGGTAACGCGGGAATTTCAAGTATATTATTGTTAATAATCAGAAGTCCAACCTTACCGACAGTGATCAAATACGCCCCTGAAGTGCGTCACTTAGGAGTATTCACCCACTTAAGACTATATCACATTGTAGCGTCATGTCAACCCAGCGACAACAATCAAGCTCTGTCATTGGTTGGAAGCGATGAGCAGGGTTGGGATGCTTGCTGTGCAGCCAATGATAGTTCTCCGTCTTCTTCGTCGCGCGACAATCTCACTACAATGTGATGCTAGCCCCGAGTCGATTTCAAAAAATTGTTTATCTAGGTATGTATTACATGTATCCGTCAAAGTTCCTCTTATGTTATAGGTTATGAAAAGGGATAATAAATAAGTTAGCTCATGTACAGATACAGTGGTTATTGTTTATCTTTGTTGAATTTATTTTCTAAACAAATATTCAAAACAATCGGAAGTTGGACACACGCTGGAGTAAATATACGTCAACATAATAATCCGGTTATGCATCTGTATAGCTGTCAGCTGAATTACTTACAGATATTTACATAATATAATGACCTACAGATGTGAATTGTCAATGTACTAAACATGATGACAAAATCGAATAAAAACCTCTAAAAATGGATACAAATGTCAGCGATCTGGGCACTTACTCTCTTCTAACTGAGCTCTGTAGACAGTTGCTCAAAAAACACACTATCGCCGAACAGCATCCCTACATTCCTCCAAAAGATTATTCTAAAACTCTGAAAAAATTGAGGTCCAAAGCTTACGGGATATTGTTGAACAAATCCCCAGAAACATATGAATTATATGGTGAGTCAGTGTTATCGATCTCAATAATGTCTTGAATTTTATTTTCTGAATTTCTCCTAGAAATCCTCAACGATTTCCGAATAATCGATACTACTTCTTCTATTTCGCAGTTAAACAACAGAGCAAAGACGGAGATCCAGTTGTAGAATTGTTGAAACATGCATTTGTTCTGAAAGTTGGTAAGCAATCTGTAGCAAAAGCTGGAGAATTAGAAAGATTATTAGACGAGTTAGTAAGCTCAGGAGAAGACACCGATCCCGGCGTTTACTCCGCTCTGCAATTGCTAGTCGGTCTCAAAAGTTTAGAGCCGCAACATTCGGAGAAAGAACTGGTGAGAATTGTCGAGATTTTAGTAACCGTTCAGGTCAAATTGCTGTAATTAAATAACTTAGAGTTGAGAAATGTTGTTTTGGTGATTGAGAAGTTGCCTAAGAATAAATAAATTCAGTCTGAAGTCTTGAATTTCTATTACAGAATGTATTTCATTATGGAAAACCTAATCCTCTTCTACCCGAATCGTTATGGGATGGTAAAGGCGTTTCACCGTTTCAAATCTACCCAATGGAATCGTTTGTTGTACCTGAAATATTTGAGGGAATGTTGGGTATCAGGAACAGTTCTGTTATACAGGATTGTGCCGTCGAACCTGGGAGCAGATTGTCTTTCCTTGGACGATTTAGATCCACAACGACAATTGCAATCGAATCGATTAGGTAAATTATTTCTTTTAATCAAATATAGATGGAAGTTGTTCTTCTCGAACTTTGCTCTGATCAACACAAAAAATTGATACAATTTTAATGAGAGGATTTCAATTTGAAGAGCTTTTTTATCAGAATTTTCAGACACCTTGAAAATCTTGGTTTGGTAGCCTGAAATTTTGTTACGAGCCTCAAATTTGTCTCAATTTACAGTTCATATGTGACTTTTTTGATGAATGTAACATTCTGTGTGATTTAATACTTGTTTCTTTGATTAATTCTAAATTTGTGAGAACTTAAGCGTTACTGTATCTAATTCTTTCGTGCTCAAGCCACATGATATTATAGCCAAAATATTTGTACTCTATTATTTTAGAAGTGGAAATACCATAGTCTCGATGACATCAAATGCATCGAAAGGAATAATAGAACTGACTGCAACCAGAGATTATAACATGCCTTCGCACTTTCTTCCTAATATTGTGGTAGGTGTATATTTTGCCTGCTTGTGGTTCTCTGATAGAAGAATTCTCAATAATATTTCATATTTGTGTCGAAATTTCCACATAGAATTTATATAAAAATGTGTATATATATTGTACACGAAATTTTCTTATCTTTCTTCTATTCAGGAGGATACAGAGGAGGTGGAAAATGACTATTACCTTGAAAGCGGAGTTTCAGTAACGGAGGTAGAGCCATCTTGGGAATATGCCAATCCACCACATGCAGAAATGAGTAATTCTGATATCTGGGATGTCCAAGTCTCTAATCAGTGTCTGTACGAAAGGCCTATTACCTGCGAATCTGACTTGAACAAAGTCTGGGAAGACGTAGCGACATCTGAACCTGTCTCTAATTATCGAACATGGGAAACTCTCGGTCAATTCGATCCACCTAAACAGCCACTGTTCATTACCGAAACTCCAGAATCTATGTTTCATCTAAGAAGAATAAAACAGGCCAATACTTTACAAATGATGCCGGCCAGTGTAAGAATTCCTTTATATTTTACACAGCTAGTCTTATCACTCATGTTTTAGCTTTTAGTACTCCTAATGCATTCTTCAAGTGATTTATTGTTACTAAATCATTTTTGCCGCATTTTTCAGATCACAGAATCTATAAGTTTGATCAAAGAAGTTCCTACCCGACAGTTTTTATCCGACGTTAAATTACTGCTTGTTGGAATTGAGTCAGAGAGCTTCAGACATGATGACTTGGTAATGAAAATTACTTACGTCTTGGAGACTATTTCGAAAAGACTAACACTCATATCAATATTACGTTTGATTGGATATTTCTTGAATTTTAGCTAGGGTTGTACCTCCAGCCCAACTTAGCTATCCCTGGATTAAGCATTGAAAGTTTAAAAGATGCGTGTGCTCCTGTTACTCATTGGGGGAATTGCTTCAGAGCTTTGACTCTTCTCACAACACCACATCCGCAAACTGGCGAATTGGAACAGAAAGGATTAATATTCAAGGTATCAATGGACTTTATTATTACGTATTTGGTAATTTTCATGACATTATATGTACGAAATCTTTCATCGGATCGTTTCACTAATATTTTTAGAAATGAAATATTCATGGCTTTTATATTCAGCATAGAAAACGAATAGTCTGACATTGTTGTATAGATACTTCGTGATTTTGTAAAACTAATTATAAATGTGATAATACTTTGCAGGCGATGTGTAACAAGATAAAAGAGCTCCTTCTCCGCCATAGAGCAGCAATTGGTAGAATTCCGGTAGAGCAAGGATCAGTGGGATTATTAGCTTTACTCGATAAAGTTCGTCCTTTGGGTCTCATAATCATGGAGTTAGCCAAGCTTTGTCATTGCGATAGCCGAAACCAAGTGAAACTTGACGAAGGTCTCGGTATTCTGACCCACATATACCAGGAAGTTACCAAAGTTACTCAGCCCAGAGTGGCTCTGGTATTTTATTCCATACTGAAGGCCTGCTGCGAGGTTTATTTCTGGTATGTTTGTATTACTCATTCAGGAGAAAGAATAGAAAAACGAGTGAATGAGATTACTTCTTGTTAGAAATTTGAGTATAATTCACAAATTGATTGTCGCTCAATTATCCCAGTGTAACTATAAGGCAATTTACAGGTTTTTGCAGAAGTGGTTATTCGAAGGTGTCTGCGACGACGTATATGGAGAATTTATGATCAAAGTAAAATTACAATATCTTCGACAACGAGGGCACAGATTTTGGAATAAAGGCTTTTTGATAAATCAGAAATCAGTACCAGGTTTTTTGGCAGAATTAAAAGACTCTATATTGCAGTGTGGAAAGGCAGTTAGACTTCTAAAGATCTGTGATCCAAAGGTGATTTCATTGGTCACGATCAGTATTACCCAAATTTCTTCCACATTTGAATAACCAAAATTCTTCATATTCACTAGAATCCGCTGTGCGGCGTGCTTGCTACTTCATATCCTGCGGTACGAGTCTGTCTCAGTGTAGGACAGCTTAGAGAGCAACAAATGCATTGCAGCGAATACATGACAAGAGGTAGATCGGCATTAGAACCAATCGTTTCCCTCTGTTCGGCACTCCAAGAGGAAAGAGATATCTTGAAGAAAAAAGGACAGCTTGTAAATATAGCGCATCAGGAAAGGCTGATACGAATTAAACGTGAGTTGAGGTTCTCTATCGGAATATGCAGTTTTACTCAAAAATCATGAGTTAAGTATCATTAGTAATAATTCATATACTTCATCGTCCAGGCGAACAGGAAGAAACTGCAAGACGAATAGCGCAAAGTAAACGCGAATTATTAGCTAAATTGAAAGACCAAGTAGAAGAAGCAGCTCTTCGCAAAGAAAAGGATAAAGAAGCTCAATTACAAGCTGATCTTTTACTTACTGAACGAATCAACAGAGAACAGAAAGAAGAGGCTGAAAAGATGCAGCAAGAAAAGTAATTTTCTCGTCGATTTATTCTATCTAATTTCATGATGTTTCTAGTATTGTTTTACGTACATCATCATTCCGCTGTTCGTTTTCAGAGAGAATGTTCTAATGTACTACAACGAACTGGCTGCCGAAGCCGAAAGACGCAAAATTCACGCCGATTGGCGAATCAGACGGATGCAATTATTCGACGAGAGAGTAGCCGGCTTATCTAAAGCTAAGAATGAAGTGTGGGAGATGAAAGATAGACTGAACTCATCGAATTTTAAGGATGACGAACCGCGTGAAAAAAAAAATTGTGTAGAACGTTGCGTTGAAGATTTGAATCTCAATGATTCTGCGCTGCCAATTGAGTCAGAAAAATGTGAAGTCGATGCCAACGCTAATGCCCAAGAAGATGAAAATAGTAATCTTTCGCAACCGCCTAACGACTGCACAAACATTGTTGAAAATCCTCTTGCTCAAAATATTACGGAAGATCCAAAGCTGAGTTCGAGAGATGAAAATAGTGAGATACCAAACGAAAATCTCAATATTAAATCACCCAGACCTACCGTGTTAAATATAACTCCGATAAGTCTGTCAACGGAGCCAATTGAAATAAGACAAGACCTTTTAGCAGCGGAAACGTTACAAAGAAACAAGAATAGGATAATGGGACATACGGTATTTTCGGGGGAAAATTATTACGAAGAATTTGGAAACGAAAAGAATAGTCTGAAAAATTATCTCTATGATAGAACGGATACTAACAAAGAAGCACTGGCCAATAGGCTGAAAAATAGTGGAAATTTAGATGCATTTGCTGGATTGGACATAGAATCTAGAATCACAGACTCAAATGGCGAAGTGATCGTCAATAGATTGGATCTGATTGAATTTGGAAATCCTGATAATATGACGGCGCTCCAACGCAACAAGCTGAAAGTTTTACAACAAGAATACAACTGGACGCCCAATAATAACGAAATGAAAACTATTATCTCTGATAAGAACAAAGACGCCGAAACAACTTCGATCAATCTGGCGGAGTCCAACGAGATTCCAGTGAGAACAATTACACCAAGTAATTCTTCTGAAATGCAAATAAACAGAAATAGAAACGTTCAGCACCGAACTGATCAGGGTTATACAATTCCCATGCAGATAACGAATTTGATCGAGCATGATTTAACAGATGCTCAAAAGAATAGAAACAAAAGTATGGCGCATAGAACCGGCCAGGAGGTTCCTAAGCTAATAATTCCAGAAAACACGATAACAGAGCTTACCGATGTGCAAAAAAACAGAAACAGAAATATGCAACACCGTACCGATCAAGGGGTAAATTACGCATCTGAAGAACCGGCAAAAAATCAATCCGAGAGCCTAACTCAAGCTCAAAAGAACCGTGCCAGAGTAATGGAGCAAGAATTCTACATATACGGAACTGCATCGGTTGAGAAAAGAAACGACGATACTGATTTTGGAACCCCATTTCCAATCTCTGAGTCTGCTAGCTCGCAGCAAATTGCTCTTGACAATATCACACCCATGTCTTGTACGACGGATAATTTTCCTCTCTCTATGAGCAGTAGCATGTCGCAATTACACCAGTGTATCGATACCCCCATGTCAGAAATTGGCAGTGAAATACGATCGGCTTTGACTACCGGCGATATATTAACTGCAGATACAGCACGCTCTGACATTACAGAAAGCGGCTTTAAATTCCCAGATAGATCTCCCATGTTTCCTAAATTTTTGGGCTTTAGTTCTGCCGCTATGACTCCAACTTCAGATTCTGCTTTGACTGTAACGGATGTAGAAATGATAGACAACACCTCGCTTCATGTTTACTTAGAGAAATCTGTTGCTATACCTTTACAAGTGCAAAGTAGACTCGTGAACGAAGCCATAATCAAATACTTGGTCGAGGAGCATAAATTATTGTCTCATTTACACAGTCTTAGAAGTTATTTCTTCTTATTGAACGGCGAATTTGCCAAGAATCTAACAAAATCATTATTCACTCGGCTTTACGAGATTTCCACGCCGGCAGATCTCCTCAACTCAGCAACTCTGAATAATCTTCTGAATAAGGCACTCGTTGCATCGCTAAGCGGCAGCTACGCCAATTCTGAACGTCTCAGCCTGTCTGCTATAGATGTACCATCTCAATTACAGGTGAATTATGTATAATAATCATTATAATAGATGAATATTATTATATCAATTACTTTAATTATGATATATTATATAAAGCAATAACGGAAGAAGATTATTGGAGAATTCTTCAGAGTAACAAGATAATACTTTAATGGATTGATTATAGGTATCGAATCCCAAAGCTTTGGAATGTCTCTCTTTGAATTACAAGATATCTTGGCCACTCAATATACTCCTGGACCAGTCTTTGATGCAGCAATACAGCAAGGTGTTTAAATTTTTGCTAATGGTCGGTCGTGTCATGTGGGTTCTTCAAGAAGACTTTCACATTTTAAAAGTTGAGAGGAAAACAGCTAATTCCAAACAGTATCACGCGGTGAGTATTAGTCATAGAATAGATACAACAAGCCGCATATGGATTACGGGTTTAATTAATTAATACATATCTGCTTTTTGTACAGGTACAATTGTTCCGCCATTCAATGATGCAGTTGATGACTGCTTTGCACAATTACTTAACTTGCAGTGTACTTCATGCCAGCTGGACGGAATTTGAAAAGGATCTTGAAAACGCCATGACTATTGATCAAGTTTATCTCATTCACGTTGGATACATAAGAAAAATTCTTTCACGGTAAGTTATTTCACACATTTGAAACTTCTGATTATATTCAGTCTGATAATTCGTCGATTTTCAGTATCAGATATTTGAATATATATACATTATGATAAAACCTTATGAGACACTCGTGAGAATATCTTTTCAAATTTAATGAGACTTGAATAGATTTTGTATACATTTTTTTTCTCCAGATGTATGCTGAATCCGCGAGCAGAAAAGATGCGATTATGTCTGCATAATATATTTCAAATCATTTTAAAGTTTCACAACCGTGTGCGTTCGGAAAGTTGGATTATCACTTCAAAAGGATCAACGCATCCTAATTTCGTAAAATTACACCTGTTGTACAAAGCTTTTTGCGAACAACGGACATATCTGGCCTACGTAGCAGATAAATTAGCTAGTAGTGGGTACCAACCACATTTAATACATTTTCTTGATGCGCTTAATATAAATTGCCTTTACGATTTAACTGTTACAAGAAAAGAGTAAATTAGTTAATTACACGTATCACGGAAGAGATCACATTTGTGCATTATCCTCAATGCAGCTGCGGGTATGTTAGTATATTAAATATTTATTACTAGATATTAGATTCAGAAAGAATATCACCATTTACAGATATTATAAAAATGTTTCAACTCTTATAAATATGAAATTATGAGTGTCTGTGATCATTACTTAAGTTGCTTTCATCCAATGCTATCTGTTTTGTAAAGGGGAGAAGCTATTTTACTTTCTAGTGCTAAGTGCTAAGTCTTTTTTTTCCTCATTGAGCTTCAGGAACTTGTTACCCTTGCCACTTCATCTTGCCGATTAATGATCGTATTTATTTGGAATACGATTTTCTAAATAACTGCACATTTTCAATAACGCAGCTATCCACGAAAACACGTTTGACTGTGAGTGGCTACTGCACAATTATTTAATGTAACGGTGCTTCTATAATATTCATAGTAAATAAGATCTTCCCAGCATTGGTTTAATATTCAAGATGTCCAAACGAAAGTTGACAAATACTTGTTAACAGATAGTAGTCATCGCTACGTGTTGAAAGTTAAATCAAAATGCAGATAAATTGCTGCAGTCTATTAATGCAATTAGTCATGATAACAGTATAGAATAAGGTCTTGTTATAGAGTTTAACTTTAATGCCAAATTCCAAAGATATTTGGTATAGCACGATGATGAGATTATAAGTCTAATTGTTACAAGTTAAGAAATTCAGGCTAATATTCATTTAGTTTATAGAATTATTTTGAAAATGAATGAAAAACATTTTACCTCTTTAGTCAGTGTTGTAAATTATTTTTTTATGCATCGTAAATTATAGTTTAGGCATTTTTATTCGTTACACACATTAGATCGAAATATCTCATTATTAACGTGTGAATTTGTTTACAATGTGCTTTAAATATTTATATAGCTTTTTTTGTACTACGAAAAAATGGCCTCTTGTTAATAGATAATTATTTGAAATTAGGTGACGTTTCTTGTTGTTGAACCGTTAGTAAGAATTCTCGATATTGAAACACGAAACAGAGCAATAACAAATCACAGCACGTGCCAGTACAAAAACAGAAATTATTGATATTTTCTTGCTAATATTGAATCTTGTGATTGAAATACATAACTTTATGAAAAAGATAGGGTACTCGATGGCATTCTGAAGCATCAAGCCATACACACATGTGTTAGTCTATTTTTGTAATGAATTTTATTTACTATTTTTTGTAAATTTTGTCAGCAATCTCGAAAGTACATACATAATAATAGTTTCAAATTACTTACGTGAGGATCGCCTAGTAATCAGAAATTATTTTCTATCACTGTTCAAAAATTGAAAAGTGTGCATTCAAATATTAAGAATAATTACTTTTGTACATTGATTGATAAATAGGTGCTCAGGCCACGCATCAGAATGTCCCAGCATGTTGATAATAATATTTTGTTAGAGAAATCAGTAATTGCCATATATTCTAGCCTATCTTCAAACTGATATCAAAATCTCGCACGGTAGGGATACAGGATGAATATTTCTCTCTAAATTACTTGAATAAACATCAATCATGTTGAAATCAGAATTGACGTTACCGTTTGTCCAGCTTAAATGCTTTATGATTGTTTAACTCAATACCATTATTAAATAAAAATCACACAAATATATTAACGATAAGACAGCTGTGAGTTTATTCATTTTCTTACAAGGACTAGAAGTAGCTTGCTCATCGTGAAAAGTAACCCAGCCTTTCCCAGCTAATTATCAAAGTATTTTCACGATAAGACAGTTATTTTTTTATTTTTATTACTGTAGTCTATTTACAAAAGTTATTACAGTTATATCTCATAAAAAATGCATTCAATTACTTGGCTGAAGAATTCAGAACTTGATCACATCGAGCACAAAGTCTACCCAGCTGTGATTCCGGGTGCCTGCGACATCGCTCGCATAAAGATTTTCCAATCGGTTTCAAATCTATTAATGCACTTTCAATATCATCTCTTTGCGCCAATGTAATTGAAGAGAGTTGGAACAGTTCGCACAATTCAGATGTCGACGATTTATCATCTCTTTGTAAATTCTATAAGAGGCAAAGTTATGCACATTTCAAATGGTACTTAAACAGAAGAATAGTTTTATGCAAATATTTATACTTCTTCAGAGTTATGTTAAAATACAATCTATGTCTTACCGTAATCACAGAATATTGATCTGGACTGAGTGTAACGGTGGCTGCCAATTGCCACGTATTGATAGTTGCAAGCTTATTAATTCCTGCTTTAATTTCCAGTGCATTTTCTATAACGTTAGCTACCTGTGGCTGGTTCCAGTCCTCTGGTAACTTGTGTGCGCTATGAAACAGCGGTACGGAAGCTACAAAATCGAAATTTACATATAATACATTTATCTCTTCTCTTGAGGTTTTGAGCAGTTAAAAATTCAAATTTTCTCCAATATTTACATCATTTGATGTTCGTGATGTTCACCTAACTTACCAAGATTATCTGGATGATGTAACCAGACCTCCTCAGCTAAGTGGGGAAGTATCGGAGCTAATGATTTAGTCAGAATGACCAATATCTCGCTGAGTATATCTACTGCAGCCGTCCGACTAGGTGAGTTCACGCTATCGCAATATAGTCTGTCTTTAATCAGATGGCAATACAATGCAGAGACTGTATTCGCCACGAAATAAGCTACGGTTTTGCAAACGTGGTGGTACTCGTAATTATTGTACAATGTTTCAATCTGAAAGAAAGAAGTAATGAACATAATTTTTAATTGATTGAAAAGTCTTGGCTATTTCATATCTTTGGCTCTTTGATTCGCAGGGAATTACGCGAACGTATTATTACATTTAACACTTTGTTATTCGCCCTACCTGTTTATCGTAATGATAAAGTTGATGCAGAACGTATCTATCCAGATAATTGTACTCAGGTTCTACAGGAATATCACAAGGATATGGATGTAGAGCGCCTAAGAGAAACCTAAAGATCATCCTAAGTTTTTGAATAGACTCTGCGCTCCCTTTTAACAAATTTTCTGTTACTGGAACCTGCGCGTGTTGAGTACCGTGGCTGGCTACCCACCATCTGTAATCACAAATAAAAGTGAATGAGGTCAGAATCATGTCCTAAGAACATCTGATTATACATAATAACTAATTCCTACGTCCATCGATATCATTTCTATTGACTATAGCAATCTACTGATATAGAAAGTAGGTACTACAATAATCAATTGAAGGATGCTCAAATGGATGAATTTTAATACGAATATTATATTGTTGACGATAGATATACCTAGGAAAAAGTGAAGTAGATATAAAATTGTCTGCGGTGTGTATAATATTTCGATAAAACATTTCGATGACATGATCGATGGCTCGACTGCGAATCTAGTTATTAGCCATGATACTAATAAAAGTTTACTATGGCTGTGAGCAGGGATTAAAGTAATTTTGATAGTCTTATTGCAAGCGGTTTGATATTTGAAGAACCGATTCTTTTTTACCTCATAGTATCAACGCCATAAGCTGGATTTTTCTTCAGATCTTCACCGCCTTTGGTTACTTCTTCTGGATCAATTACGTTTCCTAATGATTTTGACATCTTATGACCTTTTTCATCTACTGCAAATCCATGTGCGAATAACGATCTAAAATTTGAAGTAAATATTCAAGACCTACTATACAGAAATTGAAAGAAATATCACCGCAATCAGGTGAATTTGCAAATTCAGTCAGTTATTTCTACTCAATATGCATACGTTTTTTATATCTGACTGAATAATTGGTAATCACATACTTGTAAGGAGCAACGCCTTGAAGTGCTACGGATGTGAGTAAAGAAGATTGAAACCAGCCAGTGAACTGATCTATACCCTCGATATAAAGGTCTGCCTTTCCATCAGGCAGTACGGCAGACCAAGATATGCCGCTATCGAACCAAATGTCTAAAATATCCTACGAGAACAGAAATTGAATGAAGAATATCACTCCCACCCAAAGCTGGAAATTTTCCGTTGTCCTTGTTGCAATGGCTTACTAATCGTCATAATGTTTCATTTACCTGTCCTCTCTCCAGATCAGATGCCTTTACTTCAAGCTCCTGTAAGAGTTTTTTGCCAGCCAGTTTTTCGATAGGCAATTCCCACCAACAGTCAGGACCGTTCTTTTCCACCAAATGACACAATCTTTCGATCCAAACTCTGGATAGAATATTCGAATATAAGATGCAACAGTTTCTTATTATAGATATGGATATCGGACAGATGATAATATTTTGTAACGAGAAACAACGAAGATCTGACTGCAGTTTTAGAATAGTTTTTATGTTTCCATCAAAATTGGTGAATTCAAACAGCGAGTGAAAAATATTCATGAGTGATTTCTTTATTATTATTACCAAACGAACGAAGCACACCTGTTTGTAATTACATCTCCAGTATCCTTGTGGTACAAAACTGGTATCGGCGTGCCCCAAACTCTCTGACGAGAAATACACCAATATGGTCTTTGTTTTATTTGTTGCAATAATCCATTAATGGAAGATACGCTGTTGCACTCTGGATACACACGTAGATTTTGTAAACAATCCTAAATTTGTGTCAAATAAAAAGCACATCGGTCAATCAGAAATAAGTGGCTGGATTAATGATTTTCACATGTAATTGATTGAATATTAGTTAAGTAATATTACTATTTGATAGAATATAAACGAAAGTTTTGCATCTTTTTTAAGCTACTTACTAACGCTTGTTGCTTAAGAGCATCGGTGTTAATGAACCATTGTTGACTGGCTCTAACGATAACAGGCTCTTTTGTTCGCCAGTCATATGGATAACTGTGCTCAAAGGTTTCGGTATGAACTACGTTGTTCCCAATCAGTTGTAGAACTGCTTGGCTACCCCCTTTCAAAACATTCAATCCAACAAGCTCGGGACCAACTTCGGCTGTGTAACAACCATTTTCATCCACTAGCGATAACTGCAGAACAGCAATGTATTAGAATAATTGACAATGGTGTATCAATGAAAAAATGCTAACAACTCATTGCCCAAACTTTATTCTTCTTTGATATCGAAGGGTGAATTATTTACATTCGTTGCTTGTGAACAGATCCATCTTTGTTTATCTGACTATTTCATTTTCAGTTACAGTCACGCCAGGACCATTCACGTGTTAGCTCATATTTATTATGTTTCGTTTGTAATATTAGCAAATGGCTTTCATCTGTGCATCGAAATGTATACTTGCCACTGGTAATCCGTTTGCTAAGCCGACAAGAAAATCATCCATACCATGCGCAGGGGCGATATGTACCAGACCTGTTCCTTTGGCAATTGTAACATGACTTGCTGGCAGGAAGGGCGAACTCAGACCTGTTATTGGTTGAAGATATCTTCCTCCAAGAAGATCACTCCCTGTTTATTCACACGAAAAGCTTTAATTTAGATCGAAGTCGTGTATTCAAATATGCAAACCTAAATGGCAAACTGCAAATTTATTTGAATAGTGAAGAAATCGACTAGATTGCACTTGACGATCAATTGTAAAATCTGTTATCGTCATTTCTTAAGGTTATTATAATATTGATAAGGCACCGCGTGTGATTTTACAAAGCACGAAACCTCAATTTGACTTTGTTTCATTAATCAATGCTTCGAGTGAAATAAATCTCAACAAATATCTGACAGAAAACTGTTTCCTTTATCGTATGCAATTTGCTCGATTCGATTATTTCCTCTATACATACAACTGAAATTTTTATAATTCATATCATACCCAGAAACGTTGTTACCGGAGTCAAATTTCCAATTTTTTCCTGCGTTTCGCTCAACAAATCTTCAGCAATGATATAATGATTCATTTCTCCATCTTCCGCAATGCAATATTTAGCATCTTTGGCGAAGGCGACTGCTTGATTAGCGATTAATGTCCATGGAGTAGTAGTCCATATCAGTGTGTAGACACATCGTTCTTTGAAAGATTCTAAAGCCGGAGGTAAAACATCCAAACGCAATCTGACTGTTGCACAATCACTTTTATGCTGCTTATTGTATTCCAATTCAGATTCTGCCAGGGCTGTTCTGAATAACGTCATGTTTTATAAATTCCACAACAGTGAATTTCAATGATTGACAATAACTAGTACAGTCTCTACTATTTTAAAAAACTGCAAAAACGTATAAATGTACTGAATTTGAGTTGATAGTAACTATAATTTTTTTGGTTTTTCAGTCCCTCCGACTGAAAACGTATTTGAGCAATAATTTCTGGTTTGGTATAATTGATTACGATGTACCTTGACGAGGGAGACCAATAGACTGGTTTGAAGTCCTTGGATATCAGGCCCTTTTCATACAAAGTTATGAACTGACGTAGCTGGTTTGTAACATATGATGTGTGATGAGTGAAGTAACAACCAGATTCTTTCCAATCTGCCATTATGCCCCAAGATGTAAAAACGTCCCGCTGCTTGGCAATAGCTTCATCTGCATACTTTTTGGCTGTGAATATTGATCTTGGAACAGATTATGATAGAAAAGTCGACAAGATCTAATGTTCTGTTCAATAGAGAGGGAAAAGTTTATGAAATCTAGTTCTAGAAGTTTCTGAAAATGGTGGAACTCATTGAAAACTTCTTGCAAACTTCTATTGCGAGTCCCTAAAATAACACACAACTGGACGAATGTTTGAAGGAACCAAATTTCCCGATACTACCCAACAATTTCATTTGGTTTTTGGCTTCGTGTCATTAGGACTGGCGTTTATAATTCATATCATACTTGGTAACATGAAGATTGTTTGCACGTTCCCAAGTTCTTGTGGCTTTTATTAACTGAATCTGCAGTAATGATAGTCAGCGATTTGTTAACTTGCTAAGAGCTTCCTGTTGAAAAAGACTCATAAAACGCCATTTAGACTAATACGTTCAATTTTATGAGAATCGCCTTTTACACCCGTACTTTTAGCAACGACTGAGTAAAAAACCTATTCTACAAGTCATTGTGAGGTAAGTCTTGCAAGAAAAGTTTTAATATTGTTATTTAAGATAGTTACTTGTAAAAATGTTTTTTTTTGCTGTTCTAGATGGAAATATCTGTGCGGAATGCGATAGCATTTGCAATCTTAAAAAAGTTTCATTATTCAAGATGAAGTTTTCTGTGCCTGTTTTAACAAAACTGCTCTTCTAGAATCAAATTTGAATTTTCTTTCAACTCTTTCTTCATTTTGTAAAAAACACGAATAAAGTATAGTTCGAAATAATAAATGATTGCTGTATGAAACTTCATACACTGTGAAAATAGAACAAATATCTTAATCCTTACACTTCCGTGTATTTTCACATTTCTGTTGTTGGTAATCGATGGAATGCTGCATAGTGTTTGATTGAATAATATGTTACGCTGAGATAAAAATTTACGGAATAATTACAATTCTAAAATGAATAATTACAATATTCTTACCCTTGTGTCTAATTTGCAGAGGGGTCAAGCCCTTGGAGTCATCTTTTGATGCTGTTAAAGCCTTATGTTCAATCGGCAATCCGTGACAATCCCATCCTGGTACATAGTGAACTCTTTGACCACGTATAACTTTGCTCCTGATTGTTATATCCTTGAGAATCTGAAAACCGAATACATCACCATTAGTACCTGCAAATATTCTCAATATTGAAACACGACGAATAGCATAACTATAAAGTTTGAACAGACACCAGAAAGTATCAGGCATAATCAATTACCTTGTTGATAGCATGACCCATATGTGGGCTTCCGTTAGCGTACGGTGGGCCGTCATGTAGGATAAAATCAGGCTCCGCGAGATTAGCTCGTTGCCAACTATACAGTTCAGAAAATCCACATTTCTGTAATAAAAACAAATTCAATTGTATGTGATAGAAAAGTATTGACCTCGTCTCGAAAACGGCATTCACTAATCACAACAAATCTCGACTGTTTAAATCCCTTTTTGAAAAATTTGGGACCTGAAAGACTCTGGCTTGTATTCGACAATGATTGCTATATCTTATCACAATTGAGGAATGGTGAAAGCTAGAGAAAGTTATACATCCAAATTGAACGGGACAAAGAATAAAAGATGATAAAAACTCGGGGGGCAACTTAATTGAGCAGTGTTTTTACGAAAATTTGGATTTGATTGATAATTACTTTGGCTCATATAATATAAGATTGTAAACTGCGTGGAGAGCTTAGAAATTTGCTACAGAAAAGGAAAAAAGTTGGGATCGTGACAATGGTCAATTATTAACAATCTGGTCGCGAATATTTTAGAGAGTAGAACAAAGTGGAGTGTATGGATTTGTTTATATGATAGAAAATGTTCGAAAGGCAAGATAAATACCTCTAGCAAATACTGGTCCATCTCGACTCGTTTCTTGCCATTTAAACGATTCGGAAACTTTGTTTGCGGCAACAATACAGAAGCCGTATATTTTTTAGCGTTTACATTTTCGCTGGTCTGCACATATCTGATGATCAAATTTTTCGTACTATACGAGAAAACATTTTTTGTTTTCCCTAATATCATACCTAGTCCAGCAGACATTGTTTGGAAAAAGCGGCTAACCTCAAAAACAAAGACCTTTCCACATCGCGACGCGAGTCTCTAGCAGAAAGAAATGTCAACCAATCGGGGCGGCTCTACCCAACCTAACCCCACACAAGCCGACACAAGTTTCGGCGCGTTTTCTCGTTTGAATTTTATCGGAACCTGGATGGATGTGCTTCTTCCGTTTTCACATGTTTGATTGTTTACAATCCATATAGTCAGAGTTCGTGGAAAAATTACGAGGTGTTGAGGAAAGTTGATGAAAATAAGACAGTCTGGACAATCAACGGAGCTTTTGACTCATTATTGGATATTTCGGAATTTCTGAGGGATCTGGAATATCGGAAAATATGCCGAATACGTGTGCTGTACCCGGGTGCGCGTCGAGGCGTCCCTCCCATGGATTTCCCAAGGATTCTACTAGATTACGAGAATGGCAGTTGGCTATCAACTCACAG
Organism: Ametastegia equiseti; assembly: GCA_963989295.1. Classification (NCBI taxonomy): domain Eukaryota; kingdom Metazoa; phylum Arthropoda; class Insecta; order Hymenoptera; family Tenthredinidae; genus Ametastegia; species Ametastegia equiseti. The sequence goes on along the minus strand of OZ022389.1, from coordinate 20,864,101 downwards.
CATCTTTATCAGTTGACCAACGACGAATTAACGACAGGGAGAGCTTACTGCGTTTGTCATCTCCATTTCCCACCTGAGGCATACAAAATAACGAAATGTCCAGGTCATCGAAGACTCAAGCGAGACGCGGTTCCAACTCTTAATCTAAATCTTTCGGCTAATTCAGCTTCTTCTGGGGTCCGAGATTCGAGGAATATGCGGATTGAGGGTCAACGATTAGCTACCAAATATAAGAAGACCAACCGTGATGCCGATTCGACATCAAAAAAAGCGAAAAAAAGCCGCAAGTCTAAATCCGAAAAGAAAAACAAGAAGAAAAAGATCGGTGTGAAAAAGGCTTCTCGAAGGCAGAGAATCAAGGATGCTTTGAAGTTGATGAAAACTGACTACTTCCAAAACCTTATCTCTTCACGCAAAAGATCTGATAAACTTTACGCCGAAATGCAACAGCGTAAAACTTTGCAGAGACCGTCATTAGAATTGATGAAGCTTTGTCACAGCGTCGCTGAAACCTGTCCAGAATATGCTCATGAATACATAGTCAAGATGTTGATCAAATGAATAAAACAGCAGCTATTTTCTTTTTCTTTCATTCATTTATTGTATCGTTTGAGAAAAGTTTATCTTTGTTTTTAGATTTGTACTTTGTAACTGTGCTGCGTACATATATATCAACACTATTGTTATTAATATTGAATAAGATTTATACTATTTTTATGTCCACAAATATTGTTAAGAAATATGATCGTTTGTCTATGTAAAGAAATATATGAATAAGTAAATAATGTGATTCAATTTACACATTGGCTTTTATTTTTACTATATTGTGGCTAGGATTCGACTCTCCGCAATCTAGTTATTGAAATTTTCTGTTTATATGTTTGCTGAAAAGTAATTCTGAAAACATATAATAAATAACACTGAGTTGGAATTTTTTTACATAGTAAGAACAAATGAATAAATCTTTGGTAGGATAAGAGTAAGATCATAAATAGTTTGCTGAAGTTTGGAGAAATCAAATTACAGATGAAGCATAGCTATGTTGAATCTGTTTTCTTTGTTATTCAGGAATTGAATAACTTGAAACTGTCTCATTCTGTATTTCTATGGTTTTTGGGAAGGTTTTTGTGTATTGGCAGTTATATCTTCATCTCTTTTGAAAATTCTGAGACTTCCGATACGATGATTGCAATAGTTTAAACTATACATATAATATGATTTTTGCTAATGGATTTCGTTATCTCAAACAATAGCTATGGGAACAATCGATAATGCTTCTCATTAATTCTAGAATTAGAATTCTTCTCATTCTTGTGCATTAGTCATTTCATAAAGTCCTCCGCTAGCTCCGAGAAGCCTGAAAAGACATGAGAGCATTATAAAATATTTTTAACTACATATGACTGAAAACAAATGCAAAATCATTTGTTACAGAATCAGTTATTAAATAATCATAATAACACACAATAATAATGATGTGCAATAGGCATTACAATTCATAATGCTTGGCACAGCGATCCAATTTAAAAAGTAGGAATTTTCATAGGAGAATCAAAGAAAAATCAGAGATGGTATACTGAAATCGTAAGGCAATTTTCAATGTACGAGAATCCGGTGATGATATCTTGTATATCGCGATACAAAATTTTTTCACTTAATTTTTCTAGTATTATGAAATAATGAATACAATTTAATGTAATATGAAATTATCAAAGACTTCAAAGAGAGAATCTCACCTAGTTGATAGTTGAAATTCAACAGACAAGTGTTCATAAATTTGATTGCGAAATTGGAGCAGAATCCATCTCCTTAGTTTTTAATCATACCAGAATTCAGTATATTTGAAAAAAAGAAAGTATTGAAATGATCATTGGGTTGCATAAGATTTAACCAGCCCCCTCTGCTCGTCTTTCCAGATCTATAGCCATGTATGTACCCACCTCTCCCTTCTAAGAGCATTGCATAATTTGTGAATGGTTACTTATTTTGAAATACTTACGTACACACACATATAATTTTTAGAGATTTTTTTATACGACCATTTTCAGAGCTATACATAGCAAGAACTCTTGTGGTAAGATTCATTCATTCCGAAATCATGGCCAAGTATCTGATAGTATTAATAAGTGTTGCTTGCTCGGGTAAGTTTTTACACTTTACGCATATTCCAACTACCATCAATCAATTAAGAGATACATTTAAACGTAAAGCTGTTAATTTTAATTTTCGTTACATAATTCGACTATTACCCTATTCAATTACTGCCACAGAATATGTTATTCCAAAATTCAGAGGCTGAAATTATTATCATGATATACTTCCACAGCATCTTTGGCTTCTGCAGCTGGTGATGTTCTAGTTCGTTTGTATACTGGGTGAGTTATTGACTACCTTATGAGCTTGTAGTAAATGATAAATGGAAGTAATCTTACTTGAAAAAGGATCATTTTTAAACTTCAATCAAAGTTCATCTTACGCTCATAGAACCACAACAAAGCAATATACCGACTACCCTGTGGAATTTGCGGAAGAAGCAGTAGACCACAATGCATGGGACACGACCAAACCAGTTGTAATTTATGCTCATGGATTAGGCGAAACTGTAGGCTCTGAAAGTACTACTACCATTGTAAGCGGTATGTTACTACAAATTATTGATGATTTTAAATGGGCTATTTCCGCTGAAGGTACCACAAACATTTACCATGTCTTCTGATCACTTTTCTCATTTCCCCTTCATTGATTTTAGATCAATTTCCAATCAAATAAATAAATTTTTACGAAGAATATGGTACCTGCCTTCTTTCAGCATTGACATGATTTAGTAACTCTATTGCGAGTTGCAAATATGTAAATTTAATGATTAGGATTAATTTTGAAATAGTGTCTTTTCATTTAATATATGTATAGCATTCTTGGAACGTGGCGACTATAATGTGATGGCTATTGACTATGCCTCCCAAGCAAAATATTCTGGTAACATTATCAGCGCCATGGTTTATCTGGTGATTCAATCTAACGTCGTTGGTGAAAGTATAGGACAGCTGATCAACCGATTTGTTGCTAAAGGTGTTCCGGTATCATCTTTATACTTCATAGGCTACAGTACTGGTGCACATGTTTGTGGACGTGCTGGACGTATTGCTAATGGACTGATTCCGAGAATTACTGGTAAATACATATGATTCTTCTCAAATCGCTTAACGTTTTCTAATCCTTGCGGCAATCATTGTTCACTTTTAACTTATAATATTCATAGTATTCATTACATCTCATGTAACAGTCTGTTTCATCATCAATCTCTTTATTGAAACACAAAAGAAAAATGTGCGATGGCTCTATAACAATTATATACAATAAGATGTTGGGATGATTGATTAATTAATGACCGTTAACAAATGAAATACATCTATTCTGTAGCGCTAGATCCTATTCTTCATGGCTGGTTCCTTTTTGGGACCGGTGATCACCTTCGGGACACGGATGCACGTGTTGTTGATGTAATCCACTCAAATGGAGTAGTTATGGGCGTCTCAACGGCACTTGGTACGGCTGATTTCTATCCTAACAGTGGCTACCCACCACAGCCTGGATGTCCGCGAACAGTCAGTATACAAACAAGTAAGTCAATGAGAGCTTTAAAACGAATAAACATGATCTGGAGTACTTTTGTGCTGTCTTTGGATGAAATAGTAGTGAAAATCAATTGAATTAGTTTCATTAGCATAAAAGAATATATATATAAAAATATATATTCTTTTATGCGAATGAAATTTTAATATAAAACAATTTTATATATATAAAATAAATATAAAATTGTATTTTGTGATGTTCAAATTGTTGCACAAATAATCACATTCTTCATATTTCTGTAGTTTTATGTAATAGCGATATAACGTGGAGATGGTTCGCGGAGTCTATAAAGAATCCTCAAGCTTTCAAGGCTATCGCTTGTAATTCCTGGAGCGAATTTCAAGCTAGAGCATGCCGAGGCGTGACTGACTACATGGGCTATGGATTTTCTCAAAAGTAATAATTTTTGATACCACAGAAAGTCAGCTGAAGCTATTTTTGTATTCAGATGATCGAGATATTTGATTCACGTCATCTTACAAACATTATTGATTATTGCAGCACGACTGGAATCTTCTACCTTCAAACTGAAAGCACATCTCCATTTTCTAAGGGGAACAGTGGAATCGTCTATGCTGACAGTGCGTGACCATATCGTAGCAAATTCATTACACGACTCAATTCCATTTATCAAACATTTCCTCTCATTTTCATTGTGGAATATTAAATTCTAATTGCCCCAGCATAACATGCATGTATTTCGCTTTATCGAAACAAAAACTACTTATTACTGATAAAGTTATTCTCATGTAACATTCGCCGTAAACTATACTTATGACTCTGGATCTCTCTGACACCAGCACACCATAAATATTTAAGGAAGACTAGATGTTTCTGTAAATACATACAATGGAAAATCTACATGGGTACATGTGCTTTTACGCAATGATATAAAATTTGGTATACCTATTCTAATATGTTTACATTAAGCAGAATGCAAACAGAATTCACAGGGCATGAAGATGTTCCTGAACTTGACTATTATGTAGAAACAGAGGAAATTACGTACAGTTGTACAACCATTGCAGCGGAGTGCAATTTTCATTACCTTAATCAGACATAAAGTATTCTGCAGAACGTTAATCACACATGTTATGCTAATCCCTTTAGTAAAATTAATCCCCCTGGATCCCTATTGTTAAATTGACTGACAATTTGTCAAATACATTGTTAGCTCAAAATGATTATGTCTATGACGTTGGATCATATAGCGATACATTCCTTGCACACACGGTTGTGAGTTGGTTGTAAGTATATACGTGTCAAGCCCTTCCCACATGAATACCTTGAGAAAATTCACTCCGTATTGCTATAATGTAATACATCTTCTACAGAAACAACTTTTGAAAACCTTCAACTGCTTCTGGAATATTGTTTCTTTCGAAATACATATCTGTAGAGACGTTCTCAAAGTATACAGGTATGAGAATTAGGTTTTCCAGTATGTATAAAATCAAAAATGACGTATACATTAGTTTGAAATCATAGCAAAGATTCCGATGATACTAGCCACCCTCTGTAGATATAAGTGATTTTTTATGCTTGTTATTGTTAATAAAAGTGAAGGTAATTTACATATTTTGATTATTCATTCAGTCTTTCGAGTGTTCGGAATAGTTTTTGTCCTTTGCCCTATTTTGGAATTCATATTACGAGTGAGAGTCATACTGTAAGGTACTGATAAACATCGATTGAAAATTTTGTTCATGTCTGTGTTTATTTATCACCCGTGAATAGCAATTTCAAAGCTCATCACCTCGGAAACGCTATGCGTTGTCACTGCTAAGCCATACGACTGATCGGAACAAAATTTTGGGAACGAATGCTTTATTTCGGCAGAAAGTGGCTAAGAGTACTTCGCTTTTTGAAAATGTTCTAGAGCTTACACAGTATACTCTTACCGTCCTTTTACTTAACCTCCAAATTACTCATTTTAATTTAATTATGAAACATGCAAAATGTTGACGTGGTTTTTTTCAATTTTTGTCGAGCTTTTGGCTGAAAACTCCAACTTGTTGCTGCTGGCACCTTCCCTTTCGTTGACATTTCTGCTTTCACAACCGGGAAATTTTGTGTAGTTCCGATATTCTTCTAATGACTCTTTACCGACCGCGTAAAACTCGTTCACCCGAAATCTAGGTTATCGATATTGAAAGCAGCATGTCTCTACATATCGGACTTGTCAGATTCAGCTAGTCGGGGGAAACCCCTTGCGAATTATTGCCGTTTATTTTGCAATGCACATCGTCGAAAACATCTCCGCGGCTGGTTACTTGAAGAACTTCACTACCGAACCCGTCGCCGACGCAAGAGCTAAAACATGTAAATTCTGTCCACCAGAATCCTTCACACTTCACGTGAGTACCCAGGATTTTTCTAATTCTATCTTCCTCATATTCTGTCAAACAGATTAGACATCTAAAATGAGTTGACTCGTATGACATTTATTGTAGGTTATGTAAATACTTTTGAATCTCCGGGCTATAGCATATTGTATCGAATTCGTTACTGAAACTTCATCAAGAAATTTCGAAGATAATTCGCTATCCAAAGTACTGAGTAACAACATTTTAATGAAAGATAGAAAAAAAAAATTCCTTGCGTCAAGAAATAGCTGCAATAATAATTGCAGTTGTCAGAGTGTCTCTCAGAAAATTCCATTGTGAAAATTTTTGAATCAACGAAAAATGTATGAATTTCAGTGCAGCTAGTTTTGTAGAAATTCAACAGTCGATAGCGACACTAAAATTCGCACAGATGCGGGAATTACCTCGCCTCACACGGTCGCTACGCGCCTTCACAGACTTAGGGCGGACTAAAAAGCTCGAGAATGAGAAAAACGATCTTGTTGCCAAACGGCTAGAGAGAGCCGCAAAGCTGAAAAAGTAAGTCAGTTCGATTATAAACGAGAGAGAATATGTATTTGAGGAGATTAATTGCTTGATCTTTGGATCAAAATGTGTTTCGATTACATGCCAAATGATATTCATTGCATCTATCCTCAATTTCAGGGGCCCAACTTGGTCAGAAATATGCAAATCCGTACCTCAAGAGGCTGTGCAGTATTTGAATCAAGTACACAATGAAGTATCTAACTTCTGTGGTTAGTATAATTATTGCAGGGTTCTTTTCAGCTCAGAGAATCTAAAAAAAATTAGGAAGTTGGTGAAAAGCTTGTAATTTTTAGTATTATAGTGCTCTAGTTTGATTTTCATTTGAGATTCTTGCCAATTTCAGAGGGGCAGACCTCCGCGCTGATAGACGAAGCAGCTATTTTCACATTGAAGCTTCTAATGAATGAGAATAACGTTAGTCAAAAGAATCTAAAGATTCTCAGACAAACATTTGGCTCTATAACACCGGAAATAGCTAACAAAATAATGCAGGTAATTATTATAGCTGATTACTTCAATCCTCTACAAACCGAGTAAATTTACTTTCTATAATAAAAAATCATATGGTTGACCTGAAAGCTTGAATCAAACGTATTTTCTAATGTTTTCACGTTTTAGATGGTAAGATCAATAAGGGAAAGAATAACGGAAGAATCTGTTAGCTACATACTTGATTCGGAGGAAAAGGAGAACAGTCCTTTCAATTTTCCTCCCAAAATGTTTGGTCTTGATATCCCTTTTTATCCGGCTAAAGTAACATGGCCAGAAACTAAACAGCTGCAAGACATGTCGGCTAAAAATCCAATGAAAATCACCAGCAATTTTACCATGGCTTATAACGTGGACACTGTTGCGTCAAGTAAAACTGAGGTATACATCGATATTCAACAACAAATATGATCTCAGCATACACAGTACTTTTTAGACATAGCTTCAATGCTTTTCCAAATCAGGATGACGAGACTGGTGAAAATTAATCAAAATGATAAAATATTTGCAGAATAACAAACAAACAGAATTTTAATAGAAATTATTTATCTATAAAAATACAGAATCAAATATAATTACATACAGACTAAATGAAAATATCATGTATTTTCACTTCTGTATTATTCTGAGTGTTCAAATTTTTATGTTGGGCTCCGATGTTAGTTACAACCTTCTCTGTTATGGATAACTGGGCTTGAAGAATTTCTATCTTTGCTCTGATTTTAATTTAATTTTTTTGTTATGGTCTGTTGATGCTATCAAAATTATTTTCCTAAATCATTGACCTTTCGAGTATTAGTTGTCTAACTAATTGCTCGTAGTACTGTATATTTTGGGTTGCTGGTATACGATGATCTGCTGGGCAATGTAATAGAGAATTCAAATGTAATGGAAGTATGCTTCTGTTCCTAGTTCGAAAAGAGTCGATTTACAAAAGGATTGAAAAAATGTTATGAGCAATATTCTTCAGAGATGTCATACGAAGATTTTGGACACATGATTGTGGATAAATTAAAATGTGGCGGAGATAATCTTCAGACTGAACTGTTCGATCTGCTTGGCTATGAGAACATAGAATTTATCGAATATGTTCTCGAGCATCAGAAGATCATCATCACATTGTTCACCATACAGAAAATGCCAAAAAATTCTGCACGTGAGTTTCGCAATCTTCCAAGCTTCGTTTATCAAATAATTTCCAAACTGTATTTATCTAAAAAGGGAAAAATCCGGAAAGTGCAATATTTCTTCAGATGAAAATACTGTTTAAAAAACCTCAAGCTATTACTATTTGATTTTTATTACTTAATCGTTAATTATAAAGTTGCATTTTCTGTGATTGTTCCTCAAGCATTGCAAAGACCTCAGGTAGGATGTCAAGTAATTGTTCGATCCGAGAAAGAAAAGCAGTTGATGAAACAGTATCGCAAAGAAGAAAAAAAATTAAATAAAATAACAAATAAAATGGAGAATGGAGAAGATGACGACGAAGAAACCTTCGACCCTGTTGAATTACGTCTGAAAAGACAAGAAGCTTTAATGAGACAAGCTATGCAAGCTCCTATCCTTAACACCACAAAAAAAGGCCTCTTCCCATCTGCTGCTCAAGCCGAAAGATACCCGTTTGTCTTTGATTCAAAACTCACTGCCAAAGCTGCTGCGGGTAAGTTGAATTTCAATCATTCAATCATTTATCGAATAGAAATGTGTAATAATGCAAAGCCATTGATTTTCATTCTATTAATGACCAAATACCAATCAGTATGTTGATCAATGTATAAAAAATGATAATTCGCTCCACAGGCTTCGTTTCCGGGCAAAAGGTCATGCTGCCAGAAAATGTTGAAAGAAAAGATTCACAGCTATGTGAAGAAGTAAATATACCTGTTCCTCCTGCGGCGGTAATGGATGTCGGCAATGATCCTGTGATGATATCCTCATTAGACGAGGTGAAGTAGAACAAGTGAAATTCCCTTGCCAGTCAGAATAACAAGAGATTTCAAATTCTGTCCTAATTTACAAAAACTTTACAAATTTCCTCCCTCAAAACAGTAGCCACATTATGAATCTGATAATAAATTTCTTTCCAGGTTGGTCAAATGGCCTTTCACGGTATAAAATCATTGAATCGAATACAAAGCATAGTATTCGACGCGGCTTATCACACTAATGAAAATCTTTTGATCTGCGCCCCGACTGGAGCAGGTAAAACAAACGTTGCAATGTTGACTGTGATACATCAGCTAAAGCTACACATTGTGCAAGGGGTTTTGAAGAGAGATCAATTCAAGATAGTATACATAGCGCCAATGAAAGCTTTGGCCGCTGAAATGACCGCTAGTTTCAATAAGAGATTAGGCTGCTTAGGTGTCTCTGTACGAGAACTCACCGGCGATATGCAGCTAACTAAAGTTGAGATCCAACAAACACAGATGATCGTTACTACCCCAGAGAAGTGGGACGTTGTTACCAGAAAAGGCACTGGCGATATCGCGCTCACAAGTATCGTGAAGCTACTCATTATCGACGAAGTACATTTACTCCACGGCGATCGGGGGCCTGTTGTGGAAGCAATAGTTGCTAGAACTTTGAGACAAGTAATACATTGTTTTATGAATCTTATCTCATTGTTTAGCCCTGTATTCTCAATTATTAGAGTCTAGAATAAGATTCAGCAGATTTATGTGGAAATGATAATTTACAGATAATTTATTATAGGGTGCAAAGTTATGTGCATGTGATTTAGATAAGATTTTGGTGAATCGATGGAATTGATTCATTTTTTTATGCGGTCATTTTCATTGCCAGGTTGAGTCCTCCCAAAGCATGATCAGAATAGTTGGTTTATCAGCGACTCTGCCCAATTATACAGATGTAGCAAAATTCCTTCGTGTCAATCCGCACAAGGGTTTGTTCTACTTCGATCATCGATTTAGACCAGTACCCCTCGGCCAGACATTCATCGGTGTAAAAGCTCTGAAACCTTTACAACAGATGGCTGATATGGATCTTGTATGCTACAATCATGTCGTTGATATGGTTCGAAAGGGTCATCAGGTTGGTATAAGGGGCTTTTCAAATCATGTGAAATCCTTAGAAATCTTTGAAATCATGTAAAATCATGTGGAATATTCGCAATCCTTCTCATATGGAATCATTTCATACCTTTGAAACCATGTAAAATAATTTGGAATTGACTAAAATCATATGGAATTAGTTGTACGCCAAAACTTATGAGTAGTTGACCCCTTGAACAAATGATATTTACATAGATAGTGAAAATTGAACTATTGCAATCCGATAATATTAAAATAGATCTTGCCTTGATGATTTTTAGGTAATGGTGTTTGTACACGCTCGTAATGCTACAATTCGAACAGCAACGGTTCTAAAAGAAATGGCATTACAAAATGGAACGCAGAAGCTCTTCACCTCGGAAGGGAATACCGGATTAGCTCAAAAAGCATTAGCAAAATCTCGTAACAAACATCTCGGAGAGTTATTCGCTTACGGTTTTTCTGTACATCATGCAGGCATGTTACGTACGGATAGGTAAATACATCCACGATTAAGCTTCTAAAAATTTCAATGCAGAAACTACTGATTGTTCCTTATAAAAACAAATAGAGAAGAAATAATTTGTATAGAAAACTTCAGAAGAATACTACAGGGTTGTTACGCAAACTGGAAAATTCGGAAATCTGGAATAGTCAGGGAATTCAATTTGTACTGGAATAGTCAGAGAAAAGTCAGGGAATTTTGTGAATAATCTGAAAATTGATTACTTTTTAGTGAAAAGTCGAATTTCGAAAGTTAAATTTCCAACTTAGTCTTTTTGCGATATGAGAAGTTATCAGCCTTAGCACTTATAGTAATATGATATTTTTCGAAAGGGGTTTCCTACCGAGAAAGAAAAATATTTCTTAGTATCTATTATTATAAGTTTGAGTTTTTTTTCTTTCTTATAAACGCATAATAAAATTCGCTATTTGCGTAAATGTTTTTTTTTTTTTTTGTTCACTTTTTACTACAAGTACACATGATACCTAGCTTGTAAATGAAACTGTCTTTGACGTACTCCTCAAAAATGAACCTGGAAAATCAGAATTTAATCCTTGGAAAACCTGGAAAAGTCATAGAATTTGGTGGCGATACAAACGTAACAATCCTGATACTAGTTTATACGTCGTTAACTAATACGTTACTTCATAATTTTCAGAAACCTCGTAGAAAAATATTTTGGCGACGGATTGATAAAGGTCCTTGTTTGTACCTCCACACTGGCCTGGGGTGTGAATTTACCAGCACATGCCGTTGTTATCCGCGTAGGTTTATCGGATTAATTACCACATTGCAAAGAATCACTTAATTGATTATCTTTCTTACTGTGATAAACGGTTTTTTTTTTCAGGGTACAGAAATATATGATTCAAAACACGGATCGTTCATCGACTTGGGCATATTGGACGTTTTGCAAATATTCGGTCGTGCAGGTAGACCGCAATTCGATACATCTGGACACGGGACTATTATCACTACCCACAATAAGTTGTCCCATTATTTGTCGTTACTGACTAACCAGTTTCCAATCGAAAGTAACTTCATCACCCATTTGGCTGATAATTTGAATGCAGAGGTGAATTATACAGATTATCAATTATTATTTGAGGAGAGACTTGAGTAAATTTTGATAAAAGAGTTTCGTTTGTAAAGAGTTCACCAAAGTCCTCTTCTAAATCACACATTTTTAGTTCTGTTCTGCTCACTGAACCGCATCTTATCATCTCATTGTAGATCACATTGGGAACAATATCGAACGTGGAAGAAGCTGTCGAGTGGCTCAGTTACACGTATTTGTTTGTAAGAATGAGACTCAATCCACAAGTATATGGTATTAACTATCAAGACGTTATGGAGGATCCAAACTTGGAAAGAAAACGAAAAGAGCTTATAGACACGGCTGCAAAAGCTCTAGACAAAGCTAGAATGATTCGTTACATACCTAGAACTGGAGATCTTAGCGTAACTGGTAATAAATCAGTACTTCATACCAAAGCGTGCAAAATCATGATTTTAAACTGTTAGATTCATTTTAAATGAGGATAATACTGTTTGTTTGTAGATTTGGGTCGAACAGCTAGTCACTTTTACATCAAATATGATACTGTTGAAATATTCAATGAGCATATGAAGCCGATTATGACGGAAGCTGATATTCTCGGAATGATATCTTGTTCGCAAGAATTTGAGCAGCTCAAAGTAAGTCTTGCCAAGCTTATTCATAGCACAACGTTACTTCCATCGTTATGTTTTACAAGACTGCTGGATTTGTTACTTGTTAATACTTTACAGGTCAGAGACGATGAAATGGACGAATTGGATAATTTGACTAGAGACTATTGCGAGGTATTAGTACAAGGCGGGGCAGAAAATATACATGGAAAAGTGAACATTTTACTGCAAACATTTTTGTCAAGGGGTCGTGTCAACTCGTTTTCACTCCTATCAGATATGTCCTACATTACGCAGGTGAGATTACGAAGCATTTGGATTTCGACGTAGTTTCCATTCAGCGGTATTATAATTGCATTCTGATTCCACGGCTGTGGATATTTCACATTCTGCAATTAACTACTTGAATTTGTACAGTTAATCTTTAAAAATCTGTAAATCTCATTCCACCGTTCATTAAGAATTGTATTTAACAGAATGCAGTTCGTATATGCAGAGCATTGTTCGAGATGGTGCTTCGGAAGAACAACGCTATTATGGCTGGCCGTTTATTAGGAATGGCAAAGATGTTGGAACTCCAGCAATGGGATCACATGAGTCCAATGCGACAATTTTGCTGTTTGCCACAAGATATTATCAGTAAAATAGAAGACCGTCATCTGACGATGGAGAAACTGAAAGATATGGACGAAAAAGAAATTGGTAACATTTCAATCAGTTAAATATGTAAAATAAAATCTTTGAATAGTAAAAAACATACGAGTGGATGAAAATCCAATTCCAATTTAGATCCGATAGCGAAGCATATCAATTAGAATCAGCCCTGTGATGTTTTATCTCCTTGTTTATTCAAATAGGAAGTTTCCTCAGGAATCAAAGGATGGGAAGCTTGATAAAAAAGTGTTGCAGCGAGTTCCCTTCGCTAGAATTAGAAGCAAGCCTGCAACCAATAACACGGACTGTTCTTCGTATTCGTTTAAAAATCTATCCGGATTTCCGTTGGAACGATAGAGTTCACGGTAAAAGTTCCGAGGCATTTTGGATCTGGATAGAAGATCCTGACAGTAACTTTATCTATCATCATGAGTACTTTTTGGTAACAAGGAAAATGGTAAATATACATCTCCGAAGATAAATAAAGTTATCGCCGATCTTTCAACAGCTTGTAATTTAGTAGAGACCGCATATTGCAGAATTGCATTTTATATCAGTGTTGATACTTGTAAATCATACTCGGATCACTAAATAACGAAGTTTAATGATTTTATGGTTCTAATCTGATCTTGTTGTAGGTATACGAAAATACAAGTCAGGATCTTGTGATGACCATTCCGCTATCCGAACCTTTGCCAGCTCAATATTTTGTCAAGGCTGTTAGCGATCGTTGGTTGGGATGTGAAGTGGTGCTACCATTATCGTTCCAGGGTTTGATACTTCCGGAAACTCACCCGCCTCATACTGGTCAGTCAATATACATGTATTTTAACGATACTCGTTGATGAATTCTTTGAATCTAAACTTGAAAATGAAGAAGAATCTACAAAACAAGTTAATACCTATTCTTTTGATACGTTTTTTTTTTTTGGTAAACTGTTTAGATTTATTGGAACTGCAGCCATTGCCAGTGACGGCATTGAAGAATCCAAAGTTCGAGAAGTTGTACAAATTCTCTCATTTCAACCCGATTCAAACTCAGATCTTTCACTGCCTCTATCATACCGATAACAACGTTCTTCTCGGGGCTCCGACAGGCTCAGGAAAAACTATCGCCGCAGAGATTGCCATGTTTAGAGTCTTCAGAGAATACCCAGATAAAAAAGTAAGCCTAAACTGTGTGTCATGCTTACTTTTGTGTATTTTGTGTGTTACAGAAATATCCTAATCACACTTGGTATGCAAATATCAATTCCAGGTGGTGTACATAGCTCCGCTCAAAGCACTGGTACGAGAAAGAATCACGGACTGGAAAGTAAGAATAGAAGAAAAATTGGGTAAATCCGTCGTAGAGTTAACAGGCGACGTTTCTCCAGACGTACGAGCAATTGCAAGCGCAAGCGTAATTGTAACAACTCCCGAAAAATGGGACGGTATCAGTAGAAGCTGGCAGACAAGAAACTATGTCCAAAAAGTAGCGCTGATTATAATCGACGAAATTCATCTTCTCGGCGAAGACAGAGGCCCGGTACTAGAGGTCATCGTTTCCAGAACAAACTTTATCGCATCTCACACTTCCAAGGCTCTCAGAATCGTCGGACTTTCCACAGCCTTGGCTAACGCTGTGGACTTGGCCAGTTGGCTTGGAATCGAACAGGTAAAATCCGATGAGGATACATAATATGATATCTGGGTAATAAGTATTTTGTTATTTTCAGAGGATTTGAGTTTATTATCCATAAGAGCTTTTTAATGACTGTTGATCTTTTTTTTCAGATGGGATTATACAATTTCCGACCATCGGTTCGACCAGTACCACTAGAAGTTCACATTAGTGGATTTCCAGGCAAGCATTATTGCCCTCGAATGGCAACCATGAATCGACCCACTTTCCAAGCAATTAGGCAGCACGCACCTTGCAGTCCTTCTCTCGTGTTCGTGTCTTCACGAAGACAGACTCGGCTAACAGCTTTAGATTTAATTGCCTATCTCGCTGCGGAGGATGACCCTAAGCAGTGGCTACATATGCTCGAAGATGAAATGGATAATATTCTAGTCAATATTAAAGATTTGAACTTGAAACTGACTCTCGCTTTTGGGATCGGACTACATCACGCCGGCTTACAAGACAGGGATAGAAGAACGGTCGAGGAACTTTTTGTCAATAACAAAATTCAGGTGTGTTGTAATGACGTGTAATACGGTTCATAAGTTTTCAAATAGTAAAAAGTAGTCGGAAGTTTTTGTTCTACTTTGAAATTCGCAAAGCAAGCTTGAAGTTGCAAACGGTAACTGGAGCTTCGAATGTAGGAAGTCTGAACACGTTATTAATTCTTTCTCGCAGGTGCTAATAACAACGGCGACTTTAGCTTGGGGAGTAAACTTCCCCGCCCATTTGGTTGTGATAAAAGGCACAGAATACTATGATGGAAAGGCAAAGCGTTATGTTGACATGCCAATAACAGATGTGCTACAGATGATGGGTCGAGCTGGTAGACCCCAGTTCGACGATTCTGGTGTTGCTGTCGTTTTGGTTCATGACATAAAGAAGAACTTTTATAAGAAATTCTTATACGAGCCATTCCCTGTTGAATCAAGTCTCTTGGAAGTATTGCCGGATCACATCAACGCTGAGATTGTTGCCGGTACGATAAAGAACAAGCAAGAGTTTCTAGACTATCTAACTTGGACGTATTTCTTCAGAAGATTAATGAAGAACCCGAGGTACTACGAACTAGATGTTCTAGAACCAGAGGAAGTTAATCGATATCTTTCTGAGCTTGTCGAAAAAACTCTCGGTGTACTGATAGATTCATTTTGTATAGACTACGAAGAGGTAATTATATTATATTTCACGAATTTCATTAGAATATTTCAAGTGCATGAAATATATTATGATTCAATCTGAATTCTTACTTTCTTGAAACTTCGAAATTGAAAATTCCCGCGATTTTTCAGGATCAGCAGAGTTTGTCTCCTCTGGCAATGGGCAGGATAGCGTCGTTCTATTACCTGGCGCATCAGTCGATGCTGTTATTCAGCAATACATTGCACGAAAATCTTGCATTGGAACAACTTTTGCGAATTGCATGCGACGCTTACGAATACAATCAATTACCAGTTAGGCACAACGAAGACTTACTCAACGAGTTAGTAATTTTGATCGTTGAACGCAATGTTTTCATTTCTTTATACTCAAATTATGATTAAATCAATATAACTTTCCAAACTTTGCAGAGAGTTGGCTAAAATGTGTCGCTACAACGTAGATTCTTCGACTCTAGATTCTCCAAACACTAAAACATTCTTATTGCTCCAAGCTCATTTCTCCAGACTGCCTTTACCCTGCGCAGACTACCTCACCGATCTTAAATCTGTTCTTGACCAAGCTATCAGAATACTGCAGGTAAATAAAAACCATGTTGCCTTAACCGAAGTAAAGTGATTTTGAGGAATTTGATGGTTTTGAAAATATTCAATAGGGAGATGAAAGAGATCAATCACATATGCTCATATATTCCTATCGCAATAATTTGATGAATATCTTTTATCTAGGCAATGATAGATATCGTTGCTGACCGAGGTTGGCTGACAGGAGCGTTGCGTCTCATGCAACTACTCCAAATGATTATTCAAGCAAGATGGGTGGACGAACCTGCGCTACTGACTCTACCGCATTTGGAAAAGGATCATTTACCATTATTCTCTTCATTGCCTAAATCTTTGCCCATGCTCTGTGCAGTTACTCAAGGCAATTACAATCGCCTGGCAAATGCACTGCAAGGAGAATTGGCTGAGAATGAAATTCAACAGGTATCAATTTGTGTTCCTATCTCGTTACTCTTCTCATTTTTAAGTGATAAAAAGTTATACGAAGACTAGAAAAATCCACAATATCGCAGGGCATAAGTCAACATCATAGATTATTATGCTGAATCTTATTAGTCGCCCTGTTTATTGACATTTTAACAGATTCATTTTCTGTTCAGATACATCAAGTGATCAAGGAAATGCCAGTAATATATGTAGAATTGACGTTGCAAGGATGGTGGGCAGATGGTAGTACTGAGAAAAAAGTACCACAGCCTGCGGGAGCAGATTGTTGGATAGACGTGCATGAAAACAACGATTACACACTGATTGTGAGCATGAAAAGAAAGAATCATTCTCCAAATCTCAAAGCGCATTGCCCCAAGTTCCCAAGAGGTAAAGACGAAGGATGGTTTTTAACTCTGGGAGATGGAACGGAGGCGGAATTATTGGCACTTAAAAGAGCGTCAGGCATCAAAGGACATCGCAGATCGAATCAATTATTCTTCGCTACTCCTCCATGTTTAGGTAAAATAAATATCATCTATATTATCGCAGTACCAGTTTAGTAAATTTTACTTTATTACAGTTAACGAATTCTCGTGTTCTGTTACAGGGCGAAAAAAATTGACCTTTTATCTAATGTCTGATTGTTATATTGGACTGGATCAACAGTACGATATATATTTGAATGTGATACCCTCCCCAGAAATTGACGAATAATTGAGTACGGCTAGCGTAACGAAAAAAAATTTGTTCTGTGAAGTATGGTGAATATATTTCATGTTCAATCATCCGTTAGCAGCTTGAAGAATGATGGTTTGATTCAATTGGAATGTGAAATAAAAGGTTTCGCACCGGTTATTCAGTTTTCTTATCGTTTCTCACACGTTACCAACAGTAATATGAATATCTGCAAAAGTGATTATATTTTAACCTTATTTCAATCGATAAACAGTATTCGAAGAAACGATCGTGTTGCATCGATAACTATACTTGTCAACAACCGTGTTAGGTATACGAAGTATTTATATTTAGAAGGAAACTCCAAAACCTGGAGATTTCGAATGTATGGAAAAAAATGTGAAATATATTTATAAATATCTTGTTGAAAGTGTAGAACCTAATAATTGGTAATAAAAGTTTTTATTGTTCACTTGTATTTATGTTGTATACATTCTGATTCAATGAATGTGAAATGAATGATTTGGTAAATAAATCCAGTTTCTGTAGTATGGTTTTTTTAACTGGAAGTAAGAAAACTTTCGATAACAATTTCTTGAGCTATTCGACACTCGTTGAATAAATGATTTGCATGCTATATGAAATTCAGTGAATTATATTGGCTACTTGGCTAGTATGTTGCGATTTTTTTTTTCTATCTCAGTTTGGGAAATGAATATTTTATAAAAAATTTAAACAATCTATCATATATTTCATAGCAAAATTACAAATCAATTCACAATATGAAAACGTTCGAAGTAAGTCGAGATACTAAGCTCGTATCACTTCGCTTACTTCACCCACGAATGATAAAGACGAATTGATAAGAGCATTTCGTTAATTACTTGACCCGATCTGGAGCGAAGAATGAATATAAGCAAGTTAATTCACTCTTGACCATCCAAATCTATCCAGCAACAATGTAATCCAAATTTGCATAAAGTTGAGTTGCTCGAGATCAACTCCTTGAGGACGACAATGAAACTCCAATACGGAATGACTTATTGTTTTCAAATAAGTAATTATTTATTTGGGTTGGAATTGGTAGTTTCATTAAATGAGAGTAAAAACCTAATTGAGTCAGGGATTATTTGTAATTTTACAAAAAATAAACACAATGACCACATTTGACAATTAAGAAGTTAATATCTCATAAGAATTTATTGTTCCAAAAATTACAACAAATTCGGAAAAGGAAATTTTACAGTACATTAGCTTAAACTTGCATAATAAAAATTGCAAGCTGTCCTGAGAATGGACAAACATACATAAGAAATATCTTGTCGCTGTTCAATCTGTTGGTAATAAAAAACCACAAAGCGAAAGGACAAGCAATTTATTGGTCAGGCTCTGGTACCGACGATGAAATTTATGAAAGTATTGCACGTCTCATGTCTACAGTGACTGGCATATATCTAAGTAGCTTTCAAAGTATAAAATATGATCAAGTTACATCTTATAGTTACAGAAATAATCTGTTCAACAATAGAATAGATGTTAAGCACTGCTGTTATCATTCAATCAATAAGCCTATCAATGAAATCATCAAGTTCTCATTTTTCGGGAATTCAACAAAAGTACTAAACCTATAAGTAATAGGCGACGGAAATAACATTTTATACAATTCAAGAACAATTTCAAATTTCCATAATAACGTTACTGCCTACAGTATTAAATAGACAAAGAGTAATAATGATATCACTAGAATAAAGAATCCTACGTGGAAAATGGTCCTGGAAGAGATGCATGTATGCATTTCATACTATTCAACAAATAATGTATCAAAAATGAGGCATTAAGTTATCTAGTAAGTAAGCTTTGTCCACGTATTATTTAATCCTAAGGTAAAAAAAATATTTTCAAAATGAAAACAATGTTCTCACGCAATCTGTTTTCAAGATTTTCATTTTAAGCTTTGTTACTGAACCACACTCGTTTGAACACATCGTTATTGCAAGATTATCAAGAAATCTCTATTCTACAACGTATTTCTCACTCTTGTTATTTATTCTGTAATCGTTAAATAATTCTTGATTCGAAAAGAGCAAATATTCTTCTTCTTTTTCTTCTTCTTCTGCACTTCAGTCAATTACATGCTATATAATATACAACATTGAAATATAATCATATTGTACATACAATATCTCCACTGTAATATTAACGCAGACAACTCCGCCATACAGCAGAGACCCCCTTACGTTGTGCTTCAGTTTTATTCAAAATACCATATCACTCGAGCACCAAAGCAGCACTGGCATAACTGACTGAACTATCACCCATATTATTACATTGACTGCTCTGAGCATATTTAAGGAACTTCAGGTTCATGTTCTGGCCATTTGTGTTACTTCGTAAGCTGCTGATAGCCTGTAGAGATAAAATCATTCTATTATATTCAATTATACAAAGAACCTTAATTTATTTATCTTGTCCAGAGAAGTTAAAATAATCTTTCAAGTTGAAATACTCGAAATGAGTTGCGTAAATAATTCTGTGAAGTTTTTAGTGTTCAAGGAATCAATTTGCTGCTTATTCACCTGTAGAAGAACTCCGATAGGGTGTCTTCCACATATGGTATTACCATATTTCTTAAGGTATTCGGTAAAAGCAGGTGGATCAAGTGTTTCAATGATATCCATGCCCTGTGGATGTTGAAAATAATTATAATTCCAAAAATTGCATAATTATTGCTGTTTGTATGCTGATTCTTCACATGTCTTGTGATAGTTACGATTAACTCCAAAGGTTCATGTGAATTTTTTAATACCTGATTTATTGTTCACCTTATTAAGATACTCACCATTTTATCAAGATTTTGGATAGATCTATGTATCGGACCGCATGATCGATCGTAATAAGTGTAGCGGAAGCGTTGGCCCCAATGGCAGAAATCAGAGGATATAACAAACAAGCTCTGCGGATCAGCCAGATAAGGAGCAAGTAGATTTCCGTAAGCTGCCTCTCTATCAGGACTCAAGGATCCGACCAAAATTGGAATTATGGTAAACGAGTCTTTGTAGCTGAAATTTTTTAGTAGAAGAATATAGATCACATTCAACGTATCAAGCCTTCGTGGAACAGAATTAGCTTGTCTGGTCAATCTGAGTCAGCATATGAGGATTTTGACAACAGAAAATTTAGAAAATCAACGTTAAATATTTGAAGATCATAAATTGTGGAGTCAATTTATGAAACACTCACTCCTCCATGACCTTGGCAATGTAAGGTAGATGCATCTCAATGCTATGCTCATCCTCATCAGTGTTCATGTCCATCCATTCGAATTGATTAGTTTCTTCTAGTTCTCTATAAACTGTAACGCGAATAAACGGTATAAGAAATAACGAGGATACTGGTATGCCAACTGCATTGATATAGTTTGAAAATTCAGTGCAGTTATACATATGTTTGATGGATTTTTTAATTGTATTCGGTAAATAGTGGGCGTTATTTCGTTCAAAGAAGGAAAGTATCAACGTTTTACATCCCCTGAGAATAGATTCCAATGAAGTAACATCCAAAGGTTGATTGAAACTTATATTTACTTTGTTGATCTATATGGAGATCGTATAACGGAGTTCGATAAACGGATGCCGAAGAAAGAGCACATCCTGCCAATCTGACGTGATGAGATGGTCCTAAAATGAATATCCTGCGACTGCGCAACAGCTATTTTCATTATCATTGCAATCAGGCTTTTTCTGAACTAACGATAAGATAATATAACGAAAATCCTCAAATTTTTCTTGATATTCTATATTATTGAGAAAACAATTATTTGGATAAATAGACAAACATATGAATTCTATCATGGAGGAATTCTGCACATTTTATACATCGTAAAATTTACTTATACTCACACAACGGCTGGACTGATTTGTCGATAAGCGTATCCGGCGCACGATCCGCAATAGGTATAGCCTGCATGACTGTAAATTTTTGTTTAAATCTTTTGCCAGAGGCCATACTTATTGTTAGAGTAAAATCGAATGATTATCAATATTACTAACGGCGCTATAATTGCTCTCGCTGGTCCGTGAGTCAAATCTGCAGCATTTAACCATACGTCTAACTGCTTGTTCAGCTCAGTGCCTGTAAATATGCCAAAAATTTTGCCTCGATAATATCAGTAAATAGGTAAATATCCCACCTTCGTTAGAAATGAGGAATCATGAAAAATCATCGTGAATAAATGAATATATTCGAATTTTTATATCTCGTAAGGTATTTTTTGGTTACTAATCCACAAACGGATTACAAGCCTTATCGGTATTTTTATCAGATATACATATGTATGTATATTCCTAATGAATAATGATTGCAAATCGACGAAGATATGAAATCTTCTTTATTTTATCAGTAAATAGATGTAACATATTATGTACAGTGAAATAATGAATCACTGAGGAATAGAAACTTCATAAAAGTGTTTGAAAAATCGTGCATAGCATGCTGTAATTTTCTCTAGGGTTGATGACCTCAAACAAAGGTTATAAACAGAACAGATGATATGCCCAAACAATGATTTGCCTATTGCCGATTCTGGTAATGAGTATTATTCAGATTTCTCACCGGAATCCGTGTACCAGCTACCAGCGTGCGATGCCCTTCTTGCCACAGACATTTTTTAAACGTCTAATTTCTATTTAAATCGCGGAATTACCACTTTGGAATATAAACTATCACAGTCTTCGATCTGTGACAGTAGGTAATTTTCTATTTATCACTGATCCGTAACGCTCTGAAGTTAGTGGGAAAAGTTCTCATACTCAACCAACCTAAGAACAAAATCTACCTCTCCATTTCTCCCTCTTTTCTTTTCGATTACATTTTTTCTGTCAAGTCATCAGGTAGAATTGTTGTATCAATCTGCTAGTATTCAGTATCTTTTTCATAATATCTGCATAGTCTATTTAATTCATTTATCACTGTCGAGTATTAAGAAGAAAATTTTATTCCTAGGGAGTTTAGTGAAAGTCAACGGTGAAAGTAGCCGATAGTCGATTGTCACATGGTTCGATTTCGCGCCAAAAATCATTAAAAGGCCGACCATTCGTAACACTTGGGCAGGTTGCTGTCCCTCCATGAAGTCCGCGTGTAATTGTAACATTATCTACATTTAATTAGAGACCAATAAGTAACGAAATAAGGAATATTATTACCTGTGATATCGAACTACACACTTATTAATGATAGTTGATTTTTAAGTATAATTTAAGTTCAATTGAAGTAAATGTTTCGACTGACCGTTGTCAACCTATAAAAGCGATGGGCATTACCGGGCTGTTACCGTTTTTGGAGAAAGCATCAACAAAAGGCAACATCAGTCAATTTGCTGGACAAACAGTAGCTATTGATTCTTATTGCTGGCTGCACAAAGGCGCTTTTTCATGTGCGGAAAAATTGGCCCTAGGAGAACCAACAGATGCGTAAGATGCGATATAATTCTTTTGTGGTTTTTTATTTTATTTTTTTCCAAATGACTTTTCGCTGGGTAGAATTATTCCGAAAAAATCACGTAAGACTTGCCGAGTTTACAACAGGGCTAAATTTTTCCCTCACTCATTCAGAGTTTGACTGCTCGGTGAATTTTTCTTTTCTATTTGAATTCCGTCACCTTCATCACATTCAACATTAAGTTTTCTTCAAGAATATATCAATGCTCATAGTTGGTTAAAAAATTCCCTAAATATTCGTCTTTTGCAGAACTAATCATTTAGAACATGAACACCGAATGACGCAGATTAAGATAGAAAATTGTTATCAATTCGGAGCGCAAGGAAAAACAAAATACATTTGATCACACTGAAGTCGATAACCCCTGAACATAATTATGAATTCTTAGAAGACCATTATGCATTGTTAGTAGCAAGAATTTCACGCTGGTTTAATTAGAAATCAATCAACAATGTGATGGGATAGGATATTTGTATTCAAATCTTTGGGGATGTAAGAAGTGAGCAATTTTTAGAAAACATCTTTGTCGGTTATTCTGTTGTTCGGAATTTTCACAAAGGACCTCGATCCAAGTCCTTCACAGTACGAATTAGCAATGAAAACAAGTTTTATGAAAAGGTACTGTGTGGAATGGATATAAAGACAAAATATTCTGCAAGATGATTCGTCCAGTCTGCTCAAGTTCTAGACCAAAAATGTATTCTCTCTCAAACAATCTGGAAGCTTATGTCTAGTTGGCTTTGGGGCCTCAAGACATCTGACATATTTTCGTTTGAAAACGATATCCCAAACAGTAACATTAACTTACAAATTCATACTAAGCCTTGAATCTATTATAAATTATGCTTTTTTATTGTTTTTGCAGTCCACAAATATCAGCAAGCTTTTCCCTAAAAAACATTACGTATACTTTTATCACGAAGAAACAGGCTTGTAATTATTTACACTAATTTCAGATATGTAACGTACTGTATGAGGTACATTAATATGCTGCTTGCACATAGGATCAAACCGATTCTTGTGTTTGACGGATGTCATTTGCCTGCAAAGAAAGATACTGAATCAAAAAGAAGAGAGTACGTATTCTCACATCTTTGTATGTACACAGAACAAATCAAACATCTCATTATCTAAAAATATTAGAACATCTTCATGCGATATAAAACAAACTAAACTAGACTACATCATTTATGCAGTTTTAAACATCAGAAATCACCTTTAGTAAATTAAAAATGCATAGAAGGATATGAAAGTTATTCAAACTCTCCATGTTCGTTAGGCATAAACTTCCTGAAAGATTTTCCTAACATAAAAATATTGCTTAGACTTAGAGAAAAGAACCGCAGAAGAGCGGCTGAATTGATCCGAATTGGTCAAGTAGCTGAAGGAAAAAATGTTCTGAGAAGATCCGTCGACATATCTCACGAAATGGCATTGAACTTGATAAAAACCTGCCACGAATTCAACATTGATTGCATTGTAGCGCCATATGAAGCCGATTCCCAACTTGCTTACTTGAACCTTTCTGGCATAGCGGACGTGATTATCACCGAGGATAGTGATCTCACGTTATTTGGATGCAAGAAGGTATAATAACAATACCCAATGCTTATTTCATCAAATTTATACTGAATATATATAGTTACTTTTGGGATGGAAGCTCGTGATCACATTTGATCGTGATTCACCTTACATAACATGGATTATTATCACATTCAATATACATGGCTCATGATATGTATTCCGTACCGCTGCAGATATTCTTCAAGATGGATGTCCTGGGTAACGGTGTACTCGTTGAGCAGGATCGGTTTCATTTGGCAATGGGTGTACGTTCAGAGCATTTCAGCATGGATAAATTCCGATACATGTGTATACTCTCGGGCTGTGACTACTTGCCCTCGTTGCCTGGCATTGGTTTGAGCAAGGCATGCAAATTCATTAAAAAAACTGCTGAGACGGACATGCACAAGGTATGCCAACTTTCGTCTAGACCGGATAATTTTCATATTCGAATGTTATTGCCCTTCTTTACGATATTCCGAAGCGGAAAATATTTATGTTTACATTTTCCATCAGAATTTCATAATTTCTTTCTTCTACTTGTTTCAATAGGCGCTCACCAGACTACCTTCGTATCTGAACATGAAGTCTTTGGACGTTAGCAAAGAGTATAGAGATGGATTTCTGCGGGCGGATGTAACGTTCAAACACCAGCTAGTGTTTTGCCCTTTTAGAAGAAAACAAGTACGCCTTACTCCTCCAAGTACAGATGTAACACCGGAACAATTGCATTATGCAGGAAAGGAAATGGCTGATGATCTCGCCTGGCAGCTAGCCATTGGCAATTTTGATCCTATGTCTTTGAAAAAACTCCATGACTACAACCCGGACAACTTTACACCTGGGAAGGTAAATTGTGTGGAGTAAAATATCAAACGAAGGGAAATTTGTCGTTACTGAACAAGTAGTTGAAACTATTAAGCATGGGAATGAATATTTCTATGGTTCACTTTCAGAGCATTACAAGGACTAATTCTTGGAAAACAAAACCAATCGTGCAACACAATAGCATTTGGTCCAGGGATTTCAAAATTGATGAAAAACCACCCAGAGCAGATAAAGAGACAACGGTATGGCCTGACACATCTGGGAAAGTAGCAATTCTCAAAACATCTAGAATCACACGTACCTTATTGTCTCCGAAGCGAAATTATGAAGGTAATAACTTATTTCTGTGCCCTTATCAAATTTTACATTGTCTTGAAAATTCAGTCGCATTGTGTCTTCCTTTTCCCTCTACATTATCCGTTAGAAATTTTCACAAATTATTCAAGCGGACAATTCGATTTCAGAAGTGGAAGACATGGAGCCGGAGGAACTGCTCAGATTGTATTCGTCTAAGGAATCTGAGAATAATAAACGTTCGTGTCACGAGTTCGACGTGTCCAAGCTTGAGTTGAATACATCTGGATCAGAAGAGAGAGAAAAGTCACCGATATTCGTTAGGAGGGCAAATCCATTTGCAAAAGAACCCAAATCTAATCAAATTTCACCTAGTGTTTTGGACAAGGGAAAACAGCGCTCTAAATTTCGGGGCCTGGCCAGGTTTAGGCCAACTGTGATTGACACCAACGTACTTACCCAGAGCAAATTCTTTGCAAAAGTAGCTGAATCCTCGACAGAATCAGGTTCAGAAAGTAGTTCTCCAATGGCTAACGAACCAGTTGTTGAGAAATGTAACAACGCTGCGCCTCAAACAAATGAGTTGAAACCCGAGGAGAAAGAATCTGAAAAATGTGGCAACGATCTAGTTCCTGAAGTAAATGAACAACGGCTTGAAAATAAAGAATCAGATTGTAAAAACGTAGAGAAAATTTCTGCTGCAGCTGATGATGATACAATGGAGATATCTCAAGAATCTGCAATTATAGAGGAATCGACATGTGTATCTGAGTCTATATGCGAGAAGACACTAGCCGAGATATCGAATACCTTATCTGCTGTTGAAGATAGATCAATTCCAGCCATGAATTCATTAAATAGCTTTGTTTATAGCAATAAGGAAATCATATCAGTGGAAAATGGTATGAAGTCACCCCCTAGGAACGGATTATGCAATTCACAGTCAAATTCTATGAGGTCGAATTTATCAATGTGGGCAAATCCAAAAATGAATGGCTCAACAACGTTGCTATCAATTGCTACTCTAAAGAGTCCAAGTAACGCCGGAACCATAAGGAGCATGCAGGGTGCTGCCAAAACGGTATTTGCACAAGAAATCCAGATGTACATAAATCCAAAGTAGGATAATCAAGGTGTAATTGATGAATATTGTATTATTTCAGAATCGTTTACCTCGGGCGAGCGTAAATAGAAAATTTCAACCGGTAAAGAAAAGGTCTCAGGTAGAACAAGGACAACAATGTTTGCTCAGCTCGTTCGGTTTCCAAAAGAAGTAAGTCCATCTCTTTCACATTGGAAATAACTTTTTACTCTTTCTAAAATTTGGTATCTGAAAGAGCCTGATAACTTGTAATGTGGATAGAAAAGTACCCAATAATTAATAAACCGTTTGAAAATTTGTGTTCCAGAACCGGTCTCCAGCACTAAATATACAAATGACAAAATGCGTGATATCAGTTTAGAAATATGAATGGCAGGCTCATGTATATTTTGTAACGCATAATATTAATTTTCAAGTTCACGAATGCACCTGAAAAAATCACAAGTATTCGAATCCTTTTTTGCTGTATCATTTGATTGTACTGGAAAAACAGAACCAGCAAAGCACCGGATTAGAAGTATCTTCAAACATTTTGTTCAAGTTTTGAGGGGAGAGGGATAATATAAATGTTAATGAAGCAGGTGTATGGATAATTTTGACCCGCAGCCGTGGATCAGGTGAAAATCGAATTTATACATTCATAATATTTCGTTCAATTAAAATGACCAAATAGTTTATTTAATGTTATTGACAATGAGTAAGGCGACGCACAAGATACTGCCATGATTAGTGTGTATGTAATTTTTGTTATTGACACGAGCAGCTGATTCACTGTCTGGCTGTATGATATTATGTTGTGATCCATACACTCGTTAATTTTGCAAATACCTAATACTATATCAATAATATTTGAAACATTAGGCGCACAGGGTTTCGTTTAGTCGAGTATATATTTCAGTGTTTATTTCATGTTTTTCGTGTTGACAAGTCTTTGCCCTATAGTTCCTTGAATCGGTCAGCATTTTTGTTTTGTTTTGTAAATCCTAATGTCTGTAGTTCGTATGAACTTCAAATTGTGCAAGGACTGTACACTCGTTCCATATTTAAGAACCAATGTGATTCAATAATTTATTGTTCCTACATGTGTAAAATAACTTCAGTGAGCCGCATCAGGCCAATAGTGACAAATAAACGTATTTTTGATAATCTATCTATAATTAATTCAGATTGCCGCACACAATTAAATCCTATTTTGTTAAAAACGAAGCAGATATAGTAAGAATCAATAGTTTCAAAGTATGAATACAATTTTGAAGCAACTTTTGATTCTGAACTTTATATCTTCTTGTGCAATAGATAAAACATTTAAAAACACAGATTTGCTCAAAGTTAGAACAAATTAGTGGTATCTATTAAAAAGCTAAAGTTCCTCTCGTATAACAACATCGTCAACTTCTTCCAGTTCCTCCTTGGCTACAAGCTTGATTAATTCCACTGTGAATATAACAGTTGCATCTGGAGGTACTTTTGGTAATGCCCCAGGTGTTCCATATGCCAGGTCAGGCGGTATTACGAGTTTTCTTTTTTCTCCTTCACACATTCTGCAAAAATAGTCAAGTCAGTCTTCACATAATTATCAATATCCCGAATATTTATGATCAGACTGCATGGATCTAGAAGATAAAAGACAACCAATATTGTGAAGAATGAAACAAGGTCTAAGAATTAAACGCGACGATCTGTGACCAAGTTTAAACAGCATTGAGTAGTAAAATAGGCAATGAATATTCCAAACAATTGTGATATTCAATCATCAGCATTTCAAAGTGAAGCTTATTACGCATACATATGAGTACGATTGACTTTTATTACTGCGATTTGCGTAATATCAATTTCTGTTGATATAAGTGAATTAGGAAATTGCATCAAAGTCAAAAATAAGTTTATAACAACCCCATAAGACCTTGTTCCCAGCCCTTGATGACTTGACGATAGCCTAAGGTCACCGGCAAGGGCTCGCCGTGAATTGAGCTACTGTCAATTTCTGTACCATCTTCCAACGTTCCCTAGAAGCAGGCGATTAAGGGGAAATTAAACATGATGTTCAAAAGCTGTTTTCTCGGCAGAAACATATAAATCTGATTAATGTAAAATTGATAATGGCGATAGAGAAGAATAAAATGAAGGGTATGATACTCCGCGATTTCCAAAAATCGATCAAAAGTTTTACAAATTATTTATCAAAAGTTGTAATCTTTTGAACTTTTCCTCGATTTTTGAAAATCTAAGAGTACCATGCCCTTGATTCAACTCTCCTTCATCACTGTAATCAATTTCAGATTGATCCGATATGTTTTTGCTGAGAAAATAGCTTTGAAAAATTTAAAGTGGAGAATCGTGTCTCATATCCCTTCAATAGACAAAAAAAATTAAAATGCCATGTGTATATTTAATTCGGCGTTTATATTGAGTCTGTATTGTTCCATGTATTGACATGATTGATTCAATGTAAGTATGAATAGAGCATTTTTTTGGATAAACATTTACAAGTAGATGAGATTGTCGTAAAGTTATTTCTGAGCAAGAAAAGTTTAACGGATCATACCACGTAATGCACGTACAAGGTATCGCCCTTTTTCGATCGTACTTTACATTTCTCCACGCGTTTTTTGATCCCGATTTGTAACTTTTTCTTCGGTAATTCATTGGCGGCAACAAGTGACAGCGAGAGATAAACCGATCCTAGCAATAACAAGCTCTTCATTATTCACCGAAATTGGAAATGGATCTTTGTTAATCTATAATTGACAAACCCGTCGTCATCTCATTACTAGTCGTTGGAACCAATCGTCAATTTTTACTTCTCAAGTTCTAAATCATAATCGAACGCGTTACGGACTTCTAATGTTATGTTACGTTATTGTAAGTTAGGTTAGGTTAGGATTACAGGTTAGGTTAGGTTAGTCACAACACGCTCGAGCGCGCTGCCACAAGAATCGAAGTCATGACAATTACTTAAAATATCTTCTCTGTTGAATAAATGAAACAAATAAACTGAACCGTTGCTTTTTTGTTAAAATTCGACAATTTACGATATAATTAATCGGTACTTAACCTAGGCGATGGTCACATTCAGTTCTGAACAACGTAGTCATTGTTTTCCTTCTTAATTAAAAAAAGTTTTGGGTAAATTTAAGTCGGCGGTAATTTACCTCGGACCTATTCGGTCGAAAAGATATCATAGTTCGTATTCAATTTAAACCGATAACCAGATTCGGTATGTATTCGCACGATATCACGCACTCATATACTATCTCAATCAAATAATGACGAATCACCTTCACAGGTTATCAAATATTTTAGGTTATTTTACTATCGTCAAATTAATATCTACTCGTTCCACTCTTTCAATCATTTTATCTCAAATACATGCAATTCCATGAATTCCTAACAATTTTTCATTCACGCCTATCCAATCCTGTATCCGAAAAATCACCCACTCTTTGACCGTTACAACGTAAACACTCGACCTCAAAAAGCTCATCAACTTGCCCAAACGTGCCTTTATCACTGTCGCTACTATTTTCATGTATACAGCAAACGAAATTCTATTTATTTCCAGCTAATTTCAGACACACAGCAAATTCTGTCTCCAACGAGCGTACTTTGCGGTAATTGTTAGCTGGAGAAAAATGGCGCAACAAAATCCTGTTGTACAGACAGGAACAACGGCGTCTGACGCAAGTTCTGGGCTCGGGAATTTGCAGTCGGTTGGTCCGAGCAACTCAACGCCGTCTATTACAACGACGTTGCAAGGTGGGAGTACCGTTCAGGTGCCTCAGCCCCAAACGCAATCGCAATCTCAGTCGCAGTATGCTGCCCAGTCAGCCAAAGGCCAGCCTGCACAATTGTCCAACACCAGTTCAACGACGGAGTTTCCACAGGTTTTATTTCAAAATATGTCTAGATGTGGATTATTCTTTGATGTTCTAGTACATGTTTTGCTTCGTTCATGTTGTAGTTCCTCACAAAAACGCGGCTACAAGACTTAGTTAGAGAAGTTGATCCAACTGAGCAATTGGACGAGGAAGTAGAAGAAATGCTTTTACAATTGGCTGATGATTTTGTCGAAACGACTGTAAACGCTGCTTGCCTTTTGGCAAAACACCGACATGCCAATACCGTTGAGGTGAAAGATGTACAGCTGCATTTAGGTAATCAGCTGAGATGCATCAATTTCACTTGAATAGAAGTTTGGAAATTTTCAATATGAACGAAAGTAACCGATATATTTCCTTTTGATATTTTCAGAGAGAAATTGGAGCATGTGGATTCCTGGTTTTGGTACCGACGAAGTTCGTCCTTACAAACGAGCCACCGTTACAGAAGCCCACAAGCAGCGATTGGCCCTTATTCGCAAATCCATTAAAAAATATTGAGCCACTATTTTGATAAATCATTTTCCAAGAGAGACTTTGCTATGGTACAATAATTGAGGAAGGTACTACAGCAGTATACCAACTGGAGCAGAATGAAAAGAGTTGGAAATATTGTGGTACCTACTCATATTGTATCTAACGTATGTTCGTAAGAATAGTATTGAATATTGATTGAAAGAAGAATATATTGTGAGAATGTTTCGCTGATAGCTGAACATACGATTGATGGTTCGTCCGAAGTGATGCGATACCATCAAAGACTGTTAATAAAAGCAAAAGAAGGACTAGGTACTGAAGCTTGAAGAACAGTGACGAAAAAAAATCGGAGAACTTTTATTGATAAAAGTGTAATCGTTGCACATTCAACAATCATTCGAATTTCAGATGATAAATTTGTGATTGTCAATCACGCAAGGATTTCAGTTTTGTTCGATAGTATAGAATACTTCGTCGCCAGTCCTTTGACTGAAAAAATTCGGCAATTGTATTAGTAGTAAGAATATTCAGCTAGGATATCAGCGACAGATTAACTAATCTGTTAAATCTTGTGCATAATATATTTATCTCTGCTATCCTAGCCCAATTTTGGTATCATTCTATGAGCAATAACATGTAATTCATAAAACATCAGTCACATGGTATCGAAGTATGATAATAAACATCAGTGAATGCTATTATTTTTGTTGTTATGCAAATATGCTAACAATGATCTACATGTCTTTGTAGCAATTTACGTTGTGGTTGTTATGAAGAGAAAAATATCGTCGATAACATTTTACGAACACTTGCATTTATTTTTTATAAACACGATTCGTATGCATACGGATAGACGGAAATACAGTTTTAATATTTCGTTATCCTCTATCATTTCCTCATCTTATCATTTCTTCGTAAAATTTTCCGCTGGTAAATTCGTTACTGTAGTTTTGCCTTAGTACGCAAATTTTAAACAAATATAGGTATTTAACATTAACTTTTAGAAATTTGTACATACATAAATAAAGATATCAGGTCTTGATCCGACTCTTAAAGCTAACATTGTTTAGACTTAGACTATCGTGTAATGACGTACACTTATTTTACGTTTTCAATAACTAAGTAGCACAATACCATGGAAAAGGTACTATCACAGAATGTGGCCATTCCAAAAGAGGTCCAACTCAGTCAGCGAGAAATATTTAATCAGGCAGCAATTCTCTGGGGCTGAACAGATGTGCTTCGAACGATCATAGGCACTTCTGCTCTCGGTCTTCTAAACAGCAACACATGAGGCTCTGAAACACACAAAATGATACACGTGTGATGAAAAATTAGATTTTTTATCTTCGGATTCATAATGATCTTTGAATGAGTGAAATTTCTTGTTAAATAATTTTATGTTGATGTTCCATCGTATGGAATTAAAATATTGCAAACTTTGAATCAATCACACTGAGATCCTTGCGGTAAGTTGAACTTTTTGATACGCCGTACCTGGAGTATGCATCATGTAGTGAACCCAGCCAGGACTTTGCTGCACACCTAAGTTTCGCCACTCGGTTTCAGTCATGAGGTGAGATTTTGGTACGTGGCGAGCCAGATCTGCAGGTAAGATGACGTGCCTATCGAAAAGATGCTTTTAGAAATGTTAACAACATGATTGTAAATTGTAATGAATAAACAAATAGATAATTGAATCAATAATGAATGGTATCCCATTGGGAGACTTTTCTACTGCATTCTGAGCGTATCATATTTTGTAAACAAACAATTTGAAGATGAAGCAGGTTATGTGCCGGCTAAACTTCGTCCTCAATAAGAGTAAGAATTACTAACCTGTACTCGTATTTATCGTCGTTATACTTCTCGGAATATTGTATTTGGTCCGAAGGCATTTTGACTAATCACTTTTAAATCATGTATTCACAATATAAAGAGAAAAATATTCTTTCCCTCAAAAAAACGTCGGTTTGGCTGCCGTATTTCGCGTGTTCGGTTTATGTTTATGCGGCGCCATTCGACGGATGCAAATGACTGTTGTCTAACTATCGGAGATTCATAGTTAGTTTTTCATTGTTTAGCGCATCTAGGCTGTTTGTTTGGAAGGTAGTTTATGGTTGCGGAATGTCAAGAAAAGCCACAAAATGCAGAGATAACCTATTTAAATTGTGATATTTCGTATATGCGGAAATAATTTAACGTGCGACTGCATCTTATCGTTAATATCCGTTGATAACTGATTCATCGAAAATGCATAGACATGGGAATCCGGATTTTAAAAGGAGCGAAGACTCGCCCGCCGAATTAGAAAGCCAATTTATACTACGAATGCCGATGGTTAATGTTTACTCAACATTATCATACGTGAATTGAAAACGTTAATTAACCCTCATTATTATTTAGGAACCGTCTAAAATCCTTCGAGAAACATTACGGAGTGGTTTACCGTTGAAAGATCGCCTGAGCATTAAGTTGGAAAACGATATGCGATACGGAGAGGTTAGGTTCGACCATTGGTTACTTCACGCGAAGGTAATTTGATTCAATTTTTCCCATTTCGTATGCTGAAAGGCTGAATATCCGAAAAATCAACAAATTTAATCTTTCCAATCAATCCTAACAGGTTGTAGATTTACCGACAGTCGTCGAATCCTTAAAGACAATAGACAACAAGAGTTTTTACAAAACGGCTGATATTTGTCAGGTAAGTTAACGGACTGTATTATTCAAAATTGACCGAATTTTTTTTACTGACTATTGGAATTCTCGTTCAAGATGGTCATATGTAAGGAAGAAGACGACCAAACTACGACCGATGAAGAGTCCCCGGTTAGGCAGAAGAAAAAAGATCCGAATAAAGTAGACAAGAAATTTTTATGGCCCCACGGAATCACTCCTCCGGCGAAAAATGTCAGGCGCAGACGCTTCAGGAAAACATTGAAAAAAAAATACGTCGAGGCTCCTGAGATTGAAAAAGAAGTCAAAAGGCTACTCAGAGTCGATAACGAGGCAGTGAATGTTAAATGGGAAGTCATCTGCGAAGACGAAGATCAAACTAAGCCAAATAAAGTCTCATCGTCAGGCACTGTTAAGACTAAACGAGAGAATATCGATGGTAGCACTTCACAGAGTGTTGACGTTGGTTAGTTTGAGCTAAGTTTTCTAATCAATTGCAGAATCTTGAGCTTCGGCGTTTTGCAGAGTTCATTACTTTTATCAAATTAAATTTTGATGCCTAAAGTTGTGTTTAATGTTCGAATAACTGGCTTCAGGTAATTCATTCGGCCCTCCTTTTAAATTTTCTGATTTACAGCTGAGCACGATATATTTGGAGAACCTGTGAGCGACAGCGAGGATGACGAAGAAGAAGCCAATATTAATATTATGGAATTGGATGAGAACAGTAGATTGTCCGCAGACAGTCGAGTATCTGATTCAAATTCCATGCAGGTATATCAAAATTTTACGTATTTAATTGCGATCTCAATGGTTTCTAAATTACTGATTATTTCTACGTCTATATGAATAACTGATGCCCATTCTGCTAGCAGGCTTAAATCCGTGGTAATCGACCTCGATAAGTTGCCTGCATTTGATCCAACATAGATGGTTATTTCATGGGTAAAAAAATGATGGCAGAGATTGATTTCTTTTGTTTAACGTCGATGGTCTCTGTTGCAGGTACGATACTCAGAAAGATCCGGCAATCACGCGTCGAACAGCAACGGACTCGTAACACAATTCAGCAAAGAGATGTTCCACGATAATGAAGATGGTGACAAAACATTGATGGATATATCAAAACCACCTAAGGAAGAAGCTTTCCATTCCGAATACATGATTCCGGATGATTTCTCTCAGTCCCAGCCGATGGCTCTTACAAATGGTAAAACTGTTTCTGACTGTTTCGAATTATGAATACGCACTCGTTATGCGTATCTTAAAACTGTTTCAATTCACTTGAAAAGCAGTTGAAATGTTTCTTCTAAAGATCTTACGAACTGTCTTAACTATTCGTTCGCAGATACAATCCAAGCTCGAATAGATACGCTTTATTCAGAATTAGCCGAGTTGAAGCAACGTAGACATCAACAAGAAATGGAAATAGCTAATATTGAAAATTACACATTGAGACAAAGATTTCAGGATATTCTGGACAACTTGCTCACTCAACAGATGCAAAAGGAACAGGAGGTATGCTAACGGCCTTAATCATCTGACAATTCTACTTGTAGACGAGAAACAAACTTTAGTCGACACTATTTGCCACAGTGATTTCTATCCATGCAAATAACTAAGGGCTGGAATGCTCTGAATTCATATAACATAGCCAAAGATGTGATCAACTTAACGCTAAGAGCAAGATAAAAATGGTGGTTCTTTTTTTTCAGTTGCAAGACTTGCAAAGCATGTTACAACAATAAGGAAAGCTTGTTGTCGAGCTGTCTACCTTCTGGATTATTACTTCAATTCGGATGAGCAAAGAACGCATGGATATTACAATATGTAATTAAGGAATAAATTTCATAAAGAACTCAGTGTTATTATATCACACTCATTATCAACTAATTTACATTCAACATCTGTTTGCTTTACTATAATTGGCAAAGCGGCAGAACAAACAGCAGTCAAATGTAAGCGAAAATAAGTTAAAAATATAATCTATTTTCACGTCTACTATTCATTCTCCATACCTAGTATTGGATTCCGCAATTAGGTATTCATATTTTTACGAAAATTCATAATTGTTCGATATCTAATTCATAAAGTTAAAACATCATCCTGAAACATGGGCAATTCCACCTCAAATCGGCCAAGAATTGACGTCGTATTTTTTAAATCGTACGAATTTTTTTTCATGTGTTACAAACACAAAAAAAAACCACCCGTATTTCGGCGTTTGGTCAAAATATTTTTTTTACCGAAGTTATGAATTAATGCATTATGTCGCAAACTCCGCGCGCGGTTACCTTTGAGAATTAATATCTCCAGAGAGAGAGGAGCTGCAATTCATTTTGAAGGTAATGAAATCGACTTTTTGAGGAAATTTGGCAAATTCCAGAAAAATTTCTAATTGTGCCCGTTTTGAACAATTGAAATGTTTAATAATTTTTTTCGCAAAAACAGCCATTTTTAAAATTTTGAAAAAATTCGACCATATTTCTTGTTAAATTTTAAAGACTATAGAATTTTTTCGTGAAGGCATTATTTTTAGTTTTTTTTCAATGTAATTTTTTGCGAGGCGCCGCGCGCGCCTCGCTGACGGCTTCTGGCTTCGCGTGTAGAACCACGCCGGGGTCTGCAAATGGCGCAACACGTCGACTATCTTTGGAAATTAATCATTGCAAGAGGCAGGAGTCTATGTTTCCGAGATTTGTGGTAAAATTGAGAAAATATCAGCCAAAGCATTCGTATGTTATAACTATATGTATGGAGATGTCGATATAAAAATAATTGTTACGGAGGTCGTATCGGTCAGCTGAGTTTTTTAAACGCCTGACAAGACCATAGACATATAAGACAAGACGCCTGAAAACTTGGAATGGGGGCGACATCTGTTGATTGTTAAAAGTACTTTCCACGAGCGTTGATGGTACGGTAGGGATGACAGAATTGTCAACGAAATTTGTACTGTTTTTAGGCAATTCTAACCTAACCTAACCTAACTTAATGTAACACAACCTTACCCTACTTATGCAAATGCTGCATATTTAAATAACTGTAAATTCAGATTGACTATCTTATGCATAACATTTACAACTTTGAAGAGTTGTCCAGTCATTGTTCATAGCCATTAATACCTACGCCGCAAACGATCGACGATAACCATTGTACGGATAGAAATGGCAGGGAAAGGTTCGAAAAGTAAGGAGCCTGGATCTCTTGGAAAATTTTACCTCATTGCATACAACTTAGGACAAGTTGTAGGGTGAGTATTTCTTGAATTCGTGAAAATAAAACTCTCTTCTAAATTAAACATTTGGGCATAAATATTATGATAGGTACGTTAATTTTTTTAATTTTTATCCCATTTTCGAATCATCCATTTAACATGTCACCGGTCCCCCCCCCCCCTGTTTTTTTTTTTTGTAGTATTTCAAGATATAGACATTGGCAAACATAATAATGTACTTTCAATTATGAGCTTCAAGCACTCATATTACTATTTTTAGGTATGCGAGTTGTTCCCACTTGAAGTTCTTATGAAAACATACAATGTAACTGCAAATAAATTCCTCATTTTCAGATGGACTTATTTACTGTACCAAATTCAAGGTTACTATCTCGGCTTGGCTGGTGATGTAACTCTTTGGAACACCGTGGCAATAACAGTTATCGTTTTTCAGAATGCTGCTGTTTTAGAGGTATACCCAATATACATTCTCTCTCATATTCAATATTGG
Organism: Ametastegia equiseti; assembly: GCA_963989295.1. Classification (NCBI taxonomy): domain Eukaryota; kingdom Metazoa; phylum Arthropoda; class Insecta; order Hymenoptera; family Tenthredinidae; genus Ametastegia; species Ametastegia equiseti. The sequence goes on along the minus strand of OZ022389.1, from coordinate 20,826,660 downwards.
ACTCTGGCACTTTATGTAACAGGGAATGACTACTACGAAGTTGACCGATTTGGAACTTGTTTCCAGTTTCATAAATCACATGCGTTCCAAACAAATCTAACTTAATTTAAAAATTTTGTCAAACAAGCCATCGAACGAGTACTGAAAACAATTTAATTAGTAGAAGAGAAAATATTTTTATTGAACGATTCATTCAGGAAACTTTATCATACTCGTTACACACTCGTCAGGAAATATTGCAAAGATCACCAGATTTTTATATCTTGAATAAAATTGCGCTTTTTCACCTGAATCGGAATGCAATAATTCTAAATGCAATATCGATTTATGCAACTTTTTAGCGACTCAGTCGTCGTCAGTATCTGATGGTCCAGACTTTAAGTAAACTAATGATGAACGTATCGTGGTTTAAGAATATTTTTATGAATACTTGGAAATGCGGTATTTTTGGCTGGAGTATCTAGAAAAGTCAGGAAATTTGAGATTCCAGATGGCAATCCTGTTTATAAATTTCAATAAAAACTGCAAATTTTTATTGCAAATATGCCAAAGTAGCAGATAACGTATTTTTGACAAAGGATCGCTGTCTTTCTAGTGTCTGATAATTTGATTTATTATTTGATTCATGATGATCAAATCTGAACTATTTGTCAGAAAATCTGCAGTCGATTTTTATATAAAACATGCAATCATCGGATTATGGCAGTCTACACTACTTGAAAAAGTATTCATAAAGTTACGAGAAAACCCAGGTTTCAAGGACATACAAGATTCGGTCGAAAAGTGAACGTGTGTTCACTGAAAATTGTATCTGTTTCCAGATCTTCAATGCAATTACTGGACTTGTTCCCTCTAATCCAGTGATTACTACATTCCAAGTATTAAGTCGAGTGATGGTTGTTTGTGGAATAATATTAGCGACTCCTCCTGAGTATGCCGCCGCCTCTCCCGGACTTCCACTTGCTCTGATCGCCTGGTCTATAACCGAAATAATCAGATACTTGTATTACTTCTTGAATCTCATTGGACAAGTCCCTTACCCCGTTGTGTGGCTCAGGTAATTTATTCCAGTATATGTAGATCGAAAAATTCAACATAGTTTTAAGTCATTCACGTCTCTGCCGTATCGATAATCGAAGGTGAACATTTGTACAGTGAAAAAATAAATACGCCTCATTTTACAGGTACACAACGTTTATTGTGCTGTATCCGATCGGAGTGACTGGTGAACTGCTCTGTTTTTACGCAGCCCATAAATATGCTCAATTAAATTCTGCCGCGTGGAGCTACAGTTTACCTAACGCTTGGAATTTCACATTCAGTTACCACTACCTGGTATTGGCTGTGATGCTTCTCTACATTCCACGTAAGAATTGACTCAGATTACAACCGTAATTCATATTACATCGAATTCTAAAATTGATATCCAATTATATTTTCATATGTAAAGTCTTGTTAATAATTTAAGTTGGAGTTCTAGACTAAATGACACTTCTTTCTTTCAGTTTTCCCCCAAATGTACCTGCACATGTTTGCTCAAAGACGTAAGATTATAGGAGGAGCACCCACGCAAACTGGATCCAAGAAAGTACACTAAACGGTTGTTATGTTTATGATGCTACTGTGGCATTATGGTTTGGTTTTTTTATACACAAAAGCATTTTGTACCTACGTTTTTTTAAATAATACTTCAAGTTTTAAAGTAGGAATCTATGAAGAAAAATATTTACATGAATGTATCAATTGTGTCAAGAATTCTTTCCTTAACACGTGAACAATGGGAATTGTTCGAAAAGTTGCGCAATTTATGAGGAAATTTTTTGATAATTAACTTTGAATATCGATTGCGCCAAATGTTGGATACATTTCTGGTCTCCTAAAATACGCGCCCTAAGTGTTCAATCTACAGGGAGGGAAAAGTTACGAGGTTTTGGAAATAAAATAGGTTTTCAAATTTTGTTGAATTTTCGGTGTTTTTATTAGTGGTAAAATATAAAATCGAACTTAAGCCTGGTCACCGGTAGGCATAGATTTGATGATGTCTGAATCTCCAGGATCCGTGATTGAGAGAGTACAGACTCTGAAGTATTTACCACAAGCCGTTCCCAATTCGATGTTGTTTCCTGTGTAGTGGTGAACGCCAGTCTTAGCCAACATAGCGTAATACTCGATCTCAGATTTCCTTTGGGCGATTGAAAAAAAAAAACCAATTCAAGACAACAAAAATAACCGTTATTCTCCCGCACTTACGGACGGGTGTTTGAGACTACTCCGTAGAACTCCCCACGCCTCAGATAATGTTATTCTCAATCGTCAGATAACTCAACATTACTTATAAGTATTTTGAATTATTCGAATCAATTTGCTGAACGATCAATTCCCGAAAGAGCTACAAGTACCGAATCTTTATTTGGCTGTTATGTGACGTATAAGTAACAATCTGGGGGTGGAAACGGGAGTGCTACATCTCAGTCTCACCTTAGAGGCGGAGTATTGTTGGCGATGATGACCAGCTTGGCTTTGCCCTGACGGAGCGACTTCAGGGTTTGCTTGTAACCCAAGACGTATTTTCCAGATTTCATTACAAGAGCAAGCCTGGAGTTGATGCTCTCCATAGCCTTTTTCTGTTGACAGAGAAAAAGGAGAAATCGATTAACAAGACTCGCGTTTCATCGATAACCTCAAAATTATTACCACATGGGTTGAGCGGATGATATTGGATCGTGTGAAACGAAAAGAATTTCGAACTCGACTAGGTAAATTCATCGAAATCGACGCTGATTCATTCTTCACCATTATAAATCGTGTGGTGTGGAAATAAAACTGTCGAGATAAGTGGATTGGTGAATACAGTGAAATACGAATTCCTTGGAAAGAATAGAAGCAGAGTAAACGAATTTTTTGTAATAGGGATTGCTTTCTTTTTCTTTTCAGTTTTCATTCGGATAGTTCACGATTATAACGATGAAAAATGTTCGTGACCAAGATATTCGGTCGGCACATGGCACGTGGCCGAAGTATGATAGTTAGAATGCTTACCTGCTTCTTTTGGGCAACCATTTTGAAGGTTTTGGTTTCTTCACAGCTGAAAATGGAGTAAAAACCGTAATTAGAGGCCAGTTATAGGTTTATATATTATTAATACAGGTTGATGAGGATTTAATTATGAAAATGTAGGAGCGCACGACATACCTCCACGAAAACCGAACGCGGAAAGGAATCAAAATGGCTGAACGTGGCGGTCATATATGAAGGAAGGAGAAGTAGCCGGAAGGGTTCCAAACTATGCCTAAGGATGACGCGCGCGTGTCCAAAATTATGCGAACGCATTCGCTGGCTGCTAGGTAGCGCCAGGGAGAATATAATCGATCACGTGGTTTCGAATCGTGGTTGTTTGAAAAAAATGACAAACTACGATTTCGGTAGATAGAGCTCAACAGTCGAAAAAATGAATTAGAAAAAGTATGGAGATCACTGGAAAAGTTGAATTTGAATAAAATCAAATCAATTGTCACGTGACCGATTACATTCTCCCTGGCGCTACCTAGCGGCTAAATCATTATAAGGCGTATTCGACGGTGTGAATGTAGCCGGAGTTCCGGCAACGCGTACTACACACCTACGTAAACCTTGCGATAGTTAAAAGTACACATCAATTCCTCGAAGTTTGCAGCCCTGGCGGCACACGGGAGGTCAGTGCACGTCACGCAGTTATTATCTTGAGACGAGAGGAATTTGCAAGAAACGTATAAACTCGGTGCGAAAATACGTGAAATTCCTGGGATTCTCTCGCGTTTGAACATTGCGGGGCAGTGCGCGAGGGCCTCAGGTAAAACAGCCCGTCCGGCAAAGGTGGAAACAGATAATCGCTGACGAATCAATTTTTATCTGGTTATACCCGCCGTGTGTATATCCTCATTTTGAGTGCCGTGTATCGCATTGAGAGGAAAAAAATATTCCGATTTTGAACCCTGATATTTATACTCGGTCCATCCCCCTGGGACAGACAGATTGTACACAGCAGGTTATGTCAGCTGGATTGGCAGGAGCTGTTTCAGATCAGGTCAGTCTGTTGACACGCTACCAACTTATTTGCCATTCATCACAATCCTTGCGTCGAACACAGTGACTTTTTAAATTGTGTATTTTTCCATGCTACGGGATGCAGCGGATGAAAGGACAATCCAACAATCAGGGTAAGTAACCTTTTCCCTTTTAATACATCAATGAAACAAACGCCGCTAACAGGTACTTACATAAACCGATAAGAAGATCCACCCGGGAGCGATGTAACTTTCATAACGCATAATCCCACTCGAGATTATCACTGCGAAAAGTAATAGCTATTTCATCTCTATCTCATCAATGTCCACAGCCAGATCTACAACCAGCGGTAGTCAAACAAATGAGAAACATTATTTTCATGCTATAAATAGATAAATATGAAAGATCTAATCTTCATCCTCGAGTCGCTTTTTCAATGTTTCACAGAAGACCTCTGTACCTTAGCTCACAAATTGGCCGACAATTAATTGACCAATCAAGCTTCTCAGACCACTTATTAACGCAATACGGTAGCTGCAAATATGCGACGGATCTATTTTCAAGGTCAAACTTGAATGCACTTACTTTTAAGCCATTGTAATTAGGAAGCGATTTCTTGTCGCATGGTCTTTATCACCCTGGCGGTATTTTCATCCTGAAAATATCCTTGCAAATGCTAATCCTTTGATGTAGCGTATCGACGTATGCTTAACAAGGAATCAATATGTGTGACAGTAAGCAATGGTCCCAAGGAGCACCAGCAACAACAGCAACAGGCGGAGCACGTGGCTGGAGAAGACGCGGGATTTGATTCATGGAGAGGAGGAAACAATGTTCAGCATCATTCGAGCTATCCAATTGGCACAGGCGACCCTTATACACCGTATTACGGCACGTCGTTTCCCTATCAGGCATTTGGAGCGGGAGATGGTACTTGGTCAAACGGAACAGACCCAGTTGCGTTTCTTTCGGGATTCGGAGGACAAATGGGACATGACTCGTATGGAATGGATGGAATGTTTTCGGCTAGCGCAGGCGGAGGTTTTGGCACCTTTGGCCAGCCAACTTTCAATTATTTTCATGGAAACGGGGATTATAATACCTGGGGTACGCCGAGAAAGGCTCGGTACGAAGACTACTACCAGCAGCCTAGGGGTAACGAAAATTACCCAACTCCCAGTGGCGCAGAAATGAAATCTATAGAGCAAAGTGTACAAGGTTTGTCTATTGGAGGTGAAGCTTCAAGACAGGAACAGCAGTTACCACCTAATCAACAATCTAACAAAACTGAGTCAAAAGAAACCAAGAAAATGACATGGGCGACTGTTGCCAGCCAGCCCGCAAAACCTGTACCACCCCTTTCTGCTTCTCAGGGTATGAAGAAGAAAGCAGGAATGCCTCCGCCGCCAATGGTGCCTGGGAAACATAACATGGACATCGGGACTTGGGGCGAAGGTAAAACTTCAGCTCCGCCACCAAAGGCCCCTCCCCCACCCCAAGTACAACCTCCGGTCCCACCGCCCCCACCTCCTGTCCAGAGGCAAAGGCCGCGGCCGTTACCCTCCTGGGTTCAGCAACCCACAACCCCACCTTCGCCACCTCCTCAGCAAATGCAGATCCCACAACAGCCGCCTGCCCCTCCACCCCCGACACACCCAGTCCTAGATGAGCTGAAGGTAAAAAATGACTACAACCCTACAGAATTTGACCAATCTGCTCCAGGCGCCAGGTTTTTTGTTATTAAGTCATATTCCGAAGATGATATTCATAGATCCATCAAGTATGAAATATGGTGCAGTACGGAGCATGGTAACAAAAGGCTGGACCAGGCTTATAGGGATGCTAATCGAGACAACGCCCCTTTGTATCTGTTTTTCTCTGTAAACGGATCGGGACATTTTTGCGGAATGGCGCAGATGGTTTCGTCGGTTGATTATCAAAGCAACAGCTCCGTTTGGTCGCAAGACAAATGGAAGGGACAATTTAGAGTGCGTTGGATTTACGTTAAGGATGTACCTAACGTCCAGCTGCGACATATTCGATTGGAAAATAACGAGAATAAGCCTGTTACTAATTCAAGAGATGCTCAAGAAGTGCCACACGCACGCGGGCTACAAGTATTGCGCATTTTACATACTTATCGACACTCTACAAGTATTTTCGATGATTTTGGACATTACGAACGGAGGCAGGCCGAAGAAGATCAACGAAAGGCACCACCTAATCCTATACAACATCATCATCCTCCTCCCAATCATAGGGGCAGGGGGGGCCATTCCGGTGAACCTCCTCATCAGCACCATCAACACCAGCAACATCAACATCAACATCAACATCAACATCAACATCCGCACCAATACCCACAACAACATCAACGCAAGGTGAGTTACTAATCTTGGATGATCTTTAGTCAAGTCTGTTTATCAAAGTCTTTCAACATTGTTGAAGTACGCACACTCCGAATTCCCTATATGTATCATTTGAGTTATTTTCTCTTCAGTTAGCATCCTTAACAGAATCCAAACTCGAGTCAACTCATTCTCATGTATGATTCAGGTATGAACATTGCCTAGTCGAAAATGGAATCCTTTTCAAACTCCATATGAGTATGATAATTCTGTAAATTGCTTTTTTGAGACAAAGCGATAATGGCGTGGGGATAACTTTGCCCCTCTTGTGCACAATGAATGTTGTTAATTTGTTATGATATGTTTGTTTAGGAGCGCGAGGGTGGTAGAGGAAGAGGACGTGGTGGCCCGCGCCAGTAGCAACGATTACAGGAGAGGCATAATAATAATAATAATAATGATAACCACCATAAAAGGACGCTCCGACTAATTATGAAAATATTAATTATCCCTACGCTTCTTCCCTGGACCTTCAAAGGGCTTCTAACCACTGTGACAGGACTCTCGTCGTCAAAGCAACTATCCCCTTTCGTTAAACGATTAATCTGTACGATAATTAGCATTGCGTTAAACATCATAATTATTATATAATAACGATTATTGTGAATGAGATGTTTCAATTTCAACGGATTGAGGTAAACTTGGATACGTTTGAAAGCATGAAGTGTAGTGTATATCGTGCAAATGGACGAAAGGTGTTTAATAAACGTACAAATTAATAAGAAAACAAAATAATACGCAGAACTGACAGAAAGAAAAAGAAACAAAACAAAACAAAAAAAGAGAAAAAAAAACTATGATGATGTGGACTAACTTAAAAATGCTTGAACGTACTTTTGTTGAAAATCAAGAAAGGACGATAGTTTAAGCAAGTGCCGGTTTGAATTACCTTTTTGAAACTACAATGAACATTATATTCTGGTGCCTGCAACTAAAAAGCCCTCCCTTCTTAATGGAAAAAAAAGAAAAAGAAAAAAATGATGAATATTGTGCGGAGGCTTCCCATGGGGTTTTATGTTTTCTATGTAATCATGCTCGATCGATGGATAATAACAAATTATTGTCAGCTGGTTATTTTTAAAATATTCTATTATCTATTGCGAATTATATATAATATTACCTATTATCATATTAGTCGTGGACCGCAGCAAATGATTTAAAATTATTATACAAGCAGATGAAATAATATTACGGTTACTCTATTGTAACATGGATTATCATTTTACTATTTGATAAGGATTTCATGAGATATGGTTCTTATTGTTAACAGTATCGGTTATTATTTTCGGCATTCGCCGCATAAGTGAACAGCCATCCTCCGTTGTAGAATTTTCTGATTAAGATTTCAAACCTGTTGATTTTATGATACCCATCGGGGTACTTCTAGTGACCAGGTATTGCTCAGGTAATGAAATATTCTTAACTAGCCATATTATTATTGCCGGTTGGCGTAATTGGATTCTGAAATATTTCACAATTTACCTGAATCAAAAAGGATAACGCAAACTCAGCAATTATAGAATCGTTGATGTAACAATTAAATGGCAGTCGATCGTATTTGTCAATAATTTGCTAAAGGTGAATGATTAAAACTGGTTTGAAATAGATGATGATTTATAATCCATTGAGGATTGATTACATAGCATCTAGTGACGAGAGGAATGTCCAGTAAGTATGATGCATCAAGGTGGGTATGGTCCTTTACATCTGTTACGAAGCATTGTCACCGTTCGCTGTCCAGGATCTCTGCTTACTAATGGTCGAGGTGCTGGGATTTCTGGCTTTGGAGGCTCCGTAGCCATATTGTACATCAATTGACCGACCTGAAAGATTATTATGATACTATGATATATGGAAAGGTATAATGCTATTAAGTTGGTTGCTTCTGATGTTATTATTGATACCGTGCTGGTACGTCAGGATGTACAATCAACCGATATACATATATCTGTTTTTAAGCAATTAAACGAAAAAAGAAATAGTTTGACTCAAAGAAGAAACACTCTATTGTAACATTAAAATGACTAGTTGTTGATCCTACAATAGTGTTCTATAGGAATGATTAAGGTCCAACTACAAAGCTATTCGTGTTTAATGAATGTCTGATGTATTAAAGTTATTTACCTCAAATCTACGATCACGATCTTTGAAATAATGGGGTGGTATACATTCTTGGGCAATAGTTTTTTTGCATTCGGGCAACTCCTGTTGGCATGAGATTATCGGGTGTCCGGCCCTGTCCCTTCGAATCTATATGATCGTAAAGATATGAATATTATCTTTTTTAACTGGAGAAAGCTGGTACTGTTAACAAAATAGATTTTTACATAACGTGACGAGTCAAGTGCAGCGGCAGTACAAATGAATGTTAGTTCTTGGAAATTTTATGCAAATCATGTTTATTAAACTTAAAATTTGTAGTTAATGTCATCGGATCTAACTAAGATGCACTAAAGACAATTAGCATTTAGCAAAATGTACTAGGACGACTCATATTCTGTTTGGGTTTAAAGTTTTTGGATGAAATTTATCATTAAAATGAAATATTGAAGTACTTAATTTATTTTTACCTGGTCAGCCCATTTCAGTTCTTTTTTTTGCTGAGCAAAGAGTTTCTCTGGTCTATCTTGCTCTTTAAGCGGACAATAGTTGTCAACAGATACAGGTTCTTCCACTGTTGCCAATCCAGGGCATAATTCCTCTGGAGGTGGTGTAGGAGGTCTCAATTCCCCGTGTTCTCCTTCATATTTTCTTAGAGCTTGCTCGCCAAACTGTTTAACGCAAGGTGTTGTATCAAAATCATCTTTGAATGGTTCTCCGATCGCGGGATTTAGGTCACGTCGGCCGTCAGCTTCATCCTGCAATCTCTTAGCAGTTGCATCTATTTCATCTTGGATGAGTCCAGTATGCACGAAATAATTTCTTATATTATCTTGCAGCTGTGCACAGAATTTCTCTGGGTTCGCTTTTACGTATCGATACACATACAAGTCAGCCCCAGTTATAATAAATCTGTGATTGAAGCAATTGATCTTTGCTCCAATGTAGAGATCTTCAGGGGTATAATATAGCGGATTGTCTCTGTCTGTGCCTGGCTTAGGAACAAGCATCGTGCTGAGAAAAGTTCCACCTCTACGCCCTGAATTCGGCTTTTCTGGTTCTGATATTTGTATTGTGCCATCACTCAGGTTGTACTCCAGAACAAAATCGCGATCCTCGTCTTCGGGGTGTACAGCATCCATTTTCATTGAGTAACGAAGCTTTTTCGGGAAATTAAATACCTGCCGAACTACATCCTTCTTTGGCGGTTTGGGAAGTATGCTTAAACATCCAGCTAATGTATCTTCGGGTGTGCCAAATTTGATGTGTGGAGGAGGGACGTATGCAGGCAAAGGTTTTGGCTCTTGGATCGGCGGTTGAATTTTTTCAGGCTGAACCAATCCGAGCATACCGGAATAGTATTTTCTTGTAAAAGCGTCGCAATCGTAGAGGAAAAAACTTCGTCCAAAAATAAATATCGTATCTCCTATTCTGAGATCTGTTGGGGTGTAATACTCCGTTACTTCAGGATCTCCGTACTCCATGTAAATTGCCGGATATGTTGACGGCATGTCCTTCCAGTTCTTTGGCACCTTTGTTCTCTTTAAGAGCATCGCTGTTGGGTCTTTTCCATCGTTTGGTTGGTGAACTTCTCTAACAGCTATCGTGTCATCGGTCAAGAAGTACATTATTTGGTAGTAATCATTATTCCAGGTTGCCTCGAACTTAAGGACCATGGTATCATATTCCAAAAATCGTCGCCGAGTATCATCTGACATCGGAGTTATACGAGTCGGGGCTTTGCTTTTAGATTGACGCAATTGAGTATAAGGATCAGGAGGTGGTTCTTCCTTGTCTCCAACATCTACTCCCTGACTGCACAGAAACTCTCTAGTGAATGTGTCGCAGTCGACAGTGTGATATACCACGCCATATATACCTGAAAGTTCAGTTACAGAAAGCAAATGATAGGGGCAACTAATCATCCTCAGTAAAAGATACTTGGTTTGGAATTTGGTTTGAAATACTTATTTTACATTTGATTTGGAAATAACATCATGGTAATCCATTATGCATACTTCATCGATTCTAATAATGTAACGAATGCTTCATACAATGCATAGAAATATTGTGTGTATGCGCTGTTGATATTCAAAGACTGACTTCTTCCCATACATGTAGACATTGTATGTGTTCATTTTGGATTGAATGTTCGTAAGAAAAAAAAAAAACTATTGATGAATGAGAAACCACTGGAAGCAGTTTGCCCTAAACGTATGGAATTGTATGCGCATACATATAGTACTGGTATATTTCATAGATGGCTAAATTATCATGTATTTATTTATTTTTGAACCCGATTTAGCAAAACTGATCTTATTCCTAGCACATTGTTATTGGCACTTTCATTATTACACCCTGTTTGCTGTAAAACAATATACAAATAAAAATAGGTATCTATTTTGTTGATAAAAAAGCATTGATATAGCGTTATAAACTTGATGTACTCGTATTGGGCGGGTTGTTCAATTATCTGAAGCCGCCTATGGCAAAAATTCTATAAATGAATTTTACTTAGTTAATTCTATTCTCATTTTATTAAAAGTAATAAATATTTTCTTTGTATACACATAAATGTGTATTTTGGTAAGGTGTTCGAAAAGCATTCCACTTAATCTTTCATAATCCAAACTGGAACGTAATAGTATTGACTTAAATCTGTCTCTAAAGGAATTCGGTTACTGTACAAGACTTTCTCCCACAGGGCTTCTCCCGCCTCTACTCCTGATTTGTAATTTATCCAGAAACGAACCCAGTTACAGATTTTGAAGATCTTTAAATTATTAGATTCGTTCAATAAGTAAAATTGCTCACAGCATTTTTTGATAATTTACTTAATGGATTTGTTAGTGTTGTGAGATGGAGTTGGTCACCAATAATACATAAGAGCATATGCCCGGTGTCATGTCATAATTTGTAAGGATTTCTGATTTCATCTTGATATCTGAAATAAGCTAAATATGTTTAATTTTGATATTGTATGTACCTAGATCTATGCCGACGTTCAGATCCTTCCAGTGGTACGCATCCCCTCGTGTGTTTTTTAATATCTTCCCTCGTCTGACAATTCTACCTTGCTGCAAACCAGAATTATCAACAGGCGGCTCCATAACTGACATTGTATCATCTTCTAAGAAGTATATTATGTTGACGTGCCGTATACGAAAATGCTCATTGGGTGAATTAAATACACCTTGACGAAAGAAAGCTTTGAAACTCAAGCACTTTTGCGCAAAGAGTACGTAGTGTGGTATTACTTGTCGATAGCCATATTCTCTCACTCGACCATAAGTCAGCGAGGGATCGTACCTATATTAAAACCTGCATGTTACGTGTATATTTTAAAGCATCACCTGATACTAGTCACAAATTTTCAATAGATTACGTGAATTGATGTCGAGTATCAATGCATTGAATTTATATCTCATGACCCATGAAAAACTATGTTTATAACGTACTGAATAGGATCTGGTTGCCCGGCGAAAGCACTCGAGGCAGTGTCAACCGGCCTCCTCCCGATACCAATGCTGGAGTCTCGTAATACACGAAATCCATTGAAGTAATCAAATTTTTGCTTTAATCTGTAATCTTGAATCTATGGGGAAATATAATGACTTGTTTTATTCGAAATATACCGTACATTCTGTGTGTCTTCACCAGCGTATCATATTGACTACATCGTCCTATGCGTATTGTAACATATAGTATATACAACAAAATGACTCACTGTAGGATCGCGAAAAGAGTACCCCGGAACCAGGGGTAAACTCTCCATAGCTGTACTTAAACTTGTAATATATTTCTATAAAAACATGATTGTGTGTCGTAACACATGAGTTAGATGAAACGATGCACTTTGCAAACCTGTCAACCAACTGAATTCGTTTCTATAACAACATGACTGTGTTTGTATCATAAGCTCTATGGACTCTATGCATATTGATTGTTTCATGAAAGCATAAAACTCCTACTGGATTCCAGGAATCAATTTTAGAATTGCATATTGTTTCCATTTAGCAAAGATCTGTAGTATAATGTGGAATAGTTGACTTTCGACAATTATAAGAAAAGAGATTCTAAGGAAAGTATTTTTGCAAATATAGTATACTCTTTTCATATAAAGTTACCAACAAAGGGATTATTTTGTTTTGTTTCCTTGATTCGTTAATCAAGTGTGTATACTTTCAAAGTTATGATAGGTATCTGGATATTATAAGTCCTATATGCGTAATAATGAATCATTTACATCTTAGCCATAGTTCCATGCCCATAGCAGAATGTTCTCTAAATATTTACTGTTATATACAACTTACCTGAGCCCATATTCGTGTGGATATAGATACAGTAGGGGACTTTGAAAATAGTTCTGCAATTACTAATTGCTAATTTCCTATGTTTCAGCATATGTATACATTTTATAATTATTTCATAGACTTATCATTGATCCTTACTTACACATATGAATACCTCATAGTAAACACGTTACATACTGCATCTTTAATTGTACAGAACATGCAATATCGTAAGCTCTATTAGAATCTCATTGTTAACTCTATTTTCTATTTTTTTGTTCTTTCATTTTCTCTGTACAATATTATTCTACGTATAAGTGTATAGTATAGTTTGCACAATCGTAGTTTCTTCGATAACGACGAGACCTGTTTAATATCAAGACTGGAATTTGATGTAATTTGTTTTACCAATATTTGTCCGGTCACGGGTATACAGAAGGAACTACATACATAGCTATATAAGAATCATGCTCCTTCCTTAGAAGATATAACAACACGAGAAGAAAAATTATTTTTTCTTTATTTCAGTTTCCTTTTATTTATTTTCTAATAACAATAGCTGTATTGGATGGCTTTGACTTCTACTAATCTTCGTAAGCTGTAGTATTTAAATCTATAGTTTCATCTTTCGATTCAGACAGTAATTACTTGCCTAAACACAGCCATACAGGCAGCAGACAATAAACCTGCAACTGGTACAGTAATTAACCATGCAAAGGCAATGTTACGAAATAGCGCCCAGGAGACGCCACCTCCGCCACGAGACACCCATCCGACACACACGATTGAACCCACTTTACAATGCGTTGTTGATACGGGAAGACCAGCTTTGCTTGCCAATAGAACTGTTAACGCTGCACCTACCTGTGATTATTAGTTTGAGTTAATTGTCTGTGTTTGAGTGTGATAATTATTCAATTGTAATAACATTCAAGTATTGAATTACGTCGATCGAGTCGGCCTGAAGGAAAATCAAGCATCTAAAACAAGGAAAAACATGCGATAGGTTTACCTCAATTGTAAAACCGCTGGCTGGTGTTATTCGTGCCAAATCTTGACCGAGTGTTCTGATGACTTTTCTTCCCCAAATCCAAAGTCCAACCGATATACCAAGTCCTCCGTAAAGAAGAATGGGTAAGGGAGTTTCGGTTTCTTGTCGAACAGAACCATCCGCATATACAGCCCATAACGCGATCAAAGGTCCAATTGCGTTACTGACGTCATTTCCTCCGTGAGCAAAGCTCCCAAAGGCAGCTGTTAATACTTGAAGAAATGAGAACAATTTGGATACTTCTGGAGGCTCCTCGTCATCGCTTCCAGGTTCGGTAGTAGGACCTTCGGCATCAGCTCCACTGGCTAATAACAAGGGGCTTGCGCTCGTATTGCCCCTCAGTTTTGGTGTATCTTCAGGATTATTGCTCGACGAAGGCGCAGGTGAAATCACGGACAGTGCAGTTGTTTCCTTTCTCTCACAAGCACCAAATTCTGTCGCTACTCCATTTGCGTCGCTCGATAGTATTATCTGTTTTTTCTGCCATGGTACTACGAATATGTATACAATGAAAGCAGACAATAATCCGCTAGCTATCGCAGCTATCATGCTACCCCACCATGGTATATTATCCAGCTTCAAAACTGTGGAACAATTTGTATATATCAGAACCATTCACGTGTTACTTTAATTTTCAGGTCCATGTTCAGTCAATGTACTTACGTTTTGGCCCGTCATGTGCGACGGAGAGTACATTTGTAGCAACAGTTAGGCCGTAAGCTAATGGGAGAATACGGAGACCTTGATCCAAGGGCTTGTCAGCTCTTAATACAGCTTTTCTTAGCAACAAGAAAATTGAGACTGAGACTAAGCCGCTTAGGACAGGGCTGGCAAACCAGGAAGCTGCTATACTTGCAAGGGCTACCCATTTCACCTGCAATCATGACAACATAGAAATTGTTAGATTTGCTCTTTTACCATCAGTGGGTCTATTACTCAACAAATGAAAATAAGATTTTATAGAAATTCACGTACACTTTGAATTTAGGATACCTATAGTGTAAATGATATTGTGATAATACGATTAAGAGAATTAACTTTGAACTTACTCCTGCAGTACCACGGCAAACAAGAGAAAATCCGACCGTAGCGCCAACGATTGAATGAGTACCAGAAATTGGGAGACGCAAAGCAGTTGCTATCATCAACCAAATACCTGAACCAGCCAGGCTAGATAACGCACCCAGCATCAGTTCCTTCTCATGCCCCTCGTATAGCGAAACATCGAGTATGCCTTTGCGCATCGTATCAGATACCTAAATTCAGAGATAACTATTTACAGTATGTAATTATTTAAAAAAATATCAACGAGTATCTAGATATATCATGAGTAATGGTATATTAGTTTTGCATTCCCTTGTGAGAATACAATTCTGAATATTTTCTCATACATTTTTGAATTATTCCAAGATCTGTAGAACTGAAAAAAGTCTGCGAAAATTCCCCTAGAATTTTGATCACTTCTGAAACCACTCTGAAAAGGTTCTCGAAATTCAAACACTTTATGAGAATTATTAGAGATTAGGCAAATCATTTTCTAGTTTTATTAAAATTTCAGAAAAGGAATAAATTTGAATGTATGCTCAGAAGAACATGAGAATTCGACGATTCGACGCAACTGAATCCCTTGCGTCAATTATAGTTTTTAACTATTTCTCCTGATCGAATCTGACGAACTTTGAATAATCTCTAATAATACTCATTAGATTGTTGGAATTTTGAGAATCTTTTCGAACAAATTCAAATATATTCAGACTATTTGAGACTTTTTACATATAGTTTTTGGGCAACTTTCAAAGCAGTTCTGGACGTTTAAGAAAATCATCGCTCCTACTTTTCCAACAGGGTTGTATTATATATTGTAAAAGTATATGTGAAATTGCTGATAATTTACCTTATATCCTATCAGTACAGCCCCGGCAATTTCGAAAATCGTAGCCAAGATGCAAGCTTGTGCTATTGTCAGAACACCGGCACCAACACTGGTTCCAAAACTATTCGCAACATCATTTGCCCCAATTCCAAATGCCAATATGAAGGCGACGATGAAGCCAACTACTACTAGCCATATCAGGCTCTCATCATATGGTATTGCCATTTTCGTAATATTTTTTGAATCTTTTCTCTTTCTTCGCTAACAGTTACTATATATAGGTAGGTGGTTCAACTCTTCTATTTCTATTTCTATTTCACAGTTTATCTACTGTACATGTATACGTTAGTGCAGTTCTGCTCATTTATATATTTGCATATGTATAGTAGAGTTATTAATTGATTTTCTTCTATCAGTCAAAGAGACGTATATGAAGGATGATATACTATCCTATTTTCTTGAATATAACTATGTTTATCGTATATAAATACTTGTTTATATCAGAATATATTTCATTTTATATTTAATAAGTTCAATTCAGTTTTCATAACTTTGTACACATAGCGGAGGTAGAATTTTAGCATAGTGCTTGATTTCTCTAGCATTATGATAGAATTTATCATCTTTATATTACGGGTCTATAAATTCTTTATCATATTTTATTAACTCTGACGAGCTAGTTAAACTCGTTATTTCTCACGTCACAGACTTTGCTAATATTTAAACGACTAATTTGGGCTCTACTATTCTTTTTTATCCACGTCGTTCTCGCGTTGAAGCAAGACATATGCTTCTCTCCCCACATCTGTAAATAGTAAATTTATCATTAAAATCTTTTCAAACTGAATTTCCTAAATGTATTGTAGTCAGATCAAAATAAATACACCATCAAATACGACGAATATACACAATTATACTGATACATGATGTAGTACAACTTTTCTGAAGATTTTGTACATCCAATTGAAAATTATTTCGCGTTCGAATAAATTCTGGTCATTTTATTTCCAATCATTTCCAGAAAATGAGAAAAAAACAAACAAAAAACTTGACCAGTTCGCTTTCAATTTATCGATATATCCATTTCCGTTATAAAATCTTTTCTTTGTCGGGTATTGAATACTCAAAAGGCTCATATTCGTGATAATTCAGACCCCGCGTGATAAAGTATTCTCTTAATTGTTTCAAATATTCAAATTTCGAATTAGATTCCTGCTGCATCCACGGACGGTCACCTTCAAACTGATCTTTATGTATGTAGTAGGGTATTGTATCTTCTCCATACTTCGCCGATGTATTTACGCGCCTATGGTTTGTTAATTATTTTAACGCTAATTGCATTAGATCAGATTGATAGACGCCAAACGTACTCATATTAATCTGAACATCTGACGAAAAACGATCAACAGCTGCAGCTCTGATCATTCACATATCGTACAGAAGATGTAGGTATAGTAGTAGTACAATACTTATTGTTACAATATTGAACGCAAAACGCGTTTCCATAATTAGTAGGAATGAATTGATATTACGAAAAATAGCACAATCGATTGACCGAACCAATTCTCTTTATGTTCTATTTCCTGGAACTAAAATTAGAAGCTTAGGAAATAGTAATAGCAGATACAAGAGGGTGAAATATTGATCCGTCCGACACGCTGCTGTACGGTATGCCTCATGCCTTATGGTGTGAGCGGGGCTCGCGTGATTTATTTTTTTTTTTTTTACTTACAATATTTCATTAAAGCGTATGTCAAATAAGCGATTAATTATCGCTGGAACATTTAGCCCAGTATTTTCCTATTTTTATCCGACACAAAATCCCTTCCTGTCTGTAATAAGACGTTAATAAACTGCGTATGAGCTAAGGCGTTACACGCTCCGCTGTTATAGTGCCTATAGTACAAGTTTATACACTTCGTATGGAAATCGTTTCGTCATTTGATCTAATAGTTAAATATATTGCTCAAAATTACCTTCATGATTGATTATCAGAGCCTATTTTCTTCAAATGGAGTTGCTCTTGTCGTTTTGTGAATTTATTTCACAAGTTCAATGTAATACTGCGGTTTAATATCACGTTTACGCGTTAGTCGGTTTCGTGCGATTGCCTCATGCGCGATCCTTACGCCTTTTTCTAGGCCACCCGACTTGCTCTCCCAGCTGGCACGTAGCTGGTCACTAGGGTGTTTCGTTTTGCCACTGCACTCTAGCGCCAAGATGGAAATTAGCTATGTGATGACACATGACGTCCACGTTACAAACTTTCTGTCAAAAAGATACTTACGATATTATTTTCATTCAACTATTCAAGCGGGTGAAGCGCTACACCAAAACATTCGGAAAATACGTCTCTAATCCCACGTAATCCGTAAGTTTTTCATCAAGCTGTCCCTCGTGTTAGTAATCATTCCATACGCGAAGGAAAAAAATTTCATAACCCTCCCGCCGCCTCGTATTTTGCATTTTTAATTCTTTGCGTGTATCGGAACTAATGAATTGTCGACCAAAAAATAACTGCCCGTAAATGTTTTGTAATAATTATACTCAGGTAAGAAAATTCGTGATTATAACTAAAAAATGTTTTAGGTTAATAATCGGCATCATAATACCGTATAGGCGAGGATACCGCTTTGCGCAAGTTATCGCGAGGCTTCGATAGCTACACGTCATTAATTTCTTTAGGAACTTATGTTAAAGTCAAGATTCTAGCCGAATATGGAGACTTTATATCATCAGACAAATAAACTGGTGCAGGAAACACAACATTTGTTTTCTCAGCTGGAAAGAAAACATTCAGAGTTGGACCTGCAGGCCATAGAGCATGACATACAGTCGAAGATAAATCTTATCAACAGGTAGGTTAAGAATGAAAATCGTCATTTCCAGCCACATCACGCCGCTATTCAAATTCGTCACATGGAATTGGCACATCCAATTACTCGCTAGATTAATCAAACGAAATTCTCAACAAGTACCTACCATATTATAATAGATTATTCCTATAACATTGCAAGCATAAAACAGATCAGCTCCCATTTTTCAGCAACTGCGAGCGACTCGACATATTGTGTATGAAGGGTCCTGTGTCGCAGAGACAAAATGCCAAGATGCGAGTCGACCAGTTGAAGTACGATTCGCGTCACCTTAACGCCGCCTTGAATTCGTGGAGAGGTCAGCTTTTGCGCCGTCAGAGAGAAGAAACGGAGCGGGAAGCTCTTTTGTCTCAAAAATTTACTCCCAATGGTCAAATAGACATTATGATAGATCACAATCTGCAGCAAAATTCAAGTCTTAGAAATGCAACGCACGGTATGGACGACCTGATTCAACACGGATCTGGAATTTTGGAAGGCCTAAGATCGCAAAGATCTACTTTGAAGGGTGCTCATAAAAGACTCGTCGACATTGGAAACACATTAGGGCTTTCCAACACTACCATGAGACTAATTGAACAGAGAGCTCGCCAAGATGGATTGATACTAATTGCTGGAATGGTTTTTACATGCTTAGTTATAGTATTAGTTATAATGTATCTCACATAGTCGTGTATACACGTTTTTTAAATGTATATACAAGTTTATATAAGTAGGCAATCGGTGTAAGGCACATGATTACGCAAGGGTATTGACAGATTTTATGAATATCTGCTTGCATACTTTTACTGGAAGGTATCATACCTACTTGGTTATGCATGTTACTTTAGATAGAGACCAAATCTATTGCTTGATACTGAGTTTTCTTATCTGACTAGACTAGTCTCATTTGAATAGTATCTCAGTTTTTCAGTCTAGCAGCATCTCAGCCCAAAATCATTGGCCTGATGAATCAGCAGGTGTGAGATGCGGATGCCAGAAAAAACCGAATGTCCAACAATTCAATTGTACTCTCATGTATACATGTATTGCATACTTGCTGAAATTGGCGACCATGTATTCTTCATCATACAGGTTGAGGTGTACATTTGGTTTTACTGTCTTTTTGCGTTAAACAAATTTGTAATATTTACACCTAATATAAAATGGGTATCATCATCAAAAAAGTGTTGGTGTTCTGTCAATTTGATAAGATATATTTTTTTGGTGAGAACTTTTACATTGGAAATACTTCCTAGGTATGTACCAACAATCGTTTCCCAATGTCTATCGATTTTTTCTTGCAGTTCTAGGGACAATTTCATTTTTCCAAATCATGTTTGCCCCTGAGGAACCAAATAGACTTTCAAAAAATAGATTGTTCTACTTACAAAATAGAACAATTGAATTCGTTGTGAGGAGGACTCTCTAGTAGGGTCGAACGTTAACGAATAAATGTTCGCGTCTTATTGATTCAAATCCGAGAATCCTGTTTCCACATTTCACAGAATATAGATAAAAATTTGGACTTGGGAGGAAAAATATGGACTTTATTCTATTAATTCATTTTATTTTTTTATCCATAGTGTATAAATCTAATTACACAAAACAAAGAAAATGTATGAATATATCAATGCACATTGCACTAGATACATCATGTGTAATTATTTGAGGATTTGGAAAAACCTAATTCAAATTTAGGTCTGGTTCTTTCGGCTAGACAAAAAACCATGATTCTACAACCCTGTTACTCATCAATTATTACAATTCGGTACATGCAATTTAGATAAATTCTATAATCATCGTTTCGAAAGTCCCTCGTCTTTGAGAAGTTCTTCGCTTGGGAGTAAAATCCCCTCCACGGTAGTGGAAATAATATAGAAAGGAGAGGAGGGGGTGAGGCCCAAATCCCCTCTTTCGCTTCTCCCCTTCCCCGCGGCAACTAGGCGCATCCCCACCCATTGCCTCTGAACTAACGTGATTTTTTAAACGCGCATCATTCCGAAGGCTGCTTTCCTGGTGTAAAGAGGCTGTTGTGATGCGGTAAAGAGTAAAAATTTTTTTCCTGCAAAATTCCTAATAAGTAAATTAAGAAGATGCGAGAACCTGCTGTCTAGTGGCCTTGGATGAGTTTGAGTTCAGTCCACGTTTTCATATTTTATATTCGTGACTAGATCCACACTCATCCAAGGATGCTGGACCGAAAACACTGATTCTGTAACGAACTGGGCTGCTGCAGGCTGCAGAGCCCCTCAGAAATATACAACGTACAACGTGCGTCCGAATTAAACAGATAAAAAAGCAAACCTCGTGCAATACTGCGATCGAATTAATAAATATCATGTAAGATTATGTTGTTTAGTTGAATAGATATATCATATAATATAATATATAGTCTGATTATAAATTGTTCCTTCTTCCGCTGTACGCTCGAATGTTCCTTTTGGTTTCTTTGTGCCTGAACACCTGCCGTTTCTTCCTCCCTCCCCAACCGTCCTTCACGAGTAACGGTAAAATTCCAAGCCCCGTGAAATTTCCCAGGCGAGGCGCTCGGCCAAAACCACCCTCGCTTCTCTTTTTATACAAGGAATGAAGAATGCTGCTAGCTATGAATTATTTTCCAGAATAAAAAATTTCCCAGCCGCCTGCTGTCCGGACAAATAAAACATTTTTCAGGATTGAATTCATGATCAACTTCTAGAATGTATCTAGGATTTGATACAGGATAACGCGAGTATTCCGATA
This sequence comes from Ametastegia equiseti, assembly GCA_963989295.1. NCBI lineage: Eukaryota > Metazoa > Arthropoda > Insecta > Hymenoptera > Tenthredinidae > Ametastegia > Ametastegia equiseti. Next base: position 20,805,292 of record OZ022389.1, on the reverse strand, counting down.
CGTACGTAATACGTGTACGCCACGAGGTGAAAATTCGAAACAGCTTCTGTTTCTACTCTCGATCAAACGGCACGTGTTACATAAAAATTATAAACCCAAAAGATGGTATTTACCAGTGAAGATAAGTGATCACTAAAATTTTATGAACTTTGTATTATTCATTCGCTAAGTTTCAAATCGGCATTGATCTGAGAAATTAAATTTACGCTCCCTCGGCTAAGTAGCGATCGTAAGTTCGGTTGCCTACTACAAGGCGTATCGCACCAATTATCATCTTCTTTTCGTCAGATTGTTCACTGGTCTGAAAATTAGCTGCGACTTCAAAGAGGGGGAATTAATAATCCACCATAATTTTGTTATGGTATTATGCATTGAGGCATTTATTATTTATATAATATATACACAATATGGGAAGCTTTTATATTCGATTTATTTCATGTATGTATGATAATGTCCTTGATGAAATTCCGATACATACGTATAGAAAGTATGAAGTGAAATTTTCAATCTGTTGCAATGAATTTTTATCTAATTGCGATTCGGATTGCCGTCAATAGCAGACCTCAAGTATAAGCGTATCTTTGATAAACCACGAGTCAGTTCTCGGTAACATCCTTGATAAATCATTGTGATTGTTGATGAGATTCTACATGGCAATAAGTAGATCAACTATAATTATTTCGTTTCCGACGTAATGTAAAATAAGTATCAGTCTGTATCGTTTCCATGTATTTTCCGATATACAAACACGCATCAATTTCCCAAAACGGAATGGAAAACTTATGTTAGATTAGATAGTTTAAATGTGATGTAGAATGCAACGCGATGTGATATTACCTACTTTATTTATACTCAAATCTATGTTTTTCTGTTCAAGTAAATAACGGACAAATACTATTATCCGTTCGCGGTAACTATACCACGTTAACTATATGTATAAACGTAAATACTATACACAATAATCAATAGCTAAATAATATTTTCACGCCCATGATTATGTTACGCAGCTCGTAGCTTATCCATTTGTGTATATTATAAATATACGAAGTTGTGCTATTGCGCACGATTACAGTATGTTCGTAAGTTATTATAATAATTTGTCATTTCTGAGAAGAATATATAGATTCATCGATTAATTCAGAAAGCACAATATTTCATTTATTCTTACGTCATCTTCTTCTTCTTTCATTAGACCGATGATACTTGTCAGATTTTTACAATATCTATGCGAAAAAACGTATCGCACAAACGATTTCCTTCTATTGACCTGGCCGATTCGATTTAATCTTAAATTCTTCATCAAGTACTTTGAGGCTCTAAGCTCATTTGAGCTAATCGAATATGTTCGTCAGAATTTTCTGTCTCGTAAGAAGAGTCTGCCGAATGAGCGTGTAGTTGTTCAATTCCTTTTCTGATCTGCGACTGAAGTTGACCAGCGATTCTACGAACGGCTGAATGATTTTGTTTGATATGAGTGGCGCATGTGAGCGTACCTTCCCATGGCGAAGCACTGGTATGAGCGAGGTAAAGCTCCATCCATAATTGCATGCTGACGGGTGCTACACTTGGCCAAATGACACCAGGGTTTGGTTCATAAAGTGGATTTAACCATTTCTCCAAAATATCTGGCTGATTTATATGCGACCATAAGCTAGCCGTCCTCTCTGATAATCTCAATCGAATTCGTTCGGCTTCAGAATCTCCCAAAAACGTTCCATAGCTCGAGCAATAAGCGTGTCTGCAAAGCTCGACGAGTAATTCTGTCGTGTACTCGAAACTAAATTGAAATTGATTATGGAGCTGGTAAAGACAGTCCAGGAATAATATGAAGGTCGGCGCGTGAGAGAGACTTTGAGAATTTGGAGGATGATAAGGTCCGTGACGCGTACGACTGAAAAAGGCATGACCTGCCTGTAGCCACTCTCGTTCTACTAGAGCTTGCAGACCTCTGACTGTTCGGCAATCTGGACTTAGAATCGCTTGGGCTAGACTGGTGACAACCAAAGTACAATCTCTGCCAGCACCACCTGTAAAATCATTTACAATTATTTTTGATTATTCTTTTGATACATTAGAGTTAAAAACAAATCCGATACCATCGAATAAACAAATTAAAAATTAATACCGTGAACCAAAACAGCAGCAGCTTCTTGATGTAGACATTGCGCAGCTACACACGCGGCATTTAATGCTGCTTGGACAGCGGTAAGCCATCCGCTATTTTCTAGTCGAGAAAGCCACTGGGACATGGAGCACTTAGTGTCATTGCAGGCGTCAATGAGTTTGGAGAAACTTTCAGCCAAGTCAGCAAAACGTGGCACAGGCTTGTGCACCTTACGCCATTGCGGATAAGCTGCATCGATCTCGGTACCACCGCCGCGACTTTTAGCTGACTGCGCTTGGCTGGCCGATCTTGTATCAACTATGTATCTGAACAGAAAATTAGAAATCGATCATGTAACTTGCATTTTTTATATTTTCACATTTCCCACACCTTTCAGCCAATCAGCAATTTCAATATTAGTGGGAATTTGAAAATACCAGAAGTGAAAGATAATCAAAGAGCGTGAAAAAAAACGTGAAATATCGTTTGAAATTATTGTTTCAGTCTGAATTAGAATTTAATTTTCGAGTCAAATGAATATAATTCGCATTATCTTATGTCTACAGAATGATAACGAGGCATCGCAATGAAATTTGAGCGTTCAGAATTCATCAATATCCCCTTTTTTCTATTCCTTCTAAGCACTAATGTACTCGATTGATAATGAAATTTCATATGTTTACAAACCCTCGCCTGCCTGGACCCAAGACAGCGTTAAGAAGTCTTTCGTCTTCCTTGCATCTCTTCCCTGTGGTTCCCGACAATGGTTGACTGCTTCTCATGAGAATGCTCTATAATAACATAATAATAATAATAATTATAATAATTGAGTGTTATTGGTGATTGATCAGACTCTACATTGCTAAAGTAATGTTTAACTATACCCCGCCGTCGTGTCTGTAGCATAAACAGGGAAATCTGCCACCGTCTCTGAACTTGGCTGCTAAGACGATTACTTTATCTTCGATATGCCGCGGGACTATCACCGCTGATGGATAGGAACTACAAACTTTGTAGTCCCGGTTTAAGTAACATATACGCCATTCGTCTGCATGCGTCGCTAATAATCTAGACCATTCGGAAACTGGCGCAAATGCTGACCACCCGTCTTCCACTTGAGTCGCTGAATTATTAACAGACTGGTGTGTGTAGAAAAATGGATACTGTAGAGATTGATCTGGAGTACAAAATTTACATGATATTATATATTATATCTACATTGGAATGGGCCAGAAATCTACCTTTCAAATTTGACTCGCTGCACCTGGTGAAAGCGTCCAAATTTGGTGAAACTTGGGCTATTTCTATTTTTATAATAAAAAACGTGATATTTTTGGAGTTCCATTTCAGTCGCATGATTTAGCAACAGGCTCTAGGGCTAGTTATTAGTAAACCCCTTTAAGCTTTTCGCTATGGAACTTCATCTCAAGGTTCCTCCCTTAACGAGTATTAATGGTGGGCTGTTACTGTTTCAAAAATTTCAATTGCGCAAATTGAATGAAAACGTACTAGCTATATTTTCTAAAAATATAAAATTTTTTCAAAGCAGTGTAAAAGAAGGACAGAATTTCAACTCCAAGGCCAGTGGCGAAAAGGTTGAAGAAGCCCAATGTTAATTAGATTACCACATTTGCAGGATCACACGGGTCAAATTTACTAAAAGAAAAATGAATTCATGGCCCATTCTGAGGTACGCTTGTGATTCCTGGGAAATAATCATTCATCTGTATGCATATAGCTTACCTAAGCAGGCGAGCCTCTCCAAGGACAGTGTCACGTTGTTCAAATCCTCCGTATTATTAATGTCCAGTTGATAAATACGAAAGTTTTTACATTTTACTACAATACTGCCTCCAGGGTTTTGGTTGTTTGACTTTTTCTCTATGACGTCAATATTCCTGTGCAATAGCTAGCAAAAGATCAACACAATTATAAATTGCTCTGAACATTACTCCAATAAATAAGTCTACTTCAGTTCGGAACTGATCTTATGTATAGATTATACATCGAGACTTTGGTGACAAATTTTCAACAGTTTCATTCCTGTATTCAAACACATAGATACTTCAGAGCCATAATTTTGGAGTTGGATTAAGCATAAAGTTGAATAATAAATCATTTAAGTAAGATTCTTCCTTTTCTGCCTTCTACAAATCTTATATCGAATGTTAATAGAAATGCTAGATGAGTAATGTCTGGTTTCACCAACGATCAATATCTTTCAATTCGTTGAATGAAATCTATATGAGGAAAACAAACGACGACAGAATGTAAAATTGCAACGTGTGAATATTATTTGTTGAATAAAAGTTAGTCATTGTTGAAGAAACTCGGCATAAGGGTCATAACGGATAAACATCACTTTCAGAGTTGTGAAATTTCAGTACCCATAGCTCCTGAGAAACGGCCTGCCTCGAGGAGAGTATAAGATGGTGTCCGCTAATGCACAGTGTTCCATCTAGGCTAGAGTTTTTATCAGTTTGATCACTTTTATCAGTGAGGACAACGTTATCAACCTTTGGTACTAATATCAGGTCAACGAATTCCATAATTAGAATTGATATTGTGCTAGAAAGAATAAAGTAGAGTATCGTTAGGTTGAAATATGTAACGAGTTTGACAGCTGAACGTAACCTTAAATCAATACCTTAATCGCTGATCCGTTATCGCCTTTGTTGGATATTTATTGTTTGGTTTAAAGATAGTCGAACTGTATATATCACATCGAGTTTTGTAAAAGTTCAATCCACTCGCTCTTTGGCATGTAATAATCTTTTGGTAACAGCTGGTGTTGCTCCGAAGTGGAAATTAAAAAGTAAAACAAACTATACCTAAATCAAACCATTACTACAACACGATACAGTTCGGAGGTGATAAACGTTAACCTAAGTAATAAATAAAAATAGAATATCGTATAAATAATGAAGCGATCCTCGTCGGCTTTGCTGACGCAAGTATTCAACATTCGACTAGTTATCAACCCAGCATAATTCCGATATTTTAAAATAACAAACGGCGCATAGTTTGACAGTTCGCTATAACTGCAGGGTCCTTATAAATTTTGTTACGCTATATCTATACACTGAATACCACGTGATATCGAAAGTTCAGGAATGTGCCAAGGGATGGCGGTGGCAAAGTAAGAAGGAGAGAACCTACTCACTGAGAACGAAAGCCCCGGCTGTTCGTCGTGTGTAAAAGAGATATTTCCTAACTTTCCATACTGGGTCTTGTTTAGTATGTTATTAAATCGAGTAGCTGATGATATTCCGAGTCGATCCGTCAATCGGTAAAGTTTCGTCAATTCAAAATGCTTACTTACACCCAAGCCAAGTGGTAAGATCCTGTTTGTCTTTTTATCAGTTATAAGACTGCATCCTCTCTCTTCACTGCCATTTCATACAACCATACAGCATCCATCATTCCTCTGCTTGCTAGACCGATACATACTTTTCACCTCATTGTTTGGACTCTATCGCTTCTTCATTATTAACCGATACACAAATCCCTCAACTATTATTGTCTCTACGAGCCTCCGTCGCTCTATTCAATCACGATTGCATTCTCTCGTTGCATATTCCTTTGGCGCAACGTTACTACAAACTCAATCGTCGCTTTGAACCAATAAAGTCTTACCCCTGATCTGTGAGAAGTCTCTGTCCTCGATATAACGTGGAATTCTAATTGTATCAAAAATCAATCAAGTTACTCATCATTTCAATTTATAAGGAACAGACCTTATCACCTCTGGAGATAGTGGTTTGATTTCTTTCAAGGAACACAATCGAGCAAAACAATTTTTTCCATAACGGCTTATCAACTTGAAACACTTTCTGATTCATTGGTCTACTTCAACAACCAGTGGAATCGATTCCAAGTTGAACTCGATGCTGTTTAAAATCTCAACATTATTTTTCTTATTTACATATCATCTGATTCCTGTTTTTCATTATTAGCGAGCATTTAGTGAACAGAGAAGAAATATTTGGATCAAAAACAGTTAGATTGGTATTTAAGCAACAGAATGAAGCTTAAGAATTTCTTACAGCGCTTCCTTATTTATTGGTATATTTCAAGAACTAGTGACGTAATCATTACTGTGAACAATAGTCTGTTAAAGAGTTCAATATGATTTGTGGTGTTCAGATATCATCTGGTTCATGATTTTGACCAATATCGAGTCCTTGGTGAACGGCGTAAACGTCATGGAGGAGTCTGGGGATCAGAAGAGTTCAGAGCCTGAAATAATGGAGAAGGATGGGAATGCCAATGAGCCTGAAAAGAAATCGAATACAGAAAAGAATGGAGTTGAAGTTGGAGTTGGTGATGAGAAGAAGGATTCGGAATCAAAGGGAGATGTTGAAAAAGATATCAAGGATCAGGACGAATCTGGAGCTAAAGATAGCGACACAGATACAGAAGTACTTGCTAATAGAAGAGTTGAACATAAACCGAATACCAATGACAAAAGTGTAAATAAAGATACCCGCGGATCAGAAGCCACATCTCCGTCTCTGTCTCCTGCTAAAGACCTCAAGATTAATGGAGAAGAAATAAAAGGGGAAAGTGTGACTAAGGAGGGCAAGAGAAAACGTAGAATATCAAGGTTAGTAAATGCCCCGTTGTGTGGAATGGCTCTGTCTTCTTATTTTCAATATACATTATTTACACATTCTTCATTCAATTTGATTCAATTTTCATCATACACATCGTTTTTCTCCCTAATACTATCGCTGTAAATGAGCTTACAGAAGATGTAGGCAGTTCAAAATTGACTCCTTTTCACAGTCAACATACACTATGTAATCTCATAAATATTTCGATATTGTCTACCTGGGTGCTCAACATGTGTACAAAAATACATGGAAAGATGAAACTGATAAATATTACTTTTACTAGAGGCTAGTGGAGCATTAGTTCTCATAAGACTACCAGTTTCGTGCTGTATGCTCACTGATTCTTAGTTTTTAGTACCACATGGGAAAATATGAAAGTTGAGAAATGAATAATGCCAACTTCTTCATTGTATCACATCTCACTCTTGATTCAAATTGTGTGAGTTTTACTGATCTAAATCAGTATATACATACAGACTTGGAAACTCTTCGATTTCATACCTCAAGTCCAGAAGTTTGAGTTGTTTTTGTTAGATAGTTCACGTTCGATATGTATAATTTAAAATCTCTGCAGGAATACTAAGAGTAATGCCATTTATGTGTGTGTGTTGAATTCAGTAAGCCTATTTTCATATAGTCAGGGATGTGTGTGCTGAAATATCTAAAGTAATCTTAAAGAACAGACCATTGCAAAGTTGTTGATCTTTACTGATGCGGTTTTTTATCCGCAATGAAGCAGTATTTTAAGAATCACACTGTGTACAGCCAGTACATGGTAATTCTGATTTGCTCACAGAGAACAATAACCGATGATTCATCATTCACAGTTCTATTCCTGTCCACATAGATGTAAAACTGTTATTCACAGATCATCTAGAACAATAAGTTTCAATTGTCTGTTCAAAACCATCTTTCTATTCCTTTAAACGTCCAGAGTCTATCTACGTGACACACAAAATGTTAGAAATTAATTGATACAGACATCTTAATACATTGTAGGATTATGTTGTTTATCGTTAGTGTTAGTCATGGTATATTTTTTGGATTCATAATTAGTTTTGACAACACTATTTTCTGTAGCTACTAAGTGTACTGATGATCTGAAAAACTCAAAAATCTTAGTTGTGACTGGTTACATTGTTACATTGTTAAACGACAGTCAAATTTTTGCGTAGTGTTTTTTATTCAGTACATTCTAACAGACATAACTTGTTTTCAACTTATTATTTCCAGTTTACTCGAAACTGGCCGTCCATGACCCTGATTATTATTACTCTGTGGCTATCATGCAACTTGCTAGTAATTAATTGTACTCTATGTACCATCAATGAAGTCTTGTTGTATTTGTTTTCATACCATCTCCATTATAACAGACGGAGCTAAGAATTTTAAACTACGACTACCTATGACATAATTGGAGGACAAGTCAGTGAATTTCTCATCTGGCTCATGCTATGGGACATTTTGGCTTTCGCATCACTATTTACTTTGCATGTATATACCCATTATGTAGGTTTCAAGGGGAAAGTTTCAATACACAACTTCTATTTCCACAAGAAATCGAAATAGGGAGGAGTGACAATGTTATGATAATAATTTGCATTTTTCTACTAAAAATTTTGAGTAGGTCTCAACGTCTTGACTCTTAGCCACAGTAGTTTCCTTTTGAACATATCTGTGTTTCAAAATTAATATATTGAGATAATAGTTTGCTCTGATTTATTTATCTCTTATACATTTGACCTCCATTCATTATCATCAAAGCTCGTATTCATCGAATATAAAATAGATTGCTGGTGGTTCCACTATTTTGGAAAATGTTTAAAAAGTTTTAATATGTGGCTTTGAATTCAATGAAGTGATATTCCTTTTACAGCGTGCAAGGGAGAGATTCTTCATCGGAAAAAGCTGAGAGAGTTACTAAACGCAAACGGTCTAGAAGTAATGAAGATAAGTTCTGTTGGCGCTGCCACAAAGAATCTGTAGACAGCCAATGCACCGCCTGCCCTCGAGCCTGGCATCGCAGATGCATGGGTGGGGGTCTAACACCGTCGCCTCAGAATTGGATCTGCGGAGAATGTGCTACTATCTTGAAAGCAGAAAATGCAGAAACACGTTCTCCTTCAATGGCTCAAATGTCTGTTGAACAGCTTTGTACACTCCTGAAGCATGTCGTTGGCAGAATGCGAGATTATCCAGGTGTAGGTTTACCAGAACTTGAAGTATTACAATTTGTTCTTTACTATTGCCTGTGTATTCATATATACAGCTGAAAAGAAATTCACAAATACTAAAGTAAGATATTGACCTGTTTTCCAAATTCAACGTTGCTTGACATTGTTACTGAATGAATGAAAGCAAAGTTGCGCTATTGCAAGAGAAATATACAAATCACTTTTTAACTCAGATTCAATCGCACAGAGAACAAGTATCGTGAGGTTTAGGCTGCCTCAAATTCGCTTTTACTATGAAGTTTATTATGAAAGTAGATTAAGTCCATTCGCTGTTGAAATTTTTGTATTTATGTTCGTCACTGAAGAGTCTGTTATCATTCTGCCAACAGTCTGAGCCATTTTGGAAGGCGGTGGATCTCAACGAGGTTCCCAACTATTTGGACTATGTTGTAAAGCCGATGGACTTGACTCTTCTGGAGTCTAATGTTCGCGCGAAGCTTTATGGAAGTACTGAAGCCTTTATGGCCGACGCCAAATGGATACAGCACAACTGCATTGTATTCAACACTTGTACGTGCCTTTGTTACTGCCGTAATTACTTAAATGCTATACGTTCTTAATTTCTTTGTCAATTTCCTATTTTTGTTCAGTTCGTATCGATACTCTTCCCACCATAACGAACACTTGATGTTTCACTTTTGCATACTTATATGTCTAACATACATTCCAGGGGTCACAGGCGGTCTTCTAATTACTTCAAACTCCTCTATTTCTAATTAACTCCCTTGAAGCCCCCCCAATTTTCAATTATTCCACTAAAATCCCCTATGCCTCAAGACTTATGAATAAAGTCCTTGCTCTTTCAGAAAGAGGTGTTTAGTTTTGTCTCAAAAAATTTCAACTTCAGGCTCTTGTATAGATTCTAGACGCCCTTGTTGATTGCAATGTGTTTATGTGAAAAATATCAATCATTATACTTCTGAATAAACTTCATTCCGCTTGAGAATCTAACGTGGCATTTGCAGAAGGCATATAAGTCTGCAATAACAGCAACATGAATTATTCGATAAGCCGTGATGGAATTATCAAGGCACTTCATCTGCTCATATTCAATAGTAGATACTGATGCGAAAAACTGTTCAAAATATGATACATTTATTTTGTCACCTCCCTAAAAGTTTCCTCACTTTTATCTAAGATTCCTCTATAAATTTCTCTGATCTTTGTCGTTACTTAACAGTGAAATGTTCTATTACAGACTGTAGACTTTCTGATTTCCCTATATGTTTATTCCAAAATTAGTTCAAAGTTTTGATACGAGTCTTGATTTATTACTGGACAAAGATTCTAGATTCCAATAAAATTCTGCTCAGTTCTGTACCTTTGCTTTGTATTGACGCTATTCCTAAGTATAGGGAAAATATGTGCGTTAAGAATTAAGTGTCTCTACATTTGCAGGTGGAGGGGTTTATACAGACACTTCTAAATTAACGAACGCTGCGAGGCAAATAATAAAAGCTGCCAGACAAGAGGTATCGGAAATTGAAGCGTGTCCAGACTGTTACGGCCATGCGCGAAACCTTCCACGACCTCAACCCGCTTGGTTCATCGAACCTTGCCGAAGGCCACATCTACTTGTCTGGGCAAAGCTGAAAGGATTTCCGTTTTGGCCAGCCAAGGCCATGTCTCGGGTTAATGGCCAGGGACATGTGGATGTTCGCTTTTTTGGAGCTCATGATCGGGCCTGGGTACCGCCTCGAGATCTTTTCTTGTATTCCGAAGATCCTCCTGCTCCTCTTCCACGCAAACGAAAGTCAGACATGGCCGATTGTGTTAGAGAAATAACGCGTCATTGTAAAAAGCTGGAGTTGGCATTTGGACAGTTTAAATTTGCCCCGCCAAAAATACAATACAATCCCAGAGATCCGTCGCAAATAACATTAATGCTACCGAACTACGATCCTCTCCAGCTCGGAAATCCTCCTTCAGCACCTGTAGAAGTAACTACGAGAAGAAAACCACCTGGTAGAAAACGGGGATCGGTTCTTAAGAAGAGATCTCCGGTTAGGGAATCTGCAGCAAACAATAGCTCGGATTCTGCCAATGAGTCATCTCCGCCAAGGGGAGACTCTGGAAGCGATTGCGAAAAGTATATAGAGGCTTCGAGAATTCGTCGAGGTTCGTCTTTGTCAGCGAACAAGTTAAATCGATCCAAATCGATGTCTTTGAGTAAATCCAACGACGGCGATAGTGAGCTTCAGAATTCAACCGAAAATGGAAGTTCTCATAAAGAAAAGAAAATGGTTCCGAAGCGAAGGAAGAGTCTTGGTTCTAAAAATACTGAGGATTTATCAGACGATGATATTCAAACGGAAAGGGACGACCAATCTGTAAATAAAAGTAGCGACGGACACAGTAGTTCTGACAATGAAGTGTCGCTTGAGATTAGGCAATCGCTAAAGACCGATAAAGCAAAAGATGGAGCATCAGAAAGCACTCTGAAATCCCATAATTCTGAAAATAACGATGCAGGATCTGTAGCGGACTCTAAAACAAAGGTGAAAAACAGTCCAAAAACGAATAGAAATCAAGTTAGAGTTTACAAGCCGAAAACGCGAATGGTTAATCAGGTGAACGCCGAACGGGCCAAAGCAAGAGCTACTAATAAACAAAAAGAATTAACCGAATGTACAGATAACGGCACTTCTCACAGGGATCAGACCGCAGTCAGTATTTCAGTATCTGACGGTGGTCCAATTAACAGTACAAGGGAAACATCTGGAAACATTTTGTCTAGTTCTAATAAAACTGTGAATACTATTATTACGAATCAAAATTCGTCTAGCACTGCATCGAATGCAATCTCTACAGCTGTGAATTCTGGAACTACAACAGGGCTACCGATGGCTTCAATTTTATTGATAACCAACGGCCCCTCGGAACCCGGGAAGAGAATGAAATTGATGAAAGACTGTATGATTGTGAACGATGTATCGACAGTAATTAAGCAGGAGCCTAAGGACCAGCTGCAACATACACCGACTAAAAAGGAGTCCAAGGCACGTAAATCCTTCCTAAATAGACCTCCGGTTTTTCCTCAAATATCACCGACGTCCCTACCAAAAGCTCCGGCAAGCCCACCCGATGCCATGGTTTATATCCCTGGGCATAGGAATGAAAATGAAAGTGATTACTTGTTACTACCTCCAGAGGCTGGACCTCTGAGTGCACAGATTCATCGTGGAGGCCAGGAATTGGCTAGGCGAATGGCACAGCTAATGGAAGAGGCCCTTGCCGAAGCGGCTCAAATGAAATCCAATCATTCGGATAATTCTGACATTAATCAACGTGCTACCGTCCACCATCTACGATTACAGATCGAACGAATGAGGTGGCAACATCAACAGCATTTAGTTGAACTTAAGCACAACACAGGTAGGGATTCACTCAAGAGACTTGGAAGAGCATTTATGAGTTCTCCGTCCATATTAGATACTAAAACTGCAATTTTGCATATGAAGAATTCATCGATTCTGATAATCGATATGCTGTAAACCAATTTATCGTATAGTTTGTTGAACTGATCATAAAGCTGCAGTTTGAAATGATTATTGTTGACATGAGGTTCCCGGTATAATTCTTACATAAATTTTAACTCAATTTTATGGACTAACGCCATTATAACACGTTTTATTATTGAAAAACTAAACCAAACTTTGATACGGTAAGTTTAGAAGTTTTCTGTTAAATTCCCCGTTCAATACATGGAATCCAAATAACATGAACCACATTTCTTACTGTCCAGCTATTCACAAATATTTAAAAAATGGACGGGAACTGGTAGAGGCGCTCTGACTAAGATTTTTTTTTCGTTCGATAAAGACTCAGAACTTTTCTTGCCACCATGATAATAATAATAAACTAAAACATTATGCTTCTTGGAAATATTTCTGTGAATTTGTTATTTAATATTTAGATACAACTTTTTTGTTTTCAACTATAGATCTGACGCTGAGAGAAATGCGAGCGAGTTTGGAGGCTGAAAGGTATCGTGCGATTGAAGAAACTAAACGTGAGGCTGAAGAAGAGAGATTAAGAAGTATTGAGGAGACAAAACGAAAGCAGTGGTGTGCGTTGTGCGGAAATGAAGCATTATTTTATTGCTGTTGGAATACGGCTTATTGCGACTATCCTTGCCAACAAGCACACTGGTCTACCCATATGAGAACGTGCGCTCAGAATCCACCGCCAAACGCCACAATAACTACGACTGCCAACGTCAGCCAACAGCAGGTGATGCCCAGGCTTGTGATTACCTCGCCACACGCATCATCTAACGTATGGGGGGCCTAGAGCCAGAACTGGTGTAAGTCTCTATGGTTCACTCTGACTTTGGGTGAAGTAAATCATCGACATTAGCCAAGGAATTATTATTATTTTTAATTATTTTTGCTGGTATAAGTATGTAGCAGCTACGCTTAGGTATCTGCAGCTTAGAGTTAAACATATTATTGGAGTAAGATTTTTATATGGAAACAAATCAAATTTAGGCATACGCAATTTTCTGTCGTAATTAGTATCTATCTTTCCAAAACAGATAACTTTTACAAATCAAGATTATAAGGTACTAAATATTTATCAAGTATTTCATTCTCGAAGAATTATTGAGACTCGATGATTGAGCCTCGATTAGCGGAATTAGACTTGAGAATATCCTAGTTTACCCGACCAACAGTTTAAGTTACTCTTAATGTGAGAAAAGCAGTAAACAAAGAGAGATATAGACAAAACTATTGGAATGAGCATTTACATATCTGACTTACACTACTCGTGCTCTGGACCCTTCGCGCTATATGGAATGACTTTTTTTTTTTTTTACTAATGTAATGATACGAGAAGTGGCATTTTACAATTTTTCCCTCCTGTATCTGTGATTATTTCTTGCAAATGATATTCGAAATACAGTTCGTTTGACGAACTATAGAATATAACCAATATAATTTTCCATATTAGAGTAGCGGTATTACGAGTTGAATATAAGGTTGAAATTTCAAAGATACTTCCATTGAAATATTTTCACTTACGAAGTTAGTGTGTTACTTATAGGAGAAACACGCGACGTGCCCGAAAAATTTGCAATATATCGATTATAAATATTTCCCTTAAAATAATTGACAAAATAATATTGTCAGTAGTTTGAAACTGATGTTTAATAATACGAAAATATTTCAATTGAATATTTTAATGATGTACTAAATGCACGTGTATGTGAATATGATGTTGTGATTTACTTAAAACATTTTTTTACGCTATCATTAGTGGTATTTTAAAGTTTTAATATCAAGACAAAGTTAATTTAGCTAATTGTGAAATGAAGCTATAAATTTCTTTGCCATCTTTATTCCATAACATAGTGTATGCACTGGAATTTTGACATAAACTAGTTGTAGTTGTTACTATAAATAGTTTCACGTCCAATATGAACTTTGATGGAAATAAAATATTCAAAAAAGTTCATGCAAATTTGAAATCAGTCTTCCAAAATTATTTTACGACTATTGCAATAAAAATCGTTCTCTGTTCTCTGTCTAATTATAATAATTCTATGTGAATGTAACACACAAAATTTTGTAAAATTGAAAATATCAGTGTCTGTGCGATTACAGAATTATCCAACAAATACAATTGTTGGAATACTTGATTCAAATTTCAGATTACAAAATTACCATTTCGTGCAATTTCGCGGTAGATCGAAAACTGTAGATTTTTATTTTACCTAATGTAATGTACTGTCTTCGGTTAACGTGTTAAATTTCAATAAAATCAATTCGTATTATTACCCTGCGGTACGTAGTAAGTTTGTAATTCTCAGTCGTGCGCCTGATGATATATAATGAATATTAGAATGTATCTATGTACCTATGTAAATTATTCTTCAGAAATACAATAATACAAATATTACAAATACCTACCTCTCACTATCATTGACTTTGACAGTGTCGTTTGGGTACTAACATCCTTTCATGTTTCCAGAATGGTCGTATCAAACAATGTGATCTTGATGGCAACGTCAATACCCTCCAAAATGGTGAGTTCAAAATTGTGCCAACTACTACACCGTGTCCAACAATTAAAGCAATTCAAATACGTCAACATTAATGCATCGAAATAAATCGCTGCTAACTGAGTTGTGATGCCTGCCGAGCAGGCTGCACATTTTAGCGGTCCGTACACACGGGTCTTGAAAAAGTGAAATTTATCTCATAAGATTTGTACAAATTATTTAAAGTGTTAGGCCTCTTACTCGACTACAAAAAAGTAATTTTAGTCCTGCTAATAAAATGTTGTTCAGCTCTTATGTGCACCTTATACAAGATTGAATCCGTTGCGATTTAATTAGCTTATTCGCCTAATCAGAAAGTGAAAAGTTACTAGAATCGTCATACTGGCCGCTGAGGTATGTCGACATGATGAAATATCTTAAGAAAATAAACAAGTTTCAAAGACGAAGAAAACATCTTTAGATAAAATTACATACTACAGTTGTTAACGTTTGTAGACTTCTTTATGAAAGTAGTAGCCGGTGTTGCAATTTGCTGCATTGAATAGCCAGACATACTCCTATATATGTCGCATCGTGCGAGATCCCGATCTCTACACATTTCTACTTTGGAAATACACCAACAATATTATTGTACCGAGGTGGTTACTTATAAGACGCGGAACAATGCGTAATCCTTGATCACGAGCGGGTTGCAGAATGGAGAGGGGGCAGGCCTATTGAAGGGATAAATAGGACTAGACCAGTATGACGAGCAGTCAGTCAAATTATAATTTTGTAAAGAGAAGGCCGCCTCTCGATTTGCGCTCCGTTAGCATTGCTCCTGGATCAATTTTTGAATTTTGTTAAAGCCCAGAACTGTAATAAACATTAATTTCCATTACTATTTCCATTTTTATTTAGCCTTATCTGACATATATACCTATGCTGTAATTGAAAATTGTAAGATAATCCAGTAATTATAGATAGTTGTAAACATTTCACAGGTAGTAGGTTGTCGAGTTATTTATTCTTCGATGTTTCAGTAATTTAAAGATCAATCATCCGTAATAAACAATGAATTTTTTAAAAACCTATCGTCACAATATGGTGTGATAAATTATGTATGAGGCAAATTATTACCAGTCACAAGACGGTCCTTTTTCCCTTCGTGGATAAACCCTGATGATATAATGATGAACAAATCGATCCTTTACATTGCCCTATTAGTAAAAACCTAATCGGACCAATTGTAAGCTTGTACATTCATCAACATGCGCAGCAATATAATGTACCTGGAGCAGAAGAATAATACATTTTATTTCGTAAAATTGAGTAATATCATTCAATTCCGATAAGTTGTTGGGTATTCTGTAAAATATTCTTCGGTTCTTGTGAAACGTGAATATCGTTTATACCAAGAAATTAAATGGGCAATGAAAAATGCCGATGTATTCAGTGTCTAGTAAAATATTCCACGAAATTCCCTCGCAATTTTTGGATGAAAATATTTATTTCTATTTTTATTATACCTCTATAAATTATATACCTTATAATACAAACATTTTGACATTTATTCTTATAAAATAAAGCTAAATTGGAATGCATAACTTAAATCCAGCGATCAGAATTATCCCGTTTTTTATTCTGCAAATTAATCATGTAGCTCAATCTGATTTAGCCTGAATCTTATTGATTTAAATCATTATCATATCAGCACGTCAATCTTATCTACACATACAATATACATATACGACTGTGTCTGCAATTTTATCATTTCCTATGATACCAGCGGAATTTCCGGTATCTTTTCCCAATATAAGAATAAAAACTGAAACACCGGAGTAATTGTAGAAAAGTGCAAAAAAGCAGTGCCGCCTTCAGAAACTTCAGAGCCCCTCGTGATCTACATTTTTGTTTAAATCAAGATAATTTGATGAATATTTCGAAACTTAAATTTTCTTCCAATCAAAAGAACAAGCATAAACAGAGATCCTAATTATCATTGATGCGATGAATGTGCATATTTACCGGATTTTTAACGTAGTAACTGAACATTTATTCATCGTAGTCAATACATATCTAAATGACGAATCAGTCTACATTTGATCAAGTGCGATATCAGTCTTAAGATTGTATACATGTAGGATATTCACGCAGATGTGACTTTTTTTCACTTATCAAAACTTGGCCACAGGTCGATCATATTACCCATCGTTAGTCAAATTTACTTTAAATAAACGTGTTCTTCTGACCTCAGTTTAAGTTACTCGGAAGAACCGACATCCTCATTTGGTTGCCAGACTTGAAAATGTAAGAGTTTTGTAACTAGAGTAAGAGTTTTGTAAAGAAAAGATCCTTTCATTATACATATGCGACTGTAACTTTCATTAACGATGGTCAATGACTGTGATAAAGTCTCCACTGTAAGATCCGGTATGTCTGGAGAAGATAACAATCACATTTCAGTCAAAGTTTCTAAATGTTATTCATTGTAATCGCAGCCGTTGAGCTGATCTAAAGGAAATTAACTACGCGGTAGAAACCACTATAGATATACTGATATTATATTCAGATATCTTGCAACCCCCTCAATTGCGCCCTGCTCAAGTATTCCTAGATAACAAAGTTTCATCTCCATCCGATCATAATCATGGTCTTATATGTATGTATATTGCACCGGGGTGCAATATTTCGAATTACATATTTAGTTATTAGCATTATGTTAGTTGACATCACATGCAAGCAGAACTCATATTCATCTGGGTTAAGTAAAAGCAAATAATGGGCAAACACAGTGAATAAATATACTTAGACACTATCCAATTGGAATGGATACCAATCTTTTTTTTTCTTTGTATATGCAATGATGATTGCCTATCGGACTATGTGGAGGATTCTGAAAATTTGATCAACTATTCCAAGATACGTAATTATTCAATCGAAATAATACACATATTTATAACACTCTGAAGCTCTGAAGGTGAAATTGAAATGGTGATCGGCGTGATGAAGCCATCGGATAGGATCTGAAGGTAATATATGTGAGCAAGCGGTAGACTGAAGAGTAAACTCACATAGGACTCTTGATAACCAGTATAATCTCAAAAAAAAAATCAAATATCAGCATAAAGCTAAATGTGATTGATCATCGTTTGGAACGAAGAGCTTGTGACTACTCAATGGTAGACTGAACTCCAGACAAATAAGTTTATGTAGGCGATACATGAGCCACGAATATCACAATGGGAAAAGCGAGACGAAATATTGATCAACCGAATATCGTTGCGCCTGTAATCTTATACGTGTCTCGAGCATTTCATTAATTGTTTCTTGATCATCCAGTTTCTATTATTAAATGTGGTCTGAATACTTTTGAAAATCCAAACACGCACAAAAGTAGTGATATTTACCAAAAAACGGTAAAAAGAATTGAGTGCACAGAAATATCTGAGAAAGACTTCAGGAACGTATGTTTTTCAGCATTACATACCAACTATTTACAGAAAAAGTTTGATTACGGTGTGTTGGGAATTGCCAGGAAGGTCTTTACAACTGTGGTTCAACCCAGAAGGTTGGGTGGAAGAAAGAAGAATGTTTTACATCAGAATATATTTTATTAACAAACAATTTTTCAACAAAATAGAATATTTCTGAACCTTGGTAACAAAATTCACTAACAACCTCTACGACAGAAGTGGCCGGTAACAACGTATGTCCTTATTTAAAACATGGAATACTGCTCGATAGCATGTCATGTGAATCATAACGTTCAATTACGTTGGAGCTGTGTGTTATTTGTAAAACTGCTATTGACACTTGTTTTATTTATTATTTAAACATTTGATTATAATATTGTATTCACACCGAAATGGCGGAAATGATTCGCCTCTTTTCCGCCATTTGAATCTCTCTATCTCTGAAAGCATGGAACCTTTTTTGTAATTGGAAATTCTAGTACTTCGCCATTCCAAATGGCCGCATCTGATACCAGCGTATAAACTCAGAAAATTGTTCAAGTCTTATGTTCGTGTAAGTACACTATATTTTCAATATACACAAATATGTAGACTAATATTATACATAACACTATATCAGTATACCTAGATATGAGTTCATCGGTGGAATGGATTCTATGAAACAAAATAACTCACCTATACATATTTATTCAGGACATTATCCCGAACAATTTACCTACGGAGAGTTTTTAAGTCGATAAGTTAATGTTAAGTCGCAACACATCAAGTACATAAAATATCTCTTATTTTACCTGTATAAGTTTCAAATTCAACATTCGTGTTGTGGTGCATATACATTAGAATACTAAATAAGTTGCCGTTATTGTTGCATAATTTGTTCCCTGAAATTCACACGACATCAACATTCATTTATGAAAGTTAGCCTTCGCTCCGGCTATATTGCACCCACGATTGCAGGTAAGTTTTTTTTACACATAAACAGATAAGCCGTCTTCGCTTACTGTAGGAGGAGAGTGGATACAATATAGCTGGGATAGAACCCGGATCGGGCACTTTTTACATGCTTGAACAGTTAAACCCACAAGAAACTATACTACAATTGCAGTCATGGAACTGATAACGTACAAAAACAATCTGAGCTGTATAATAATACACCTGAATGATCAGTACTGAAAATTTGGACGAGCTCAAAGTAAACACCTTCAATATCATTTTAGTATCCGTGTTCACTTTTCAAGAATATATTGAGATCCTCAACTTTTTTTTTGGACTATTATTTATTATATCTATCATCTGTGTTAATAACAAAAGTAACTAAACTAACAATTAGTCAAACACTGGACCAACAATTTTGGCAACGAGCATATAAAAGTCAACAAGTGTCTCTTATTGATAGACATCACTAACTAGAAAATGGGGCGTTCATGAGCAATTCTTCTGTATTTGATACAAACTATATTTCAAACCGGTAGCAATACTTTTACGAGAATTCATTCAGTTCAGTTTCTGTAGGTCAAGTCATTGCTCATTCAATTCTCTATCTAGATACACAAACGATTTATCAGTTTGCTTCAAGTTTTTATCAGGTATGCGATGTCAATCTACATAAGACACATGTTTCATGACATTGAAGTTTGCATCGTTGGAATGCAACGAAATTCGACGAAAATTAAAAATAAATATACCATCGACCAATAATGATCCTGCTGGGTTCAACAGGTGAAAACCACTAGAAATAACTTGTAACATCATCCTGGCAGCTGGATCATTTTCAGTGAATATGTAGGTATTTTTTTAATTTTCGTCGGATTTCCTTGCGTTCCAACGATGCAAACTTCAATCTCATCATGTTTCATGTGGACGTATACATACTTGTAAATTTCATTACAAGTTATCCTCTCAGTGTCAAGCTTATAAATACATTGAACTTCATCAGAGTCAATTGAATTCATTTAAGATTGAACTGTAGTTTCGGCACAAAAGTGTCTAATCTCAATTCAAGAAACCATAACGGATTCTTATATTTCTGGAAGTGATACACTTGAACAAAATCCAGTATGCATTCGTTGAACTTGAAAAATTATTCTACCTCTGTTTAAAGCAATTTTTATCAAAACTCAAACACTGGTCCAAATCATCTATCCTACTTTACCCGAGGTATCCTGTACTTTGGTATTAGGTATTTATACTTAATATTGTGCATACACAGTAGTAGATATTGGCGTACCATGTATTCATTATACTTACAATTAGTCGTAATTGGAAAATATATGAACTATAATTCATGGTTCAATAATACTGTGTACACTAAGGTGAAATTATGACGCTATCAGTTATTCGGAAGGACTATCATCCTCATTTGATTGCCAAAGCTGTATACTCTGACCGCTTCGGCGTTGTTTGACTATAGTGAATACTGCCATTATCATGAATACTATGCCTAAAACGACAAAGTATCCTCCGTAGACAACGTACTGTAAAAGAAGAATCCTCATGTCAAATGAATTTTATAATTATCCAAACCTGAATAAGATTCAAGAAACATTAATTATCATTGTATTCTGTCATGGGTTGGGATTGTAATCACAGCCTGGCATGTTTGATTTTGTAGTAATGAATGGATAAATCTGGGTGAGCATTGCACTGCTTTACTATCAGGTGGCAAGGTCTGATGAGCAGTCTTGTTAAAGTTCATCACTTACAAATCTATTTTATTATCATCAAGTATAAGCAGTTTCATTGTTGATGAGTTGAGCAATGGAATAACAAGCTTTTGTGATATTATGCGCACCTGCAGCCGGACGTCCAAGATGAAAACCTGACCACCAGTGACGATAAATGTCAAAAGGCTTTGCAGAAGTAATGCCAACAACGTATTTATTCCAAATATCAATCCATAGCTATCCTCAGCCAAATTTTTTGCAACTTCCGAGCTGAAACACATTTACAGAAACATTCGAATGATCATTTCACCCTGTTCCTCAGAAAAAATTTTACGCTGAAGTATCCTAAAGTGGACACAGTTCATTGAGATCTACATCATACTGCTCAAATGTTACGTTTCTAAAACGTCATGGACTGTTCCATAGCTTCGGTACACAGCGTAACAAAATCATTAACCAAGAGTACGAATACTAGACTGATGGAAGGTCTGCATGAAAATTTACATGTGAAATACCATTCAGTATGTGGACTGCAGTGTATGAGCACACAAAGATTACTCTACAGTTGGTAAAAATATTTTGCTTACCTTGCGACAGTGATCATGGCCTGATATATAACACCAAATATGATATAGGCAATGTATGCAAACCATACGTTAAACGTTTGAGATGCAATGACTAGTAGACTACCTTGTACCAATGCAAATATTGATAATGTAGCCTCACCGACCACAGGCCAGTTTAGCCTCAGTTTGGAAATACCAACAGCTGCTAGTGCGCCTGTACAATGAAAATTTATGAAAATTGACCCAAACGATGATTTACAGAATTCAATACACGTTACTAATCATTTTGACGATGATGATAATAAACTGCACATTAGAATTATAATGACTTTCTGTATCACTTTAAAATTCAAATCGCAGTAGTTCTGTTATGCTGATGAATGAAGTTATTTAATCCGAAACATCGTTTCAATTTCTTTTTCTATCTAAATACTTCAAGTTCTAATTCTACAATTTGATATGTTGTTGCAGAATGAGAAATGAGGCTGTAAATTATCAAAAATCAGATTAACTTTACCCAAGATAGTATAAACTGCTTCAACGCCTGCGTTATAAACACTTTCTTCTCCGCTCAATGCCTCTTGCCATAGCAATTGTATGTAAGTAATTACTTGTGTGTACCCGCAGGTAGCAAATGCCCACCATATGGACCATTTGAGTACATGAGAATCAGAATATGCCAATAAAAAATCTTCCCATAGTAGATAATACGCATTTTTCACTTTGATAACAAAAGTAAGACTTTTCCTGGATCTTTCTGATCGCAAGTCTTGTTCAGAATGAGATAATTGAGCGTGGATTCGCTTCGATTCAAGACCTGTAATTTCGTTTCTGGGTGTGGAAGATTCGCTTGATATAGAATCAATTGGTCGATGAAAATAAATAGATTGGCTTACAGACGGCAGGAAAAATGCCCAGATTGTTGCAAGAATGAGTGCTGAAATAACGGATCAGATATGAAACGATTACCTGACTATTACGGCTTGAAGAATACACAAAAATTTAAAGATTGAACAAGAAATCAATTCTGATATATTTTACCTGATAATGTGAGGTAATTTAGTTGGTGATAATTCAAAAGCTCAAAAGATACAAACACCTGAGATGTAACACTCGCTGTGAATCTTCCTAGCAAAATTGCCATTCTTGTGTATCCGGTAACTTCTTGGTAATGCACTTTACTAACTTTGGCATATATATACGTGTAATATGCTACTTCCGAAGCATAGAAGAGACCGATGAAAACTTGAACTATCATCATCGCCCATATTGTTTGGGCTAAGATTATTGTTACGTAGGTGCAACTTCCCGCTAAGCCACATAATATAATAACAGGTTTGTACCGGAGAAAATCAGTCACCAAAAACACAGCTATCAATGTTGCCGAATAAGAATATGTACCCACTGGATATATCTCTTGGGTCACCTGAAAGAAATAGATATTTGATAAAGGAATTCAATGACTGACAACGTAACTTCTTTGGGAGATCCCATCATTGTATCTGTTTTTTCCTCTCCCCAGGAAACATAAGTATCATATTTCTTCCAACTGTTCTTGCCTTTATAAATCACTGTTATAGATAGCCTTTATACATAAATAGCAAAATAGACTTGAGACATACCATTTCTTTGAACAAATGGTTTTCTTATTCTCTTGTGTGCATTTTGTATTAAACTACTAATATATACTGACGAAAAAGTTTTCATTTTCATAGTGTTTAATGCTTTTCAGTAACAAGTCAGTCCTGAGGTAGGTCGAGCAACTTTGCGTAAAATCATGCTTCTAGAGCTATACCAAAGGAGGAGAGATTTGACATGACCAAACTAATCGATAGAACAATTCATTCAATTACTGACGAAAAAGTTTTCATTTTCATAGTGTTTAATGCTTTTCAGTAACAAGTCAGTCCTGAGGTAGGTCGAGCAACTTTGCGTAAAATCATGCTTCTAGAGCTATACCAAAGGAGGAGAGATTTGACATGACCAAACTAATCGATAGAACAATTCAAAGCAAAGATAACGACTAGCTACCTAAGTAGCCAATACCTAAATAAACCAATATTATTAATATACTAAAGCTGGAGAAATAGAGGATAGAACAATAATCTGATATGGGGTATACAGGCGAGTAGGATAAACTGAATCCATATGACTTCAGATAACATCAGGGAAATAAATCAGTCAAATATTTCCGGATGGAAGTCTTTTGGCTTAGCCAGAAATAAACCGATAAAACCTAATCAATGTCATGTAACTGTTTCCGTCATTGGATACTATCATAGCATCATATCTATGTCAGAGTAATTAATGGCTCTTCAATGTGATAATAGTTCCTGTTCTCATGATTAACTGTGCGATAATCATTTTTGGCGCTCAATCTTGAGGAGTTATTCTACAAGCTGGTTAACAACTGATTAAATACCGTTCATAGGAGCATATGGCTGAAGTATTTGAATCATGGAATGTTATAAACATTGCATGGAACAATGAGAGCACAGATTTGTTTAAATTGATTCAAACAGATTTATATCCATCCTACAAGATTTCTAATAAGTACTCAGGTTTGAACACACTTTAATTTGGAACACAGTAACATTCAATAAATACATAATGTTTGGTTAACAGAGAAGCTGGTATTATTACAAATTCTAAAAATTAACCCTTCGTGGCCACACCTCTGTAGAATAACTTGTTAGTGGCCACCCTGGGTGAAATTTACCCAGCCGAATTTCAAATGGTTGCTGTGTGAAAACTATCAGTCCAATCAGGAATATAAAAATATTGAAAATACTTTGAACATTCTAGAACACGTGCAGAAAGTTGTTATATCAAAATTCAAATCACAACATGTTAAAAAAAAATCGTAAATAGGTAAATTTGTCAAAAAATACACCTTTCCACTCAAAAAACGATAATTTTATTAATATCCAATATTTTCGAATAAAATTTTAACTGGAATACTCGTCAGATATGGTACTTCTAGGAAAAAAATAGTGGCATAGTACAAGTTTAAAAACAGGTATTTGTTCCGACACGTGAAGACGATAGATTTTGGAGTAGAAATGAATGTGGTTTTATCTAAAAGATATGAGTGCGAAAAATACGGCTTTTCGCTCAAAAAATCGTAACTAATGCATTAGTTGAATAGTTTTTACCCAAAATGAGGCCTGGGTAAAAAATTGAACATTCAATTATAACAGATTACACTGAGTTCTTAAGCTTTAATCACGTTGTGTCTGAGAACTGGTGCCAAATAATAATCAACTGAACTACAATTGCTCGGGTCAGTTTAGGAACAATAAATTTTCTGGCTCTGGTTTGGCTCCCACGTGATTTGGTTGTATTATTGATATTAGTTTCAAAGTGAGAAAACCTCTGGTGATTTCAGCGCGAAATAAACGAATAGTAATTTGTGAAAAAAATAAGATATTAAACAATGTCGACACAAATCAGTAAGCTAAAAAAAGGTAGGCTGTTGCAGTTTATGTAACTGCTGACAAGATGAATTATTGCTTCAGGTAAAGCGAGAGAAGAAATCCTAACGCTTATACTTTATCCCCGTTTGAACTTATTTAAGCAATAAAAATAAATGAAAATAGTCGAGCTATCAAACAATTGAAAAATAATATAGGAGCAAAATTCAAAAGTAACAAATGCCAATGGGAATTATTACAGACGCGTGGAAATATTGGATTCATCGAATACTAGCTCTCGAATGTTAATTGATAATGCAAATATAATAATTCGTCATAAGGTACGACGTACAAGGTGAATAGAATGTCATTTGTAAAAAAGATATACTTGTTAAGAAAATCTGTATACTTGCCTGATCCGTCGAGAAATTCTTCCAGTTAGGACTAGTTAAATATTCAGTGACAAACGGTTCGGAAGGTCTGAATTCCTTGAGAAATCCAAACACGCATAAAAGCGACGATATATGTGACCAAATCATTGTCGTATGTCATTTATTTCATTTCCTTTTCAATTGACATCGATTCTCCAGTACGAATAACCCGGCGATCATGATCTTCTCTTAATCACGCTACACGCGCTGCAGCGACCGTCTCTCGCGCACGTCGCGCGTTGTGTACTATAATACCTCGGTCCGCCACTCCGGTGGAACCATGAGGCACTCGGTCGTGCAAGACCCACACGCAGACACGCTGATGTTCGTCTCGTCGCCATTTTGGTCACGAATAAAAAGACATGCGCAAGTCGAACTTATCCGGGCTCTACTTCCCGTCGATACAGCAAGTTTAAAATGATCTTCACCTTGCTTGAAATACCCCTGACGCTATGGAGTTAATCAATAATTGATATTTCTCCTAAAATATGATAATTATAGAAACCTATCGTTTGAAAACCGAATTCTGAACCTAGAGACAATCTGTCTTGTGGTGAATTTGAGTTTTTTTTTCAAATTAATTCATGGTGTGGAATCTACCATATAGGAATTTGAAAAATATTTTATATTCATAACTGAGAATTTTATTTGTTCTATAATGTATGTACATACAACATAATGGAAGTTTATGCGAACTACTCCTCGCGTAAATGGCAAGCTGGTATTCCTACGAGTTTCAATTAGATGTATCCGATTCCCGAGATCCATATTTCTGATCTTTACGATTTAATTATCACGCGAGTAAAAAGATAACCCTTTCAGGAAATATGACCATGGCTCCGTGGGTCATAGACCATCGTATCATGGACCATAAATTCTCATTCTAAGAGGCAGTTATGACGATTTCAAATTTCGGGTGAGTAGATATCTCATATCTAACGATAAATAATCGCATCGAGGTCCCTTATTCTGATTTCATCTCAACCAAAGTGGACATAATCTTTTTCTTTTGTTTTCTAAATCATAAACAGAAGTGAACACGCTCACTTGTTGATCAAAGCGGTAGTAATAATGCAATACTTCGTAGTAAACTATTAGATGCGTTCGTTTTACACGAATTTGGCTATACACCAATTGGACTGGAGCTTTTCAATTGGTAGATACTTGTTCAAGCTTTAACATGATTGGTTCCAGATAATCTGGTGCAGCCTAATTCGTGTAAAACCAACGAATCTATAGAAAACGAATTATTTTTTGAAAATGGAACAATTGTATGACTATTTCTATCCGGTACCGGTGTAATTTGGGTGTAAATACTGAAAATATGTAAGAAACTCTACTTAAGCAATGCAAGGCTTTGCATATACCTTGGTTCGTCATAATAATCAATGAATTTCGTTGTCATAATCTCATCCAAGTATATTCTATTGAAAATATGAAACGTTGGTATTACGAAAGAGAATAAGATAGGGAGGATAAAGGAGGGATATAAGGATTGAAGGAATACAAGAAAGGAAATAACAATTTTGTGACCTAAAAATGAGGATACATTTATTTTGTCTTTTATAATCAATGCAACCTAGGTCACCAAATACATTATTAAATAAAGACTGTGGAGGAATTTTAATTTAATATATAATATATATTACATGTATTATGACTGATCCGATGGTCTTATATCGGCGTTGGTTAAGTAACATTAAGACGTGTGATGGCTCCAGCCAACCAGTCTGTTGCACCATTTAACCGTGCAATAGTCAAACTAGTGCCAGAAAGTGCACCGATCGATTAGTTCGAAAAGTGGTGCTGATGTTGTGCAGTGCAGTTCTCCCCATGTTTCAAGGAGATGTATACGGGTCGTGTTTGTTTGTTTGTCTACAAACATGTTTCTTTTTTTTTTTTCATATTTCATATTTCATTATTCTTTTTCTTTGTTAAACACGTTGGTCAAGGTCAGGTTGAATCGAGTGAGGGTTTGTTTTTCGTACAGTCCGGGATGAGAAGGAATGTTAACAGGGTCAGTCAGACACGATCCCTGTGTGTCCCCACTTCCTTTTACTTTTACGTGGTGGTCATTATGGTATTTAAAAATTAAATCTATACTGTTTGGAAAAAAAAATCAAGCGTTAATTAACATTTTGTTTTTGTTGTTCTTATTCGTTCGTTCTTTTTCTCTTTCTTTCTTTCTTTCTTTGTTGTTACTTTTCTCACATATTAATGTATATAAATTAAATTATAAACCAATACTATTTTAAATTACTATTAACCTATTGATGGGTTGATACATTCCTCTGTCATATTGAGCCGAGTATCATGCCACGAAAGTATTATGTAACACGGATTTCTTTTTCTTCCCCTTTCTTTACTTTTTTAAATATATCAGAGTGTGATTTCGTTATAGGAGTGATTAATTTATAATACTACGGTACATAAATTTTCAGATAATTTTTCAATCGAAGTTGTTTTTTTTTTTCCATTGCATATACCTATTTTTCTTTCTTTTCTTTTTTTTTTTGCTGTTTTTTTTTCTTTTATTATTTTTCTCTTCTTCATTTTCCCATTAAACACGGACATGTAGAATTAAAAACAAGATACGAAGGGTGATTTCAGAGTTATTATTAATTCAAACACAATACCTGAATATATTTCTTAAAAAATTACACAAACTTTGAACAAAATTTGATGATTATCGCAAATGTTCTACAGTACTTTACTTATTACTTGTAATTTACATCAAACTTTATTCAAAGATCTACTCCAACTTTTTTTTTTTTTTTTTTCATGATACTGTTAAATATTTCCAATTCACGATGTATTAAGACTGGAAAGCAGAAATGCAGTTTCAATATTTATACTCTTAAGATTTTGTTGCCGACGATGAAGATGGTTGGTATTAATTATCTTTATTACTTATTATTATAGTATTATGTTAAGTGTTGATGATAGCTTTATATTCTGGTATTCACTTTATTATCAACACCACTCCTAGTTGTGAATTATTCCAAAACATGGTTTGTATTCACTTTGATGTCATCATTGTGACGAATTCTGAAAAAATAAAATAGACCGAATATTTATTTACATATTCCGTCGATTTCACGTATAAAAATTGTTCGTATTATTAAAAAAATAGGCCAATTTGTCACGACTCCCATACCAATGGCGTTGCAAATTCATAAAACGATATTGAATAAGAACGTGTGACTCCACGCCTGGCATCACACTTTCATTCATAAAGCTATAGTATACATAGTATAAGAAACGTAAAACAAATATTGACGGGGCAGGTTCCCGAGCCAGATGTGTATGTCACGGTATCGTAAAGAAGCTGTCATGAAAAACTGAGATTCAAAGTAACAGCTGTGAATGTTAAACTGAATAAAACCAGTTATCATTTGAATATTGACACAAAAATGATCGTTTGAAACAGACTGTTGTCAGTTTACTACCTGTGAAAGACAAAAAAAAAGCAAAACAAAAAAACATTTAGAAAATGAATTTACCTTCGTAATTGACTTGACCGTCACCGTCGATGTCAGCTTCTCTTATCATCTCATCAACCTCTTCGTCTGTAAGTTTCTCGCCAAGATTTGTCATGACGTGTCTCAGCTCGGCGGCTGAGATGAAACCGTTGCCGTCCTTATCGAATACCCTAAATGCCTCTCTGATTTCTTCCTCGCTGTCAGTGTCCTTCATCTTACGCGCCATCATTGTAAGGAATTCGGGGAAGTCGATAGTTCCGTTACCTGAAGTATATTTACAATGTGAGAAGAAAAGAAAAACAAAACAAAAATCAGAAACTTGTATAACACTTTGCTAAGCATATCTTCCCCCCATATCTATTGTGCTGCAGTTATAGTCGCATTAGGATCGTAAAATGGATAAATTTATTACGTAACACGCACCATCAGCATCTACTTCATTGATCATATCTTGAAGCTCAGCTTCCGTTGGGTTCTGACCGAGGGATCGCATGACGGTACCCAACTCCTTGGTTGTTATCGTACCGTCGCCGTCCTTGTCGAAGAGGGAAAACGCCTCTTTGAACTCTGCAATTTGCTCTTCTGTGAGTTGGTCAGCCTGCGTATGAACAATTAAAACGATATTTTATATTGTTGATGTTGTAAGCCGCCTAGAACAATGGCATTAGTGTTCAGTACCAATTGCTAGTTATAAAATCAGTTTCAATTCGATAATAGAGTTACAGTTAGACTTTGGTTGGGAATGGGATGTTGATGTGAAAACCCCCTCAACGTCATCATTGATAATTGCAATAAAATGTTATATACATGAATGTAAGTTAGAAGATCGCGTGGTAGACTCCGGAATACCGGTCATGACTCATGTACAGCTAATCCCGGCTTGAAAAGCCCTCGTGTCTTGGGTTGTAGCAAAATACAGAGTAGAATTAAACTGGTAGTAAATAGGAATCTATAAATTGTGGCCCAGAGCCAATAATTTACATTGTACATTAAGCCCGTGGAATTCTGTACTAAGAATTAATCACGAAATTTTCTTGTTAAATAAATAATGTATTCTGAGTCAGAGCGGGCAACTCACATACTATAAGTTTATATTAAATTCATGTGGGAGTATTGACGCTTGTTGTAGAAGTGAGCAGACCATATCTGCATACGTGTCTGTGTGCCCGTCAATCATACGCATACGTCTGCATTTTTTATAACTTGCCAAATAAGTGCTTAGAATTAAGAGGGAATATCTTTCCGTAGTACGAAAAAAAAAAAATCATCGCTTTCTCATATCAGAGTAGTCTATACTTGAAATTCGGAAAGATCCATCTCAGATTGTATCGAGTTATAACAATTTTCATTATATTACACTTGTTAATACAAAAAAGGGAAAGACCTCGACCGCACTGTGGTAGTAAAAACGCTGATATCTATTTCCTAAAGCATTTGCAGCTCGCTAATAAGTTTTCAAGAAGAATTTGTGCTCAAGAAATTGAAGAAAAAAAAAAGGCATGAAGTCAATCGTCCCCATTGCTACTAACGAGTAATATCTGATTTTTTTTTCCCGATAATTCAAACGGTACCAACATTCAGAGAAAACAATCTGATATACAATATCAGATTGTAACGTCCAAGATAAAGTTTTACGATTGTAGGTAATGACTCATATTCAACCTATTGTGAGATATGGCAAATCCATACTTTTGAAACTGGTAAATGGGGCGAAGAAAGGATCAGTAAATATCCAGGTCACATATCAAGTTTGAAATAATATTACTCTTTTTTTTAATCACTAGGATGTGTTCAACGGTCACGCCTCAAATATAAAGTAAATTTTTCACTTGTTTATTGATTTATCGTACTGGACTTAACTGATGTAAAGATAGATAATAAGTATAATAACAATTTGCTTGATAACATGATTTCAAGGATCTGATAATATGAGATATAATTTTGATTAGAAAAAACGCCCATGAATGAAGTCACTTTACCTCAAAGCTTCTAATTCAGAAATCAAATTATACCAAAAAAAAAAGAAAAAAAAAAGAAAATCACGATCGGAAAAACCCAGATGCTTTTTCTTGGATTTGTCTAATATTCTTGAGCAGTGTTGAATATATAGCTTGTACCGATACCTGAGCCTCTTAATTAGATTATCTGGCACAGTATAGTCATCTAATTAGTAATATTGAATATATGAAGAGAGAGAGAGAGAGAAAAAAAGTTGCCTTTCAATAAACGGGTAAATCGACGGCTTATTCTTAGCTCTCGTTGAGTATCGTATATCTATACACAAGGATAATACCATCTATTCTATTCCTCGTGTAGTATTATTTAAATTTAAACCACCTACTACATGAAATGGTAAAAATCAATAGAATGCGTCAAGAGATACCACAAGGAAATATGATGAAAATATATATTTAATATCCATATTTAAACAAAATATACACGTAAACGTACCATGTCGCAATTCTTATCGTAGACTTGGTAACGACTTTTTTAAATATATCTATTCGTTTTAACGAAATTAAATAAAATAACCTCACTACTTCACAAATCGAAGGTTCGAACGGTTCTGCCGTTTGCGGCAAAACGCTGCAGGTGAACCGAGCAACGTCGCACAGTGGCAGGTTCGCGAATTCTCGGGGTGGCGCCGGCCAACGGGTCGAGGCTTGGTTAGAGAAGGGGAGCAGAGGGGTAAGAAGAGAGGGGAAGACCGCGGAGGCGGGGCGGCCAGGGACCGGGAAGCAGGAGGAGGAGAGGGACGGCACTGCGGGACGCGGGAAGGAGGGAGAGAGGGAGAGAAACAGAAGAGGACATGACAGAGCTGCACTGAGCAACTACGAAAATCAATAGCGGGTGTGTAAGGCCGCCATAAAGGCTGCCGTACTATGACCGGTCTTCATGTTTCAGAACATTGGAAGAGCTCATTTTTATCATTTCTTATAATTATCATGAATTTCATTTATATATTCGCAGAACAAATCTATACAACGAATCGGTCGTATACGAGCGGTGATTCTAATATCCGCTTACACGTGGTATACTTATAATATGTATAAATATAGAGGCTAGACTAGAAATTAAACGAGATTAACAATCTCATCATCATTTTTGAAACACAATCATCCCGGCTAGATGACAAACTATTTCTACGTGAAAATTGCTATTCCCATTTTGTAACGGTGAGGTAATATTATTTCATGACTATGGGGATACGCGGCAAGGCGACGTAATGGGACGCGACTAGAGAACAGAAAAAAAATGAAAATAAAAAAACAAAATAAAAGTGAATAGCAAGAACAAGAGCAAAAAAAAAAAAAAAAAACATCAAGTAACAGCAGAATCTATAAATGGCATGATTCTTGCGAGGTAGATAGAAGACATGCGGACAGTTTTTCGGCATAATTATAAATGCCGATTGGAATAAACTCCGAGTTTTGTACCCGGCGGAGTTGAACTGTCAACTAGTCGTTAATATGTTCACAGGAAGCACACGCCTTCTGATCGACGCTTCTTCGTGTCCCGTGACAAATTGATTTACCTACCATGCCAAATGACCAGCTCGATTGAAAATAATGCTTGCCGACCGACTTTCGTCGTACCCGTTTCAATAATAATAGAATATATTTTTCGCCGTTAATTTACCGTTAAATTGAGAGCTAAGGCTCGCTCGTACTAGGTAACGGAATAGAGCATTATGTTCGGTTTGGATGTCGGATATAATATGTACACAGATATAGATCTCGAGCGACGTTAGATTGGGTTTCCATTATTAGGTTGGGGCCGAATGAAGTAAAAGTTTGAAAAAATCTCGACATTCTATTATTTCTAATGACTAAATTGATCGCAATTAAGTTTAGTATGTTAACTCACCATTGCAGATTTTGCTAGATATTACCGGCACACTACACAAACTCCACTACGAACCAGCGCCGCTGACACGAAATACACTTCGGACAATAATGGAAGAGGGTCTGTCGTCCAGGCGATACTGTGTTACTACGCCACGATAGCGGTGCTGCACATAACTACGAATAAAACTTACGCGGTATTTCAAACTTTATTGTAAATGAAATGAAAAAAATATAAAACACTCGTGGAATTATTTATCATACATTTATCCACCGTTCAACCATATATATCGAGGTCTGACTTCGGATTAAGTTTCAGCCGCGCATGTGAGTAGGCTTTATAAGCGCTGGGTGCGGTCTTGTTTACAAGACTTCCTTGTCGACTCGTCTAACGTCCAAACTAAGCTCAATTCTGATTGGCTGCTACGCACCTGCAATGCGTCAACCACTGGAGCCTGTGTACAGTTTGCGAACGGGTCAGAGTGGTGCTGGCAGGGCTGGCTGGCTCTGGGGTTGCAGCGTGCGCTGCCAGGCTGCCTGCTTCCCTACATTTTCCATCCCTCCTATCCTCCTGTGTCCTTCGTTCCTTCCGTCCTCTCGGCCCTTTTCGTTCCTCCCGTTATATTTATGTACATACCACCGGCATTTCGCTGCCGGTCCTCGCATTATGCATCCGAATCTATACCTATGTTATCATTATTACAGCCTCATTTCAGATTGAGATTTCCTCTCGACAATTTTTCCAAAATTTCTATTAAACATTTCCTATGACAGCTGAAACGCAACGATGTCTATAATTATAGAACAAAAATATCATTTATTTATACAAATTTGTCAGTTTCTTCAGTTTTTCTTTTTTTTTTTTGCTCTTATAGTTCATCTGCTAATTTTTGTGTTCTATTCTCAATTTTGACGAAAATTCATAGCGAAAAGTAGTATTTGACAAAATACGCTAGTATGTAGGTATGTAATGATCGTTTTGTAGTGTAAATTTTCATTACGTCTAAAAGACGTCGGTTCAAACCGCATATCCATTGCGCATTGGTTACGCGCAGGCGGGCGCGCAATGCGACACAGGACATAATCTCGTTAGAGATTCCTGAGAAGTGAGTTAAATCTTAAAACAATTATCTTTATCAATGGTTTAACGCACGAACTCGACTCATCGATATTTATTATCGTATTTAAAAGCTAGCTATAACTTTGGCTATTATATTGTTCGATGAAATGAAATAATGGCGAAATAAACCAGAAATAGAGAACGCCGCGTGCTGCGATCCATTAATTGCATTCACAATGTATACATATAATTGCTAACCGCAATTTTGCCATTAGATATACAAGATAAATATCGCTGTATACTTTTGATTTTTTTCTTTTAACGAACAAAAAAATAACTGAGATATGATAACTTTTAGATATAATAATACATATAACTCTTGGAATAAAGCTTTAAAAATCCTATTAGTTGCGAGAACCGGATTCTTTATACTGGTACGTGATATCAGATATAAGTGTATCATTCTCACGTAACGATTATATGCTCTCAGTATTATAGAAATGACAGAACACCTGCAGAATCGTACGTTTCTATCGTTGTATACGATTTTTATCGTAAAAAGGAACATCAATCAAATGATTTGAAATTCGAACGCCCCGCCGGGGCCACGATAATGATTATATATTTACAATTAGTCATTTTTTACAATAGCACGCTACATAATTTAAAGCATAAACTGTTGAATGAAAAAAGCAAGGCCACGACATAGACAAGCTGGCAGAGATATAAACACGATCAAAGAAATTTGTTTAAGGGGCGGACTCATACATATGTGTACGTGAGTTTTTTGGGGTTTTTTTTTTATATGATAAGAGAATTAGCTAACATGTTCTCACGTAGGTTCCACCGCAAGTATAGTCTTTGAATAATGATAGAAACAATGTAGCTATTCATTTCTTATTTCATTTCTTTTTTATATTTTATTTTTGTGCTCCAGTAGCACGTGATGTATTCTGTGAAATGAAACAGCTAGCGACCCTTTCGCGTGTAATATCCGCCAGGTAATCGATGTTTAGAACCCTAAACCGAGCTTTGTTAGTAACGACATAATCAGGAATATCAATAATCTCATTCCACGCGATTATTTTCGATTGTAGACACGTATATAGGTATAGGTATGCAATACATGGCTTGGGTATGAGAAACTGTGTCACCGCATAGATATCGGCTGATATATATATCGGGGCTAATTAACCGGCACTAGAATTAAGATCACGTTTTGTTATATACCGAAACAATAATTTGCTATACTATATACTGGGTTATTTTCAGCAGAAAAAAATTTCATAAATCTGACGAAAACCTTGTACTTTATTGTATCTCGTAGTTTTTAACATCGCATTCCTGTGAAATAGGCCGTGTTTAGCCCGGATATAACACGCTACGAAAGACGAAAGTAAAGATCAATGCTGGCCGCATACGTGATAAATGTAAAAAAAAAAGACTTTGGAACTCTTTCATATAACCATTCTTACTTTTATTTATTGCGATAAATATCATTGAAAATTATCCATTTCCAATACTGTCTAAAGTCTATACATCCTAGCTGAATAATGAAGTTAAAAATTTTAACTGAAAAAACAAAAAATATATAGAATAGGATGTGGCATATTTTGCTGATTAAATCCTCGGAACGGTAGTTTCGAGAGGTAATTAATACTCGCCGTTCGAGAGGGTCGAGTTTGTGGAATAATTAATAATAATTGTTTGCTGGCTATTGCAAAGGGGTAGGTAGGTAATCAGCTAGAAGAGGCAGCGATAACTCTCGAGAGACAAAGAATATAGCTGTGCGCAACGTTGAATACGAATGCCTGGCTATATCCTGGGCTTGGTTTCAAGGGATGCAAAGGGTGACTGAAGAACTAAATAGAAATAAAATGAAGAAGAAAGAAAAAAACAAAAAAAAAAAAAAAAAAAACTAAACCGCGTGGCCGAGGTCATCCGCAACTATACACAACAGCTAGCGCAAATTTGTGCCGCAACGCGAACCCCGCATAACTGCAGATTCAAATGGAATGTAATAAGCCTGTAATATTATCTTTCCGAGTACCTATAGCCTCTTATCGCTTTAATCTAAATTATATTTTTCGTTAATACCGGGCTGCGAGATTATATCCATCATCGCAATTTTCTTCGATAGATATTATACTATAATACACGTGCCTATGATATCCGCAGGTATATAGGGAGTGTATTGTACAATATGACGTAACAAATCGCGTATTATATTAAGCGGGGGGAAAAAAGGCAATAAAGCTTTGAAGGGAAAAGAGTAAAAAGACAATTTCTTCTCCTATTCATGTTTTTATTAAGTCGTAACAACTCGTTCTATATACCAACTTCATTATTACAGTACAAATAATGAATCGCAGCTGGTTCCATCTGCGAGTATACAAAATATAATATATAAGTACATAGAAAGTCGTTAGGGAAGGAATAATCGACTTTGCAAGTCGCCGAACTTAATTAATAATAAACAGAAATACACGTACGCGTATTGTTAATTATTTCAATTCCAAGTTCGTTGCAGCATTGCCTTATCATTCAACTAAAATATCCCTGTATACATATTTATATTGTATATAAGCTCTGTACGTTGTTAAATCACCCATAGATCCAGACTAGCAATCAGATATATGTTATAATACACTACGTAACAATTATTCCCGCTAAAGATAAAGTTCTTATCTTCTTTGCAATTTGTGCTGCGGCACTGTAAATATATATATCCATAGACTAAATACATATTGTTGTGTATATGTATATGTATATAGAGTATCGTTATATCATAGGTATGTTAAGCTCATTTAGTCCTAGCTGCAGGTCTACAATACTGCAGTTTCTCGATACATATACATTATACATGTATACAGTGTTACATAGAATTTCACGCGACACGAATAATTTTAGGTAGTTCCGATGCATGGGTCATTATCACGTAAACTGTTTCGTTATACACGTTAGAATTAATCACCGCCGACTCCTAGCGTGAACTTTACTACAACATGCTATAAAATTTAAGACTTGATTACCCCAACAAGTATATAACGGTGTGTTATACTTACAATTAGCTAGTCCGGCGCAATGACGGAACATACTATAATTGCGTTTAACTGACTAAACTTTACTATTAACATCTATAGCTGCGATATTATACTGATGTGCGGAAATTTTACACTCCTGAGAATATTATGAAACGTTTGATAGTTTCCACGGAATTTAACGTTTTCCTCACAATTTTTTCACATTGAATCGTAATTATCATTTTTTAGTTTTACCGAAAAAAATAATGACTTTGAAACACGGAAGAAATTCGAGATGTTCGAATTATTTTTTTGAAACTTCGAAAATATTTTGTAGTTGACTACCTGGTATATGTTGGCACATGATGTTGATATGTATTCCGATTTACTTACGAATGATTTATCTATTTCGTGACGAAATTCCGGTATACTTGATTATACAATTATTGTTTATTACACAATGCGAGAAGGCAACAAATTCGATTTGGTAATCAAAGACATCATTCACTGATGCAGAAAGCATATCGAATCAGAAGTTATTAGATAAGTGATGATTTTTTTTATAATGTAAACAAAATGCTCGTAACATCTGTTGAAAGAAATTGTATTCATTCATTGTTAGTAGGTATCGTCATTCTGGCTGGGTTATCTATTTGCACAGTTACACTCTGATGACTGATGAATATGCCGTAATGCGACAGAATCATGATGAATCACAGCAACATAGGTACATACCAATGACGTGTTTTCAGCACTTTATGCGGTAGAGAATTCAATTTTTGAATTTCAATTCGTTGATGCGCAGGCATTTAGAATATGAATAACGAAAACCGCGGGTATCAGGTTTGTGAAATCAGTAGCGTTTCGAGTATCGGAAAATATTTTCCCGGGATATAATGCTGTATGGAAATGAAAAAGCCACGGTTTTTTAATAGAGTTAAATTTGTTATTGTATTGTTCAGTTTATTATTTACAAGGTAACTATTTATACCGAATGAATACGATGTGTACATAGATACATACATACATTAATTACACGTTATATATCTAGATAAATAGGTCACAGAATATATATATATATATATATATTTATATATAATATTTATATTTATATACCAGAAGGGGGCATATCTATACAATTCTTCTCATTAGTCTATTCGAAAGTTAAAGGAATGGAAAATATTGGTAAAATTGGATTTGTTGTCTCAACTTCCAACGCCGTTGCCATACAATCGCTAGCCGCATCAACTTCGCCGAGTGATTCTAACACTTTTCCTAAATTGTACCTGAAACAGGAAA
Source organism: Ametastegia equiseti (assembly GCA_963989295.1). Taxonomy (NCBI): domain Eukaryota; kingdom Metazoa; phylum Arthropoda; class Insecta; order Hymenoptera; family Tenthredinidae; genus Ametastegia; species Ametastegia equiseti. The sequence continues at coordinate 20,767,097 of OZ022389.1, read as the reverse complement.
ACCAGTCGCTGTTTCAAAAGAACGGACTTCTTGGTGTTGAAAAATCCAAATGTTATTCCATGAAAAACCGTCAAACTCATGTTCAAATTCAATAGAGTGATTCACAGTCATGGAATGTTGTCATGATATAAATATCAAGGGTCAAGAACGTTACTATATTGCTTCTCGGAGATACGGTTTTAGAAAACAAAATCAGCAATATTCTGTGTTAGCTGTAAATGTGTAATACACTTTATATATATTAGAGACACATACCATGTTTGGTGAGAGTTAGGATCTATTTTGGCCGCCTCTCGCAGAGTTTTTTCAGCCAGTCTCTGACTTCCCAGATAATGATAAATCAGTCCCTGGAAAACAATTGTGAGAGATGTATTTTTGGTTTTCATTTGAAGTAGGTAGTACCAATAGTAGGTATTTTACAGCGAAAACCAATCATCCTTTGTTCCAGTTTTCGACTATTAGTAATATTCGGTTAAATTATTTCCTATTAGCTAATTAATCATTCAGTTATTTTTCCCCTATAATCACCCCTCAGAGATACTTTCCCCAAGTATAAAATTTCATTGAATTTTTAATATTCTCTAAAACGTCTGTAATCAAAAATTTACCAAGTGCTGAAGACTTTTTATATGGGATGGGTTGATGGAGACTGCGTTCTGAAAGCACTGCTTAGCCTCGATGTATTCCTGTTTATGCTCGTGTAAAAGGCCCCGCTGTGAATAGTTAATACAGAATAAGTACTCTTCTACGATTAAATAATATCACTTCAATAACGCTTTACAATGTAGAGTTATAATCAGTTTTTGACCTTGATATTTGTTATTCGATTCTAAAATTAAGGAGGCAAATTTCACTTTTGAATCAGTTCACTTGTGGCTATTTGTATCAGACGATAATTTCACACTGAATATTGATCACACTCGTTTACTCTTGAGATACGATAAATTTCCTAGAATTTCTCAAAGAAGTAATTAAAAAGCCACAGAGTTTTAAAATGAGACATTGATACTTGACAATTTGTCGATAATTTTGAGATTTTAGTATCAAGAAATTCTGGAGAATATTTATCGTAGTTTACGGGTAAAGAAATCTAATAATTATTCAACGTGTGATTATAGCCCAATGCAATTAATTACAATTGTGCTGACTTAAAGAGCTCACAGTCCTGAACAGTTTGCATAACGTCGCAGTAAACATTGATCAACCTTCAATGTACCAGATATCGGAGTCTTAGTAATCAGTGAGATATTAGTAGATACTTACAGTGTACATAATATGGTGACTGAGCGGAAAGATATTGGTTGCTTCTTGCAGGGACAAAGTTGCTGGAGTAGGACGGTCCAAATCTAGATAAACCTCGGAAAGTAATAGCCAAACTTGAAGCTGGAGTAGCCATGCTCGCTGCGGTCCGGGGCGCGGAGTGAAAGAACTTAGAGATGAAGCGACTTCAGATAATGCTTGCTCGACTCTGGATGCCACCAATGAATGGGCATGTAAGGAACCTGGTATTCAAAATTCGCAGTTATTTGTGGAATGCTTGATAATCAATTACTGAGGAGAGACTTTGGTTCGATTTCTACATAAAGATCCTTCCATTTCTGAAATTACTAGACCGAAAACTACTGAAAAAAATGTATATCGAGAAACAAAAAACGATATTCTGCAAAAGTTTTACGATTTCACAGTAGAAAGTTTTTTGCGCAATAATTTTCATTGCAGAACTTTCAACTTGTTTTCAAGACACGTACTAATCCGAATTTTTCGGGGATAATTTCTTGATTAGATTTGTTGGAATAACTTCAAGAATGAAATAATCGATTCAATTAGAATTCTACTGTATTCTCTCCTCAACAATAAATCAGATACAATTTGATTTGCAAAGTGCTGCACTTTACATGTTGCAATCACTAAGATTAATGCTTTGAATTAACTCTCGTTAACTCGAATTAAGATCCGCCATACATGAAATAAGATTTATTCAAAACTGAGTAAAATCTTGGATAAAATTTATTGGCTTTAGATGAAGAATCTCGCTCAGTCAGTTAACATAATGTTGAATAAAATTAACAAGGGTCGAAGATTCTCGACGATAATAATATCAAGCATTAAATATACGAACTTGAATCTTTGTCGGACATCTCGGATGTATAAAGTTGAAAAACGCTGCGTGTTTCGCTGCGTTTTTCGCTATGCTGATCATTGCAATCGACATTTGTTTGGTCCTCGTATAAATTCTTCCATAAAAATAGCATATGTTTTACAGTTGTGAGGGCTTCTTCTCCTCCCACGCTATGCAATTCTAAATGGGCTTTGACGTAGAGTAAATTCAGGTTGTCTGGGTATTCGTCCAAAGCAGTTTGCACTAGCGACAGAGCTTCGGCATACTGTTTGTGTGCCGATAGTAGAAGAGTAAGCAAATGAAGAGAAGGTACATGTTCGGCGTGTAAATTCAACGCAATTTTGACGTGCACCATTGCCTCGTTTATTTGCCTATTGATCGCGTATTCATGAGCCAAATAGTATTCGGCCAAATGATCATTCGGATCGCACTGTTGCGCTCTGAAAAATCACACATCCATTAATTTATCTTAATGTATAACAGTTAAGCAAGTTGTATCCTTCAAGTGAGAAACAACTTTATTACTTGTGAAAACAGTCCAGAGCTGCATTTGTATGGTGAAGTTTATCTTGCTTGATATTCGTCGTAGAAGATAGCATGCTGTGCCCAATTCCTATGTACAAATGACAGCGTGATTGAAGTCCTTGCGGACTGGCAGCCTCTTTGAGTAAAGCTTTGTGGCTCCAATCAATGCCTTCTTGGACCTGAAACAATTTTTTATACCTGTACAGTAGATCGAAATGCATTTAATAAGTATTTTCTTAAAGTCTTTGGCACTTTTTATGTCTCCGATTTCTATATTTACCAAATTCAAATTAGCGTAGCAGAGCCGCGCAGCCAATAGACAAGGCATGACTTTCTGAGGAGAGAGCTGCGTCACTATTTTAAGAACCGAATGTGCGAGAGCATGTTTTCCAAGACTTATTAAACACAGGGCGTGTTGCATCCAGACGTGCCCTTCGCCGTGGGAAAATTTCATAGCTCTTTCGAACGACTGCAAAAATAATGGATGATTTTCAAGGAAATATTAATACGTAGCGAAGCCATCAGAAAATGTTGAGTTTCTACAAGTAATAGTTGTAATGTATGAAATGGAGAATGAAGTGCGCTAATTACCTCGTGTAAAAGTCCGACTTGACCCCATCGCACGACTGCAATGGTGAGAAGATCGTATACAGCGGTCGCGTTTTCAAATGCGTGTATTCTAGCTTCTTTAAATTCGGGTGACTGACTTAGCACCGTATCTCGAACGGCCATAGCTTCGCTTATAAGAAGGAGTAGGATTATTTCCTCGCATTCGCTTCTTGGATTGAATAGATTCAAACCGGTATATTTCTTCGGTTTCCATGGTGATTCCGTCAGATTGGTATTAGAATGATGAGCTGGTTTTCGGTTTCCTTGAATCAGTCCGATGATATAAATTTTTTAAATTCTACAAATCTGTTACAAATTTCATATCGCATTTAGCTAATTATTCTCATTGAATGCGCGGATTTAATTGACCATATGAAATACGCTTTCTTCTAGTACCTGATATTTCGAGAGAGCCTTCGGGCCGCGTGTAAATAGTGCCGGTTACACCTCGCAATAGAACTTCTGCTAATTGCCGAGTCAAAGTTAAACGAAGCCTCTGTGTCGCAGTGGCTTCTACAGCAGACAGCATACCTCTGTGGATCGAATATAAACAACATATAACATCAAAATTGTTTACTTTTTCGAGTTTATTGAAATAGCAAGTACTTTTCTTCCACTGTTGGAAACTTACAGTTGAACGTATGCGATATTTATCCATAATAATTGTGTATTGAAGGACAACATATGAAATTCTCGTCAATTTTAGAAAATAGTTCATCACTCTGACCACGATTCTAGCTGTGAGAAGAGCCCAAAAATATATGTTCAGCCAAAATTGGAATCGGCAGGACTGCTTTTGCGCTATGAAGTGATCTTGTGATATTCTAGATTGTAGTACTTTTTCTGTCTGGTCTACTAATGAAAAAAAAAACTGGGGATGAAGGTTTTATTCTTCAGGGAAAAATTAATTCCCTCCAAATCATAGCAATATCGAAAAACCACTTCATGGTACCGTAATAGCACATCTGAAATCACGGTCTTAGTGAAGAATGTGCAAGTTAGGTGGAAATAGCATAGTGCATTAACGATTTGGAATACAGAGGTGCGTGTCACCTCATTTTCCTCGCTACACTACCCTTTGCACTACCTCGAACAATGGGAAGGTTCACTTAATTATACAGATGGTACACATTTCGAGACATGCAATGGAGAGCTCATTGGCGCCTCAATACTAGTGGCTGATTATAAGAAAACATTAATCATCAATATCTTCAATTTACCTATAACGATTTATCGCTGCTTGAATGTTACCAGCTTGCATATGAAGTATCGGAGCTCGTTGCAAAGCTGTTTCCAAAATTGGACCAACAGATTTAGTTGAACTTGGAGGTGGTTGCGGGGAATAAGAACCTGAAGAACCAAAAATGTTTTCTCTTTTCACACGAAAATACTAATGTGTACAAAATCGTGTTTCACACAGTTTCTAAACATCAAAGTTTAAAACACACACATGTTGATTTACAGATTGGCATTCTGTTCCATAAGAAACTTTGATTTATCTGACTAAGTCTGAAAATTCTCTAAACCCATAACACATAGGTTTGTATTTCAAGAATATACAAAATCTTCCGAATCTTTCTAATTGATAACTGAACACTCTGAAGTTTTGTATTATTTAGATTTGAATTCAAAATTCTAACTGCAAAGTTGAGATTTTTAAATGGAGTAACAATTGCGGTGATCCGTCCTACCTATACTATTGGAATTCAAGGTACTTGTGGTACTGATCTGTTGCTGAAGAGCAATCTTATCCTGTTCCTGTAGGTACAAGACAGTCAAATCCCCAGCGATCTCGAAACACTTCATCATCTGTTCTTGCCATTCGGCTACTTTGAACTTTGACTTCAAGCTTGGAGGCTGCTTCTCCAGGCACAGACCTACAGGTTTTAAGAAAAATCAATAATCGTACCAAACAAACCACATCCTCAAGAAGAAAAAGTTACTTGACACTTTATTATACAACAAACGTTAATTTTATGCGATTGTTTCACTTGGATGTTGAAATTGTGATAATCTTAGCGCATTAAAAGTGAAGAATGTAGAAAAGAGGTAATCATTGTTTCGTACAGTTTACGCAAATGACGAAGCACAGTAAATAAATATACTTTTAGCGAACTTCGAGGTAAAGAAGAATTTCATTCAGTTCAGAATAAGAAGAATTCAATTTAGAATAAATCAAAAGACAGACTTCGAATTTCGATTACAGTAAATGGTCACTTTGTGACAAGTAAAGAACTGAAAATGCTGCCTACTTTGCTTAATTAGATAGACGAGTAAAAATAGAAAAGATCAATATGAGCTTGTTGGGTCAAAAACATTTCACTTTTATGGCAAAATTTGATATGATCAATTAACAAGGAGCTGACTATAATTGATTTTCAAAAGAAATTGTTTCATGAGACAATTGTATCATCCAATGAATGGATACTATTGATTTTAGTGCATTTTTAGAGAAACAGGGGCACAACTGTAAGCCCTGATATGACTTAGCAATTACAAATGAACGTTAGGCCTTCTACCAACAGTGATATTAAAATAATAGCTAATAATAAAACATCAAACAAAGCACTCTTATGTTGTTGAAACGTGACTATCAAAGGTCAACATGTGTGTAAGTAAAGATAGTTAGATAAGCCTAGTGTCATAAAACACAAAAAAAAACAAAAAACTGCAAGGATATGAAGATGAGATTAAATATTACTAGTTTGAGATCAAGGTGAACTAATTACTACCTTTTATCGCGTATGACTCAGCTATAATACGTAAACTTCTGCAAGGTAATTGCTTCTCCGTTAATGTGTGAAGTTCAGCCATTTCATAATGTTGGAGAGATTCTTCATACATTCCCATCGCATAGTGAAGCTTTCCAAGCAACAAATGTGCATCCAAAACAACCGTCGCCTAAATTTCAGTCAAGACATGTAATGAATGTTTTATGCTTTCACTTGTTTTCATAGTTCAACTTGTTTCAGACATGTGTAGTCACATGAAACAAAATCCAAATCCTTGACTTAAAAACCAATATACATTGTATGTCCTGTTATGAAGTAACACGGAAAAATGCTTATTGATTTTAAATGACAATAACTTGATTATTGGTTTGAAATGACAATTGTCAGATGCAGAAGAACTCGTCATCCAAACATAATAATTGGAGGCAAAGTGGTAAGAAAAGGTAAAATTTCAGATAGAACTAGATATGTATCGTGAAACTCAACGTACTTTTTTGCCCTTCTCGTTAGCTGCGAGAATTAAATATTTTTTAGTTTCGGCAAGTCCAGCCTTCGCTTTGCTGATATTTGCCTCAATGGGCGGTGTCTCTTCGAGAAAACTTTCCAACCTTCCTTCTCCGCATAAAAAGTTAGCCAAACAATCTGCAAGATGTATTATTAGTTAGCTATAATCCGATAACCAAAGTCTTGTATTATCAGGATCGGTGATTTTTGGAGTGGTCTTTTGATTGTTGGTTTGAATTGATGAGGTTGAATGAATTAATGAAAGAAATGATAATGAGGGAAAATCTTCTGTTTTGTGTCCGAGTGATAATCATCATTTTAATATTGGATTACAGGGTCTTATGATTTACACGAACCTAAACTTGGCTCTTGTGTTTTTAAAGCTTCGGTTAATTCTATAACCTTCTTCCAATTTCCTTCCTCTCTGTTCTTTTCGATCTCCGTTTGGATCCGTATAGTGTTTCCCCTTTTGCTCGTCATTCTGGTAATTCTTAAAGAAACATCGACGGAATTCGCGGTAGTGATCCGTCACAAGCCTGACTGTGACTCGCCTCAAGTTAGGTGTCACACTATCAGACAACCTGTCAAAAGCCCACAGACTACATACGTGCCGATAGTCTTGGCACAGAGCGAAAAATAGCGCAAAATAGCGCAAAAATAGCGCGAATACACATATTTTAAGCGTTCATAAACGCATGCATTTACCGACATCAGGCATATGGTCGCGTTTCTTTTAGGCTACACAAATTGATACAAACGATTGGCTACTTTCCTTTTACGCCAATTTCCAGTTTGGATCGACACAAAACAGTAGAAATTTTTTTATGACAATTTTTCAATACAAATCAACATCGAGATGTCTTTGATCGTTTACGTTAAATCCGAACAATGATATTGCTTCAAGTCGAAAATTCAGCGTAAAAGGGACGTTTCCAACTGTCGGTTTTCTTTTAAGCGACACAATTCGACAAAAGCGAGATGATTGGTCGCTTCGCTTGGAGCAGACCAATCATATTAATTTGTGTCGTTCTGTGTCTCTAAAGCGATCGAGATTTGAGCCGGTGAATTGTTTGATCGCGTTCTATATCTACATTTTTTATATTGTCGATGGACATGGTATGTATGGCCAATTTATTAAATGTCGTTGGCGAAAGATCATTTGGCGGGAAGCCGATCTTGGTTCTGTAATTATATCCTCGAGAGACGAGTGTTCTATGCTTTGTTGTCTGGTCCTGAATTTCCAGAGGTGAAGTTAGAACGTGAGAGGTAAAGCGTGTGAAATCCTCAATTACCGAGTTCACGGTCTGCACATCTCGCTTGTGCGAATTTGTATTTTCACCTTTTCTGTTATTCTGGTAGAATATTTTCCTTCTCTTCAATCATCTATTATCCATTGCATGACGACGTTGGCTATTTACACATTTACTTACGTCCCGGACATAAATCCCCCCTCGGTATCTGCTTCGCTACTCGGTTTATCCCATCGCTTAATCATAACCTATGATTTAACGTGTGTTGTTATTCAGATCGTTGCTAGTCGTATCATCGCCGGTTCACACCTGTGTATATGGAAGCGAAAATTTTCTGTGACTTCTTCTTAAAAATTCAGCAAATAATCGAACCAAACGTTTAAGTATTCATAATTTTGATCACCGTTTATGCATTTGTCATCTACATCCCCATACATGTTCAACCAGTAGATAAATTATACGTTTACGAAACGATATCCATATCCTAATCATTGTTTACTACAGAGACGTATGACCTCTAGTCATGCCTGAATTTCACTCAGCTGCCAATCTTGACTCAATGCTTTCGGTTGATTATTTACAAGATTCAAAATGGAAACCTTTTGAAGATTGCAACGTAATTAGCTCTACAGTTTATTTTATGACCCTAGAATGCTCTTTTTAGGGTACCAAGGCACCCTGACCATGTTTCAAGACGATTTGACATGTTTTTATGAAGTTGAAGTTCGTAACGTGATGAAATTTTTGGAATAAATTCAATATTTCATGACAAATGTTGTTAGAGTTGCCATATGATCGAAGTAGGTGTGTTTTCCTCGCTTCGGAAACTTATGCATTGTATTTTGCTGTTTTCGAACCGTTCAAGTCACGAAAGCAAGAATTTTTTTCCGGTTATTTTACAGCATTAACGTTATGAACTTCAACCTCATATTCTTTGATCTTTATTGTTTAAACCGTTTGATCAGTAATTAAAGTTTTATCACGTTGACTTCAATATACCTTATTGTCTTCCTTTTTAAAAAAATAAAGAGATTGACTTATACTCGAACATTTCTATCCCATAGTAGCGTTTCATATTGAATTATAATATGGATTCAGGTTTTATATCGTCTCATTTTTAGTGAAAATGAATTTCTGTACATTGATCAACGAATGTCGTTGTTTTTCAAACTGATAAGACACGATAGCTTCTGCGATAAAATGTTTAAATAATCAATACATTGATTATTCTAGGTAATAAAATGGAAGACGCTACTACTGCACGTCTGAAAAGTCTAATAATCAGCAGCAACGATGCATTGGAATTCAAATTAGTCAGAAAGCCAGATGATGTGGATGACGATAAACTCATTTTTAAACCTGAGATGTCCCATCAGGTCTTCGGCGATAGGTTCGTGTCCTCAACAACAATATGTTACCCATATCTTGCGTGTATATTGCTACCATGAACCATATTCATGCAGACGAATAGATTTATCAAAAACTTCTATAGGTAGTTTTATTAAATTGACAAGAAGAAGTCAAAATGTTTTGCAGATCTGAAATGAGATAAAAATTTCCAGAACTTAATAATACAAGCTTTTCTTTAATTGTATCTTTATATTCATTCAGTATCAAATCCTTCAGTCATTAGGAAATAATTCGACTGTTTGCAGAGTGCTACATCTCGGCGGTGATGAGTTATATTCAACCCTAATTAATTGTTTCAGTGAAAATATATTCGGATATCGAGATTTGCGCATCAAGTTATATTACTCAGCTGGCTGCTTGGAAACTTACTTGGGAATGACGTATACAGAAAAAGCTGATCAGTCGATATGCGAGGGTGTCGAAGCTGACGAAGTTTTACCAAAAATCAGTGAAAAGTTGGCTCCTAAAGTTCATAGCAGCATGGATTCCTTTCTTGTGTCTCTCAAAAACGACGAAACTTTCGTACCGCCAGGAAACTTGATTCATTCATTCTCAATAAATGGTGCGATCAAGTTTCTCCACAATTATAAACAATTTTATTCTACATGAATTAGGCTTTTTCTGGATTGAAAGCTAATTCTTAAGATTTGCAATAAATTAAGAAATGACCAGATTTGTAATTATTCATAAATTTTATTACCAGATAAGGATAAAGGCTCGAGACATTTTGAGGTTTACAAGGCAGACATGAGCTGTAAAGGCTTTAAGGAGTACCACGAGCGGCTGCAAACATTTCTACTTTGGTACATAGATGCTGCTAGTTTTATCGACATCGACGATGACCAGTGGCACTACTTTAATATGTAAATTTCACATGACTTTTATTGATTAGCATATCCAATTCAGAACATCTTGAGTATTTGATCCAATGGATTTTGTCACCAAAAAGCAATAAGTTTTATACAAGATTTGCTCTCTTTCAGGTTTGAGAAGTATAATTCTACCGAGGGAACACCCAAGTATGCAACAGTCGGTTTTGCAACTGTTTATCAGTATTATGCCTATCCTAATCATGCAAGACCTCGAATTGCCCAAGTTCTGGTTCTTCCACCGTTCCAGGGGCTCGGCACGGGTGCTCAGCTCCTTTCAGCTATTTATAGGGAGTACATTGGGCGAAGCGACGTCAAAGATATCACAGGTGACACATTATTCCCCTATTTTATCAGCAAAACGGATGCAAGGTGTTCGGAAATTCTTAGTCTATTGAATATGCAACAGCTATGATACCAAAAGTAACGAAATCATCAATTTCACCTAATAACATTGATCTATGATGTAATTTTTTGCCTATTCTATAAAGAATTCTGATTCGATTATCAGACTTATTTTCACACAAGGTGGAAGCAGCTCATAAAGTCTCTTTCATCATTTATTGTGAATTGCCAAACTTTGTTCGATTTTTAAGTATTTTGTTGTTCTGTTTGCAGTCGAGGATCCCTCTGTGAGCTTTCAACGTGTACGAGACTTTGTCGATGCTAAAAACTGTCGAACTTTAGAAAGTTTTAGCGACAGAAACCTGCTGCAGGGATTTAACAAAAACATGGCTACGGAAGCAAGTGCGAAATTCAAAATAAACAAGGTATTAGAGTAAAATTTTTGTCTGTAGTATTACTTCCTGCTGCATTTATTCATTTTGATTATTTTATTATTTTTTTCAGAAACAAGCTCGCAGGGTTTACGAGATATTGAGATTACACATTACGGACGTATCGAACGAACAGGAATACCAAACATATCGATTGGATGTTAAGAGAAGGCTGAATGTTCCCTATCAGCGGGAACAAAAGAACTTTAAAAAGTTACAGAGAGCTTTGAAGTCTGTCGAGGGAAGCGGTGTGATCGATGGACCATCTACTGAACAGCGGATGCAGATCCTTGACAAACAATATAGACTTTTGGAAGAGGATTATAAAAAAGTAATACAAAGAATGGAAGCACCTGCTTCGCTTTGATTTCCTTTAGCTGATATAGTATGATACTGCGAACTAAGAAGTACGAAGACAATGTTGCTGAAAGTTAACTAAGTATAGAACACACTTTTAGAATCCCACTATCTAGTTTACTACGGAGTTATTACATCATTCGCTTTTTTCAACATTCTGCGCGTTTGTTGTTATTCGATACTATTGTATGTACAGCAGACTATGAAAGTATGATTAGAATTTTAATGATAGAAATTTACGAAAATTTCTGTTCGATTATTCCCCTACTGAATGTATAACGTTATAGTAGTTTTAGGCATGTTTTATATTAACATTTCCCGGTTGTGTCGATCTTCAAATCGTATAATAGAAGTGGAATTGGCAACGGTTTGCAGTTTTCATACATTGATACATACACATACATAAACATATACTTTTTGTGATACCTTATTATAATTTAATATTTTTCTACAATCTTTTGTCTTTAATCAATCGAGTCGAAAACGTATGTATACAATAAAAGTGTGTAAGCGTTTGGATAAAATTATTTGAAAAATTCAAATGTGTATTCTGCCTCTATTACTAATACGTTTGTTCAATTTCGCACGATTTGGGTACCGGAAACAGCATTTTTTTCTCCACCACTGATGTAAACGATCTGAAACCAGACTCAGGATTTTCTGGCGCATTCCAGTTCGGTTAATTGCGCGTAATTGAAAGAACCTTGTGTATTGCTAGATTTCCATGTCTTGAATTACAATTAATTGATTTTGCCAAGCGATTTTCACGATGAAAGAGTCTAAGGTTGCAAGTTTCGAATATGAACTGTTATCGAACTTTGGAAATGATTATACGAATTAATCCAAGAATTAAATTTCGTTCACGAATGTGGCAAGAAATTACCTGCGAAGAATAAATTCGAATCAGCTACATTTTTACTGTTTATCATGGTGGTATGAGAAAAATCTTCGTTTAGGGTTTAGGACGAAGAATGAGTTTTGCTAATTTCAACGAATCTATAAATCTTCAGCCCACAGTATCTGTATAACAGGTTTTGTAAAATGCGGTTCCAGTGAAAAAGTCTGCAATTGACAGTACTTTACGTTCAAGTGATGAGCGTTAAAGAATCTCATATTCCGTTCAATTTGGTAATCAGAAAAATTATATCGTTCGATTTTTTATCTCGTAACGATTATCTTTTATTTTTGAGAGTAAAAAAACACGTTTCACGAATTCCAAACAATAGCGTCCAAATAGTGGGAAATTTATCAAAATGAATTCTCGTTAATAAATCCAAAATTGTCCGATAATCTTGGCAACGACTGGACGAAGAAATCAGAAATTCTTACATCAGGATAAGGAGTGCGGAAAATTGGCAACAAATGCTTCATCGAGGAAAACTCAACTCTTGATTTTTGCTGATCGATTACCTCTAATATGTAGTATTTTTAGTGATTATATGGATTTATAAAAGGATGAAAATAACTATTTTTTACCCCTTGTTTTTTTGTTATTAAATTAATAATTTTGTTTCGCCTAAGATATCTCAACATAAATAATTGAATTTTTACTACGTATTCTGTGAATCCCCGTGTAGTCGTAGATTTCTCTATTACATATAGTTAGTCGATGGAGGTGGTAAGTAGTCTCCCCTACCTCGAAACGGCATTTTGAATACTTGCTCTAGTATCGACGTCTTTCCGAACGCATATACATAGGTAGACTCGGGCTGTGATTTGGCTTGAAAAATGTCATAATTATATTCTATGTAATGACATCCAACATGATGGATTATGAATTCAAAGTGAAAACCCAGAAAGATCGTACAAAAGTTGAAGATTTGTTCGAATTCGAAGGCTGTAAGGTCGGACGAGGGACCTACGGACATGTATACAAAGCACGGAGAAAAGAAGGGTTAGTTCATCGCCCTAACCTAACATAACCCAACATAACATTTCAGTAATTCATCTAGCGATCAAAATTCTCGCAATAACAATAATGATGATAGAAATATTCATTCAAGAATCAATTCTTAACACAAGAAAGATGCGATAATTATTTTTAACTTCCTCAAAACGGCCGAATATTGTCTAGCAGCTTTCTACCGCTTGACGTATTCGCTGCCATTGTTGTCTTTGATGCGAGATTATCGGCCTTTTCTTTTTTCTCTAATCTACTTTGAAGCAAATTATCGTTATTCGTACGATGCTTATACAGTCGTAAAACAACGAAAATGATCAATAGAATATAATTTAAAAATAAACAAACGATTATTCACCCCAGAGTGCCTGACAGTGAGTTGAAATCGCGACCGGACACCAAAGATTTTGGCTTGAAACAAATCGAAGGGACTGGACTTTCTATGTCAGCATGTCGCGAAATAGCAGTAAGTTACCATCATACAAAATATATCTCGCTGTATAAATTGAAAAATAATTTCTAGGAATTTAGTGAAATCGACTATGCTTCGTTTCGACAATCTTACAGGTTGTGTAATAAAAGAAGCAAACATTCCGTTGTGCAAATTCAATCTGTACTTGCTCCACTTTAATCTGTAGAATTCAAGTTGACCAATGCCTTCAATCTTTAAATTGAACTGTTTACAACATCTGGATCTGGAGATTATTCCTTTCTTATTCAATATTCTTTTTTCTGAGCTTATGTTTGAAGAAATTACTTAGAACTAGTTTGGACTAGAAAGTAAACTCCATAGTAAATTCTTTATCGACAATTCATATTCAATTGTAATCCAATTTATTTTTTGATTCATTGTTTATCTTATTTCGAATTGAATGATGAAATTACTCTGTTTGGTCTCAACTGGGTGTATTTAAGAGTATCAGAGTCATTGGAATAGGTATACTACAATAACTATAAGATTCAAGTTCTTAACTTTAACGCAACCAAATCGTCAGAACCTAATTCCTTATTTTATCACTCAAACGTTATTAAAATTGCTAAACACACTGAGTACGGATGTCTTACGTAATTTGAGGGTAATACGACCCGACATCATATGTTTCTGTTTTTGAAACATAAAAAACCCGAAAAAAGGAATTTTTATTTCCATTATTCTGATGCGTTGAAGTTATAAACTCCAGCCTAATTACGTAGGAATATATCCGTTTTGTTATTCAACATTGGTTGGATTACAGATCAAATAATTTCCTCCACGTTTCTTTGATTTTATAGCTATTACGAGAATTGAAACACACGAATGTCATAACGTTGATACGTGTGTTTCTGTCTCACAACGATCGAAAGGTTTGGCTGCTTTTCGACTTTGCCGAACATGATCTGTGGGTACGTTCACTTTTCTATTTTCAATTAACCATTAGACTAAATCATAAAGCATTATCATGTATAATCAGACTTTGGTACATTATAATGTAACTACAACATTGTATCATTACTAATATAATAAACCCAATAAAATTAAGAGATAAATAACGAACGGTGGCTGTATTTGATGAAAAACAAAGATATTATTAAGACAAACTGCCGATGTCTGCTCCGAGAGGAAGACATAAAGAAACACTTACATAGAACTAAGGTTGAGAAAAAAAAACTTCATAACTCAGAGGCAGCTTTTCCAAAGATGATGCTGTGTGCATTCTATTTCTAAGTAATACTAGAGGTAACAGGCCTCTAGATTACAGATTCTCTTCAAACTTGCAGGAGTGTCTTTGCAGAAAATATGAAATCCTTGATGCTGATTAACATTTTCCTAGGAATATAGGTGTATATATCGTTTCAGCATATCATCAAATTTCACAGAGCAGCAAAAGCAAATAAAAAACCTGTTATGGTTCCAAAGGGTATGGTCAAGTCGCTTTTATATCAGATTTTAGATGGAATTCACTATTTACATTCAAACTGGGTTCTTCACAGAGATTTGGTAAGACAATATTCAAAGTACTAATTTCTCAGAATTAAAATGTGTAGAGAAATTACAAATAGTCGAAAACTTGAAAGTATCCAATAAATTCATAATTTTACCAATGGAAGTTCCGTAGATCGAATGAATACAGTCCATGAAGTTGATTATTTGGAAATCATTTCTAATCAGATGAGTTGATTATTTTTCATTGTGAATACAACTGAGCACGTTTTTAGAAACCAGCTAATATACTAGTAATGGGAGAAGGTGTTGAGAGGGGACGAGTAAAGATAGCTGACATGGGATTTGCCCGTTTGTTCAACGCGCCTTTGAAACCTTTAGCAGATTTGGATCCTGTGGTTGTTACTTTTTGGTATAGAGCTCCGGAGCTGCTCCTGGGTGCAAGGCATTACACAAAAGCTATTGGTACGAGTTTATACTGTGAATAATAATCTATATCTTCATACTTTTGATAATATTTTTCTGATCTTTGTTCAAATTTTCTTCAGATATTTGGGCTATTGGATGTATATTTGCCGAACTTTTAACGTCGGAGCCTATATTTCATTGTAGACAAGAAGATATTAAAACTAGTAATCCGTATCATCACGATCAACTTGATAGGTAAGTTTTGAATGTGGGAAAAATATATTCATCATTTCATCAGAATTGTGAATCTTTCAGAATCAGAAAAATTAGATTTTTCATTAAAGCATCATAATCAATTTAATCCTTTACATCTTTTTCATCGTTCAGAATATTCAACGTAATGGGATTTCCGTTGGACAAAGATTGGGAAGATATCAAGAAAATGCCAGAACATCCTACTCTGCTTAAAGATTTCAAGCGTTCGAAGTAAGTATGATAAATTTCTCTATCAATGCAAATTGAATTGCGAGCAAATGAAATTGACTCACTTGTTGTTGAGAAAGAATCATACTAGAAATGAGAGAGATAAAGTGACTGACACTGTTTTTATGTTCATTGTATTCATTTTTTTCAGCTACGCGAACTGTTCCTTAACTAAATATATGGATCGTCATAAAATTAAACCGGACAGCAAGGCCTTCAATTTGGTAAGACCATGTATTTTTTATAAATTATTCATCGAGTATGATCTGTTCATAATTAATTGATGAAAATTCCATTGAAATTGTGCAATTTGAAGCATAAACAAACTTTGAACTCTTTCACGCTGGTTCTAGTTGCAGAAACTATTGATGATGGACCCTAATAAAAGGATAACATCGGAACATTCCATGCAAGATGCTTATTTCCAAGAAGAACCTTTGCCAACTCAGGAGTAAGTTGTAGCTTATACATCGGATGAATTCCTGTCTTTAATTTTTAAGTAACAGTTTTCAGTGGAACTTATTTATTTATTTTTCAGTATTTTTGCTGGTTGTCCTATTCCATATCCAAAAAGAGAGTTTTTGACTGACGATGATACTGAAGAAAAAAGTGAAAACAAAGCAAGACAAAATCAGCAACAAACAGTAAGCATATTTTTCAAATTATTACTGTAAAATCATTGATTGAATTTGGATTTTTTACCCATTCAATTTTATGCTGGCACCCGAATTTCTTTTTTATTTGTTGATTTTAGACATTTCTGTTTTCTTCTCGACAAGAAAATTGCATTCAACATTCGTTGATTATAATTAATTTTCCGTTATTGTCACTGATTCGTTTTACCCTATGGTCGAGTCTCTTGAAATTAAATTTAATTTTTGAGCCGAGTTCTTGTGTATCGTTATCATTCGATTTGATTTCTTTTTTTATATCATGACTCCCACATATGAAACATGGAACAATACTTCTCAACATCTTTTATCTGAATATCGAATTTCCTAAGATATTCATTCATGGAATTTCACTTCCAGTAGTTTGCTATGTTCTGTGTTACGCAATCAAGGATTTTGGTGGATCTAATTTCATTCATAAAAAATATCTACCTCTCTCAGTCTAGAGATCAAAGATTCTCTCATAGACTTATTCTTTATAAGATAAATGTATCCGCTAATGATTTGTGCTGTTATAATTATTCCGTCGTACAAAATGCTGGGGTGTTTTATCAATTGTGGAAAAATTGATTCAACGTTTACATTCATATTTAATTATTAATACACCAATGAACGTTGTGAAACAGGAAATCCTTGCAGAACTCAAACTGCGTTAAAGATGAACCTCCGCATTACTTTGTAATTAGAGGTCAAGTAGATGTTTTGCGCATTGCGGTCGGTTTGGAAGCGTACGAAGAGCACCGGTCACAAATTGTTCCATTCAGACGTTTAAATGATAAGTGTGATTAGCTCTAACAACGAGTTATGTGATGCGAAACAGCTTACGTAAAGTAGCGAGGCAATATTACCTACATTCCGGTTTTAACTGCTCCTATTATGCAGGCCATGTGACATAATTTTAACTAAATGTTATTCTTTGAAGAATTATCTCTGCGAAAATTCATTTCTTTATGCCCATGGATTTGAAGCTCATTGTAGTTCACATTCTGTATTATCCGACTTGAGTATTATTTTCTAATGTTAATCGTTTACTCAATGTGGATCGATTGGAATTTGAATACAGGTGTAGAATAACTGAATCGATATATCTCGATGATTTCATTGATTCTTCGAAGTGTTCATGACGTTTTTTAACGGTATGGATCGATGTGCGAAGTAATGCAGGTAAATACGTAAGCCTGTAATGATAACAAGCAATGAATCTTGTTCTAAAAACTTGATGTTCTAAACGACGATGGGAATAGTAAAAAGAAATTTATTACATATGAGGAAAATTATGTTTGTTAGAGCGGATGACAATTTTATCAAATTGTCAATTTAATTTTATATTTCGTTCTTCATAGGTATCAGCTAATTGTTAAACAATGCGAGCTGTTTACTGCGAACATCACGAGATTACATTGACCGTATGTACGTACAAGGTCAGCCTGGTTGTCTAAATTTTTTCTAGGCTTACTAACAGAACAACCTTGCTTGTGCATGCACAGACCCTTGACTAAGTGTTGTAGTAAATGAAAACAGAAAGAAAAAGAAAAGAAAAATGACCTTTCAAGTACATGATTAGTTTTTGTGCAAGCGATAGTCTTAATATTTGTCTTAGAACAAAAAAAAAAAAAAGAAATATCATATATTCCGCAACACTTTGAGCAGGTATGTATCAATCAAGAATCCAAATAGTAACAGAATTTGCATTTACATATCTCGATTCGACGAAGACTAATACAACTATACGTTTTTATGCGTGGGAAAATGTCCAAATTCTAAATCTATATCTAGAAATGTTTTTCATTCCTTTATTAAATAATAAAATTAGAAAAATGTTCACGACTACTTAGCGTCTTACATGTGATATAATTTACTTAAATATGTATGAAGGAAAATTGCATGAACATGGGGACGAAATTTTTGGAAGAAATAAGACGGTCTTTCGAACTAATGTAAATTCGTTATTATCATTTGATTCGATAAGGTGGCCAATAATCGTTATTGTCAAACTATTGCTTTAACTTGAAATAACTTCCTGCTATGTCATTCATAAATATGTAACTATTCATTGTTACAGAATCAATGTGCCAACGCAACAAAGGGTGGTACGTGCCAAGTTTATGGTGGAGGGCCAAAACTGTAGGTAAGATTGTCGGTAAAATATTTATCCCAATGTTTCGAGCGTCGTAATTTATCCTGATAACTGATAATATTGACAATACCTGTTCCTTGTGATTTCAGGAAAATATCTTACGAGCACGATTAATTAAGGAACAAACAAAACCTCATTGAGGCTGGGACTACTCAAGACTGAACAATTATGAAATAAGGTAAATTTTAGTTTTCGACATTTCATCTAGTATTCTGAGGATATTTCATTCTTGTATTAATTTACTGTATTATCTTTCAGATTTAAAGGATCCAAAGCGTTCTGCGTAACATTGAAAGGAAATGAAGAAGCAATTTATTATTGATAATCCACCTTCGACGGGTGTTTGGAAGAAAAATAGATACAAATACTAAAGAGAGCGTTGCTGGGATTGTCCATTCGCAAGATAAAGTGCAGAGAATTTTTGAGATGCATTAAACGTGAAAATTATCATATCGTTCGCTACTGATTACCCTCAGGGACGATTCTGGATCTTTTTGCATTAACTCAATTCCAGGCGCTAACAAATAATAGCGAACCGTCGCTGAGGAAAACCCAATCAACAAAAGCGCTTGGGTAGCTATCGGTCAACGTCAGGCGTTAAAGAAACAGAATCGCACCGCTGGTGCACACAGACGATTAATGCAATGCAATAATTAAACATGTACGATGCATTGTCAATGGAAGACAACGGCGTATGAGTATCTAGCTCAGTGTGTACCAGTACAATGAGTTTGATACGTTTTTAGTATGATCAAATTTCAAGAGCACGAAGGACGAATACCTTGAATCATTTGACGTCGAAGAAACAAAACCGTGCTCAAAGAGCATCAATCTTATACGTACAATTTCATTGACGTTATCGAAAGGCCTATAAAGTTCGCCAATTTTGTTTGTTTGTCTCATTGACAATATGATCTCCAGATAATGATTTTCTTCTACTGATTTTGGGTAGATAATGTAAATGAGGATTTATAATGACAGTACAATTATATTTTAGGATAGTTATACTACGGGTCGAACAATGCTTTTGATTAATTAACGAAAGCTATTGTTACATAGGGTGTAAGGTGAAGCGGATCGCAATAGAACAGAAGCGTCAAACATTGTACATACGTATATATACATATAGTATAATTATTATTATTATTATCAGATGTATAAGAATGACCAAATATTTGGATAACGATAGCTTTGTTTTATTTTTAACTATCAGCTGGCGATACTGAATCGTTATGTGTTGATACAGAATGATAATTAGCGCTCTGATATGTTGTGTATTTTTTTAAAGGTAGCATTGGGTATATTTTTACACACATTTGTTTATTTATTTATTATTATTAATGATTTAATTTCTACATTTTTACACTCGGGATACCATATATATTTTTTATGATCTAGACCTAAGTATTGTTGTTAATAAAATATAATTCATAAAAGAAGCGTTTTAATTGGTGAATCGGAGTTGATACCTCTTCCTTAAGAAATAACATTATTCGTTCATGGAATATTAATAATCTGTGACGTTTTAGAATATTATGATTCTGTAATTTACGTTTTTACAAAACTCGGCTTCTGGTCTTCTATTCTTTATATTGCAATTCTCAATTTTTCAGTTTCAATGCAATAGTTGATGTATTGTAAAAAGTGCTATAAATCAAGAGGAAACATGTCTAATAATTGGACGATATGAAATTATAGTCTGGTTTTTTCTACATCAGTTTCTTTCACTTGAATCTTGAATGACGGGTGCCGCACATTGAAATCCTTAATACTATTCACTGATAAGCGATATATGGCGACGTTTTAAGTAAATGATGGATTGGAATTATTTCAGCAACAGAATCAACAGCTACAGGGAAACAACGAACATGGTCATGCTCAAAATCCAAAACGTGTAAGACTGAATGGCCCACATGGAGGTCCCGAGTTTCATCAACACCAAAATCACACAATGACACATCAGCAGCCAACTGGAATGGTTTATTCTACCGCGCAGCCTACCCAACAATCAAACTTCCATCAACGTTTCTAGAAGATCATCATCTATCAATCATTGATTAAATATATCATTATAAATTGACCTATGTATATTCTTATGATTGTAATATTACAAGTCTATTTATATAACGGTAGTTTCAACAACCCGTGTACGTGAAATGAAATTTTAAGGATTTATCTTTTTAAAGTTTCACGCATCTATTATTCGAACTACCCACATCGATTCGATTTAACTACGTATAATAGCAAAACAAGAAAATGAAAAAAAAAAGAGAAGATTACAGAAGCGAATTATAAGCCAGTAAACCTACGGGACTTGGCTCTCCACTGAGGCTGGTATAATGAAATAGGACAATTATCAGAATATCTCTCAACATAGGTATATAATTCTTTGAAGATATTGAATTGCCTGATTTATTGATCTTATTAACAGTCGTAAGAATATGTTGTTACGGTCTGCTGACATAAAGTTTGTTTAGTCGAATTGGATTCTCAAATCGGTCAGATAATTAGCTACTTCCTTAGTTTTCAATTATATCGGTTTATTTAGTTTCTGTTGTGAGAAGTCTGTCTGCTATTCGACAATCTGAAATTGCAAGCTAAATATATTACTTTTTTTTTCTTCTGTTTTCAAGAAATTTTAAACGCATGCTTTTACTTTTTTGAGTGTGAATATTTTAGTTTATAATTACTGACTGAATTTTTTGATTATTAAACGTGTAATTTATCGACTATACACCAATGAGTATTTCAAGTTTGTTTTGAAAACAGTTTCGATGATATTCAATGTCGTAAGTATAAACATGGCTGGGCAGAAATTCTGCGATCCTGAGTATTGGAGTTGGCGATAGAAAATCGCATTGCTTTACGACTCATGACCAGTACTTAATTACTACAGTTTGTCAATGTCGATATCTGACCTCCTTCATGAAACATATATCTTATATTAATATATTTTCTGCGATTCTTCACCTAGGAAAGCCAAGGGCTCTCAATATTATTA
Organism: Ametastegia equiseti; assembly: GCA_963989295.1. NCBI lineage: Eukaryota > Metazoa > Arthropoda > Insecta > Hymenoptera > Tenthredinidae > Ametastegia > Ametastegia equiseti. The sequence continues at coordinate 20,745,425 of OZ022389.1, read as the reverse complement.
TAAACGAAAAAATTATAGCTCGGAAAAAAAAAATACGCGAACCTTTCGTTCCATTATCCGTTTTTTAATTTTTTTCACTTCCGATGAGAAATGTTTGGAAACGTTTGACAAAGCTTCGAAAATTCCAAGTCGTTCAGTTCAGTCCACAGCAATTTGCTAATTTTTTATTCAACAGTTTATCCATGAAAACGCTTTCGATAATGTTACAGCTTTTATGTTCCAGTTAGAAAACTGTATTATTCTTCCGTACTGAAAATTTTCAAGTCAATGCATCGAAATTCATTTGAATTCGTTCGAAATTCCAATGGATTCCCTGGAATCCTACAGGATTCTAATTTTCTAGTAGATTTTTGAGAGTGTCTACCATTTTTGAGAATATAATTGCTTGTTAGTTCAACATCTACGACAGTTTGTTAAAAATTTGCCTTGTTTGCGCAAATTAGTTGCAAATCTCATGCCCGAAACGCTGAATCTGCAAATCGAGAAATGCGAGAACCAGGGAGTGGACTAATTCGTTGTAATTGAATTTGAATATTCCATAATAATTTGAATAGAAAATATTCCAGCATCGCCGGACTCGAACATCGAGTCTGGTCAACTATTGGTTCGTCCACTAGAAACTAGCAGCTGTTTTACAGATGTTGCGGCGACGTAATTATCTTTCTGTAGAGAAAATTATGTATTATAGCGGATCCAATTGATGTTGGAACTAAACAACATAATCAACGCTAAAGGTAGGTGAATTAGAAACGTTCGATAATAAATGCCGTTGCATGCATACTGAACAAGTGTCCAATAATTACGGATTCAGGATGTGGAATGGACGATGCATTCAAACTTGCATAGCATATTAACCGATGACTCGACACTGTTGACGATTTGCAATTCTGCGAACTGCCGAATTCATTCGGATAATTCAGAACGTATACATATAATACCCATTAAAAATAATCAAGCACTGCAGTAATTGGTTGGAAAATGAACAGTTTTGATTGATTTCTCAGAATGTTGTCCGCACGAAGGTATATACTTATGCACTTTTGTCGGCCAGTTCTTGATTTTCTTACTTTATCTTTTATTTTTACATTTTACCGTAAAATGCGGACTCGCAAAATAACGTTACCATGAAATTGGTTCTCGGTATAATACGCCAATTGCCTAATCTGACTTTAATCTGCCATCTCTTAATAAATCGCGAATATATTCTCGAATCTCTTTGTTACAAGCTCTATGCAGATATTGCATATTGCAAGGTGGTCGTAAACTGCTTTGGTACCAACATAATGAGCCTGCAATGCTGCAGTATAAACAGTTCGAAGTTATTATAAATGCTCGTTACAGCAGACACGCGGATCAGGTGGGATTGCGAGTGATCCAGAATCCCGTAAGATCGCTGCAGTACTTATCATTAAACGAACCGATGACTCGTACAAGGTAATTGCAACCCTACCGACGAGGAATTATAATATATGTAGTATGTAAGTTGAACGTTAAACATCAACAGTCGCAACGAACTCCCTTTCCTCATTGGGTTCGCCAGTTCTGGGTTTTGTGTGTGGCTGGTAGGTAACGTAAGTGGGATCGCAATCATTTGAAAGATCAGTACGCAGGCGCGGCATTCTCGCGCGTGTTGCTTGCTCTCCGAAGCAAAGCTCCCTGGGTTTGTGTTTTAATGCAGATATAGCGATGGTTTAAATGTTGTGTGAAAAAAAAAAACAACAACAACATCAATTTTAACAAACTATTATTCATATAGTATATAATAGTGTTGTTTTTATAAACGTGAGTGATTCAGTGCAAGATCCTATAATATTGGATTATATTTATAATATTTGAAAAAAGGTGTTGGACGTAAGAACAAGTATGGTAAGAAACGATTCTCTTGTTTCGCAATATCTTCGAATATCTAAAGGCACACCTGCCTGCTGTATGCTTTGTACAAACAATCTATTGCACGGCGGTTGTAACATTTAATTACGCAAACCGTTATGTATATAACGAACCGAGATCTTGTCGTTTATGTAATTATTATTATCTGGCAATGTTGCGCGATAGAAAGATCCTATATTTGCGTCGAAGTTTTTAGGATCATCGCAAAAATTTTTACTCGAGTGAAATTCGAAGGATCATTTCAAAGTTTAGATTTTTTGATGTTTCATATAAAAGCGCGGACAAAGCAACGCGTGATTTATTTATTTCCTCGAACGCGTTGTATAGGAAAACGTCATTCTTTTGACTAATAAAGAAATCTCACGATCATAGTGAATTTCTAAAACCCGTGTCACCAACGCAAGTAAGAGTTAAATAAACGAGCCGTATAGCTTTGTAACGATGCCTTCCGCGCACGTGCAGCACATGCGCGACTATATAAGGGAATTGAAAAGAAACGCTCAGGGATCCGACACAATGAAAGCTTATGGTAACAAGAAAAGTATTGAAAAATTGTATAGAATTAATTTCTACGCATTCTCAATATAATATGTCACCGACAAAAGTTGACTCGACTTTTTCAACTCTTCGTTTTCGACCCCCACTTTAATAAGAATTATAGTTCGACTGCGATACGCAATTACGTTTTCACCAATATTTTGAATAAAGATTTTTCAAAAATACGGTATCCCTTCTAAAAAGAGATTTTTCAAAAATGTTGGTCACGACGTTATGGCATATTACATTGCGATACTCGAACAATTATTACAAGAACCAAAATTCTCAGTGACTTTCTATTATATTTGGTCATGCAACAAGATGAAGTTTGATAATGAGAAGAAAGATGAATCGAATAATTATTCAAGAGACCGAAGCGTAAAGAAGAAATAATAGATGAATGGATAAGTGAATGTGGTCTGCTGTCACGATGTATTCACGCGTCTAACAGTCAGATTGAAACGAGTTTCGGTTACGTAGAATGTATTTTCAAATAAAAGGTGAAACCGTTTTGCGACGCAGGTATATATAATATACAAGAGTTTGAAAAACCTGTTACAAATGCTAATTCAAAGGTTCTTCATTCTGCTAATTGGACTTTGATCCATAACATAAATTCTGGATAAAGATGCTTTCAGGAAATTTAAATACAGTATATGCGAGGCAGTGGCAGAGAACAAGTTTCGTAGTAGTAATCAATGGATCCAGGAAAATAAGAAGAAAAAGATAAAAAAATGAGAATACCACGAAAATTGCTCCCTGCAAAACTTTAAGAGGATGAAACTTGAGACCAAAAGTCAGAACGTTTCTTTGAGAAAAATTTTTCCTCGTATAAGATGTGTGTATCTGATTAATTTCTATTGAAGGCAAGCCGTTGAATGATTATTATGAAATTGCATTCGCGTTACGATATCGCCTTTCTTTGATCAATGGAACCTTTCAAGTATTGATAACGGGAGTCTCGCTGGCGGGAAGAGAACTGCCGACGAATTGAAATTGCGTTCACGTCTTGGTTCGTCGCGGACGAATCGTCAAAACAATCCGTGACGGTCGCGAAGAAGTCAGATTATTGACAAGCTGATTTTATAACACAACGCGTTCAACTTGCTGCAGAAAATTTTTCTCAAAAACGAAACTTTCGATTCCCAAAAAATAACCACTGCAGTCTCGACAAGGCGTTTTACGAGTCGTTCCGCCATCTCTGCAGTAACTGAATAAAATTCCCGAAGACAAAAAATACATTATTTCTTGGCTAAAAGCCGAAAGTCATACTATCATCAGTCCAGAACTGTGATAGTTACGATGAAAAGATGTTTTATAGATTGGCGGTTCCCTGCAGAAAGATAGGACAATTAATTCTAGCAGTTGGTGATATGTATCAATAAACGATATTCACTAATCGAAAGAGAAACAGCAACAATCCAGCCCTAGCGACAGCCGCATAACTACAGAATTATAAACTCGAATGCGTAGGTGGGACTGGCGTTCAGGCTCGAGCATGTGTCACGCATTGGCAAAGCCATGAGACCGGATCAGTGGGTTGATCGGCAAATGTGGGAGTATTTCTTGGTTTCTTGGGTTCCTCCAAGTTTCCACAACCGCATCGAGAAAAGAAAAAATTAGAACCGTTTTGGTTTAAAGCCACAAAAAAAAAACCTATCAAGAAAACACACACACGAAAAAAAAAACGTACATTCATCCACGAAGTCGGAAATTTTGAGAACTGTGCTGTGAGAGCTGTACGACCTTCATTACAATCCAAGAACTCTTCTAGGTACTAAAGAATCCGATTTCCAAGCCAGAAATTCCCCCATCTGCGATAGAAAATGTTTGAATATTCTATCGTATTGATAGGTATTTTAATTAGAAATCGGACTTCCTTTCGTTCGACTGGCCGGTTCGTTTTAGCTGTTTTCTCTCAAGAGATTTGATGTAGAGTATAAGCATTAATCTTCGATCTGACAGATCACACGGTTTCGTTCTGTCCACCTTTTACTATCCAATAGCCGAAACGCTGATTGATAAGGAAACATCTCAATCATTGCATCAACTTCATATAGTCATCTCGTGACAAATGCTCCTAATCCGCAAAAATGATTCAGAAATTATTTATTGACTTTTAATATCGCGGGTGAAAAAATCTGTGGATGGTCGCAAAAAGAAAACGATACACGTTCTCATACTCACACGAACAAAAAGAAATCTGAATGAATGTCGTATGATTTTTTTTGGCAAAATGGTAAATTTTGGCTAATCTATTTCCAGCATATTTATCCATCATCTCGATTTGCACTCGCAGTCCCCTTGCTTCTGTGCATCATCCAGCTTCGAATGGACCGTTGAATGTCCTAGAAGTTTGTTCTTTGTAGGTCCAAAGCCATTTATGTACATAACAAATTAATACTACCTATTGGATAAAATATAGCCGGCAAGGATTTCTGCCGTGCCATATTCGTAAACGGAAATCTACGCTGGACCCTAGAAGGCCGATATTTCATTTTAAAATTTGACTGATCGTGAGCTGTACTACGATTTACGAGAAGGACTTACGCGTAAATCTATATACGCGTCCTTGATCCTAAGTATGCTCCAATTTTGGCCATGCGTGGCAATCGGATTGTCGAAGGTTGTCTATGAATTTCTTCAGGGTATTTCTTCATATTTTTATACACTATTATTGACCAGGCTCCAAAATGCTAAAAAAATGTCTCCAATTATACTAGGCTTCTGTGAAAGTGAACGAAAACCGTCTCTTAATTTTTTCAAGTTATCCAATTATGCTTTATACTTTCACTGGATTTCGATCATAAATTTTGCGATTTGTTGTGCATTTTACTTTGAACGTTCAATACTTCAGTCAATAAAGAAGTATCTTATAATAAAGTGAAAGCAGAACAGGAGATCTGAAATTAAGTTTCGGACTTATTTTGTTCCCCAAATAAATCTCTGATTCGTCTCATTCAGACTGCCATTTAAAAAAATCAACATTTCAGACCTACGTCTGACGTGTCTCTACGTTGAGTTCTGTTGTGATTGCATTTTTGTTCATATATCTAGAAGTCACGTACTTTTTCCCACAGAAACTTATCTAGTGTATCCTATAGTTTCAAATTCATTCCCAAGACACTACGAATGGTTAGTTAACACAATAAGCTCATCGTCGGCTGTCTTCGGCCAACATTTATCAATGATCTAGTCGTTTACTTTCTTCCGTTTATTCTATAGCTAGTTCATGAAGGTGTGACCGGCCTTTCAGTATTTCCAACAAGTACCAGAGATAGCTGGGATTCAAATAGGTTTTTTTCTCTCTCTTTCTTTTTTTCTCGAGATAATCGTCGGTGATTCATTCGGTCATAAAAACGTCCTGGGGGCCTTCGTGTTCGCGGTACAGAAACTATTCAAATCAAAGTCTTGACTGTTCGGACAGCTCTTGAGAAAGAAGACACGTGACAGAAGAGAAGCCAGGTCGGATGGTGTGTATATAGATCATTGTGGTACTCATTTTTCTTCGATTTTTCTTCCATCCCCAACAACCTCTTCTCTCTATTGTAACAGATGATCGAAAGATTTCAGATTTTTAATTGAGTCCGGTAAATATATGTATACAGTATGTGTGCGCACGTGGCGAGATACTTACTGCCTTTTTTCGAATAGTAATTATCTGAAAAACATTTGAAAGAAAAAATCCTAAACTGTAAAAAGACAGAAGAAAAGATCGAATTTTGTTGCTGGTAGTAATTTTGTTGTATTAAGAATCGTTTGTAACCCTCGCGTTTTGCGTTCAAGTGATTATTGTCTTTTCTATCGTGAAGAGAAATTCATGCTTAGGTTTCATCTAGCTATATTTGTTGAATGAATTATGTGGGAACAATGGGGACAAGAAACTAAACGAAGTCCCTGGTATTTCTTTTGTTATTAGGGAACTTACGTAGGCGGTGTAAATCCTGTAAATGAAAAAAAAACCAGGTGGGTGGACTGTGTGGTAGAAATGACTTTCTTGTCTGTTCTTAGTATAAGCAGTGAACAAGATCGCCAACGTGTATGCTGTAATAACGATAAGCAGATTTAATTTTTCACAGAAATTTCTTAATCACACTTCACGGTGATATACAATTATTCATCAAAATCTGCTGTAACCATAGGTACTTCATCTCTCCAATATTCATTCCGAATTGTCTTCTCAGTTTTCACATCTAATCATGGACTTGGTTAATGTTTTGCACACTGAAATCCATATGCGTTGGAAATTGGCTTGTATAGTTTTATTAATTTCCAATGATAAAAACGTCTTTAGCTGGATTAAAATTGGTGATTGTTTGCTACGGAAATGAAATTGAGACTTCTATTTCAAAAATATGTGTTTTTAAGACAAGCGAGATATGTGTTCAATTTTTAGCAGCATGGCAGTTGCGTTAAGATTGGTTTGCGAAAAATAGTACATATTAGAGCCTTATCGATATTTCCTCCACGTCCATTTAGAATACCAGTCAATATTCGCCAGTTATTAGGTATAGAATTATAATAACGAACTCCAGTGCATATTGGATCCCATCATCGAATTGTCACTGGCGTCGATCCTTCTGTACACCGTTCACAGCATTTCTATTGCGATTTCCCTCACGAATCTTATAATTGATGTAACAACTTCGACAATCATCGTATTTTTATTTCTAAATAATTACGTTGTATCAGCAGAGGAATCATTAAATTCGTCACTCGATTCTTCAAGAATGACGAGAATTTATTGGACTGTGCTTGAATGGGAAAAAACGTATCGTAATGGGGAGTCATATAGTTTTGGATACACGCGTGTAGGTGTAGGCTGTAGGATAATCTATGGAGAAGTTTTGCCTGTGGTACGACGGTAAATGATGAAAATGATATTAATTATTAAAGAGTTAAAGGCAATCGCGTGTTTGTGGTCAGCGAGTATGCGGGCGATAGAAACACGTGGTCAGGTTGTATAACGGTTATTCTTTTAAATGATCTCCGGTTCCTATACGATGATAATTATCCTCTATTATGTAACTTATTAAATATCTATTGCACCTTTGATCTTTTGTTACTGGATTATTAACCGCATTTCATTTTCGGTTCTGTTTCATTCTGTACCCTCTACTGTACGTGCCGATCGGTACATAAATTGAAAGTGCCTCGTCATCTGCTCGGTATCCATAAGTATTTAATTACAATCAATGAAACAACCGAACGTTAGATAGACAATGAGATTTAATTTCACAGAAGAAAAAATATCAGTCAAGATGAAGCACGAATTGTTCAGAAGATGACGAGTATTACTTAAACGTTCAGTCGTTAACCAGACAATGACGTTTGGGTATTCCACAGCAAAAAAAAGAAAAAAAATCAGAGAAAAAAGTACAACTAATTGTAAACTTTTGCGGTCAACATTTATGTACACGTTTCTCAAGTTCATATCTCTTGGTTGAACTCTTATACAAACTTCCTCTCTACCTGGTGACCGATAGCTAGTCGATACATATCCGTAATGGAGATCGTGACCAAAATTACCAGTGACGTCATTGTGTGCAATTTCAACCTCTACACTAGGTATTATACACTGTTTTACATAATTTAAGAAAGAGTTCAAACACCTTCGAGCATTCGTCTGATATTACTTGACTTTTTTGTCACTTAATTTACCAGGTGTAATCTGCAGTGGAATGAAACATGCAGAAAATTTGCACAAAGTTCAAAGTTGACGGTATGGAATTTCACTCCATCTTTCAAGGCTGATTATTATTTTTCATGAGTAATGATTCACGTGGTCTGAAAGAATACGAAAATGCCAGGTACCACAGCCCAGTATAGTGTAGTTGATAACTACGGTTACCTTAAGACCAGGTCAACGATGCCCATACATGAGCAAGTGTACCTTGAAATTCTGAAAGGTAGCAACTCAGGACATGGAATAAAGGTGCCAAATGTGGCGATGTGTATGAGTAACCGACTTGGCAAGGTAGACTGATATGTACAGGGAAATCTTTCCACGTCTACACGACCCAAAGGACGTGCGGGATAACGAGATATGCTAATCGTAAGCTAACGCCGTACTTTAAATTAGCAATTTAAAGCTGGACTGTGGCTTACTGTCGATACGGTGCGAACCTATGGGGTTCTTTTCATTTTAGATCCGGGTGAATTTCGACCTAATAATCCCAGTGCCCTACAGGCTGAAACAGCCTTGCCCAGAGCTTGTCAGAAAATCTTTCTCCAGGCAGTACGTAACCGTGAACTAATTACCTGTTTGCTATTAAGTAATTACCTAGTGTCATATCAATTACAGGGACAAGTACTGTATATTTTTTCTAAATGATGAAACTAATTATGTCAGAGAAAGTCGTGGCCAAGATTCAAACCCGTCTAACAAAACTAGTCTTAGGTACTATGTTTCGGTTTACAGCAGCCATCAGTTTTTATATCTATACCAGTTGGCAGCGTTTATACTAATCGTTTTCCAATTTCCGATACTTATGTGTGCTATGAACCTCGATTTTCACGCCTTTTATAATACCTAACTCTTCCATGGTGTCTAGTATTTATTAGTCAAGCTGAATCAGGCGTTGTGTAGGTATTGCTCCAATGCTTTACCGGCCAGCCAGTTTATGATTACTAATCGCAGTTGATTTTACCTTGATAGTCGAGGTTGCTGATTATTACTAGCGAAACTTTTGTTGTCAAATCCGCACATTTGACATAGAATATGTATTGCCAGCTTCTCCCTATACTTTGAAAAATAAGGATGACAAAAACTGGGGTGCAAACTAGTGTAGCACAATTTTTTTTTCTTTGTTCATTCAGAAATCCAGCAATGCATGGAAACTCTGGCCGTGTGAAATTGCCCTAGAATAGTATCAAAATGATACCAAGTTATGTTCTATATAAGTCCACACCGCAAATTTCTCACAGTGTGATGATAAATGAAAACCGCAGAATTTTCTATATTTATGCATTTGGAATAGCCGTACTGTTTTTCGTCGCCATTTATATTTTGGAAGAATTTAGGTTTTAGATTTTTCTAGCTGGTTTGAAGCATTACGTTTTCATAATATCGTTATGTAACGATATTCATCAAGCCGCAGGTATACTATGGTGAATGGTTACGTAGTGTTTGAAAAAATCCGACCAGTTTCCGGTCGAGACTTTGAAATTCCACGAACTACTCGAATCAAAAGGATAATTGATTATTTATACACTCTCTGTATTTGGACCTCTTTACGACTCGGCTTATTAGCTTTTCTTATGGTAAAAGTCTTCGTCTGTGAGTCATCCGGCGCAAAAAAAGTCAATACACAAACCCTTGAAAGCAATATGGTGACCTAGGTCATCTTTTTTTAACCAACATCGAGTTGAAGTATTTTGTTAAAACATACATTCGAGTGAGATGTATAGAATACAATTCGCGTCTCGTCCTGTGTAAAAATGTTCAGGCCAATTTTTCGACTTCCATTATCGAGCAAGTTTTTAGTATCAGCTTTGGATTCCTGCAGGTGACAAGTGTCGGCGGGAAGAAGTTTTTCGATGCTTTTTTTTTTTGTTTTTTTTTTGATGATGTATATCTGAGATGAAACAAAAAAAAAATCATGTTCAATTGCAGAAACAGGTTTCAATTAAGCCCGTGTAGTTTTAGTTCGGCTAAACGAAGCCAAGCGAGCCCTGGTTTCTAAATAGGCCCATGAATATTGAGGAACGGAGAAACGAATGGCGAGTCGCGAGAGAGTGAGACAGGAAAGAAGATAAGCGAGGTCGACAAGGTACCAGATATGGTTGTCTCCAACCACACTGGCGCCATATATCTACTGCCTACGATTAGCTGTTAGTCCTCCAACATCAATGACCGTTGCTTGCTATACCTCTTTCGTTAAAAGAAGTCGTATGGATTATCTTATTTCGAATAAAACTAAACACACCTACTCCTGCGATCACAGGGAACCAGAGGAACCCAAATTATGTTCAGCACTTTTCAAATCCAGGATATATTCACAATTATGCTTCCAAAGTGCTGTTATCCAAGAATCAAAGAAACATAAATGGAAAAAATTAACTAAAATATCTACGAAACTTCAACAAGGGCTTCAGATGATATCGCATCCCTTTATTCCGCAATATGATTTATTGAATGGTACCAGGAATTTTCACGATTGATTCTCATCCCAGGCTGCGTTAAATTCCGAAAACAAGTTTGGCAAATCCAACCGAAATAATTTTATTGGTGATTTTTTTGTCGATTTAACAATTGAGAAACTGTTTCGCTATATCAATTCAACTGAAATTGGCTGATAGGAATCTTTTGTTAAATCTGCAGAATCCTTTGTCAAATCAATTCCATATTCTGTTGGCTGAAGATCTACCAAATTCTTGGTCAATTCAGCAAAATCTTGGTTGATTCAACTTTTTTCTGAGTGTGGCAATTGGGCTATCAGGATTGTCGGGCCTTCGCATGTTCGAATCTGCAATTCTGTGACACTCGATGACAGATGACACTTGTATTTGAAAGGAGCGATTATTGCCAAACGATGAACAGAATTTTTAGACAACCTACAGTGATGCCTATTTTTGTAATTTGGATGTGATTTGAACACGTATAGGTAGAAAATTTAACTGAAGGTTACGAATGCTTTGTGGATGTTAGTCAAGTTCGTTAATCCTTTTGAGCAACGTGATTTCTGCAATTTGTCATTGAGATATAATAATGGTAAGGTCACTCGACCAAAAGTCTTTTTTTGCAATTGTAGCACATAGATTTTTCAATATTCTCACGTGCCGAGATGTAATGGTTTGACGGCCAAAAGCATTGCTTACAGTGCAATCAGTGAAAGGTACGACCACCGGCTGCTTGACAGCAAAGACTTGTCGTCTTGCATGGAAAAGATGGAAATGGTCGCGTGCTTCAAACAATATAATTTCAATTCAATTGTGTTTCGCAGTAATAGTTCTTTTGTTCCTCAAAAACCAGCTGGTCACGACTCGATATATTGAAATAAAATTCATGAAACTCGCTGGACATTAGCATCGTGCATAATTTATCATTGTTACGGATTGATTGTGATCTGTTTTTTATTCTGGACTCGCTTGCCTCCATTCATCTTCGATGGTTGTGTGAACCTGTATCATTCAAAGCGTGTTCGTTCATTCAGATATTCAAATATTCCACCAGGCATATCGCACCTACAATATCCCGCCGTTATTATCATAATCCAAATTTGAATTGTGCCTTCTCTTGTTTCTCCAAGGCGCTAACATAATCCTGCGCATTGTTTCTCGAACGCGGTTTATTTGTTTGACAAATTTTCATACCATCGACAAAGACGGCAGCGTGTCAAGTGTAAATTCAGTGTATTGCAGAAAGAACCTACCTTAAAATTGATCATACTTTACAAAAGCCTGTTTATCTAATAAATTATTCAAGTGAGAACTATATGTATATACACTCCGAGATAAAAAGACCGAGAGACATGAACAATGTTGAAACAAGATGGATTTTATTTTCAGATCATCTGTAGGGATTCTAACAATTTGATTAGAAAATTCGGAGAGCCTTTTTTTGGTCAACGTCGAATCCATCAAAATTGACCCACAATGGTACAACGATATTTCATATGAACATCCAATTCACAATAAAAATGTTTAAACGTCGCTATAACGTCACATGAGCAAAAACGTTTCTGATTGGCTGTGACGTCATTATGTACTGTCCAATATGGTGGTATAGGGGAAAGCATGATGAGGATTCATAGGTTAGTGTAGCAAAGGGGAGTTAGGCGTGCTATAAAGTGACGTCATGAATGGCGCGCTTTTCAAACGCAATCCGACTTTGAATCACTAGTCTTCCTTAGATACGCTATGTAATGATTTATCATATTGCTGTTATTCTTACTATTCATTTGAATAATCAGTTCAAATGATTAAAAAACAAAATTATAATAAATTGAGTCAAAGTAAACTTGACTTGAGCAATATATAAATATGGCAAAAGATATTTGATCTTTGAGGATTATGATCACTCTTGACATTTGCCACTTGTAACAACGCGTTGACACCTTTTTTTTGTAAAACAATTACAGTATCATCGGGTAATCCGTTACGGAGGGTAACGTGTTATTAGTATCAAATGGCAAATGGGTAGATATTAGAAAGCAAATATTTCGTTCTAATACAGATGCGAGACAATGATCTGTTCGACAATTACTGATGACAGAGCGATGCGATACCTATAGGTATACTTACCGAGAATCTCGATCGGGTGGTGCGTGATCTTGAGCATACATACACATACATATACGTGTATGTAGAATTGAACATGGGCTGTATGGGATGCAGAGAAGAGAAGCTTTTCATTTCCCTATCGATTGTCGAATATACATAATACGAGGATGAGAAAATACCAAATCGTCAATATATTCGTTGGAAAGTATATACGTATTCTATTTTTAACCACTGACTCGTGCGCTCACCGTGACGCAATCGTGTTCTCTTGAAAAGTAGCATTGCGGCGAGTATACTTACCATATATGGTAATATCATACGTAACATTGAAACACTTACATTGATAAGTGTCTACTCCTCACTACACGTTATGCACTTTGGGCCCTATCGTCCTACAGCCAATATTAGCCGTTGCCCAAACCCAAACGCTGTTTCCCTTTGCTTAATTACAGCCTATGCTGATATATATACCCACTCCGATCTAGTATATAATGTTTAACAAATCGATCCATCTTCGCCCTTTTATCTACAAATTTAGGTTAATCAGTCACTTGCCTTGGTTCTTTCATGTGTATGTAAACTTCGAACCACACGTTACTTTTTCAAAAGCGTGTGTTTTCAAATTGAAAGCAATTATTGGAATAATTACCACCTGTTCGGCTCCTTTGGGAAGTTGAACAATTCATGATCAAGTAGCAGTAATCTTATTCAATAGATGCAATCATGTTTGAAAAATTTGATCAACATTTCCACAATTCAAGAAACGTATCCATAGGAACTATTATAGTATATTTAATGATCGCATTATTCAATTCATTTTTTTAACATTATTATGGCTGAATGAACTGGAAGAGGATCTAAAAATTGCTTGATACTTTTTTTTTTGCATGACGATGTAAAGATTTGTTGCTGCTTTCAGATCTGTAGCACAGTGCTAAAATGATGTCGAGTTCTTTATAGCACATCTAGTATATGATCAAGCTGCAATGTTTAAGGATAGAAATGTTGAGTTTAACAGACTCGCTGAACTTTAATGCAACAAAGGTATACGTAGAGGTATATAAGTATAAGTCAGTATGCTTCGACATTAATACGCTTTGTCTCTCTATCTCTTTCTTCCTCTCTCTCCTTGAATCTCTAGCCACGGGGTACGAAGTTCCTTGAGCTCAAATTTGCTAATATCTAGTCTATATTAATTGTTCAACTAACGGACACAAAGCGAGTGTTTCCCGTTGGAAGTTGTGTCTCATGAATTCTATACGTCACAGCAAATGGAACTTATAATTAGCTTATCCAATATTCATCGACGTAATTATGATAACTTGTCTGATTATTGTAGGTATACTAAGATTTGAGCTGAGAATCAGCTGAATCATCCCAGCCTTAGCATTTGGTTTGAATATAGTCAGATTGACGAACTTTGAGCCAATTTTAGAAACACATCTACGCTTCTCTAGTTGGAAAATATGGATCAAAATATAAACCATCTGGAATTTTATTCAATGTTGAAATTAGCAATGGATTGTCTCGTAGCTCGATTGAATTTCATTGACATTACGCGTAGTAGGGTTTCACAAGTATTCCATGGCACTTCGCCTTCATTAATATTCATAGAAATATGTGTGATAACTTTCTACAGGAATAAGTTATTGACAGAAGCTGACATTATCAGTCACTGTTGGTATATCAAATTAGTTTACCAATATTTCGATTGCAACGTTTGCTTGTCCACCTACAAAAGATAGGCTAATTGGCACCAGTGATTTTTTTAAGATTGCATTATCCGCAGGTACAGAAATTTACGAAACATGTGTTCCATATGAAATTATGGCATCAAGTGTAATTCTTTCTCGGCTCGTACCGATCATTCATGTAAAATTTGGCATAGAGTCATAAAATACTCTGGAAATATACATTCAAACAAAGAACCGCATGTTTTTTGAACAATCTATTGATTTTGCAAGTGCTGGTAACAAGATCAAGGATTTTCAACGATTTCCACTGGAGGTTGTGGTAACTGCAAGGATTGCTAATGTGTAGGTCGAGAGCAGAACGCGAGAATACAGCTACTATATTCCGCTGAAGATAGCTCGTCAGAATTACGATTAATCTAAACCGCGCCTGAAGAGATTCGACCAGCGTTTGTATATGCGATGAATTATTGAATGATCATATTTGGACTAGAAAGCTTGCAAATAGCAGTAAGAGACGTTAGTCATATCGCTATTATAATACAATTGCTCTTCAATAAACGCTTCGAGTCGACTGGTAATAAATTATTGTATCAGCTACCATAATTATTATCTTACAAATTATCCAAACTAATAATTTCTTTGGTGCATATTTGGAGTGACTCATATAATATGCTCTCTCTCTCTCTCTCTCTCCTCTTCTCTTCTTTTGCTATAAATTAGCAACCAAATCAATCAATCAAATTGTTGCTTTCGGTGTAATTAAATCAAACTGATAATCACTCTCCGTCAAAAAACGATTTAATGTTTCATAAATATACCCTGGAGAAACTAATTCTACAGATTCCTATAATCCTATGAATTTAGTAGGAAAGTTCGGACGTTTCGTACAGCTTTCCACAGGGAATGGTAATTTTTTTTTAAACCAATCAATCTTTTTATGAGAAAATATAATTGTCTCTAAGAAAAACAAAAAACAAAAAACGAATGAACAATGGAATGTTCAAATTTCCCCACAGATTCCCTATGGAAATTTTCAACACAGTATGCTTTCAGGATCAGGATGAACTATATTGAAAATGTACTTTTAATCTGCAGGTCTGCAATAATCTCTTTTTCTCCTCTTGACCGCATTTGGATATAGTTTTATTAATAACGTGTGTTCAACTCGTTTATCGTTGCTTGGAATTTCTTACACCGCAAAGAATGATCGCCCTTCTTATAAGTGGGTCGTTTGAATAAACCTAGGAAACGTAAATTTAACGTTTAACATACGGAGAATAATTGAATCCTCTACGGAGGGGGAGATTTATATAGAATTCTATACACTGTCCGGATGTTGTGGCGTTTTAATCTTCTTAATATATGAAGGAGTGGCTTTTATTCCTGGAAGAGATCCCACGGCTATATTACGATGAATACTATGCCGCAATTAAACCTTTGTAGAAGGTTACGCGAAACCACTTGCCTGAAAAAATAGACAAGAATAACAAAATTAATGAAACGTTGATACGCGAACATGAATACCGACTATATTCATTTAACGGGAATTCATATTGAAACTAAGCACAAGGTATATGCCTTCCAATCATGGAGACCTTAGTGGAATTTTACTTGGTTTTTCATTGAATATAAATTTTTTCATGATAATGCTACCTTGAAAATATGTGTTAGAATAGTTTCTCGAGAATTTCTAAATGACCCAATGAAAAAGATGGTTTGAAATAGTCTGTAAAAGTTCTAGTAACTCTGATTACCTCTGAAACTGTTCTCATCAGATTTCCTGAATTTGTACACTATGAGTATATCATACAGAGATTTGGCAGAAATTGGTCAAACAGTTTTACTAAAGATGGTGAAAAAAAAAACAATTTGATTTTAGTCAGAAAGAAAATGGTAATCACTTACATAAATCTTACTAACAAAGCTTTCACTGTTTTTTTGTTTCAAATCAACTTCAATAAATGTTTTCGAACAAGCTTTGAAAAATCTTTAACAATACTTACGCAGCATTTGAATCTCCAGAGTCTTACAAAATAAATTCGGAAATGCTTAGTACTTCTGAGACTTTTGACATAGCTTTCATCATTTTTCAAAACTGTTATGAAAATTTGAAGAGAATGATCAAATACTTTGGGGATAGCTCGTTCCTACAGAAATCTTTTCTGCGGAGTAAAAGTTCTCCAGAAATACTTTTCTCCACGAAGAATCTACCAAAAATTGATATTCATTCACATTTACACGTTATTTTTGTTTCAGGTGTGACCAGGTCCAATTGCGAATGCAGTTAAGATGGATTCACACGTTGGACTGGATTACATCGTAGAAAATCCTGATTACTGCAGTAAACTCGCTTCGGGTAAGACATCAGGGTCTGGACGTATTTCTTTTTTTTTTTCCCCTTTTTTCACGATGACCGTAATTAAGCGTCCTTTGAAATTTGAGAGCCGCATAACTAAACACTCCTGTCAGGAAAAAATAAATATTTTACATCAAGATTGGAGTTGAGTTGTATAAGCTAGTAAACAAAGCTCGATCTGACAACTAGAAGAGAATTCCTTATACGCTTCAGGTTTCACACTTGAGTATTTAGTTAAGCTTGACTACCCAATCAACGTTCCAATGCCCTCATTAATATATCCATGCTCGGCGGTCATCCAGAATCTATAAAACAAATGGCGAATTGCATCTATATTTACGCTGCAACTTGCAGGTTACGTAACCTTTCTATATTTATAGCATTAAACACAGCAAATACTTCGGTGAAGAAACAAGTCGTGGAATTACTCTCTGCCCTTTGCGTATATAGTCAAGATGGACGGCAAAGAACAATCGATACTCTTCATACTTACCAGGTACATACATACCACTTGTACATATCTTTATATTTTTTATACAACTACCGCTTCTTGTATTAGCGGTTGTCCTTAAGATTTGATATCATCCGTTACACAGCGAACATTCCTTATCTATTGAGTCACGATTTTCCATCGACTCCTTGAATGTTTTTCACAATTTACAAGCCGTAGTGCTTGCGAGACAACCTCACGTAAATCTTCGAAAATTTTTGACCGCACCTTTTTATAGAAAATTGTAGATCACACGAAAAAAGTTTGAGCATAAAAAAATGCTATGTCTGAATGTTATTTTTTAAGCCGAAACGAAGGATGAGATTTTGATTTGTGTTGAAAAAATAGGTAGTACACTTGTGCAATGTACAACTTACTGCGAGAAAAATTTTAGGAAAAAATTGTCATATTTAAGCAATTCACATGCATCTCAGTTTGTCACGTTTGATCCATAAGACTAATTGTCACACTGCCGTTCTTTTTTTGTATGTTCCCCGTATGTTTTCAAAAATTGTGTAGAATTTCTACACGAATTGGAGGTGTCTTACTGAACGAATAAAAACTTATCATCATTTGTTCAGATGAAAATTACCTGCACAACGTGAAGAAGGTGATGACTGAAATTTTTCTAAAAATTTCACAAGATACTAGAATATTTTTGTACGATATGGCGAATTGAAAAAAAGTTCTATCTCCAAAACAGTTGGCTTCAAAAGACTGAAAAAAAAATCGTACAAGGTTTTCTCGTTTAGTATACTAGCAGATGGAACATGGTAAAAACTATCCAAGAAGTTGATGGAAAATAATGGCTCAATTGAAGAAGATTGCCCCCTCTGCAGAGTATAAAGTTATAGCTAAGCTTCTCTGCAATTATTTTCATACGAGAGTTACTATAATACCCGTGTGTAATGATTCCGTTATGTATTTGCAAACGACATTTAAACCTTTACTCATGTACATGTGAGAGGCAACCGTTCTGGGTATGCACGATTATTCAATAGTTGACATTTATACTATGTTACGACAGGAACTCAAAAGGGAACGTTATCGATTTCGCGTGGTCGTGGATGAACTGCAGAACGCTACAGGCGGTGATTACCGAACAGCATTGCTTGCCTTTATCAACTGTCTGATTATATCAACTCCGATCTTGAAAGATCGAGTACGAATACGAAATGAGTTCATCGGTAAGGAAATATCGAACGCTTATCAATGACCAGTATTGTTCGACGTTTGCCCTGCAGCCTAATGTACTGTAGTATAACTGACCAAAAATTCCATGAAGCCAGTTCTTGTTTTACAACTGCAATTACAGACGGATCAGCTGTTCATTTTTCTGTTTTTTCTTTTTCTTCATCGACTGCACAATAGTCGTTTTATGTTACGTTATACTTGTAAAGCATTTCCAGAGTATTTCGTTAGACACGGTTTTTACATATTATATATTAAATACTTCGATTTATCGATACTGTTTATATTGCTTGAAATCTACTTTGAACAATCTTCCTCTTGAAATCGAAGAAATATTGAAAAAATCGTAAAACTTTTTCTCGCAAATCGTAAATATCTGCACGATTACATTATGTATGACAATTTAAATTTTCCAGGCCTCAAGCTTTTGCCGATACTCAACGAATTGCGGTGAGTTTTATATCATCTCAAGGTTAAATACAATAATAATTAACGTCGAACAAAGATGTATTAAATGGATAGTTCAATTACGTGTGATTAAATTATCCGGTATAATAGCCCGCTTAATATCTCCCTGATTCCAATTAGCAACTACTTGAGACAGTTATATTATTAGCTGTATCGTAAATCGTAAATTAAGATAAACCACGAATAATACCGAACACTTATACTCGATATACATTACCAAATCCAATTTCGCCTAAAGTGATAACCAGGTGATTTTAACGCTGCAGAAAATTTCAAGAAGGAAGAATTTGAACAGTATTTTATCCATTGCAATGAATTCTTTTTGAAATTACATGCACGCGTGTTTAATATTATGTTCTTCGAAACGTATGAGTAGAATTATTATTACTATTGTTATATTTCACGGAACAGAATCGCACAGATCGTATTACTCGTATTATAATATAATAATTAAAAAATTGCATCATTATTGTTAATCAGTAAATCGTACCGGTAGTTTAAAGCTGTTTAGCAGCCGGTAGTTAATTTTCTAAACCACTTATTTATATACGAATAGACAAATTCCATACGACGGTTTGAAGCTCTAGCCATATGCGAATTTTTGCCCGAATGTTAATTAGATGCATCATAATTCAGGGGCCGCTGTATAAACTAGCCGTATAAGAGAGAAAAAAATGCAAAAAAAAAAAAAAAACAGATTCGAACGTACGAAATCGAATTCTTCGTCAACACTTTCTGTGGTAAAAATCAATTCATTATAACTATATCATCACAACTGGTTTATATCGACGTTAATTTATCTTTAACGGCTAGTTCGTGCCATCAGGAAGATTAGCATGAACGAAATTCAACGGTCTGGTAAATTTCGGAATATTTGACTTTTTGGAAAGATTGAATAAATATCGTATCGATATTCGACAGCGGGGGGAAGTTTGGTGGAATTATAGTTTCTGGTTTGAAAATTATTGATTCAGACCTCTCGAACTATAGTAACCATCGTACGAGGAGGATATATTACTGATCAAACAGAGTTGAAGAACCTTAAGAATATTTCATCGCGTGCGCTACTTCCTCCCGTCTATTCTGACGTGCTAATAACTATGCGTGATATTAATATTAATATTTCAACGTAATGAAATCAAACGTCACGACACGTGTATATGGTATCCAAACATTCCGTGCTTTCAATCACTCTGCCTGTATCGTACACATTCATATAGGTATACTCCTCATATGCATCGACGTGTTTATAAATGGATCGAGAACTTGAGAATAAAAATTCGCGAGCTGTTTAATTCTTCGAATTTCTTCTACTTCGGAATATATAATACGTCATGCGTATGTTACAATAACCAAAATTAATCTTCGGAGCAATATGAACCGGCCCGAAAAATACACGATTATAATTTGTAACTCGACTCTTTGGTCACACGAGATCAAAATCACTCCAGTAGTTTTTAAATGAAAAATATTAATCGCACATTGAACGATCTGGAATATGGAGCAATCGCTTCTACGTATATGAAATCGAATGATAAAAGGACGAACAGAATAATTTGTAACGTCTTGGTAAAAAAAAATCATATTCATGATCGTCACGCAGTTCTTGTTTAATTCTGATCAAATTTAAGGGTAGATGTGGCACTATTTGGAAAAAAATAGTCCCGTGGTGTGCCTTTCAAAAAAGGTATTTCATTCCTTTTTTATCACATATTTTTATGTTTCGACTCAAAAAATTGTTGTATCTCTGCGAAAAAAATGGAGTGGAAGTGATTTTGATCTCGAATAACCAGAGATGGTTAGTGGTAGTGTGTCAATTAGTGAAATCTAAGGCGAATCACTTTTCTCTCAGAATTTCAATTAAAGCTTTCGCAAACCCAGTAAGACTCAATATAGCAGATACCGAAAGTAAGCTAATATTGTCGCACATCGATTAAGAAAGATCGGAAAGTAATTAAATACGTCTTGATGAGTTTCTAGTCCAATTCGACCAACTTTATCCATTACGAATAGTGCTTAATTTTCGAAAATTATCGCAAAGAAAGTAGAACGTGTGGTGTAAACGACTATATCAAGGCTTTGCAATTTCTACATTCGCACCTTAAACGCGATTATTCCATCGTGTATAACTTCAAACTATAAAATGGAAGCAATGGTCCATACAGACCGTTTTGTATAAGATGTAAGATCTGCTTACATACCTCTTCGCAAGTGATCACATACATGTGGCAAAGGTATAACCGAAATGATGCAATTTCTCAAACGATCTGATTGTACTTGCTCTTGAACGTCCTGACGTCCTCGTGCTCTGTTACTAAAATGAGAGAGAGTTAAATAGAAGTTAAAAAAAGGAGAAAAAGGACGAAAAATGTAGGAGCACCGTTTGGGCGCCAGTGTGCGAGAAATAGAATCAAATCCACTCCACATTCTTAGGAACGTCGATTTCTTCAGTAAGTGTGTCCCGAATTAACCTACCGTCTAGGCCTCGTCCTATGAACGGATACTCTAACACGTTCTCTGGGTCCATATATATAATGCAACTGCAGGGAACGCAACTGCAAGAGCATCTAATACATCTTCATCTGCATCTGCATCTGCATCACGTTGCATTGCTGGAAGACTTGTGCGCTACTCTATAGCCATGCTACAATTCCTATTCGGACAGTCATCTCTAATCTTCGAACGACCTGACTCTCAACTCAGTCAGTTAGTTTCGCTGCAGGAGTTGGTTACATTTCGAGCACGATTGCGCTCTGCAGTGGTCAGTGACGGTTCTAATATACGATAGTATTTTACGTGAATTCGCAATATACGTATACTTATTTATAGTCTTGCATTTCAATAAAGCAGGAAGTAAGGTAAGTGTCCCAATTACTGACACTGTTCCAATTATTGACATTTTTTAATTATTCCTTTTTTCCGTAATCCTTAAATTATCAAAAAATTAATTCGTATTCTTTGAGTCTCTAGCGACTGATTTGTGTTCGACGGAATAACATTCGAAATTCTTATCATAGATTTATAATTTAAGAAAATATGAGTGTCAATAATTGGGTCTTAATGTGCGAGTATAATTGGGAGACTTACGTCCCTATATTAACCAAATTGTGCCAAATGATGACTTGATAAGTTCTTCAAATTGTTATTAGAAGAATTTCACAATACTCATTTTTTCGCTCGTTCTCGCTCGTTACAAGGCTCCCACGAATTGTGACAATCTGTTCGAGAAATCCTTACATGTTTTGGCAGATGATCACAGAAACTCACTGCCTGACTGAGCTCCGTCAGTGTCATTCGACAAATCATGTAGCAGTCGGTTGAAAAATCGTTTCTTTCTTTTGTTCTCGTGATTACCAATTCATTGATTGACTGTGTCTGATCGCTTGGGATGAAATATCATCGTTGTCGTACTAATGTACGCAAATCTAATCGTCAAATGATTTTGATATTCGCTACTTTCCCTGAACGCAAAAATTATCGAACTTTTGCCTTATTTTACTTCGTCACTTGGGAAACTTCTGGAACATGGTTTTCATTATGATCATCTGTGTATGTTCAACTGACAATAGAGTACATTTTCGCAAACGAGAAAGAGTACAGAGCTCTGTACAAGGGCAGAGATAAGGCACACCTACATCGGCCAGAATGATAATATATTTATATGCATACAGGCTATTCAGCGGAATGTGTACACCTTAGTTATCGTCCTTATTATTAGAGGTACAAAGAAATACTTCAGACAAGATGTACACGGTTTCAAGGAGGACATACATTTATTCACACATTATTATTCAACATGTCGGATTTTCGTACTCGAATCTTTTCTTCTCAACGGGATATCAAAGTGACCTTAATCATGATTGACGGATTGCTCTTTCTTTTCTGTACACGGATAATTTTTTTTTTCTTCTAATAATCCTATAATCAATGCTTCATTGTTATAGGTAGAAGTCACGCGAATTCAAAGGCGTTATACGATACCATTATCAAAATTCGAAAGGATTCCGGAAACGACCTCTTTTCTTTCTACAACATAATTTTGTACTAATACAATGTAATTCTCTCAATAAGAAAAATTCTATAAGGGAATCGTGACGAGTATATAATCGTGTAGGAAGATGACATCGGATACGTCTCGTTTCTTGAATTTTATACAACGACTATACATGAATCTAAATACTTCAACGTATACCAACTCATTTCAATTAACGTCGGAATTAGCTTCAATGCATAATAAACTGGTTTATCAATTTCTGTATCGTAAGTTGGCTTCTACTCCGTTACAAGACATATTGGAAGATGTTGAGACGCTTTTATGGTCCAGAATTTCGCAGTTTCGGTGTAATTTACTGTTAGTGCGTTGCAAAGACTTCGCGTTACTCACGTCAAGTTTGCCTATAGCTGATAAGACGATCGTACACGTTCCGCTTCATTCGCGTGTAGAAATCTTCTTGAACCAGGTCCAGCTAATGTCTGAGCTTCTAGACACTGATGGCTATTTGCCAGCCAACAACTTCGAGTCTATGGGATGAGTAAGCCGCCTATAGAAATCTCTAGATACATGCAAAGAGCTCTCTATTGTAGTTTCTCTTTTCTTCCAATCTGGTAATCATTACCGAGTCTTTACGTCAAACGAATACTGTAGTATTATAGGTTCCCTAGAGTTGAAAACTTCTTTTTATTACACAACGGGAATTGCAATAGATTGCGAAACACAAGACGTTCCTTTGGCTCTTATTTCACATAATTCCGCCGATCTTCGTCTAATTTATTAGGTCAAATGCTTTAATCGACTAGCGTGGAATGGATAATATTTTAAGTAGTCGGAGTTGCACCCACGACTAGTCATGATGTTAATGGTGGTAATTTGACTCTCGTGACTGTAAAATACTAGTTTAGCATCCGTTTGTACGTTTAATTACCTACTGGAAATCTCTGAGGAATAGAGCCGTGTATAGCCACCTTGACGGCTGACAAAGCTCGGTAATTTTCACTAATTAAATTACAACGGTCAATTAATTTAACAGAAAAGAATCCAGTCGCGTGCCCGACCTTCAAGTTCAGCTTGATGTTTTTGACGAACAACGAGAGAGCGACGAAGAACAATCTCTTCAGGGTCCCTCAGGCATTGATTTGTCCTCTCATCTGGATATTTTCTACGCCATATTCAAGCAGGTATATCGCATTTCGTATATTGTCTCATAGCTTCTTATCTACTTCCTTGTCTACTCCACGCAGACTGCAGATATATTAATGTGTACTTACAGATTGCAGATACTCCGCAGGAAATACCCTTCCTTAGTATCCTGCAACATTTGCTACGCTTAGATCCTAAGGAACCTGCAAGTGACTTGGCCTGGGATACGGCTGAAACTCTCGTCCACAGAGCTACTCTATTGGAGAACAGAGAAGACGCGACTAAACTTCTTCGATCGCCCAGTTTACAGGTGCGTTTTAAATTTTGTACAAAATCACATTTGTATCATAATGGCGAATTTTCTGGCCAGGGAGGACTGACTATACTGAAAAATTCAGTACTACGACAGATATTGGCAGGAATCAAAACGTATTTTGTGTATATTTTGTTTGAAGTCGATGGGATTTGAAGTACTCGTATATTGTATAAGAGAGTACTGCATTATTATAAAGTGTTTCATTTACTCCAAGTTCGTATTGACACTTTAATTATACGTCTTATTGATCGGGGAAAATGGTTTGAAAAATATACATCATGTGATTGGCGCTTATGGGATTTAGCTTCCATACTATATCACCACGTGGCACGTAACATATATTCCTCGCGAAAAAGTACTACACGTATATAGTAATACTGCACGGAAATACTAGCTGATACATTTCTCATCAGTTTTTCCGAATGGGGCCCATTAGTATATGATTATGCCATACTTGTACCGGAACTGTAGATTATATACTAATACAAAATTAATTGGTGAATCAAATGAAAAACTAATCAACTGTTTTTCGCGCAGTAGAGTTAGTATGTTTTCTGCTTTACTGGGCGGAAATACTAGCTGTATGTATAAGTATTATTATCGATACTATTAAAACTAATCAGCTGTAGTACTTTCTTGTAGTACCATTAATATTTTTCTACTACACCCGCCACAAATACTAGACAACGAATTTTTCTGCACTAAGTAGTTTTTCCGAATGCTATACCTACAGTTATACTTTACTTATCTGAAAGCTACTCAAAGAAACCAATGGTAAGCTGAAAAAAGCTAGTGTTTTGGGTAAGTAGATCGGAAAAGTAATTCGAACTGCGCAAAAATACTAGCCAATACGTTTTCCATGAATATTTCTGAATGGTATCGAGTATAGTATAGTATAATTCCATGATTATAGAAACTAACTAGATACACTAATGGAAGCGAGTGAGAAGAACTCTAACGAGGAACTGATCGGCTGGTTTATTTGCGCAGTACTATTAGTATTTTTCCATTAGGGTTGGGCCATCGACAAACTGGACTAGCCAGATTTGATTCCCAAATTGTCAGAATATCTTCGATAAGGTATCACATCTCTTGTTTGCTACATAACAGGAGTCCATCATCGCCCATGCTCCTATTCTTGTATCGATCTTTTTATTAACCATGCTTTTTTCCTATCTCTCTCCTTGTCCACCGAGTTGCAGTCTTCGTCGTTTTTTATCACTGAACTGTAGAGTATAATACACTTGTTTGTGAACGGGATTAAGTCCAACACACGAATGGATTGCCATTCTATTCCATTCTCTCACATCCCTGTCACTCACAAGTCAATCACTCATTCATTCTCATAACTCATTCATGGATTTAGCAATCACTGTAGGTACGCATACCAATCACACCCAATCACGATCCGATAGTATGTAACATACATTTGTTTTGCATTCAATTATTCATGTGAACATTATCTCATCATTTTAATCATCAAAAACAATCTATATCACTCTTCGTAGACGAATTTATGCTGTTGGGGTCGCGGTGGTGATCAGATATGCAGTGCAGCACGAAAGATATCTGCTCCTCCGCTACCACCGCCACCTCCACCGCCTCCGATACCTGGTACATTTAGTGTAGCCATGGACGTGGTACCACCTCCGCCTCTACCACCTCTGCCACCTTTTCAAATGGCGGAAAACAGCAATAATCGCAATATTGGTCCACCGAGGCTACCACCTGTTCCACCTCCACTGCAGGTTCCTCAGGTGACGAGATCCACGACACCTGAGCCACCAAATTACAATGCTAAGCTTTTGCCTCAGCAGGAAATACCGACGCCTAAGACAAAGATGAAAACAATTAATTGGAACAAGATTCCTAACGATAAAGTTATTGGAAAACGAAATATTTGGTCTCTGGTTGCTAATAATCATCAGAATTCACCGATGACTGATTTGGATTGGGCGGAAATGGAAGGATTATTTTGTCAACAAATGCCTCCAATGCTTCCCCCTGCTTCTCTCTCAGCATCTTATACTTCGTATGGTGTTGACACTGAAAAAAGACGGAAAGAACCTTCCGAAGTAAGTTTACCCACCAAGGAATAGTTCATTTCTGATCTCAGACAATGGCTCAGTTACAAGTGTTAGTACAATCGTATTGAATTATTCTCAATAATGAATATTTGTCTCCAATAGATCACACTTTTGGATGGAAAAAGAAGTCTCAACGTGAATATTTTTCTCAAGCAGTTTCGAAGGTGGGTTTTTCTTTTTTTTTTTTAAAGTATGATTCAGGAATTGGAATACACTTTGCTCTTGCTTGAAGTTCATTTTGATCGAGTATCCCATTTTTTTTATCAGCTCGAACGAGGATATAATTCAATTGATAAGAGAAGGGGGACACGATGATATTGGGGCAGAAAAATTGCGAGGATTATTGAAGATTCTGCCTGAAGTCGACGAGCTGGAAATGTTGAAGTGCTTCGATGGTGATCGATCGAAGCTGGGTAATGCGGAGAAATTCTTTCTGCAACTTATCCAAGTGCCAAAGTACGAATTAGTATTCATGATAAAAATGTCAGCTCATCATAATGAAATTTATATCCTTCCAAAGTATGTTACTAATTATTTCACATCTCCTTTTGCAGCTATAAACTGCGTATAGAATGCATGCTTCTTAAAGAAGAATTTGCAGCAAACATGGGTTATCTTGAACCCAGTATAAACTCGATGATCCTCGCCGGTGAGGATCTGATGACGAACAAACCGCTCCAGGAAGTATTGTACATGGTTTTAGTCGCAGGAAATTTTCTCAACTCGGTAAGTTTCCTTTTTCGTCAATGCCTTGTTCGATCTATCACAATTTTTCGTATAAAGATCACTTCAAAGTTAATCTCGTACGATTGCAATATTGATGACAATTACTGGTTTAAATCAACAGGGTGGTTATGCCGGAAATGCAGCTGGTGTGAAACTATCATCGCTTCAGAAGTTGACGGAAATACGTGCGAACAAGCCTGGGATGAATTTGATTCACTACGTGGCACTGGTGAGTAACTTTTACACATCAATAATATTCTACATTCATGATGATTACAGGATTTATTGAGTACATATCAAATCAAACAAATTTCTCGTCAGTTTTCCCCAAAAACAAAATGCGATCATGTCGTACACGAAATCATGTAGCTACATAGATATAATTGATTTTCAAGTCGTGATTTTTCTGTCTAGCAAGTAGAAAAGAAGCGAAAGGATTTGTTGTGTTTTACGAACGAAATGAAGGCCTTGGAAGCTGCGACTAGGTAAAAAATTATTAATCACACAATGATGATAACTTAAGTGTGTAGATTTTGGCTGTCAATGTTCATGAGCATATTGACTTTTTATTTACAGGACAACTGTAGAGCAATTGAATAACGAGTTCAATTCATTAGATACAAAGATCAAGAATATTAAAAATCAACTCAATATTCCAAGCAGTGATCGTGACATTCAGGAACAAATGGCACCGTTTCTCCAGGTGATGATAAAACTTCTGAACCAAATTTGAAATTTGATGATAAAAGTTTACTTTTTCATTTTATGAAAACGTATATTTACTTATTTCTGTATTCGCATATGCACTGCAGATTGCTGAAAGAGAAATGGCAGCGCTAAAGAGAGACATGGAAGAACTCGAAGGGGTGCGTCGATCTCTCGCAGAGTTTTTCTGCGAAGATACGAACTCATTTAAACTGGAAGAATGTTTCCGTGTATTTCAGCAATTTTGTCAACGATTCAAGCAAGCGATTGCTGAAAATGAACGTCGCCGAACGCAAGAGGAACAAGCAATTGCTCGGCGAAGACAAAGGGAACAACAATTGACTGCGAAGAAACGTTTACGTAATTCAATCACCTCAATTATACTCGATTTAATTAAGCCAGCAGTTAAAATTTTCGTAGCGATTACAACCTATGATAATGATTACTGACTAATTTCGAAATTAATAGATATTTCTTTAGCAAAATGAAGACTAAACTGAAAGTAGAGTTTCTGTTCTTTCGAGATAAAACAAGATATTTTCGAAGTTCTGATACAATCCTGATAAAAATAATTTCAAGTATTTTTCCAAATTTTCAGAGGAATTGGAACTTTTCTCAGTTCTCCAAGAGAAATTGCAATTTCTTGTAGTTTCATTGAGAAATATCATGATCTTTTTTAACTCAAAAACTACGAAGATCTAGAATTTTTTCACTAAAAACTCCGAACTGTTCCGATTTTTCTATAATAATTCGTAGAAATCATAACATGGTGGCCACCAAAAAGAGTTGGGAAAATTCCCTGACTTTTCCTGACCAAATTACAATTTTTCCCTAACTAAAATTCGAACTAATAGTGCCAATTCAAGTATCTAATAAATAAAGATCCGAAACATTGACAAGAAAAAACACGTTCACGATTTCGCGGCGCGACGCTGTTCCAAATTATCAATACTATTTCGATCTAAGATTTTGATTGAAAATTTCGAGCAGGTGGGAAAAAGAGTTGCTCCTCTTTCGTTCCATATTGCCAAAAAAATTCCCTGACTTTTCCCTGACTTCCCTGTTTTCCCTGACCAGTGGCCCCACCATGCATAAATTAAGAAGCACAAATTTTCTCCAGAGAATCAGACATGAAAATTAAATAACTGATGAATAGCGTCAATGAATTCTCACAGTGATTGCCATGTACTTGAAATAATTCCACCGATTTTATGAGTATGGGTAAATTTAAGAACAGGTGTAAATGTTATTTTGGAATAGTCATGCGATGTCTAGAAAGGTTCTTAGCACTTATGGGTCTATTAGGATGAGAAAAGTTAGTAAACACATTACGACAAGTTTAAACTACTGAGATCACATACTTTCTTTGAATTTTTTGACAGTGAGCAATCAAGCTGAAACTCCAGGCTCAGAATCAGAGACCAACATAATCGACTCGCTATTATATGACATTCACGCTGGATTTCCACTGAAGCAGATTAATCGGGGTGACATTAAGGTACAATGAAATACACATACATCCACAAATCAATACTTGGGAATATCCAAGTACACAGTTTTATCCAATATCGTTCAATTCTATTAGGTAAGAAGACTTCAGAATGGGGGTGTCACGTCAGAAGAAGATGTTTCGCTATCAGGTGCTCAAGGAATTCGTTCTCGTGTTGGTTCCTGCTCTGGTGGGCCAGATCAGCATATGAACAAAGAAGATACTTACTCGCCCGGTAACGATTAAAAAAAAAAAAAAAATCTCGATCTAGGATTTTCCATCGATCAGAATTTCCTGATTTCTGTGACTATTAAATTTCAGATATCACACCCAACGGAAGCCTTCGACGTCGTAGAAGTCGGGTACCATCTGAAGAAGACGATGGCAATTTAATGGATTTCTTGAGAACTTCTGGAAACGACAACGCTAGAGATCGAAAATCGTGGGGAAGTCTCGGTAAGTTTATCAACTTATCAATCGATGAATAACTCCATCTGAATTAAGTCTAATGTATTTGCAGAAAAAAAAACCAAAAAAAGAACGAATTCCGTCACTTAACTTCGTTATTTATAATTTTCAGACAGATCCTGGGCACGTAGAGCCCGAGGACAACCACGACGCGGTGATCTGTTGAATGCAGATTTTTCCGGAGATCGTGAACGACCGAGTTCTCCCTCACCTCTTGTTGAAAACAAGCCATTTTTACAAGAGGAAGAAACAAAACCAACCGGGTAAATAATTAAAAATAATCTCAATACTCTAGTTTTGGCTATATCAAAATTAACTAGCGGTATGAACGAAAAAACTTCGCTTTTTTGCAACAGGCACGATCGTAGGTTTTTAATATTCAAACTGAAAGTAATACTTTAGTAAAATTTAGTTGAAATCGGTTGAGCTGTTTTTCCTAGACTTGAGGACAGGCGCAATACTCATTTGAATGTTAAATAAGTAGAGTCTTCAAACGGGAAATGGAACATCTTCACCAAACAGTTGATTTCCCCTTCAAATTTCGTCCGAATCGCTCAAGTCGTTCTTCCGGAATTCAAGATATACGTAATAATTTTCGAAAAAACGCGCGCCATTTTGTAACCGGAAGTGGGAGAATCTTTAAAAGGTTGATTAAACATTTTTACCAAACAATTGAGTTTCCTTCCAAATTTCATCCGAATCGCTCAAGTCGTTCTCCCGGAATTCAGGATACAAAATGCACACACACACACACACACACACATACTTTTTTGAAAATGCTAAAAACCGATTTTGTGAGTAATGAAACGGATTTCTACGTTGAAAGAAATTTTTTTTTCTCGATCCGACGTTTTTCGCGATGACGAATGTAATAGGCGCTCCGCCATGCGATCGTCCCTAAAAACAGAGAAACTGTGTTTTTTTTTTCATCCTTTTCTGTCACGGACTGTAATAATTCTGGTTTTGAATAATTTTAGGAAAGCATGGCGGCAAAAAATCGAAGCCTGGTTGTCTGAAAATGAGAAGGAAGAACGAGCTGGTGAAGATCTTCAACGTCGAGCACGTCAGCTGCAGGCAAATCGCCGGTCTTTCGAAGACTCTGGTAAGTAACAACTTGTCTCTGTATTTGACCATATAAGTATACATCGAAGCTTAAATCTTTGAAAAAAAAAACAAAAAATCACTAGCTTTCGTTAAACTTGAAACTTTTTTTTCTTCATGGATACTTATAGGTAGCGAAGGCAAAAGCTCAACGATGAATGTCTTATTCGAAGACAAACCAACTCAGCAAGAATACTCGAGAGTTTATTCCGATTGGCGTCCTTCTGTCGAAGAAACTGACGTTATGCGAACCATGGAAGCCATTGAAGGTATTTTATCGAGTCATTATTTCGTCTTATAAATGTTCTCGAAGTGAATAACTCCTCACATTGATCATTGCATACATTTTTTACAGAGGCTCAACCACAATCGCCTCAAAAGGACAAATCATTATGGCGAAAATCAACGTTGAATGTACCAAACAGCTCGGAAGAAGCTGATCCTCGGTATCTCAAGAGACTCAACTTGAGGGCAAGCATGGAAAATGTACTAGCTCCAAGCACGTTACAAGTAAGTATATCGCGATCTTCGTAATATGATTTAAATTTTTTGTTATCGAGAATTGTAACAGAAAATAATTTGTACAAATAACTCGATTTTTTCTGAGGGGGTAGCGTTTGAAAATGTTACTTTAATTAGCTGAACTATTTTTCAGGCAATACGAGAAGAAGAACGTAAGAAAAATATAATAAGCTCTGTGACAAATTCGCAAAATCCAGACGATTTGACGATATACATTCGTCAGCCATATAGCGGAGGTCCAAAAACAGTACCAGAGATAGAAAATTTTGAACCACCGCAAAGTCCGAGTTACAGAAAGTCCGTGAAATTGGTAAAGTCTAATGTGCCAACGGATGATCACATTAGTGACAAGATTGAGATCGATTCTGACAATATTGAAACACCACCTGCAACAAGACGCGTGTTCAGTCCCCCTAGGGAAGTAAAGCCAGTTGAAAAGGAACCGTGCCGTAGGGAGCGATGCAGTAGTTCGTTACAAGCACGGGAATCAAAGGTCCCTCAGTTAAAAATAACAAATCCAATACCGGTAGATCAAGGGAATGGTCACTTTGACAGGTATTCAGCAACCAGGAGAACACGGAGGTATAAGAAAGGGCAAGAGGCGGTTGTTCATAAGGAGAATAAACAAGAAATCGAATCACCATCGATCGAAGTACCTCAGGATAAACCCCAGAGACCAAGATCCTTGATGTTAACAACTGATCAGGATATAAAAACTGAGGATTCTGACCCGCTCCTACGTATATGGCAAAACAAATTGAAGCAAAGAAGTAATACGAAAAAAGATGACATCAGTATGGCTCTTAAAGAAATAGCCAAATCTGGAGAGGACCTTCAACATCTTGCTAGGACATCGTCTAACGCTACGCCGTTATCTCAGAGAAATAATCTTCGAGGAAATCCGGTTGTACAACCAGCACCGATTATTCCGGTTACGAATACAGTGCTTAGTCCAGTTATGCAAGAAACTCGTCCTCGGGAACCATCTGTAATTGTTATAGATCAGGCGAGGGCTGTTCCAAATCGTGAACGTAACCGAAGTATGATAGACCCAAGCCAAGTTAAAGAAGCATTGAGAATCAGTGCCGAGGCTTGTTTGGCTACAAATGAAGATAGCAGAATACAAATTAGCACACCAAAGCAAAGTTCGATGTTTAAAACGAAGTTCATACCGGATATCAGCGTTACTACTAATCCGATCGCGAAGGTTAAAGCCGAGCTAGAATTTAATGATGAAGGTTTTGAAGAGACGCAAAGTCTCGTTTCTGAAACCCTTAGCCAGGGTACTTCATCGGGTGGTAATTACGAAACTGATGCTCATGACTCAGCTAATAATTCACCGGCTAAAATAGTTCGCAATAATGACGAAATTGACAATAGGAATTGCGGTCCGAAGGCCAAAACTGTTAAACAAACTTCCAAACTTCAGTCGTACGTCCAACGAACTGCTTCTTTGAAACCCAGAGGTGAGAAGACAGTTAGGTATCCTCCAAAACGTACGGGGAGTCTTGAAAGGGCTGAAACTCCGAAGATCAAGAATTCACGAAACGAAGTTGAACGATCTAGTTCACGGAGCAGTCTTCGAAGTTCTCGCAGTTCTCTCAATAGCTCAACGTCTGTTAACACCGTGCGCAATATGGCTCCTGGGCATCATCAATTGGGCGGTTATACATCGGCCATTCGTGCTTTGACAACTAATCTTCGAAAAAGTCCGGCTATGTCGCCGGTAACACCGATTCATAATCTTGGAAGAAAACATACGAACCAGAGAACTGGTGCTAGCAGAATACCAGCTAGTCGCAGTAGTAGCAGTGGCAGTAGCATTGGACCAGTTGTACGAAATGTCCAGAAACCTGCATTGGTAAGACTCGAAACACCTGATTTTAATAACATTTTCATTCGAATCTTTTCGGAATTGATTATTATCATTATGTGTATCTTTAGTATTACTTACATCTGCAAGGATGTATGGAATAGCCACAATTTATTCCTTGGCAAAGTGAGAAGGTTGCAGATTTATTCAAGTTCATCATTGTCAAATTGTATTGTGATTTGCGATCCCACAGGTTCTTTTCACCCTTGTAGAGGTTATCCGACCCTTTATCGTTGGAACTTTTCCTTATACAATGTCGCGTAACGAAAATCAGAAGGGCCTAAGCGCATAAAAAAAATTATTCTTGCTAATATGTCCGCAAGGTTTTATAGTGCATTAATAGTACCTTGTTTACTCGGCTTCGCCTCGGTGTTCAACTTCATACTCAGCGCGCAAACGACAGTTTTATCCGAGGTGAACATACTATTTTTTTCAACAGCGGAGCGGAATCAACGAGTTTCCATCCGCAAACGAGGGCCGGCAATCGACTGGTTTCCATCCTCGTTTGCGGATGGAAACTCGCTGGTTACGTTCCGCTGTTGAAGAATGTACTATTCTTCCCTACAAAAGCGGGAAGAAAGAAGCGTGGCACACTGGACATCACTACATACTATAGTTTGGAAAAACGGCTTGGCAACTCGATTTCCATGCATGTGTGATAAAAAATATAGTGTGCATCAAGGGGGGATAGGTTTTTTTTACCTCGTGTGATTGTGCTGCCCTCGGTTCCGCCTCGAGCAGGAAACTTCACACCCCGTAGAAAACACCTATCTTCCTCCTTTGATGCACAATATACTAATTAACATTCGATATCTTTGCCAATTTGTTTTATTCATTTTTCTCAATTGTGTTGTCAATTTGTCATTCTTCCGATCGAATCGTTTCTAATGTTACCGAGACGAAAACTTTAAACCAGCAATTTCCGGTTTCTAATCACTATAGGTGATGAATGATATTTCCGAAAAATGCCCGAAAAGGGTAGAATTCCCATTTATGAAAATGTGCAGATTCGAACTTTGCGACAGGGTACACACGAGTGTGATTGTGTTACGACTTCAGAATTCGTGTTTTTTACTATCGTTATTTAATTTTTGATTCCGTAGAATAAAATTCTTCCAAATTATTCAATTTGCTATCGACTTGCGGAGCTGCAATAGTATATGGCGATATGTAATCTTTGGCTGTAATTTGGGAATGCGAATATGTTTGTAGGTGAGCGTATCCGATTCATCAAAGACGAGCAACCTTAGAAACCGGCCAGTAGTAACATCTCGGAGTAGCAGCAGTAGCAGTAGTATCGATCCTCATTCCCAGCACCAGAATCGCTCGACTCCTGAGAAAATGACAGGACCTAGTCGTAGCCGATTGCTACAACCACGAGCCAGTAACATTGTTCACAGTCATAGTTTTATGCGACCAACAACCGCTAGCGTCAACAAAGGATCAATTTCAAACTTGCCCAAGAGTATAAGGAGCTTGGCTAAATAATTTTTTCATCATAATTATATAATTATATAAATATATAAATATTGCCGATAAAAATGTGTATTTATGTTATAGAATTTCAGGTAAATATTTACCAACAGCCCATATTTTGTACATGTATTTTATATAATTGTCTCATGCGTATTTTAATTATCGTACCAACGACGTGTTGAGAGTTGACATAATGAAGTAAGAATATATTTAGCTATATATATAAGTATAGCAAAATAGACATCATTTAACAAAAATATAAATAAATTCGAAGATGCAAAAAAAGCATGATTTAACAGATATATATATTTTGAAATATTCAATTAGAATACATATACTATATATATGTGTATATAGGTATATAGGTATATCTGTCGGAATAATACCTACCTTTTGGCTTTGTTTAAAACTTTGTTAACACAATTTATTTGCTGACTGGTCGTATATATATACAGTCATCGATAAATCAAGTATTAGCAGATCATACGCTATGCTGATGCAAAAGTATCCAGGTGGACGTATATATTATATATATCTGAAAATATGAATAAATAATTCTGCCTTCTTCGACAATATAGTATGTAAATGCGAGCTGTTATCACGATCTGTTTTTTTACGTAGCCTCAATACTAATTTTAATGTAATATATATACTGATAGCACTGAGGAGTGTATTCGTTCTATCTCTAGTTTTATCTATATAATATCGGTACTGCATGAAGATGTCTCATTGTTTTGTAGTGTTTTAAATACAAAAATTGCATTAAACAAATTGTCTTTTTAATTTGTGACCGCTGCAGAAGGCAGATGTATGTAGGTTTGTACACTGTACATACATATGCATGTGTGGTGGGTCACAAACGAATCATTTATTCATTTATTTATTTATTTATTCATTTATGTATTTATTTATTTTGCCCAGCCCAGCAGGCGAATCCAAGAGTGCAGTGAAAAGAAATATACATGACATGCAGTATATGTAAACTAAATCGTAGGGAATTATCACAAAGCAGAAAAACAGCGTCAAATATACAAATTGCAAGATAACAGCAAAACAGATACATCTAATTGACATGAAAATGAAAGGAAGCCCACCTTAAAAAAAGAATTAACAAGAATCTATACTGATTGAATATTACGTAAAGTAGCTCCGTACAAAACTTAAAAAGGCAGACTCATATTGCACCCGGATCACATGAGCTCGAAATAGTATCAAATTCGAACATAAAAAAGGTCAGTAATAGTATTTATTTCATGAAAAATCGCGTTTAAAATTTTTCATGGTGCCGCAGCATCTACTTTGAAGCAAATCCTCAAACTTGAAGTTATGCATTTGCATGTGCTTAGACTATTATTCAACACAACTTGAACACCTGCTGATGAAATGGCATTCAATTTTTTCCATTCATAACATCGATCTTATTGGCAAGCAACTCATTTTTGCTTTGCATTATTGCTTTGAGATAATTTGTTCACATTTAGCTTTATGCGATCTTATAATTGAAACTTTATCAATCAATAATAAAAATGGATCCACATTCATTGTTTTCTCATTTGATAGCTTCCTTATCATATGTACTTCTCGTTTTTACGTATGTTATCACACATGGATTGGTGTAGTTGCAAACACTTGTTGTACAATCCTAATGAATGTCAATAGCGGAATAAAGTGATACTTATTTAACATACCGTTCCAGTAAAACTGAGACAAAAATATTATTCCTCTGACTCACTTGTATTGTTTGTATAACTTTGTGTTACTTGCTGAAATGAAAAACAAAAACAAACAAAAAACATAAGAATAATAAACCTGTACAGAATTATTATAATATATATCTTGATGCTTTTACAATCGAATCAAGCGGGTAGTTAGTGTCAACACAGTAACTGTGGTATCGCAAATTCACCATCGGCAGCATTCATGAACTTGTTAATCATCTTCTTCGTCGCGGTGATCGAATATGCCATTGCAGATGTCATCAGTGACAACAGCAAATCAACTGTGAGTGTATATTTTTTAGACAGAATTTAATCCCAAAAATGATAACGAGCATAGGATTCTGCTATTGGATCATAAAAATTAATCAACTACTCTATCATTTCAATCAATTTGTTTATAGTACCAAGTCCTCGTCGAGAATGGCTACCCCGTTGAGATTTATAACTTAAAGACTTCAGATGGTTACATTCTTCAAGTGCATCGAGTTCCCCGTCCCGGTGGTAAACCCATTTTCCTCATGCACGGACTTCTTGGTAGTTCTTATGACTGGATTGCCTTGGGAACTGGAAAGGGTTTTGGTAAGTTGTTACCGGTGAACAATATGCTTTATTGTTAGTTTAGACTAGTTCTTGCAATCAATTGTCGTAGTAAACCTCCGACTTCCGTTCTTCAGCCTACTGCTTGTTTGCTGCTGGATACGACGTTTGGATGGGTAACGCAAGAGGTAATACGTACTCGAAGAGCAAAACCAACATGACCTCTTCCCAAATAAAGAATTACTGGAAATTCTCCTGGCATGAAATTGGCTACTACGATCTTCCGACGATGATCGACTTCGTCCTTGCGACCACGAAACAGTCTAGCTTGGTCTACATTGGGTTTAGTCAAGGTACAACTGCGTTCTTTGTGATGACGTCTACTAGACCCGAATACAACAATAAAATTAGGGCTATGTTCGGCCTGGGGCCTGTTGCTTTTGTGAACCACGGGACTAATTTCCTGGCCAAGTTGGCTACCCTCGCTAGTGTTCCGGTGAGCAACATAA
Source organism: Ametastegia equiseti (assembly GCA_963989295.1). Lineage (NCBI taxonomy): Eukaryota > Metazoa > Arthropoda > Insecta > Hymenoptera > Tenthredinidae > Ametastegia > Ametastegia equiseti. The sequence goes on along the minus strand of OZ022389.1, from coordinate 20,707,911 downwards.
TCCTTACAACTCTGATTATTCATTGATGTATCGCATTTGGATAATCCAATTGTTTCATTATATCTCACTGTATCCAGGTCTTATCTCTTCTTTACGATGACTACGAATTCCTACCGAGTACTAAGGTTAACGCCTTGTTGGGAGGTATCTTATGCGAAGACGGTGCGCCTACGCAATACCTCTGCAGTTCTCTTTTGTTCGTGTTACTTGGAGTAAACAGAGAACAATTGAATGATGTAAGTTCATCAACTCGAATTATCGAACAGTTGAACGTAGGGTAGACGTGCCACTTGTGGCCATACTTGATAAATGTATTACTGATCATTTCCGGCACTTTCAACTTTGAATCTATTCAATTATTGAATTATTTACGAAAAGGTACCCAACAGCAAATATTGAACCCAACTTTTTAGTACTTGATTGTTCGACAGCAGAGTTTTTAGTAATTGAAGGTGTTAGCACATTCTTGTATGCCATTTGCGGTCAGGCCTTGATTTACATGGTAACGGGTATGGCCACAAATGGAGCAATTGATGACCAAAAACGGTACTAAGGTGGCCAAAAACGGTACGTCTACCATACCCTCTTTTTAACTGCAGTTCATTCAGACAATTTGAATGATTTTTTAACAGACTATGCTACCGACTATATTGGGGCATACTCCAGCCGGTGCATCGACTCGCCAAATAATTCACTACGGTCAATCAGGCCTGTGTGGATGCTTCGGGTGGTATGATTACGGTTTATTCCTGAATCTGATACACTACCAATCATCCCGTCCCCCGCAATACAATCTTAGCCTGATTACCGTTCCTGTTTACCTTTTCTCCGGTGCTAAAGACAGCTTGAGCAATCAAAAGGTAAGCTTCAAGGCTTACTGAATATTCTGATAACTCCCTACAATATAAGCTTTTGTGGGAATAAATCCGATCAGGTTTTAATCCAATCTCGTTTCCATATAGGACGTTGATCGGCTGCTTGCTGAGCTTGGAAATCCAATGAAGCAGACTCACGTCAGTGATCCAAACTGGGAACATGTAGATTTTATATATGGCAAGGATGCCAGGACCAGAGTGTATGAACCCGTAATGGATAAACTGCGAGCAGTCTTCAATAATTGAATGTATATCGTAACTGTATGTATCACTTGTGGAACTGAGTTTGAAGCGAAAATGCATCGATAAGTTAAAATGTTTTAAACCATCATTATCCCCTTTATATCAGGATTGAAAACCTTCAGTGAATCCCTCATTGAGTTATAAACGTATCTTCGATTACGCACTCCAACTTTAATATCTTAGCAGTTAGTTTATCGGAAACGTAGCAACATAAACGAGGATCCCACGTTTCCGCAAATTTCCTACTTGCAATTGAACGTATTCGTTGAATGACCATGACTAGAAGGTCTGCTCTCCAATATGTTCCTTCACCAGCAGCATCTCGCCATGATGTTCACATTCAAAGAATTAACTTTTTGGTGTCCTGGTTTGGTAACTGGTGTCCATTTACGTTGATTATAGGGCTGTGCGATTAATCGATTGATCGAAAATGTCGATGAATCGTTTTTTCGATTAATCGATTAATCGATATTTTCGATTAATCGTTTTTTTCGAATCATCGATCAATCGGAAAAACAATTAATAAAAAATGTCGATTAATCGATTACTCAAAAAAACGATTAATCACACAGCCCTAGTTGATTACAACAAGGTCACATACCGTCTGTCGTGCATAGTTTCCATACGCAAGTCGCACAATTCTCTTAGCAGGTTGCTTTCCTCAGTCAATTTTCTGGTAAGCTAAGGAATCTTTTATTTCTCATTCAATCCCACTTCGTCACACAATTTTACTGCATTTACTCAGTCACGTTTTACTGTAGACTTTTGTATCGATCCTGATGGTTTCAAGATATTCCGAAGCAATGCGGGATTTTCCCTTTCCTGGGAATATACCTCCAGTAATATACTTTTTTTCTAAGCTGCATCTGATGAACGTCAAATGCAAATGAGATAAGTTGATTCTTTGATGAGATAAGTTTTTAAGGGACCTATGTAATATTTCTATTGCACTAATTTTTCAACTCTATTCAGATATCAGGTCAGATTGTCATACAGCGAGTATTAGACTACAGAAATTTTCAACCTTGCCATTATTCTTGTTGTTTTACTTTGTACAATGTGAATTATATGCAAATTTTATTAAAACTAGATAACAGAGTATAACGCATAGAAAATAGAAAATAAAATAACAATGATCGTATGAGAGTAGGATTGTATCATATTATCACGACTCGGACTTCTCATCTGTGGTTTCTTCTTTTATCTGAAGTTTTGATGCACATTCCATAGAGTTCATATGGACTGGGGAAGACATTCTGAGAGCCGGATTTGCCACCGCTATTATGTCGTCTCCCCGTGATGCTATAACCTGCCCAGTAAAAAATTCATTTTGTTAGTAATTATTGAATATCACATTCGATGCAATTGATATTATACCCACGAAAGAGATCGAGTCTATCTGGATTCAAATATACAGTGTCAAAATTACTCAGTTAGTTGGGCGTCTAGAATACTGTAAGTATCTCTCGAGCAGGAATATATTACGTTAAAATTGATGAGTGGATTCTTAATAGACAGGAAAATGATCAGTGATGCCGATAGAAACCAGATTTTTATCGGATGGTTGAATCTGTATCGATAAGTCCACTTTTATATTGCATATCATCAGTGGCAGATTATTGAGGGGATTTTATACCTTCAAGTTGAAGTCGTTCTCTTCATTACTATTTTCTGCATCTCCTTCATCCTGCAGCAAATAATGAGAATTTTTTTAAAAATTGTTACACATGTGGAATAATTAGTTTCGTAACTTTTATTAAGTTCGATTATGAAAAAAATACTCGAAACCCAGTAGGTTTCGTCCAAAAATCTATCAGTGAAAGTTTCGTATCATCAAACAGTGTAAGTTTGATGTAGTACGATTACTTTAAGTATGAATAAGCTTTCGCTGAAATTGTTAAAATGAAGCACATGAATTGACTCACGTGCAGTGATGGAAGTTCCTCGTTAGAAAAGGAGAACTGAGTATCCGAATCACTCCCCTCCGGACTCGCATGGAACATGCCGTTATTCTTCCTCTGCCAAACTGGACTGAAACAACATAAATAAATATAAATCAAACATTATATCTGGAGGACATCATCATTGAAAATTTTGGAATTGTATTTGGAATCATCGAATTTTTTTGAAAACAATACTGACGGAAAAAAGGGGGAGCATTAACCGAGCTTTGTTACAATTTGCAGGGTTCAAAGGTCATTTCGATGCTACGTCAATTCCTTATCATCCTAATATTGATACATGCACAAGTATGATACAAATCATGATCATAAAAAGATATATGTATTATATTATACGTTGATGATGGCATATTTTATACATCAGAGCATACATATTTACACGTTCACTCGACTCATTTACCGAATAAATTACTCGATGACAGAGCGGTATGGAATTATTTGTTGCTATAGATGTGTGATCGTGGAATCTTATAAAATGTGATAGGATAAAGGATAATGACGATTGAATGGGGAGCGGGCCCCTAAAATTTGGGAATAAAAAATCAAAGAAGCCCTACAACACTCTTGAGATTTATTTATTTTATCTACGTACATGAAGGTGTGTTGTGATCTTTAATAATTATCTAACTATAATGTTAGGCTTAGGTTAATTATAAGTTACTAAATGGAATAGTGTGAATAGTGGCAATTATTATTATTATTGAAGATTGAACTCTACATGAGTTCATTCATAGATTGAATCGATATCCACTATCTGGTGCACAATTTACTCATTTCCAACTTACTGTTGAATTGTGCAATTTATAGATTTCTTCATTTCTCTTCCACATCGGGACTTCTCTTGAACTCGCATTCAATCAACTGATCGTATGAAGCACTTCTCACATTGTTATAGAACTATCATATTTTTCTAGTTCCGTAGTAAGAGGCGTGGGAAATGAGATGAACATTTTGCGGCAAGTGATAATTGAAATAGCGAATTCTTACGTACTTGGAGTGAATTTACTTACCTGTTTCAATACGTGGCAGATGAGCTTTTATCCCATTACACAGGTGTGGCACGAATTCCGGGGTGTGAGGAACAAGAGAACCGGAATGGCACTGCAAGTTTCTCGCATGCACCAAAAACACAACTGATGAACTGTACCTGCATGGCAGCATGGCTAGTACATACCGTTTTCGTAGTAGACAAAGTCAACAATTGAAATAATAATAAATAAGTTGCAGATTGATAGGCAAACAGTTCGAATGAGACAGGTACCTGCGCTCATTTTCATTGCCTTTCCCGTAACGAGTGATCAAGATAATCAATTACAATTGAACGATCATCTGATGACTGCATGACCGGTGAGACACTTGGCCATGCTATTTCTTGCATTATACATATGATAATAAGTATTTGTTCTGCCAGATAGATAGAATAGAAAGGATCATTTAATTGATAGTCCTAATTTTCTGCCAAATATCACTCGTGAGGATGTAAAACAATGAATGAAGATGCTGTACATAAATCAGCCAACCATATTATTTCATATTCATTGAGATCCGATTTTCCCAACCCTTATAGCAGCATAATTATTAATTTATTACTCCTCAGCTTGAATATATTAGGAAACTGGCCGAATCCCCCTCAATCTTTTTTTTTGCATACATATTGGCAATCATTCAATTATCTGTTCGCACCGCAGCTGTGTTTCTAGCAAATTTTCTAAACCGCAAGTTATTTGTTCCGCTGCGAATATAGCGTTATTTGACGTGACAGGATATAGACGAAGATATGCTATTCTATATTGAAAACCCAAATAGTCACCTTGATGATCTGCGCCGCTTCGCCGTGGAGTTGCTAACGTCCAGCAGTGCCTGCAACACCAAAACTGCTATAGGCAATCAAAGTTACCAATATGGATGGCCCACCTAGAAAAATACATTGGTGTATCCGAAAACAAATATTTGTTTCGAATTTTGAGACAATCTCATCCTATATTCTGGCCATTCATGTATAACATACCTAATAGTGTGTTTATACTCATACATTACATATCAGAGAATTGTCAGCAATAAATTGCCCTTTTAGTATCAACAGATTACAAGCTACCAGTTCGCAAGACACCATCGGTATAACGTCTAATTGGTATTAATTGCAATATCTAATAAGCTGTTGTAACGATTATTGCGAAAATTTAGTCTATCTGAAGAATTCTGTATATATATGGGAATAAATTCCATAACAGCAAAGCTTGCAATTGGCATCATCGCATTATTGTTAGCGTTAGGACGCTGATGGTTCAGTTCATGAATATATATATATTCTGTATTGTTACAAGAGAACAGAACTCAGGCTAATTGCAATAAAATCTTCAGCGGAAACCCTACAAATCGAAGCACTGCGTAAACGATAAAAAAAAGTTTCTAATACTATATGTGGTTCATTCGTGCGCGTCGAACGAATCTAATTATATGATTCATTCGCTGATGAATTTTTCAATGCCGTCGATGCCTAATAGTACCTCCAAATGAGTATTTGTTTTATTAATATAATGATATTTCTTGGATGGATACTAATTGAGGAGATATGGAAGAAATAATATTTGATATACCTTGATCCGGTCATCAAATATTGGAGTAAAATATATAAGGAAGATACCTAGATACGCTATACCAAAACGAAAATGTTGTATCGACAGACATCGATAAAAACAAGTCTGAGTAATGTGGCTAGCTATTGGTTCTAGTCGTAGCTGCCGAGTGCAATGCAGATGAAAAGATTGTGGTGAAAAGAGTATCCTAGCTGGTATATCTTGTGTTGTGGAAGATAGATTGAGACAAACCGAGCAAAAAACGATTCGTCCGTGTGTAGTAAAAAAGTTTCCGTTTGTCGTGAAAGTCTGGACAAAAAACCTAGGCAAAAAGTTACCATGAAAAATACTCTTGGTATAGAAAAAGTTCGGTATATATGTATAGTTGTATAGCGTGTTGCAGGTCGACCATGGCTATTCCAGACCATGTATAACCGATATAGTACATTGCGTATCGAAAAATAACAAATTTTTATAACGTAGCTGATTTATTATAATAACAGTTTGGTATAACAACAACATTGACAAGGATAACAACGAATTAAAAATTTACATTTTATGTACAAAATAAAATCGTTGGTCAAATATTCATACATTATATACATATGCATTACATACAACATGTAACCTAATTCGCGCCCGATGATTATGACAGTCTTATTCCTCGTGAAAAACTGGATTGAATTTTCCTTTACCATTTTTTTCCATGGGTCATAGATAATTTGTTATGTTTTATTGAATGTTGGCCAATCAGGCTCGTCCGTTAGACGGAAGGTAGTCGGTGTGCCGTTCGACGCTTAACAGCTGCGCGCCTGATTGGTTATTCTGGAATCAATTATACCGCGAAATCTACTACCTGCAGAAAGAAATGGTAAAGGAAATTTCGATTTCGTTTTTGATGAGAAATAATACTATGATTATCTCTGTTCGCGCAAATTAAGTTAAACCCTGTATAATCCCGAATCATATTTATATCCACCAGAAACGCAGCTTTGGCTTGTAGAAATAGATATTATTTAACAGTAGATTCATCAATAAACTACTTTGTCGTTCATGTAGATTTTAGACTATCCTGTTTACAATGAATGTAGTTTTTCTTCAACTCTTCGCCATATCGGACCTAATATTTTTTGGGAATAATGCTTTGCCGATAACCGTCTGGAAAGCAAGCTATAATGAAACAAGGATTTACTAAATGAAGGAATTAGGCGAACCAGATGTGAAGTAGAAATACAGTTAAAAAAAATAGGATCTAAATCCTGCCGATCATGGAAAATATAAAATGGTTTATAATTACCTGTCGTGTATAATAAATTGCAGTTTCGAACTACCGATTTTGATATTCCCTCCAGTGCTTCGACCGCGTTAGGTAACATCTTGCACAGTTCTTCGGGTATGATAAATTTATTTACAAATATAGCGGTAAATTTGTAACATTTAGTTAGGTTGTACAATATTACTTGTAGTTTTAAGAGAATGATTTAGAGATTTACTCACTTTTTGACTTTTCAACTGTACCAGTAAGTTGACACCTGGGCTTTTGAGTTCTCAGCCATGTAACTGCAGCAGTCTAGTATACGAGCTCGATCTCGTTGCTTGATCTACAAGAGGGATTTGGTATTTTTCGTTAGTCGTCTTATTCCAACGCCTGCGATAATCTAATGAATTCAAGTTATATGAAATACAAGTTCTTTATACTATCTAAGTAATATAGATCTTCTGATCCAAAAACGTATTGCCATATTTTTATTATGTACTCTCAACTGGAAAATCCAATATTTTCGTAATTATTCAATTTATGGTGAGTGAAAAGAAAACACAGTTATAAAAATCACATATAAAGTTACTTCTTAACCCTTCGTAGCCACACCTCTGTAAAATAACTTAGTGATCACAAGGGTTAAAGTTCACCCAGCCAAGTTTCAAATGGTTCCTGTGTGAAAACTATCAGTCTGATCGGGATGAAAAAAAACACTGAAAATACTTCGAACATTCTGAAATATTTGTGAAAAGTTGTTATGTCAAAATTACAATCACAACATATTTCAAAAAAAATCGTAAACAAAAAATACACCTTTTGACACAAAAATCATAACTTTTTGCATTTCCAATGTTTTCAAGTCAAATTTTAACTGGAACACTCGTCAGATATGTTACTTCTAGGAAGAAAAATACTGGCATAGTCCACGTTTGAAAACAAGTATTTATTTCGACGTGTGAAGAGGATCGATTTTGGAGTAGAAATGAATGCGGATTTATCTGGAAGATATAAGTGCGAAAAATGCATCTTTTCGTTAAAAAAATCGTAACTAATGCATCTGTTGAATATTTTTTATACAAAGTGAGGTCTGGGTAAAATTTACCCATGGTGGCCACGAAGGGTGAATTATCATACAGTAGTAATCCGGTACTTTTCTCAACCCTCTCGCAATTGATAAACAAGCAATTTCATTCAGTCTCGCAAAATAACATATTCTGTGCCAATGATTTTCCAATTGAAAGTGCGAATATAGACTTTCGGTAATTTCAGACATTATGTCATGGGAGAATATCTATCTATACACTGATCTATGATAATGTGATCAGCTGCTATATGCTTTCTAAAAACGAATTGATGTGCTCGGTGTTAAAAATGTTGTTAAATACCTGTCGTTGGACACTGTTGCTCCGATCCTCTTATGGATTTTGTCTCTCTGCACGTTCTGTAAGATGTAATGATCATCATGCAATAAACTTTACATGATTTACGAAGAGAAGAGACTGCAATATCTTTCATAGAGCAATATACTACTCATGTCAGATTCCAGACAACGTGTTTTGCTGTTATTCGATTAAGCAATTTTTCCATTTCCTCCATGTATTTAGTCGGTACCAAGGTGTAATCATGTTTCAGTGATATCTTGAGGTCCCTGGACATAGTTTCATTGATTTCAACTGTCTTCGTGTTTGTCCATAACCCGAAGATTATCTCTGAGTATTGGAATTCGGCTGGAGTTATATTCGTTGTAGTTTTTCCAATGACCGTAGTAGTTAGATTCATAGGGTGTTGGGTTGAATGCGATTGGTCTTTTCCCGATCAACCTTAGCATATGAACCTAAGAAAAAGACGCAGAATTTTCCTCGCAATTTTATAGGGTACTTTTCACCAACTGTCATTCACGTCAAGATGTTTCAAACTTCACGAAATAAAGTATCTTGTTTCACACATGCACGTAGAAAAACTTTCGAGTCACATAAAACACAGCTACTTTTAATAATACGAAACTGCAGTTGAACGCTGTGCACAGTCAGCTGTGCCAAACAATTGCAATTCGCAACCGTTGATCTAATTACTCCAAAATCAACCTTATATCAGTACATTTTCAAATTCGCAAAAACTTCAGATCAATACGTTTATACACCCAATTGGAACTCTTCACCAGCCATAAAACGACACGCAAATACCTGCCTCGGCAACCTTCCACCAATCTTATAAGTACAATAGTGTGATGAGTCAAGTATTATAGGTATACTGTACGTAAAAATATGTAATTAAACCGACTACATAGTCTATACCGTCAAAAATTTGTTTATCAAATCAATACCAATGTATGTGAAGCAATCAACAGATATTTTACGTAAGTTAAAATTCAACTATTCAGACGGCTGAAAACTAAGAAACAGTGTGAAATTTCAAATTTTAGAAATTTCAGTAAACTCTTGCTCGAATTTCAAGAAAATTATCGAATTTTACATTTAGATATATTCATTTGCGGAATAGATTGTTATCAATTTTTTATATTATGCTGTAAGCCTTCAATCAAACGCATAATCAAAGTTTGAAGTTTTGAATTTTTAGTCGACAGTCTTGTGAATGATTGTGAATAAATTAATAATGCAGTAAGCTAGTCATGGAAAATTTAGTACTTTTCTTCAATATTGAAGCTTGACTATAAAATTTCAATCTCTTGTATAATATTAATTTGAATTCAATTACCATAGGATTTGTTAATAGCTTCAATTCTTCTATGCTGGATTTTAAACTATGTTTAACAGCTGGATTCTATCACACTTCCAAAAAATCAATCTCGGAAGACTATACGGTTTCTGAAAAACTCCATACCAGTGAGCAAAAAATGCTGATATTTAAGTATTTACGAACATCATTTCAATTAGGTATTCTACACAAGACTTTTTCCAGTCGTCTCAACGCAGATACCTATATATGACAGCATTGTTTATTTCTATCTTCAAAATATTTTCTGTCATTTTATGAGACGATTCTAAAAACATTATCGATGTGTAATTTACGTTGAATTCCGTAATCTGGGCTTTTAATTATCGTATGAACGCATACTACCGAGTTTATGTGAATAGCCACAGTATGAAATCATCCGTGACTTTATAGCTGAAGCATCTTTTTATCGCAAGCATGATCCCTGTCGAATACGAAGTCAATCAGTGAAGAGGTATTTAACGCCATAGGTATACGTCGTAATGTCGATATAGAAACTCACAATCAGCGCATTAGTTGCGGAATGCGAAGTAATGGGTTGTGGACATACGTCTGGATCGTACATAGGGCTATAGGCATGTTGTACCTTACATCGATATAACGTCACAATGGACAAATTCAAGGTAATTGTATAAAACCTTCGATGTACAAAGTAGATAAACCAAACGCGGAGGTATACCGTATAGTGTACAACGTTTACTTCTGATGCCACTAGCACATAAAGATTACAATCTATGAACCAGTAGCATGAAAGTAAAAGGTACACCAATAATTTACGATACTGCGATATACAAAATGGTATTTCAAATTGATCATTTACGTTGGTTGTGAACGGTTCGATTGATATGCGTCAGTGCCGCAAAATTACCAAGAACAAGAAACACACAAAAAATACAAGTCACCATGGGTATATATTGAACAGCATTCTGAAAAACATGCAAAATTCAATTCGACGTTGGAATGATGAAAACATGCAAAACAAACAACTGCAGTCGTCCAAACTATATCTACATATCTATAACTTGTATGGTTTTTGTGTTCGTTGTGTCGTTATGATCGTCGTTATTGTTCTCTTTTTTGTTGTTTTTTTTTTTTGTTTTCTTGGTGTTAAAACAACTGTCTGAAAAACTAATTCGAAGCTTGCGAAGGCCTGTGATAATCGACAACAAACAACAAACAAAAAAAAGAGAAGAGATTCGCTTGTTTTCTAGGATACTTGTTCGCGTACCATTTCATCATACTGCCAACTGACTTCAATAACGATAACCATTAATCTCGAGGACAATGTTTTCTTCGCGATCTTGTTCTTTATAAGCGTTGCGCCGTTAAAACTGCAAGTGCAACAAACAGAACGCGTTGAAAAACAAATATTATGAATGGGCTAGCGCTGTCCAGAATTTATAAACAGCAATGAGACAGATAAAGCGAGATGAACTAACAACGAGGAAAAAAAAAAAAAAAATAGATAGAAAAAGCAAGAGAGACCATGAGTTCAGTTACATATATACTACATAAAGCATGCAGTACTTGATCGAGTCCTCAACCATATTTGCAAAAACATAAAAAGGTATATAGTCCTATAGTCCAGGAAAGCAATAAAACTAATATTATGGCATACTTAACCTTTGGTTAAATCCGAAGCGGTATGAAGGGGGGTGAGTCATTATTAATGTGCATGTATGGTTAGTTATAGGCGCATGCTACAAGAGCGATGCATGATTGATCATAATGATCATTTTAGCAGATGGGGAGAGCTAACCTGCGTGGAATCCTCACCCTCACCCTCTAGCTTGAGACGATACCGTTTAGCTCTTTGATCAGCATCTCCTGGATCGTCACCGTTTTCTCGTGGCCTGGTCATCGAGAGACTGAAAATCATTTTATCTTAAGCACCGGACGTTAACCGAACCAACAAGACCCAAGGCCTTTGAACACTTTATGCAAGTTTCTGTTTCTTTATTTCTTTTTTTGAAATTTACCCTAAGTGTTTATGCGCTTGTACCATATGTAGGTGAATATAATTATTATTGAGCCTTGAGAAAAATAGGATACCAGAATACTTCACGGTCCGAGTTTCGCTCAAGACAAGGAAAATGCAAATTTGAAGCTAGTGCAAACAACCGACCGATTATTTCGCGGGCAAAACCAAGAATGCATAATCTCCGTTCGAAATTGTTTCAGGATATTTACTCTTCTTTGAATTTTTGTTGGAAATAACAATATATGGTGAACAAATCATGGAGTGTTACTTACTATTGGCTCTTCGAATAATGGTATCCGGAATCTCTAACTACTTGACGAGCTAGAGGAAAAAGTTCATCTCGTCTGGTAAGAAGCGCTGGTACAAATTTACATATCTGGGCTGCTGCCTCGTTCACCGAAACCTCGTGAAGCGTCAATGGCTTTTCGGGTTTTCGCTTGCAGTCAAATCTACCGTAGATTGCTGCGTATTTTCGAATTTCATCCATGCGACCTGGGTCGTCCTCAGACATCGCCATCACCATCTAAAAGAGAAAAAAAAAAACAATATTGCTTCGCTCGATAATTCCCAGTTAAAGGAGTATGGCCGTCACATTTGAACCCATCAAGCAACAAGACACTACCTCAAGATCCTTGCAAATTTTCTTCTTAATGTTGTGAGGTTTTGGATCACGCGGCCTCAAAGTAGCCGCTAGTCTTTCAGCTGCATCGGACAATCTTTGGACTTGTGATTGCAAAAGAGTAGGAATTGGTTGTGTGGGACTTCCAGGAGCACCACCAGCTCCTCCAGGACTTGATGTAGTGCCACTTCCACAGGAAGACTCACAAGTTCCGACCTTTGGATGCATCATGAAAGAAAGTGGCAGTGTATTGAATCGTTCAACGATTTCTTATCAGAAGTAAAATCCTCCTGAACCCATTAACAGACAAAAATTAATATCTAACCTGCAGAACTCCAGGACTTTGTGCACTGGGATATGAAATTGAAGCACTTGGGCTTGGTGTGTGACGAAAAGTCGTTGACGTAGACGAAGTGTTGGCACTTGGAGGTTGAACGACAGGACTTGAGCTTCTGCACGGTAAAGGAGTTAACGGAAGAAGCGGCCCGTTGTACGACTGGGTTTGATTATGAGCAGGGAACTGTGCCCTGGGGTTTATACAGGAAAAGTTCATCGGTACGCTAGATTTATTGTTGGGATTCGAAGGTATAACCGGAGATTGGAAAATTGCTGAAAAATTGTCAAATCTTTAGGACGTTCGGTGTGACGGATAGACGCAATGCTTCGTTCCAACACGCCTTAGAACTCACATGGATTTGTTAGCCACTCTTGTAGTGCCTTCTGCAGTCTTCTGACATGAAGAGGTTTACTGGCCATTCCTACGAGCGCCATTATTTCCAGAAATTCTTCCTCTCCAGCATCACAGAGTTGCTGGACGTCGTCACCTCCTGTCAGTTGAACGATTCGGTTTGAGGTTAAATGTATTAGGCATTTCAAATTAAACGAATTTAAGATGTTGATACAAAAATGGGTCTACAATTGACAAACTGTAAGAACTTTTCGAAGAAGCATTAATTTACACTTATGATATGGGGAAAACTTGCCATATGAGAACTTGTCACGACATTTTTTAAATTTTATCGAATTATTATTCGGTTTGAGACGTTAAATGAGTGATGAATTCTTCGAAGCTTTAGAACCTTTTTAAAAAAGAAACCGTATAACACCATACGCGCAATTTACTATACAGCAGCTTCGGAAGCTCGCACAGCAAGATTATGGGTTAGAATAATTATACATATAAGCTGGAGGTGTTTCTCGGCACGCTATGAATACCAACAGAATGTTGCGCTTCTTACTGTCGGAGTTAAAAAACAAGAAACTATAACTTGGTATATATTATTCCATATAAGAATAATAATAATATCACCAAATTATGGTTAGTTTGGATATGTATATGAATTACGTACCCATCTCCAGTAAGGTGTCGTAGTATCCGAGCAAAGAGGCTCGTTGCATGACGCAATACAATTGAAGTTCGGCCTCGTTTTGAGGAACCGAAGTCTGCACGCCTGCAAAACAAAAATAACTAAATATATTACAGGGTTTCCTACAATTCCTTATTATTCCCCGCATTTCTTGTCGCCAACGCGGTTTTTGGTCGTATACATCGCGAAAGAAAAAGAAAGAAGGAAAAAAAAAACTCTCGTTTTTTACCACCCTGAGCGGTCGGTCTACGTCTCCGCGATACGATTTCTCTTCGTCATTTTTGCGGACCCGAATGTGTTTTTTGTTTCTATTTTTTTTTTTTTTTTTCTTTTCGGTTCTTTCGCTTTTTTGTCTCCGAATTTGTGCTGTTGAATATTAACCCAAATCATTATACATATATTTCACGTTTGGGTGATTTAACAAACTTCGTGAATCATCGCTTGATTTGAGAGAAAAAAAACTTATCTCAATAGGTACTCATTGTGTATAAAAAATTATCATTGTGTGTATTCCGCGGTGATAGAATATTCTTGGTTACGAAACACGGTCATACACCAGAGTATATAACTCAAGATAAAATATAAAACGCAACGGTATAACAAGGTTTCACAGTATAGAGAAAAGAAAAGAAAAAAATGAAAAAAAATAAATAAAAATTTGAAAAAAATCTGCCAGGCGCATTACTCGGCGATAAGCGTTGAACCAGTAGTAATAAATTACGAAACGTCACGAGTCACGTCTCTCGCTTGCATCTCATTATTCCTGACCTACCATATATATCTATGAGCTAGCTGACTCAGAGCTGCAGCTAAACGCAATTGTAAATTTAGTTGAAAAAATTCACATTTATACGTACAAACGAATTAATCCTATACGTTATACGTAGACTCGTCAATGCAGGTGTGTATGTACAACGTGTGTATGTGTAACGTGTGTATGTGTCCAGGGTAAGGTGCTGCACGCACGGGGTTTTTTTGATCCCTCTTTGTAAAAACCGGCGAATCACCCATACCCGAGGCATGTGAAGAGACGTACGTAGGTATATAGTATATATAAATATATGTATAATAGACGTATGTATTTGCGGTTGGTCAAGTAAATAAATATGTATGTATGTGTAGAGATAGGTGTATACATGCGAGATATACGTATATATACACGCATGTGCAGAATATTGTTGTGTGTATATACGTATCCGACTAGTTTCTTGCAAATTTCGTGGAACGAGTGAAAAAGTAGCATGCGGCGGCGTGCACACTCGTACCGCGTATAAATTAATACAAGGTAGAAAAAACTAGCCCTCGGTCTTATTACGAGCCAGTCAGTCCAGAGCGGCGCTGGTCTCACGCTACTCTCATCTCTTCAGGCTTATGTATAGTCGGGGCCCAGGTCTGTCCTGTAGGAACGTACAGGTCTCCGATATGTATTTCCAAGTCCTGCGATACTCTCATATAAGTAGGTATAGGTACGCACAGATTTCGAACCAAAACCAACGTGGAATCGGGATTGTCAACGGTAAGACACGATAATTGTAGCCAAGAATCTCTTTTCTTCCTTGAGGGGGGACTTGGTTGAAGTTTGGATGAAATCCAATTTTTGGCAAAATTTAATAAAAAAATCGCTTCCTACAAAAGTTACTTACTGTGTGTACGTATATTGAAAAAAAAAGTATTAAGGTTCTGCGATGGAAGTGTAGACGCAAGGAACCTTTCGCAGTGGTACGCTGGAAATTTCCTGCGGAGGGTTCCTTGTCTTCATACACTTTCATTGCAGAAGCTTCATACTTTTTTTCAAAACACATATTAACAGTATAACTGACTTTTGTAGGAAGGGATTTTTTATTAGATTTTTCTAAGTCATTTTAAAAACAAAAACATTGATTTTATCAAAATTTCACCGAAGCCCCCCTTATGAATTTGACTCGCGGGCGTCTAATTCGTAGGTAACAAATAACCCTTATAGATTTTAATTTCGGTATACCAAAACCAAGACTCAATGTCTAAAAAAAATTAATAATGATACTGATTCCTTTCCGTCAAATTATTATGACTCACGGTGAAAAAGTTTAAAAAATTTTCGGAGCTCGCGTGAATGAAGGAATGCTGATCGATAATTTTGTTCGTTTGATTTGTGCCGTGATTGAGATTTAGCTGTAAGCCTCTGTAACCCTAATTATGCGAATTGGTTATTTATGCGTTCATAACCATATCCCTTCAAGTGAATCCAATCAGGAGGTGTTACATGCTCCATGTATTCATCATAGTGGACGGAATTTCCGACAGGCTTCGGACAGACACACGAAATTATTGGTAACATGTAGGGGGAGGGGGGAAGGGGATAACTGGGAGAAAGGGGCACCAAATCGAAAACTAGGAATCGGGGGCCAGACGGGCACTTCCTCAACTTCCTTGACAATAACTGATTCAGTTTCCTGACGTTCCTCGTGTAAAAAAAATTGGAAAAATGGGGGTGATGGAAAAAAAGAAGGCATTGGAAGAAATGCAAAAATAATGTATTTAGTTTAAAATTCAGAATCTTTCAGAAAAATTGATTCGATTAAAAATTTATCGAATACATAATTAATTTGGTTAAAAATTTTCAACGATAATTGATTTGATCAAAAAATAAGTTGAAAACTGATATGCTTGTCGAAGTTTCGAAGAAACTTTCGGGGTAATTTTAAGAAAAATTCCGATTTGATTCGAATTGAAAAAAAATTAAAGAACAAATTGACTTATTTTCCGCACTTTCTTAGTATGAGTACCGTCAGAAAAGTCACAAAAGTCGTTTTTAAGAAGGTTAAGACGATGCAAATTTTCCCTCGATTCCAATTTTTCGTTTTGGTGCCCGTTATAGCCCGGGTCTCCCCTATATTAAATGATAAGAAAAGTATTTGGATGAATTTGCATTTGTTTGATTGATCAGTAGAAGATTCTCTGGAGAAAAGGGTGAAATTTCGGTATGTATAGGTACAGATATATATACATAGAATGGAAACGTTCCCTCTTCTATTTTCATTCCCATTGTCGCGCAGGGCTTTTTTTTCACCCCAGTCCCTCTCTAAATGGCAGTTTCTTTGGTTGGACGAAAAGGCACTTCTTTCTACGAAGCGCATCGGTGTATGACGACTACGGGGCCTCTGCCATGGTCGGCCAGGGAGGTAAAAGAGGACGGAAGGTCTGGGGTTGTGGTTAGCTTCAGGATGAGGGTAGGGGGTAGACAATATGTGCCTCTATACCGACTGGTCATTTACATAACGACTTTTTAGGTATAAAGCGCTTTTTATCAACACGGGACGTGATGCGAGCCTGAGCTTCTTGACGCACAACGTAAATCTACGTGGATGACGCGAGAAAACGAAATCTAACTTTTTGACTCCTGCAAATGCCAGTTATGTATATACACATACATATATATACCTGTCTGCGACTCTTTCGACAGTTGTGTCTTTCTATATACCCACAAACGTATTTTACAAAACGTATATATGTATGAAAAAGTACTCGGGTACTTTGCCGTCTACTACGTGAGTTGCTTGACAAATTTTTCCACCGGTATATGTATATACGGTATACATATACCCGACCTTATGTATTTCCCTCGGTGATCAACTGGCAGATTCTTTCTTACCCGCAAAACTTATACTTCATTCTGATTCAGATTTAAACTATTAGAATCTCCAAAAAGCCTTGAAAAAAATATTTCTTTGTTGAAATTGATAGTATCTATCAATCGGGGGTTGAATACCCAATACGCTATTAATTGCTCACCTCGAAAACGCGGTTCGTAATTACCGCCAAACCGTAAAACTGATCGGAACGAAACTTTGGATCTCGTTGGTTCATTTCGGCAGAAAGTAGCCAAGTAGGTACTTTATTTTACCAAATTTCGAACAAGTTCGATAAATGTTTTAAATCATGTATTAGAAATTTGTAGGTTAGGTAAAGGGATTGGGTAATATGCATAAACGTAAATTGTTAAAAATTTGGAGAAAGTAAAATACTTGGCCACTTCCTGCCGACATAAGGTATTGATCCTGAAAGTTTCGTTTCGATCGTTTGTGTGGTTTGAGAGAAATTACAAATCGCCTTCTCGAGGTGATCCAGGCGTGTATATACATACAGCCATTGCAATATGGATAAGTAGGCAGTGCACAAAATGTGAGAAAGCAGATCGAATTCATTATACATGTATACATAAATTTGTCAACCATAATGCGATAATCAAGACGAATGAAGTAATAATCGTATTAAAAGTTATGCGTAAGATTATTAATTGATATTTGCAATTCGTTCGGTTCGCTGGCTGCAGCATTCCGAGCTCTTTAATCATAAATTATCCCAAGAGAATGGCACGGGCTAAGTTCGCCGAACAATGAACTCATCTGCGGGTTTATATACCTCTTAGTTTAATTACGTTAGCTCGATTCTTCCCCGGATAGGCTGCAGGCAAACAGGCAAGCAGCCCTGGAGCAGCCTCGTTGGATTCTTTCGCATTATTTGAATATACGCGAACGCGTGGATTCTGATAAACGCATGTAAGCCTTAGTGCCTGTACTCGAAGAAAGAACTTATACGTATATGTGAGTACAAGTTCCCGGATGGCTGATTCAAAATATAAAACAACAGCTTCGTCCACGAGATGAAGTACATACAAGCAGAGGTGTGAAAAGACGTACCCCATCCCAGCACAGGAGAACCAGCGTTACCTCTATTCCAGTTAGTAAATTTAAACGGTGAGAATCGGCGAAAGAATGAAAGAAAAAAAGAGTATTAGGTATGAATGGAAGTATTCGTCATTTAATATGCTTCCACGTACTTAGCCCCGAAATGAAAAAAAAAAAAACAGGAAAAAAAGATAGAAGTTATAAAACTAAAATACTCTCTCACATCTCAAACGCTTTCGAGTCCTTCCTCGAGTTATGCATTATAATAAACACTGTAAAACATGGTGGTACTAAAATTAGCCTGCTTAGACCAATATAGAACAATTGAAGCGGATAATTCGAAAATTCAGCATCTATAATTGAGATGAAAATTTTTTTCACCGTGTCAAAAAAACTAGATAGTGTTAAATTGACACAAAATCGCATTGTATAGTAGTCCACACTGCAATTTTTTTAGTGAAGGCACTCGCTGGTTCACTGCAATGGAACCGTAACGATTATCCGCGCGAGAAAAAAAGTTTTTTTTTCACTGATTTTGAAAATATCCTTCTGAATCTATATACTAAGCGATATTCTTCAATTATTACTCTCTACACTGCCTATGATTCTATGCGAGTTATCATTCATAACTGAAACTATTATACGTATATTGCGAGTTTATACAAGAGCTCGAAATTCCATATTGAGTCGAAGCTGTGGAAAATTTACATTGTGTTTAAATTTACTACAGAATGCAGCTTGGTGTTATTTTTACATTATTTGAGGGTGATTCGATGCAGCTATGAGACATTTTTCTATCGAGTATGTATAATGTTGAATTTTTTAATTGATCATAAAAATTCTTGTGTGGGGGAACTGAACCGGAGAACTTTAAAGCCAACATTCTTTACAGTACACATTTTTGATATGCAGTGCAGGTTATGTGAAGAACGCCATAGCAAATATAATTGTATGCGGTTCATGCGAATTATATGTGTACGGTTATATAAGTCCGTTATTCACAGAGTACCTACGTCATTTTAATTACAGGACGATGTACCCGGTGTGATGAAGTTGGTTAATAGATATGAAGCTAAGCAGCGTTTATTTTTATTTTCTTAAAAAACAACCGAGTTTTTTAAACTCTTTCTCATCTATGTATTCGTTTCGAATGTCGTGATACACTCGCGCCATTATACTCGTTAGTCACGAAATCGATACGATATAATTTAGTGACTGACTGACGATGAGAAGATTTCTTATTCAATTCACTGGCTATAGTAACAATATAGTGTATGATCGATATTGAACCTGAAGTATTTCTTTCACGGGAATTTCTTCTTGTTCGAACACGGGCTCGTTAGACGGTTTCTCAATTTTCTTTGCCCCCGTATCATATGATATTTTCCTCTAATGATACACTGCGTGCGATTATATCAAAACGATCGAATCATCCTTCAGGACCTAAAGAGTATTCCAACTAAGTCAGCATTTGTCAATAACAAATATTTATGACGAGTGATGAGTTAATAAAAATTTATACATTCATGTGTACGTTTCTATCGATGATGCGATTCCGAAGTCTTTCTAATATTTGAAGGCTTAAGTTGGGAGTAATATTTCAGAATTTTCAAATTCTTAGGAATATTAGTATATTACTCTTCTTGGGCTTGACGATGATTCCAACATTTAATGATTTGATCACTTATTCCAATTTGCTTACCGTTCTATTTACAATGAAACATGATATCGCGTTTTGGTTTGGAAATATAAAAACGACCGTATCTCTCGAGTTTTTATTCTTCATTGAAACCCAACGGTTAAGAAAAACAAATCAATTGCAATTTTAAACAGAAAACAGAGCGGTGTGATGACAGAATATTTCGATTTTTACTAATCTCATTTCAATAATGATTTCTGCACTCATTGTTAAATTACGTCGACAGTACGATCGACCGAAATAAATTCATATCGTACTCAGTGAAATCAACAAGTATGTTAACGAGTCCACGGACAAATCAATCAATCGCATGCAATATTGTATAACTATTCCGATAAACTGCCATGTATAGATTATTCCACTGGTTACGAGGTCTGCATACTAATCCGCACATATGTCTAAATATATGTACGTCTGTATATGATGTGAAAAAGATTTTAGCCGAGTTTTTGGAATAGCTATGTAGTCCGCGAGTTCCTCCCGCGCGATGAACTTGGGCCATCATCAACGTGGGCAAAGAAGAAGAAGAAGAAGAAGAGGAAAAGGGGGAAAAGGAGGGGAAGAAGAAGAAGAAGAAGAAGAAGAAGATGAAGAAGAAGTAGAGGAAGAAGAAGTCCGCGGCAGCGTCCAAGCAGTCGCTCGAATCCTGACAGCGGCTACCCGACGACTCAGTCCATCTGCTGTGTTTTGTTCGAGGAGGCAAAAACTCACCTAACCCTTCCTTGATTACAATACCAGCAAAAAACGAAATACTAACCGCTGCGAACGCGCTCTAAGAAACTAGACCTGTTTTTGTTATTGGCTGCGAAGTATAGAGCGAACCACCGCTCAACGCTATACCGACTCCAGTTGCAGGAGACACACAGAAGACGCCTGGAGTCGACTTCGTCCAAGAGTCTCCAGGTTTCGCAGTATGCCCCGATAAGCTTTGCCACCCAATTTAACATGCCGCTAATTACGCCTCATTCTGATTACGATTTCGATTGCGATTAGGGCGATATGGTACAAGTCGCTTTGAACCTAACCTAACCTAGCTAATGTAAAAAAACACGAGTTTTGCTGGAATCCTATCAGTTTTTTTGACGAAGTGGAAAACTTGACTACTTTTTGCCAAAAAACTGAATCCATTCGTCGAGGGTTCGTTCGGATCGGTTGGGTAGTCGTCGAGAAATTACGATTTGCGTTTTCGAGGTGACAACAATGAGTACACTAATGGATTTTCCAACAGACTCCCATATCACCTCAAGGTGCCACGTGACAATGTTCGAAATTCCATTATTACCAGTTGTTGTCACCTCGGACATGCGATTCATAGTTTCTGCCAAACTATACAACCTACCGGAATGAAACTCAAGAGATTAATACTTTGCTATGGCAGAAAGTGGCTAAGTATTTTACTCTCTAGGTAAAACAAATAGAATTTAAGTCAGATTCATATTTTTTATGTTAGCTAGGTTAGGTTTCAAGTGACTTGTACTAAAAAAATCCCACTTTTTCATTCAAGATTTTCCATTGATTTCTTCAAGCGGCGGTATAGATATCGATTA
Organism: Ametastegia equiseti; assembly: GCA_963989295.1. Taxonomy (NCBI): domain Eukaryota; kingdom Metazoa; phylum Arthropoda; class Insecta; order Hymenoptera; family Tenthredinidae; genus Ametastegia; species Ametastegia equiseti. The sequence goes on along the minus strand of OZ022389.1, from coordinate 20,686,382 downwards.
CGTCTTACTGAAAAGTGTGGCACAATATCTCAACTAATGGGATAGGAAGCTATGGTATCTCAAATTCTGATTAAAAACCATGTTTTCTCGAGTTCCTTTTACAAAGCGTCATATTATCTCTTACATGTTTAACATAATAAATGGGACATTTAAGACATTGCAGCATTTTATTTTCAGTCAGTATGGTTTTAAACTAAAATTTTACCCAACGTAATTTGCTACTACAATTTGAGATTACATAGTTTTCATACTACAGCGACGTTATCGACTGATATGCGCATCTAGTTTACCGGAAGTCTTTCTTCTTCTTTTCAAAATTGAGATTATAATACGATCTTTACGATCTTTACTTCATTTATGAGATGAGGTATATCAAGGTATGGATATACCTGTTCTTAGACGTTTTGTAGACTCGGTGGAAATTTTTTATCCAACGACTGGACAGTTTTTTTAAATGTATAAGTCGCACAATACATGATGAGAACCTGACGGTATTATAACTGCAGCTTTGACTTGACGTATCGGAGTTAAGATCGGGGAACCTGCGGTAGCATTTAGTGATGACAACGATGGCCGGTTGTAAAAAATTCTTTCATATATACCTATATATATATATATATATATATATATACCAAGGATTCTCGAGGTTCTCCTTATTCGTCATATATCACTCTTGGCAGATCAAATTATAGCCATAAAAGCTATAAATCGTGAATACCAGTCACAACGCGAACGTATACATATACGGTATATATGCTTTGGGTTTCACCAAATTGATTCTCCTCATTAGTCACTTCGTATATACATACGGAATATCTAATCGAGATTTAACTCCGATTTATTCTTTTCCCCAGAGTATGGATTTTTCAAAATTTTCATCATTCACCTGTTGCTCATGAAATTTTCAACTGCACGACGAATTCCTATATACCTTTTAGAATCGTTTCATTATCTGGTACAATAAAATTAGTCTCGAGCGCAAGGCTCTCTAAAAGAAACTCGCAAATTTGCACAGGAACAAAAAAAAGGGACATAATGATTTCTAACAATGGGAGATATTTCAATGGCCATATCTCGCAAAATTCTTTGGAGTGAAAAGTGTACAAGTCTGAAAAAGTAAATTTCGCACTCCGAAAAGATTTGAAAAAACTTAAAGAATCAGATTTCGCTCTAATTGGAGCAAAAATTGACTCAAAGTCAGAGGAAAACGACTTCTTTTTACATGGTTAAAAACAACCACGATTAGTGAATTTTTACTATCCAAGAGCATAAAATCTCACTCCATTTTTTCGGGTGGAAAATTCCGTCATTCACAACAGCGTATTTTTCGCTCCAGCAAATTTGGAGTGATACTATGAGTATATTTTTAAAGCAGTGTACCCCACGTTTAGACACATGCATTCAACGTATTGCGCTATATTTTTTGTTTTCAAAGGGTTCCCAGCCCCTTACCACCTCCCGGTCGTAGTTACCGGTGAAAACCGTACCCCAGACACCATAACCAGTAACTGTCAAACGGTTGGAGGGTGAACTGGAACCACCCCAAAGGGCCAGGGTAGGGCTTAGGGATGGTAGGCAGGTTAGGTACGAAGGTCCTGCCCCAAAAACACGCCTGCCTGTGCCCTGTTACCCCCAAATCTGTACCTGGGTCCTGGATATGTATAAATGAACTTATACTCATACACAGGCATATACGTTACACGTATGCGTATATGTATGTGGGTGCATACCTACTACGTACCCTCGTCCCCTCTAAAGTTCTCAGAATGTATCGTGGAAAAAAAAAATGGCGGACTCCTTTTTGAGCTTATGGTGTACGTAGACATCTTTGATTACAATGCAGAGCCGCATAATACCTGCTGCAGGATGGTGTACCTACTCCAAAATTGAAATTCGATTACAATCTGCAATTGTTGTTGATCACAGATTTCACTTTTTCATATAGGTTTGTTACGATTTGAAAATAATTAGAATGTATTGTTATGAGTTCATAACGTCATAAGTTCACAATCGAATGAATTTAACCCTTCGATTACACACTTCAGTCAGTTCATCAGGTTTCCTCCATTCAAATTTGCACCTGCGTACAATCAGAGAGTAAAAAACAAATCCATTTCTCGAATGTTTCGTAAATTAATCTATCAAAGTATGAGCAATTATAGTGACACAAATGTTTTGTCATATCAACAAATCCTAGTTCTGTTCAATGAGTAGACATTCATTCGACAGTCTGTGGTCGCGGGCTTATAGTTTATGAAACAAAATTTTCTCGCGGCGTGAAATTCTTGCTAGTTTCATTCATGATGTTTACGTATCACTGCAAGCACAAACAATTCTCGCATAGGTACAATATGTATTGTTTATAAACTTATCATAGCGTCAATCGGTGTGAAAACAAATTGTCGAATTCAACGTAAGCGTTAATGGCCAGCCTTGAAATCTGGTCATGAATTTCAAATGCGAAAAGCCTGTTTTGCGCATTATATACAGGTATTAAGTATATATAGGTATGTATCAAACGTATATGTACAAAATCCATATCTAACGATAAGCCGTTCAATTTTCGTTTTGACAATTCAATTTTTTGTACACAATTTCAGTGAATTTAAACTAATTATCCATGAAAAGTTGGAATAATTATGAGAAGATTTCAATATCGATGATTTCAGTTTGAAAAACTTATTAATTCTTTGTATTTGTATCCTGAACTTATGATCTTGTGTGAAACCATGTCTAATAAAATAACAAATTGTTTAGAAATAATTATAACTTGGTGCAACAATGACGAGGTGCAATTTCGTTGGATGTTCTCGTTACTGAAACGTAATTTGAACCATTAAGGCAATGAAGCTAAGTGCACCTAATAAGCGGTACACTCAATTGACAGAAACAATCCAAGTAACCTGTTATTGTTGTAGTTCGTTATACCCTCAGAGTTGTTGGCATTTTTCAACTAATTATGTTATTATCTCAGAAGACGTGAAAGACTTCTCTCCGAGTATAACGTACATACTTATATACATCTACGATCATCCACAGAAAATTGTCATTCGTAGATGTATAAGATAACGAAATAATCTACCAATACACGTGGATTATCGCATTGCTCAAACAGGGTTTGAAAAATTTTAATTAAAACTGTAATTCCATTACATCCCCTACATACTCTGTGAAGCGGATTCGAGTACACATTCCGAACCTAATGCATGATCGATTGGGTTTCGTTGAATTATGAAAGTGATTGATAATGACTTCAAATCCTTGTTCTAAGGATCAGTATACGACAGGACGTTAGTTTTCGGTCCTTGCATTGCAATATAAGAATATTGTTAAATTGAATACATAATATATACGTTTGCAATTTCTTTGGAGAATGATCAAAATTTGCAGACAGTGATCATTGTTATTTTAGTCTACCGTGATCGACCACGGATCACTAGTTGCAAACAATAAATAACAACAGTTCAAAAGAAAAAGAAAGAAACAACGATCGAAAAACGTGACCGAGCACAAGTTTACATTCACGATGAAGACCATCACGCTGCAGGTGAGATGAAACACATACATATATACATACATAGGTATAATCACACATTAGTCATTGAGAACAAGAACACGCGAAGTTTCCCATCCCAGACGCTAGTTATATATACAACAGTATTTCTAATCGTCTCAGTGTAGAATTTCCTATCTGCATATAACCTGCAGGGTAAGTTAGCGCAGGTATGCGCTATAGGTGCGCGCAATCATCACGGTCTAAGAGAAAAAAGAGTAAGAGCTAGAAGTAAAAAAGAAAAGAAAGAAAGAAACAAAAAAAAAAACTGTTTTGTAATGAAACAAAAAATGAAGAAAAAAAAAACAAGCAAAAAGAAAAGAATCTGAATATCCCCATGAGATCGTGGTGCATCTTTCAAGTTTTTATGATTTTTTTTTTCTTCTCTCCTTCTACCCTAGACTAGCTCCGGCAAGGCGTTTTTTTCCGCGAGAAGAAGACCCTTACCCAGTGGGTCGACTATCTGCATACGTAAGCGCATAGAGGGGGGTTCTCAGGGGGGCAAGATCGTCCATCCGCCGGTCCGTTCGTGGGTACCGAAGTCCAGCTGCCCTCTAAAGTCTTTCCTGACCCTAAGGGCCTCAGGTCGGTCGACCGAGCGATAGACCGCCGCGCCGGCGTGCATCACCCTTTCGGATTAATACTTAGAACAAAAAATGTCACCCCTTACGTAACGAGCCTGTGTCTCCCCCTGATGTACCTCTTTCTTTCTTTTTTTTTCTTTCTTTCTTTCTTTCTCTTTGTAATGTATTCCTCCGGCGGAGCTACGACTCTCGGCTTCTGATGGATAAAAAAAAAAGTAAATGGGGGAAAAAAAACAATCTAAGAAGAGATATGGAAAAAAATTTCTCGTTTGAGCTACACCCGAGTCCTTTTATTCACACGGAGAACCCGACCTCTCTTAGATCCATGGGAAACAGGTTACAGGTTCGGTACTTTTTTTCTAATTCTTTATTATCCCGTTTTTTAATTCTGTTTTTTTTAACTTTTTTCTGACCTAATTCGCTCTCTTCATTCTCCTCATTGCGTGTCTTTGAATTTTTAATCGTCATCGGCTCACTACCGTGCGAAATATCATTCTTTGCAATCTCATGTATGTGCGTAGGTATATAAATTGTAGGTAGGTAGATAGGTAGGTGTGTGACCAAATTGTCTGTTTGATCGTTTTCATTTTATTCTAATTCTATACCACGTACTGAAAAAACGAGCGCAAATGTGCAATGAGATTCGTTCAAAAAACTTGAGACGGACAAATCGAAACGGTATAGTGTAGTCCGTTCTTGTGATACTAGATTAACATATAATCGACATCTTTACAGATTTGAATACTTTATGATAAAAAAACTCATCGATAAAACTCACAAAGTCCAGTATACGAAATTAAGTAAAAATTCGTACACTGAAATTCGAAATTCCATCATTGCGATCTAATGTCAAAGCTAAAGGTACTGAATTTTCAATACTGATACGTTGCTATGAAAGCTTTAGGATCGTCTATGCTTACCTATGTTTTTGAGTTTTCAGTGGACCTGCGAATTTGAAATTTCATTACTGCGTGATTGGAAATTTTACAATAATCCATAACAAATTTACGAGAATGCGTGTTCCAAAATTGAATAAATCTGACAATTAATGTGAAATTCCACAATTGTCTGCAAATACGTAAAAAAAATCAAAAAACAGTTGACTTTTGAATTTTTGATATAATCCTTCCTGTTTCTGAATTTTGAATTTTGAAAAAGTGTGTATCCTTATTTCGAATTGTACTCAAATATTTGAATTTAAATTTACAATAAAGTACACGTTGCTTGATCAACATACATTTTTACTACTTCGAAGGCAGAAATCGATAGTAATAAATAATTAAAACAGAAATAAAATTTCGCCGAAATGTACGTCAGGTGATCCGAAAACTTTTATAAAGCGAGCTTCCCGGATAAGTTTTTGATCACTGAGAAATACAGACCGAATAATTATTGATGATGATCTTTTTTTGAATGGCTCATGCGCCCGTTAACCGAATAATTATTCAATGCCTGATCTGAAATCTGAGAAGCTCGAATAAAACTCTGTACGTGATCGCGCTGCAACGTTGAGATTTTTTTATAAATTTTATTTTACTTTTTATTTTTATTTCTTACCGCGCTTTTTACCATCTAGCCAGCGCGGGACTATTTCAGACTATGCCAAACCTACCTACCTACCTACCTACCTTGCCTACCTACCTACCTTGCCTACCTACCTACCTACGCTAATTGTTTTTACCAGACGTGTTTTTGTTCTATAGTTGTTTTCGCAGCCGATTATCCTTACAGCGTCCTCTACGGTAGGATACGTCGTATTTCTTTATTTGTCTCATGGAATCCCATTTCTTATTGTTTTACGGCGAACTTCCAACCAGTCACATAAATATACCATATTTAAACTGTTTTTCATCTACAGTTTTTTTTTTCGTTTGTTTTTTCTTTCTCGTTTTTCCTCTGTATCAGAAGGCTCGTCGTTATTCCACTACGTAATTGCACCAACATTTGAAAAAATCGATAGAAATAAACGGTCAAAATCTAATACTTCAATACGCATTGTCCACAATTGGGCCTGGAAAACTTTTACCGCACGAGAACTCACTTCACGTTATGAAGAAAAACTCAAAATTCAACTCAGAAAAAGACAAAATCACTTTTTGAAGCCCCTGATATTTGTGCTAAGTAATGTTGCATGACGTAATTTTATGTGAAAAAATAAATCGATTGAAAATATCTAGGACAGAAGTTTTCATTTCGAATCTTTGTTTTTTCATTTCATAATCTTGGGGTTTTTCTTTATGTTCGCTTGTCAAAATGCTGACATAAGATTCAACTGGAATGAAATATGACTGGGTATGTATATTGTATAATGCGAGAGCTTTGCTCTAGCCTAATTGATTTGCCTGTAGTTAAAAGTTCGAACGATCGTATGTATATTTAATAGGCTAATCAGAGAGACAAACGGCCTCAGCCAACTACGTACTTAATCACGAGCATCTGCGCAAGGTGAAAATGAAATAGGATCGCTATACATATGTATACTTATATAATAAGTATGTATAGTGTATACCTATATTTATGCTATTCATTCTGATTTCTACAAAGATGTGGCTAATATTTTCGAAAACCGGCTATAAAAGACAATAGTTGAACTTTGTATTTGCCAACAGCGAGTTTTCTGATGTAAAAATTTCTATCCGAAGCTGAAACAGCTCGAATTTTGCTAATTAATAATTTCATACGCCAAAAAGGTGGATAATGGAAAAAGTTGAGAATTTATATCTCCGCGATGTATACGCTTTCACCCCGCCAGCAATATCTTGCAATTAGATATCAGCCGGAGTTTAAATCTTCAGACTGTGCCGACTCGACTATTAAGAAAAGTGGCATAGTTAATTGTGGAGATTGAAATACTATTAATTGAAAATTGTTAGTGTACAAGGCGAAAAATGAATTACTATAGAAGTGCAATACGATCACTCATTACTATCTGTTATAAAGGTTAATCGCTCAGAAGATCAATTAGTTGAATCCAACGTTTCTGATTCAATGAAATCATCTGCTTTCACATGTATCAACTTTTTCGACTCGAATTTTTCCAGCTTTCAATGCAGTGCCGCGATTTGTATAAAAATTCCGAGCTCGTCGACGATGTTGAGTGGTGGTCGAAAATTTGATCAAATAATTATTGCGAGCACAATTAAAAGCGAACACGTCCTATACCTTCAAATTATACCACGTAAAGACAGCTAGTTTCAATAAAATTTTGATGACACTTTCCTCTGGATAAACTAATATGATTATTAGGCATACTCGTGAGGATGAAATAAAAACCAGAGTCTGTTATCTTATGCCCACAGCCGACCAAGACATATAGCGATAAGCGAGGCACATGAGTTCAGCGGGGCGGGATTGAGATCTCGAATTTCAAAAGCTGCGAAACGTCAAAATTCCGAATTTTTATACTACTGACTCACAGTTTTTAGAAAGATTGTTTCCCCACAAGTCTACGTAGCCAATTTTAAAAACTCCGAATAAAAAAACACTGAAGGTTAAAAATTCCGAAAGCTAAAGATCCGAAATGCCAAAACTCCGAATTTCGGAATTTGTGCATACAACGTCGTTTATGTGATAGCTTTGTCATGAGCTTCCCTCAAATTTTCGAATTCTTGGACTCTCTAAGCTTTTGACTTTCGGATCCTTGAGCTTCCTGCATTTCGACCTTCCGGAATTTCCAACTTAAGAACTCCAACTTTTCTAAAAACTCCAAATCGCGTCTGAAATAAATTCAGAATTTTGACCGTTCGGAACTTTAGGAACTCCGAACTTCAATCCCATCCCGCACTTCTGCCGACACTGAACGTACTCACGCGTATCACAGAGAGATGAAAATCAAATAAGGTCACTATTATGAAGGCGACTTATTTGCTAAAGTATAATGAAATGAGAAACGGGAAAAAAATGTAAAAGAAAGAGAAGGAGAAAAAAAAAACACCCCAAAAAGGGTAGGTAGGTAGGTAGGTAGGTATGTAGTTAGGTCCGCGGTCGTAACCCGTTCTCTTTTTTTCCGATCCTTGCTCAGCACCCCGTCTATAGATATATTATGTATTCACAAATTAGATGCTATTGGGGCGCAACCACCCACCGCCTCAGTCAGCCTAGCAATCGCATTGTAAGGAACATAATGTGCGTCCCCGGCTGCCCGGCCGTCCGTTTGAACAAACACATATCTATTCTACCGCATCTGTATACGTATATGTATATTATATATACGTTACGCGGTCTTTCCGTGGCACTAAATGAATGGAATACGTCACCGGAACACGCAGCTATTGCCCTCGGTTTACGTATCAGGTATACATATATATATATCTAATAAAAGCTGCAGTGATCCTGTGGGCGCGTTTCTACTTGGACTCGTGTCTGACCCATAGCGATCCTTTTTTCATTCGAATCTTCACAGCCTGACAATGTGAGATGAAGAAGAGACTTCCTGATTTCATCTTGGTCTTTATATAATTCTTGTACGTTTGGTGGAGTCGGGAAAATCAGACCAGTCGGTAAATTGGACCGTTCAGGACTCGGTGATATCTTTTATTCTTTTGAGAGTACCGCTCGATGAATTCTGAAGATCCCAAAAATGGGTAGCGTTAGTATTTGTAATACCGTGGACATTCAGATGTCTGTACAATTTCGAAAATCTGGGAGATACTCGCTTTCCAAAAATTAACAAATTTGAATAATAATTGAACTCGGTAGATCATGATGGGTCCAATTTCCCTGCAGTTCCCGCTCAGTGTTTAGGTATCAAGTTGTTCCTGTATGTGGGTATAATCTTGGAATGCCATGGTTCTATCAGAATATGACGCGGGACCCTCAGTCTCCTTCACAGGTTGCAATTGAGTCAATTAATGAAAGCGGATATGAGAAGAGTTGGGTATATTGGCGGATCGGTGAATTGTCCTTTTCATATTTGCTGATTTTTTGTGAGAGTGTTCCCTGAACTTCGGGGATTGCAAAGACTTCAGGGTTGTTCCAAAAATGATATCCACGATACATGATATCTACGGTTCCAAGATAGACGGTATATTTAATTTGAGCCTATATTCAGAATTCGGGATAAAAACTCCCTAAAAAAATGACCAGAATTAGATTAGCTAATTTGCTCAACTCTCTACCCTAAATCTTCAAAATAGTATACGTATTGTTTTTTTTTTTTTTTTTGTTTTTCGAAATCTCTATTGACTCACTGTTTTCAGAGTCACTTACTAGTATTTTGATCCTTTATTTAAAATTATCGTGGATTTTATGCCATTTGGCTTATACGCAGATTGATACTTATACCAGAGAAGAAGATGGTTACTACACCAGGGTACGAGACGCATCGTTCATCAAAGCTTTTTACATTTAGAGGGGAATATCATAGATTGATGTTTTTTCGGAGCAAGTCAATAATGTGTCGAGATAAGGTCCGATTTCTATTGTTATGAGCACGTGAGACACTTTTTTCCTCAACGTTCACACAGACAAAATAGCTTGAAAGAAACATTATCGTGCCAAACAACTAGATTGACACCCAACGTCGTTGGTTTGCCCCGTTACTAAATCAATGCAGAAGAGTACTCCCTCTGAGTTTGAAGGATTCTCTATCAGCGGCGCCATTTCTACCCCGAAACACTCACTTTTTTTTGGGGGGAAACAAATCTCTGTGGGGGCAAGTCCGTAAAATCCAAAACAATTTTGAATTGTTGGTGGCTATACTGGTAATCAGCTGTGACGATACTGACTGAGCCAATACCATATTTCTTTGAGACGTATGAGCAACATAAAACAATGATTTTCAAGCGTTGTAAGTAAGTGAACTGGCGTGCAGGAAACCATGAATTGTTTAATTAATCGAATAAACAAATATCTTCATGCCAAATTTATGCATATTTTGTTTCACCTTTCAATCGATTAGGGAATATTTTGTAAAGCTTCGATTGTCGAAAGATGCACAAGATGATACATTATTGGCCAAATATGAATTATTTCCATTATTATTGAGGATCGGTGTTTGATTCTCCGTAATGTATTTGACAACATTCCGTACATTGATAAAATCATTAACGTTTGTTATAATTGAAAGCTTCCTAAACTACGGGGTCATTAGTGCACCAGAACGCGGCAATAACTATTAGGACCGTTACGGGTGAAAAGCTTTTACTTGTAACTTTTTTGCTCCCTTAAAATCGATGCCAAGAAAAGACCGTTGATATATCACAGATAACTCGATCTGTGGGATAAACGGTTCAGCAGCATTCCTCTTCTGCTTTTCTACAATAAGTCAAAACTCGCTTCCTTAATGCGATGAAAAATTTCAGAAGATTTCCGGTGAAGAGAAAAATCTATGATATTGACTCTAACGGATTTCTAGGCTTGGAAGCCATCTTTCAAATCGTGAACGAAGTTCAATATTGCTGTAATCCCGCGTCCCAAGAAGAACGAATTCCGACAATAACGAAATTCAGGAGCAAACAACTGATCAATGACCGGAAGCGGTTCGACGACTCGTAGGTCGAGACGTATCAACGAATTTCATTCCATAGAGATTGTGGCAATAAAAAAGTAGACAAGTTTGATATACCCGAATAAAAAAAGTAGTCAAGTTTGGTATACCCGAATAAAAAACTATAGTTCGGGCTTTGACGATAAAACTTAGTTTTGAAGACGAACTCTTCCAGCTAATAAGCAAGTTATTAATTCCCTGGATAATCTCGCAACGATATATAAGTAACGTACAATAAAAAATGTACACGTATAAAGTATGTGTACAAGTACTTATATGTGGATGGAAATTTTCTACACGGTAGGTACAAAAACGCTAGCGAAAAATCTGACTCAGTTTCAATCAGTGGAGGCTTTTCAGCCGCGGTTTTGTGGGGAAAAGAATCGAAATCAGCTGTAACGACTCTACCTACATGGTTTAGGGAACTGGCGACCAAACTGCATAAATTCCATTCTCGAAAATCATTTTTCACGTATTGATAAAATCCAAAAACCGTACTTCGAGTCCCTTCGCCAAAATCAAAATCTACAATAAATATAATGAAAAGAAACACATGTTTCAACTTCGAAGATATAGATTTGATACAGATTGATGCAGTTCTGAATACCGGCGATCATGGATTATCCTACAATTCCTAATTCAATCTAAAATTTCGCTGCAGAAACGGATCGGAACGAATCCATATACGTACTCCATCATTTCCCACATCAGGATCTCTTCGCTTGTATTTCATTAATTCATTCAGATTTGTAAAAAATTGAATATCAGAATGTAATCCATTACGAATTCAACTGAGGTTTTGCATGACATTTTGACCAAAATTTTTGGAAAGATTCAAAACTACCACAATAATGACCTTATCCCAAATTAGGATATATCTTATGCATAACAGATCGAGATCAGTGAAACTTAATTGCCTGTGAAATGCGCAGTCATCGTTTTTAACGAAATAAAAAAACCATTTTCGTTGTTCCGGCTTACTCGGCATTATGCAATCCCAAAACTAAAAATACAATTTTCACAAACTCCCAATTATACAATAATGATTTCGTTATGGATTATAGTTCAATGACATATTACGAATGTAATGAAGAATCGAATCTGTTCGTTTTTGGAATTTCAATATCCATATTCCATTCATAGATTACTCAATCGGAATTCTCTATTAATCGGACTACCGCAACATGACGATGAATATTCCGAAATACGGTTTTGCCGGTAACAACCAAATAACCAATAGGAAACCGAATTACCAATAAAACATACCAAAATCCTGATTAACCAAATCGATTTATCGAAGTACAAGTTATCTATAAAATTCCCAACTGATCGAGTGGACAATTGCTCGTTTTGTCAGCGATTACAGGGATCGAATGAAAGATACCGGTTGCAATGCTGAATCGCTATGAGCATACTCACAATCAGAATTTCTCGGCACTTAGATTTATCGGTATTTCGATGTTTTCAGGTTTAGATTTCAGCATTTTGTTGTTTCTGCATCGGCATTGACAGCCGAAGGATTTGGAGTATAAAATACGGAAACAGCCCTATTTCAAGTGTGCGTATGTACGGCAACTATGGTTGTAATTTTTGAATGAGATAATTCGAATCAGAATGATTTCGGCAAATTCTAATCGATATACGTATAATATCAGATAATGAGTTACTCACGAGTCCCGTTGCCATTTATGCTGAGTATTCTCGGTCCAGAAGAAGTTTGCTGTTGAGTACCAAACTGGGATAGTTGAGAGGCGGTCGGGCTGGAAACCACGTTGCTGATTGATGCAGTCGCGGTGGTTGCGACGGCGACGACAACGGAGGCGGGGGTAAGCGCCGTGGTGCACGTTGGAGCAGGGGACGGCGTCGCGACGCCGCGGATTGTCTCTTCGCCGGTCGTAGACGAGCTGCTGCACCCTCCGGCGTGTACATCCATAACGTCTTTGCGCGGGATGGCGGGAGGGAGGGGGGGAGGGCGATCAAAATAAAAAACCCATGCAACTTTCAGAGATAAGAAAAAATAAAAATAAAAATAACACAAATCTCTTGCTTCTTTCTCTCTCTCTCTCCTGCACCTATTTTCTATCTCCCCGATGTATATATATATACGTAAATATAGACTTTCCAAGATGTATTACAGGCAGAACTTTTTTTTTTTTTTTTTTTGTTTTTGTCTTTTTATATCAGTCAATTACCCGTGATCTAATCTATTTCGCTGTGTATTTTTGTAACTCGCATTCACTTTCTTATTTATTATATCACGGTTAATTTGGTATATACGAAATGAAGAAAACTTCCACGCGAATATGCGTACCGACACCACTGTTTTTTGAAAGAAATTGTAGATTTAACGTGGAATTATAGCTAAAACTACGATACCAAACCATCAAACAAAAATTCAATCAAACAAGGCTGGGGGTTGATAAGAAAAATACAGGATTTTTCAATACTACGGGGGGTTCAGTGGATATTATTATTTAACACACAAATATATTCCAACGCAATAAAACCCGGTCACACGATGTACAACAACTATGCAAAATGGTCTAGCCTTTCGAAATACGAAATTAAAAAATATCCGTGAGCACGTCGATTATTCTCTAGCGAAAATCACGAAAACGTGGAGATCAGGCTATAATCGCGTGATTTCGTTTTCTAATACGCGCACACGTTTCGTAGATAAAAGAAAAAACCAAAAGCAAAAAAGAAAAACAAAAAACAAAACGGAAGTAAAAAACCAAGAAGCACTTTTGATTAGCGTGAGTGTACGAAGTATATCGTAAAGGCGGACGGAGGGCTATCAGCGAGTAAAGTTTCTAATTAGCCAAAATAGTTCCGTTTCTGTGTACAGAAATATAGGTATATCCGGTATCACAGCGACGTTAGCAGCTCGAGTTCGTGCTGCACATTGTTTGGCCTCGGTCAGGCTACGTCGACACCTCCGGCAGTTCCACCACTTCGCCGACCACCGACCGTCGTTGCCGTTGCCGTTGCCGCCGCGGCGATGTAGCCGCCAGTGCAACGGCTCCTCCCCGGGCCTTTTCACCCCACCCCACGACGACGGCTTACCCCACCCAACCCCAGCGTCATGACCCCAGCCCCACACCCCCCCACCCCAGGCTTATACATCGCGCTCCACCTTCCAGAAGTCCGCAAAAAACGATCCGCCGGTCTCCCCCCCCCTCCCCCCCCCCTCCCCCCCCCCTCCCCCACCGCTCAGCGTGCCCCATTCCAGCCACCCCACCCTGGCAAAGAGGGAGAGAGAACTCTTGAGGCAAAAACTAGCCTCCCTCCGTTTTGCCCGAGCGTTTTCTACCCCGCCCCACATCCCTCGGCCACGTCCTTATCCTCGTCCTTCGTCCTTGGTTTTAGCTCGTGGTCTTGTATGTATGTATATAGTTCGTCTAGGGAGCCTATGAGGGGGGTATGGAGACATTTGGAATTTCTGTTCGTTTGGGGTTGGGTCGAAAACATCCCCCCGTTTTGGTACCCCCATGACGTGTACCCCTTTGAGTTTACTCTGTGGGTTTTGGTGGATAGGTATGTGCTGATGGGGCTCGAGTTGTAGGGTACAGATATATATATATATATGCAGTGGTTTTCGTCCCCCTTTAACTCCGGAGTATCTCTCCTCTTCGGCTGCAGACCTTCTTATTACTTTTGCGTTGAGAAAAAACCCCGGCTCTTTTTCTTACCATCGTTTCGGAACTTTTTTTTTCAATGGTTTTTTATCATCTTCTTTCTTATTTCGTTTCGTTGAGTGACGTACACCGTGAGAGAATTCCAAAATTTACATATCGAATATCTAATGCTGTAATTTTTTTGTTCTTACCGTCACTGTTACCTTTGAATTTTCTTCACCGCGAATATTATACCAAAAGGCTTAACTACATGGGTATAGGTAATCGAAGTCGTTCTCAGATTTACCGAGATTTTTTTTTTTTTTTTTTCACTTACTTAGTCTTCGGAAATCTTTCAACTTTCTTGTGCTTCATCAATACTTTAGAAATGAACGGATTTCTATATACTTTTCGATATACATGCATACATGGGTCTGGGCATTCGTTCCTAGAAACCAACCATCAAGAAATGCTTTTATACTCTTCGTGCGCGGTGAAACGGTTTCAGGATATCCGCGAAATGCGCATAAGAGTAATCCCTTGCTTTTTTGCTCAGAGGAGAAACACAAAGAGCGGAATGTAAAATTGATGAAAAGCTACCCCGCAATGATATATACCTAGAAAGCGATCGATTTTACAAGTTTTTAGCAGAAGCCCGACGACTCACAAGAAACTGTCAAATCGCTAGTTCGTTTTCTCATTAATTATATTCATCAATTCTTAAACGGATTCCATAATGTTCAAAATTCAGGTGACGATTTTTTTAACGAGTCATATTGTCCTTTCGAATCCCGAGTCCGAATTGCCGTATGGAATTTTGGATCTGATACTGTACAAATCGTAATAGTCTGAATAGAACTCATCAGCTACACTGCCATGCATCACCGCAGGCTGTTGGACTGTCATGTCATTTTAGAGTTTCTAATACGTGTAGATAGGTTTGAGAATGCATTCGGTAGCGATTCAGAGCAGGGCTGAAAATCTTCCATACTATTCAATTAACCTTGGTTTTCATTCGAGAGCAAATCCCAGCGAGTAGGATCGTATGATTTCACGAGTTCATATAGTTAAATCTATTCCCGCGACGTCTTGAGAACGGAATTATAATTTATTTATTACAGTGGACTCCGTAGATGATCCTGCGATCTTTCTACAGTTCCTCGATTTTGTACCCCCAAGGCGCCACGGACTGGTTTGAGTGCACTGACCTGTGTTATAAGGGTAGCTCTACCCGTCTAAGGCAGAATTATGTGGGTGCGGTCAGTGATACTCGTAGGGTGAAAGGCTTAGGCATGATGTAGAGGCTGCAACACGCATTGCGACCAACACACTACGAATTAAGAAAAATTGTCACAAATCAGACGATCTGCGCAGTGCTCATCAATCACACTAGCTAGATTTCTCTCGTTCGGTTTATGGAGTATTCTGACGTAAAGCCGTTCAGCTGGAGGCACTCATCCTTCCATCATAATCCAAGTCAAACTATTTCCGTCCAGCGAGTATTATTTCCCAATCGACATAATCGAGTGCGTATTGAATGATTTTGTTTGGATATCATATCACACAAGTGTAAATTTTACGTCATACCTTGTGTATGGAAATCAGGAATCCAATTGAAACATTTTGAAACTCGATTGATTACGATAAGTATCTTCATTTATAAAAAACTATCGAATTTGATAAGATTCTAACTGATTATACAGTAACAAATGTCCAAATAAATGAAGAACCAATTTGTTCATTATTTTCTATTTTTATTCAGTCGCTTTTACGTTGATCTTCTTATGTCAGGAGTATTTGACAGTCTGAGCCACTCCGAGGCCGTGTTGGTTTCATCCAACGAATTCAGACTTGTTGGTTTCATCTTGAGTATAACTCTCGAGGGGACGAATTGAATTGGGTCTTTGCATGAGAAGTTTTGTTTCACATTTTAGTATAAGTAGACAAACCTAAAATGATTCGATCACTTTTCTCTATTTCATTCGAATAATAATCACAAATGTTGAAGGCAATTCCGTTTCAGTGTTGTTTTTTTTTGTATAATATCTAGATGTAATCTTTATAGTTAGCATGGATGATGTGACATTGCGGTAATTTTCAGTCGGTTGTATTTAATTCAATTTCGTTCAATTAGAGAAAGATAAAATATGACTGGATTATTCTTTTCGCGAACTACTCGATCATGAAATCAGAAAACACGAATAACATGCAGCAGGCTTAATTCACCAACTCATAACTGCGAGATACAGCGGCAAAATTAACACTGAAATCATGAAAGACCATTGGCAACGACCTATAAGCTTCTTTTATTTCATAGATTGACATTATTTTTTGGAGCTGTTCCGCAGTTATAATAGCGGCAAAGTTAGTGAATAAGCCTGCTGATCTGTTCAGAACGTAAAATGCGCCAATTTAATTTGCTCCTTCGTCTCACAATGAGCGAGGCTCAGCAATAAAACGTTGATACTGTCTTTGATCAACTCGCGCATATTCCACATACTCGAGATTTATTTCATCGAGTTCTAGCCTCCGTACAATCGTAAAGTTGGGTATAATATCGTCACAACTGTATACTCATCGTTTAATTACACACAATCCTTTCCATACCATCGCTCTGCACAACACCTATAATCCTTCAATCTCCGAAGTCGGAATCCCAGCTTGGTATCAGGAAAACATACATAAGCCAAGGAGGTGAAACAACATTTCGAAGAGGTAGTTAACTGGATGTATATACCTCCATGTTACATCAGGCACCCTATGCTTATACCTGCATACCTGTAGGTATATACGGACCAGGTGTTACCCCGTTTACCCTTCATTGTGACTGGCGGCCATTGCCAGAGATAATTGAAATACCTAGACAATTTAGGATCTCCACTTTAACGAGACACCGATAATTTTGCGGTCTATATTACATATAGCTTAACTATTAGCAACCGACCAGCATAGAGACTAGAGAAAAAAATAAACTTTTGAATATTTCAACAATCCACTTTATTATTTTTCATTATATGTTTCCATCCCAGCGAATTTTGGAATTGCCCCGATTCCAAACGGAAAACATGTTCCGGTGCAAAAGCATCCGTTTGGGCAATTCGACAAACTCCTCTATTAGGTATATTACTTGAATGTATTTGATTACATGAATAAAGGAATGAATAAATGTATAAATATTGTACCTCCCGTTTTTCCTGTTGATTGGATGTGCATGGTTCATGTATTATTACAGCGGTATGTATACAGCCACGAGTAATATTTGTCACAAGAGAAAAATAAAAAATAATTCACTCCGATTCGGACCAACGAACAGTGATCTTTCAATTTACCCACCAGTACGCCTTATTATATGCAAGCCGAACGACATGTTGTGATTCTGTAGTTTGTGAAGTGCCGGAGGTGGCGCTTTCGCTATTTTAGTGTCAAATTCGTGAACTGCTTATGCCGCAAACACCGGGAGGTGATAATTTTGAATTTCCGATGCATTCCAATTTAGTATCTATTCATTAATTGCGGCAGGATGATGGGTCCCTAATCATAGGATTGTTGAATAACCTTCAATTTATGATGAACATTTAATTCGTAATGAACTAGTAGGAGTTTGAGATCATTCATAGAATAATTCGGAAATGATTGAATATTTTTTATCGTGGTAGCTGAAATTAATCGACAAATAAATAACATCAAAGGCAACAAAATAGGAAAGGCTTTTGCAAGCCGATTATTCTGGAAAAAATTTAATCCAAACAAAAGTTGGCTCCCGGAGTTTTTAAGTCCCGTAAGCAATTTTCAGCAAAAACAGGACAAAAAGACTCACTGAATTGTCTGATAAATAAAAATTCTACTTACGATTAGCAGTTTCCGAAGATCTCGATGTTCCCCGATTCGCGTCTCATACTTCCTCAATTCTCCATGTCAAACTGGGACTTTGAAGGCACAGACGAATTTTCAAAGTTGAATTTCTTCACATATTTTTGCATAAATTTCCATTAACATTTGAAAAAATCACTCAAACAATCGACTTCGTTGAATTTTGGTCAATGTCCTACACACTCTAGGTAGTAAGTCCGATTTTTAACAAATTTTTTCAAAGTTCGGAACAGAATGAGAACCAATGTTCACAGGAAACTCCTTATTGTAGGCAACCTAAATTACATTTAATGCGCAGATATGTAATCGCGTTACAAACGCAGCGCTTCTGTTACACTGGTGACGGGATCACGAACTAATTTGAGCGCAATAATTAAGCGGAGGGGTTGTATTTTCAAATTCCACGTATTGTAAAACATGATATAAAAAATTCGAACAATCACAAGTCACTCACATATCCGTCGAGTTGATAGCACCATGTTTGTTTATACACGAATAAACTATTGTACGATTTTCCTTGACACATTGCCTACTACTTTTGGTTTACACTCCCATCTAGTTTCTACCGAGTTCTGATCAATACTGAATCTTATTTTGGATTTCGGCCGTCGATCTTAGACATGTAAACTCACACGGTGACTTGACGAACTTTGGACTAAATTTTATTGCAGACCGAGTGACGAGGTCTCAGCGGGACTCTGTTTATTTATTATTTCCAAGTTTTCTGGCTTGTCAACACCAGACGAATTAGGATAAAAGTCATTGATCGATAATAAATATAATTTACCAAAGCCATTCTTGTATCGTACAACCAACACTCCAAATTTCGTCATTCTTTGAACATATTTTCATGGGCGTGACAATTCAGAGAATGGGCAGACTAACGGCGTAACTGGAAAAATTAATTTTTTGTTCATTATGGTATACTTGATTTTTGTTATTCTATTCAGGTGCATCATCGGAGGCATTTCTACATACAGTAATATGCGCAGGGTATCCAGTTATTCATAGATTCCAAATTCCCTGAGATTTACAGGATTCGCAACCAAAGTGTTTGCCTACCGTAGTTTGAGGATCAGAATGCTTCCTCACAACAGATCAAAAAATGATCCTATAAGTTATTTCAAAAACAATTTGCCCATTGATTTACTTCCAAACTAATTGCTCCAAATATTCGTCTACCGCTAATTCAAGTCGAGTTCCATTTTTGAGACTTCTTTGCAAAAATGTTTTTTGGAAACACCACACAAGTTGACTCAGGCCTATAATTTTCACTGTCAAAGTAGATCTATTGTAGGTATTTTTTTTCTCGCTCCTGATTTCTCAACGTACACTCAACTTACGTTACGTATATACCTAATACTTGACGAAGTTGATTCTGGGGCACGCATGCACTGATCTCTGTTAGTATAGAGCTCAGTGCACGCATGCTCTTTCGTCTTCTTCCGTCATTGACAATTATGAGGGAAAGAGAAGGACAAAAGACTAGTGTGCAACTTCATGCATGTCACGATCATTACAAACAATAGAAATTCAATAATCATTTGATGATATTGAACTGTGGAAGGGTAGGTCAATGTTCAAACTTATCATCGAATAGACGGAATTTTATATTTTGTATGTTTTATTCACTTGTAGATCGTTACAAGCTTACTTCGCCTTCTTACTCTTAATCTTTCTCATGTAGAACTCGAGTTCTTTGCCCTCCAAGATGTAGCCATCAGCTCTTCCACACTGTCCGGGTCTGCTAGCCACGCAAGCTACGAAACAAATATTACACCTGTTAATAAATGTCTCATCGAAATTCTAATCGATTGAGAGCATTTTTAAATTTACTTCAGTACGCTGTGGGAAACGTGTCGTCATAAACACTCAGAGTAGGTAAGGGTGATCATCATGTTTGTTTTTAGATAAAGTACCATAGCACTACGTCAATCAATGTAACAATTACTACGTGAATCGAATAATTTATGAATTTTTACCATCAGAAATTGCAATAGCAACGAATTTGGGAATGTTCTCAATTTAATCCTGCATTTGAAGACATTTCATAAAACTCTTTCAATCAGATTGTGACTATCGACTGCCACATAAACATCAACTAAATACAATAAGTCAAAAATCGTGTACAGCATCTACATAGAATTCTTACCAAGTACTCGACCAGTTGCAAATTGCTCTTCAAGCGCAGGTTCTACTTTGGCAAAGCGTTGTCTTGCCTTGTACTTATTTTCTGTCTTCTTTGATCTCTTCTTGTTCAAGATCTCCTCCTCAGCTTCTGTCTGTAATTTACAACAAAACTGTTAAGTCGGATCTTGAAATCATACCTACTTCTGTGAATATTTTCACCGAGCATCTCTTGCCCTTCTCATCGTTTTACACATTATTATGCTCAACGAACAGGAAATGCGATAGAAAATGAATGACTGTGTCATTATTGATTCCATTGTAGCTTTGTTCTACAAGTTTTAAGCAGAAGTTTCGAAAAATGTTGCTGAAAATCTACTCCGAATATTTTACAAAAAAACTAGGAAACAGGAAACCTGGAATCAATTCGAAATAAAATACAAAAGCTATTGATTTGTACAATTGAGGAGACAGTTTTGTACAACATACCAACTTCGCTCCGCGTTTGCGTCCAAGGGGAAGGACGTAGTGCGACTCATACCACTGACGGAATGGAGTGGCGTCGATGGTGACAATGGCGTTCTTGACCAGGGTTTTGGTACGAACAAGTTCGTTGTTGGAAGCATTGTAGACGACGTCAATAATACGGGTTTTGCGGGTAGCGCATTCTGATCCCCAAGAGAAGTTTCCGGTATCCAAACGAAGTGCTCTGAACTTCTTGTTACCTCCACGGGTACGTACCTTCGAGAGAAGATTGTAATTTGAAAATATTAATGAACAGGAACTTCAACAAGAAAAATATATTCTAACAAACTTGAGACTTCAGAACGCTGTGGGAATGGTGTCCTCATGGCATTCAGACACAAAATATTCAATCATCATTTCACAAGTTGTGCAGGATTTAAAGAATAATGAATTATTACCAAGCTTGACATTTCAGAAAGAACACACAGGTTTGAAAAGAAATGGAAAAATCGAGTGTTGGAACATTCTAAACTCTAAAAAATTATACATATGAGGAGATCACTGAGTCAAAACCAATCTTTTGGTCATTTTACAAACTTCAAGGCGTCTTTTAGACGATTATTTTTCATAGAATTTATTTCTCAACATTCTACAGTCAGGTGGTAGAAGTGAATTCGGTATGCAAAACGCTAAAACCTGTAGTTCAACGTTTCTGAGACATGTCCATAATCTTCGTCAGAAAATAAGACTATTTTATTAGACTTATTCACTTGATTGATAATAAAACAATTTTAGTTTCTGATAAAGACTACAAACATCTTGTGGAAACATTGAGCTACAAATCTCTGTTTTTCTCACGTTGTTGACTTGAATTGACGGATATTGTCAATTACCTGAACTTTCAGGTTTCAGGATTCAGATCAAATTTAGAGAAAATCATCAATTCAATAAGCGCCGTGGAAGACATTATAAGATTTGAGTAACGTTGATAATAATCTGCAAAACAGGAATGTAGTTGCTCACAACGTTTTTGTGGGGAAAGAAACATAATATTCTCAAATCCTGGGGACTTATGGCTCGAAGAGATTAGTAGGTGCATTTTCATGACTGAAGGCACTTAAACTGGATATGAATGTGGATGTTGCAAAATTTGTCGCACATACATGAAAGTGTATGACATAAAGAATGATATTTGAAAACTAAATGGAAATAATGAAAAACTCACAGTGTGTATACGCTGTGGGCCAAGTTTGGTGTTGGCAGCAGGGCGTCCTAACTCGAACTTCCTCTTCTTACGGAGGGGCTTCCTTTTCCCTCCAGTAGCACGTCTTTTATGCCAATGATCGCGGGATATACCTGAGGAACAAGTCAAATATCAAGTAACTGTATATCATACAGAAATACACTTCGACCAATCAAAGATGGGTGAAAGTGAGGTTATGAGTTGAATCTGCTGTACTCCGGATCTACATAATTAAAACAAATCCGAATAAATCATTTCAATGAAATGAGAACAGAATAATACGGAATGTACTTTGTAAAAACGATCCGCATGCTGAGACAGAAATACGAATCAAGTAAAGACAATAATTCGGTGAAAATCACATGTCGAATTATCACAACACTCTGCACCGTCAAAAGGCGAAGTATTATTTCAAGACTTGTTGAGAAAATTCCTGATATATAAATACTGGAGGACGAAGCGGAGGAATTTTCGTATAAGTTAATCGATTGAGTTTTCTTGTATATGGATGAATAATCACAGATGCACTTCGATTAAGATTTCGTTTGCGAAAAAGAGACACTCACCCATCTTGCTAGCGGGCTAAAAGAAGCAGGAACTGCTCGCGAGCAAACATGTCTCCTCGCAATTTCCGTTGTAGCATCCAATATGCCAAATGTATTTTGAATCGAGGTGAAATACTGGAGAACATGTATTATGACTTTATGAAATATATTGAGAAATTATGGAAACAAAATATCCATGATTAGAATTAAACCATGAAAAAAACCGTTAATTGATGCAGCAATTTCGAGACTTATTTCCATCCGCGTAGTAGCTTGTTGACATCATGGAAGCGGTCTAGCCGGGAATTAGAAAAATGGCGGATGAGAGCGAGGACCAGTGGTTATACGGTGATTCGGTTGACGGAAAAGAACCGCCGACGGTTCAATCGAGTTTAATAAACCCACAAGATGAAGAAGCTGATCAACAAGACGACCCGTTGTCTCTGGCTGAACAACTACCTTTCGCCGAAAGACCGCCCGGAGTAAATACCGCACATAACCTAAATACAAATTGACTATATTAGTTAATCTTCCGCCACTTAGTTCGTTATTCAAAAACCGATCAGCTGTCGCTTCTATTTTCTATCCCCCGCTTTTGATATTCTACTGAAAAAACTACAGCTTCCAGTATACCATACGATGTTATTAACAAGTTGAAATTTATTGTAGGTTATTTTGATCGACTTATCACCGTCGTCGTATATATCTGTTGAACTTTTACTTAATGCCCGCCGTTATTCGTCTGTCTATTGTGTATCAAATATAGGGTGGCCTTGTGTCACATGAGATTCATACAAAATTATCCAACTGCTATCCCTGAAATTAGATATTCCAATGATATAGACGTTTCGGAGTAGGATCCTGATAGCTGTTGAATCAGGATATGATAGAAGATGCAAATTGAATTCAGACAAAATTTGAAAAAGGATTTGAACTTGTAAATAAATGTAATACATCCAACATTTGACGAATATCCCCCAAGAAGAGACAAAAGCGAAAAATCATTCCAAAGATATAACAATTTATAACAATCAGTACAGTTTTCTACCTTGTATTTTTCTGCACCTGAAACAAACATACCTGTATAATGAAACATGGAGAAATGTAATCGAGCAATTAAACCTTGAAAATCTCCAGAACATCGCAGTCAATAGAAAGGACAAGTCAAAAAACAAAAAAAATTAAAACTGTATCTCTCTTCCCACGGATGATTTGGATCGATGTCTTTACAGTTCATTCGAAAGGCACACTTGCACCGATCACTTGATAAACTGTTTTTAATTCATGAACCTTAATATTCTCAGTGATGAATTCTACCAAAGAGACGGATCGGCTAACTACTCAACTGTTAATGATGATTTTTTTGGAATCACTTTCTATTTTCAATCTAAATTCTTGCTCTCAAATCAGCTAGCACTTAATACAGATATCAAACTGCTTGAAACTCACAGGTGAACTCCAAGTCCTATTTCGATCTCCAGGGATTTACGGAATAATATGTTATTTACCCAAAACTGCTTTAACGCACCTCATTGCAGGTATCTGAAGATGCGGGGGTCCCTGAAGATGAGCGATTGGCGGCGTTAGAAGGTGAAACAAAAACAGCAGATCTGGGAAGCAATGAGAATGGCACTAAGGAAATGTCGAGTCAGGAGGATGGGGAAGCGGCTAGCGATTCAGACTCTGAAGATGACGTTCATGTTGTCATTGGGGACATTAAATCAACCCCGGCATACAGCAATCTTAATATAAAACGGGGTGGTCTGATCAATGCAACAACCGGAGTACCGGACAAGCTGAATAAACTACCTGGGAAATTTAGCATCGATGAATTTGAGACAATTGGAGTTATCAATGGAATGCCAGCGCATGAATTCAACTTAGACCAACTTGAAGACAAGCCTTGGAGACAGCCGGGAGCTGACATAACCGACTACTTCAATTACGGTTTTAACGAAGAAACATGGCGGGCTTATTGCGAGAGGCAAAAACGAATGAGGAGCGAATCTGGCGTGGCATTGATTCTGAACGCTGGTGGAGGAGGAAATAATCCTGGAGGCGGTATGCGGGTCCCTCAAGTAGCAATTACTAATGATAATAGTAAGTATTCAGGGATCATGGGTCCGAAAAGAGCTGGACCACCGCCTGGGCGAAAGATGGCAGGGACTATAGACGTGATTGGCAGTTCTGGTCTGGCCTCCAGAAGAAATTTGGACAAGTCACCGCCTAAGGAGAACGTTATTCAAGTAATGACTGCGGACAGAAGAGAATACTCCAGGAAACCTGGATTTCCTGACATGAGCGTACCTCCTCCTGGAGCTGGAATGCCACCGCCATTTGATATGCCACCCCCGGGTTATGTCGGGGAACCACCACCATTTTATATTCCAGAAACTGATCCTTACTATCAGAGCTACGAACCTACACAGGACAGTCAATGGGGGAATGATCCTGTACGCATTTTTTTCTATTATATCATTCGTGTGAATTTTTTTTATCGGCATGATATACTAGGGAAAGGATTTTAGATCTAACAATCTTCATTGTAGAATGATTCTTTATAAATAATGTTTGAGCCAAAATAATGGCTGATGATCACCAGATCTATCAAAACAATTTGAGAAAAAAAATTTTGTCCAATTTTTACCGGCTGTGACCATGTCTTGCGTATTTCAAGAATAATTTGCACTTTTTATTCCTCAGGACTAATTCTTGTCATAACTAATTTTCATATCTTATGTCGGTAGTAAAGCCACATGAAAAGTGCAAAGAATGATTGAACACCGCCGGGTGATCTGCTAGGCAAAACATGGTCACAGTTGGTAGGAATTAGATTGAAATTCTGTAAGAAATATCATTTGACTCCATTCCATTGAATTCAATTATTTGACTAGATTTGAAGGTAGATCACCGTTTCAATCAAAATGTTGTAAATGGATGTAAATTCTACGACGAAGTTAGCTACATCCACGATCCCTTCTCTATCACGATTTGCAAAGCTACCGAATGCATTAGGTTACATATCAATTTGAGTTCGATTTTTAAAAGAAGACCCTATCGAAGGTGAAAACTTTGTATATTTGTTCCGAAATTAAAATTTAGTGATACAGACCAAATTTTAACTCTGAAACAAAAATACGTTTCTTCTCATAGCAAAGTTTCCCCTGAACAAGTAAAACACCAAGCTAGAAAAAAATAAAGCGTGATACGTATTCAAATGTACGATTGTAAATATGTTTTATTCCAGACATGGCAGCCTACGAACCTTGCAATTCCGTTAACTGAAGGAATAGAAGAAAAGGATGCAAGTCCAAAAACAATTCCTACGATGGTTCCTCCAATAGCAATACCGACTCTAATGCCACCTCGAGATCCTAGGGAAGGGAGAGCAGACCGAGAAAGAGATAGAGACAGAGATAGAGACAGAGATTCAGTGGCAAGGGAAAGGGATAGGGAACGTGATAGAGAAAGGGAACGAGAATCTGCACCCAGAGATCGTACAAGAGAAAGGGACACAGAGTCTGTTGCAAAGGAAGAAGAGAGGGATAGGGATAGATCGAGATCTCAACATCGCCACAAAGAGAGGTAAGAAAGAATAACTCTAATTGCTGGATTACGACTGTATCCCACGTAGCAAACAACAATAATATGATATACAGATTATACTTAGTAAGTAATTCTGATTACCTTGAAATGAAACTTGATTTTGGTTCATGTATTCAGTTTTTGTCTGATACTTCTGTACTAATATTGTAGAAATTACGATTTACAATTCTTTAATAATACTTTAGCAGGCATAGGCACCGATCGAGGTCGCGTTCTCGTCGACATAAATCGAGATCGCGAAGTCCTAGCCGACGTAAGAAGAAATCACGTCGATCAGAGCGAGAGCGTTCCAAAGAAGAAAGTGAATAAGCTCTGGCTATTTCTCCAATTCTCTGTAATCGGTGATGCGAAATTATGTGCATCTTTGCATGTACGATACCGCTGACTGCTCTCTGCCAGACTACTTACCGATTCAATTTATGAAGAGCGAATGGATAAGAAAACCAGGATGATGATAACAATGATAATTGATGTTGATTATGATGATGATCATGAAATGCTACTGTAATTAAAAAATTCCAAATGCATCAAGGATTTATTGTATTATAGAAAATAATGTTCTGAAAAAGTGTGTGTCTAAAGTTAATGTGTATGTATTTTTCTTTATTCTTTACTTACGCCGTGAACTGAAGGAAAATATTATACAAAAATCTTGTAGACGGTGGAAAGATTTGTTAACGGGAGTTGAAATAATAAATCTTGATACAACAAACCATACAGTAACAAGTTTTTTTGCTTCGACTTGTCCCTGTGACCCCAATTCAAAATCGGTAGTTTGAAGGACTAGGAATACATAGCAATATTCGGAATTATAACCACACCTATTATTCGATCACTATAAACTTGTTTTTTAATTGTAATATTGACTGAGCTTTGTGTACCTGAAAGTCCAAGGTTGAGTTTTATTAGAATAAACGGAGTACTCAATGCGCCCCACATATAGGTATGAGAAATCTAATTCAAGACGAAGCTGAGAAATCGAAGCTTTTTTCCATTGAGCACGGGATTTAATAAATATATTTGCAACTCTCCAAGCCTTTTATCAAGCTTCACTTCACTAGCTGTTTGGACTTGATTCACGAAATTAGTTGGTATCTGAACTCGTTATGAAATCGATAGAAAAACTGAAACTAATTTGTTACTTTGAAATATAGCCAGACACATTACGAATTATTACTGCTGCAAATGTTCTGCCAATATTTTTAGTATTCTTATTTTACAAAAATTTGGCCATGTATAACAAGCAAAAATAACTATGTACAATTATCATTGGTAGGAGCAGTTTCAACAAGCATTAGAGCCACTTTGTCAAAGTTATAGCGAATCCAATCCGTAAAAAAAGTAACGTAGTTGTTATTGTTATTGTTAGATCATCCGGCTAAACAATATTTCAGCACAAATCAATATGTTCAAGTATACATATATGTATATGTACAATTTAATGGTAAGAAGAAAACCAACACTGATGATTCAATATTTGGGAGTTATTTTCATTTGAGACACGGGAATGGATGGATTGTATGAATCTCAACCGTGTCTTCTCTTGAACTTTTTCAAGAATTCCATGGTAGTGAAATGCTTGTTCACCGATATGTAAAATATTACAATGGTAGCAATGCAGGGGGTAGAAGGTGAAAGATTAAAGCCAAAGCTGTGGGTAATTCCCATTCAATGTATGGTTTTATATCATAATGTTATTACAGAAATGGTATTTCATTAATAATTAAGAGTAATTATATTATTGGTAAATCACTTGCGGGTAAATCAATTGATCGATCTATCGTCGAAACAATATTGATCATCGCACATGCGTCTTTTTCCCAACTATTCCTTTTTTTTTTCTTCTTCCTCCAAAACTTCTTCATCATACACAATGGAAAAAAATGTTACATTTGTACAGCCATCATATACATGTTACATTTAGATTACCGTTAATTCATTACCATTTTTTTTTTTTTTCAATGTATGTGTTTCTGTGTATACATGTATGAATATGCATTTGTATGTCTGTCCTGTGTAGCGTGGCGTATAGCTGTGAATGAAATTCCGCCAAAATCGATACAAACTAGCACGGCTGTCTGAGCTATCCGACTTCAAAATAATTATAGAACGTTTCCTATGGATATACAAAATTCATATGACACGGCGAGGTATGTAAGAAATTTATCATTCCATTAAAATGCTAGATTGTAAATAAATTAAAATGTACATATACATCTCTTTTTATCTCCTCATCCGTTACTTCAAACATAGATCATTATCTTTGAAGTGTAAATTAAATTTTTTTAATTCTTTCCTGGGATAAGCAATTATCTTCGACAACGCCTTGACATTTGTTTTTATCTATCGATTTGCTTCATTCAATTAGACAGGCTCCAGAAATTTAAGTAATCGATTTTTAACACCATGTATACTTTCATGTTCAATGAAAGGTTTCCAATGAATTTCCATACAGCGAGTTCATAGTAGTGGTATGAATTAACGATACAAGATGAGATTAAATACATATAAACCTATCATACGAAGTTTAGTATATTCATAGTAACGCCCTGGTTTCCAAGTTTCGGAAAATCAAATATCCTGCATGGAATTATGTAATTTTTAGTTGAATGGCAGGGGACGATAATAAATAAGATCTAAGATAGGTACTCGTTGCGTACAAAAAAAAACAAAACTCAAGCGACAAAAACAATATAATTAATAGTTGTAACGATTAATGAACTGCATCTACATCGCAATCTGCCCTCGGTATTACAAACAAACATTATTTATAACTATACTGAAGTATTTATAACTTGATTAATAGATTATTTATAACTTTATTAATTATCGAAGGTGGTTTTCACATGGCTTGCGCGAAGCCTGCACTAAACAACTCTAAGTATAACTTGATAGACTGTAACTTTTTTTTAGTCTTCTGTGTAAAATGCAGTTACAACTTTAATTGAGAAATGAAACAAAAAAGTGAAAGAAAAAGAACTAAAGGATATCGATATTTGAATGCACGAAACGTGCATTATGAAAAGTATGCCTAAGCTTGCTACCAAGTAACACAGTAAAAAAAAAAGTTCGACGTTATAATGACAAAATGAAGTGAAATATGATCCAAAGGCAGTTGAAGCTTTACCACTATTCAAGAATATGCAGGAAAAGAATGTTGTATAGCGATATTCAAATCGAAGCGTACACACATAAAAAAAATCCATGTAGTAACTGCGAGTGACCTATTGCGGCTGGAACTGCGTGTATTATCAGCAGGATGGTGAGTTTGATGAATTTGACAAATAGCGCAGATTCATAAGCGTGGATTTTTTTTTCTGCTTGTTAATTCATTGTAAATGAATATCTTGATATAAATTATCTCTTTACCTGTTAAAGGCGATAACTTGTATCATTTTTATAGAACCATTCACAGTTTTACGGAAAAAATTATATATATATTTTGCTTCTTGACAAAACTCTGAGCAACTGCACAAACGATTGATCATTCTACATCCAACATTCTTTTCCTATTGCACACTCTAATCTACCGCTTAGTGTCAAAAATAAGGAAATGCGAAAGAACAGAAAAGAAAAAAAATTATATGAACTTGAATATTGTTGATTCGAGGATTGCTTTCCTTTTCACCATTTTATATTTTGTAAAAACATTCATTTTCAAGGTCCAGTTTCTTATATGCTCTCGGACATAATCTATTTCTGGTTGTTTTAAAATCTATAGATCTACCAGGTGAGCGGGAGATTTACTAGTGCATTATGAACTGCTCTTGATTGCTTGTTTTTAAATGTTACAATGACATATCTACTCACACTGCTCTGCCTGTTGTAAAAAACATTGTCGAAAATGATTTTTTTTTTTGTGACTATTTCATCTTTCTACATACTATACACTAATATACAAGTTATGCAATTTTTCATGTACCTGTCCATCCCACTTATCTATTTATTTTCTATTTCAAATATACTGCGTTCTCAACCATACATTTAACGATCCTGGTTCATAATTACATGCTGCCATAATAGAATAACAATATGGATTTCCTCGAGGAGAACCGGTTCAAATATACATATATTTTGTTTCACCCTCTTTCAGGAAATATTTTGTCTCCAGATCACACCCGAATGAATGTTATTTTTGATTCAACGTTGCATGATTTCGAACAGAGTTTCCTCTTTGAAGAATTTCCAACTCAAGAGTTGCACATGATATTGTTCAATTTCCAACATATCGTTCGAGCAATGGCGTCTGTACGTATAATTTACATGAATTTTGAAAGTACAGGGAAGTACCATTTATTTATGACAGCATTAAAATAAACCGGTAGTTTTTTTTTCTTTTCGTTTTTTTTTTTTGTTTCAATTATCGCTAAGAGTTTATTTTGTGTTTGTGTATTGAAATATGTGATTTAGAGAATAGCGCGCTACTGTACATCAGTCTTAACATCAGGGCGCACCATTCCCATACTTTCAAGATTTGCAAAAAATCTGGTATTTCTTTCTCAACTGTTTCCAAGCGCCGTGGCAGTCAGAACCGGTGGGTGTCTACAAGTGGGAGGTTGCAGATCTTTTATAATACAATTAGCGTGTAGTAAAATCATATACAATTGTTACAATATTTAAATAGTACTTATATCATATCGATAGATTAAAGTTAGGTATACATATACAGATATATATATATACTATATATATTTATATATATAATCAATATTAATATGCTACTCAATATTTCAAAGTGTTATGTAAGAGTTCGTGACTCTTAAAGAGATGAGAGCGCCTGCTACTTTAATAAAGGCCCAGCGATAAACGATACTTCCGATAAATTCTGCATCTAGCGTGGTCAAGAAATCAACATCTCACGCTAAGCGAATCGCCATATTTATCGATACAGAAGGCCTTCGCGTTCATTTTCAAAGCTAAGCGTCCAAGTCTCAATGAGAAAACTCGTTTTCACTCCCGAAATAAGCTTTACTGTAATAAATGAACGGTCATTGCCCAAATGACGAAGCATAATGAATTACCTAGTTACTCTTCGAGTGTTTCTCCGAATTCTAGCTGGTAAAGTTTTTGTAAAAACGCAACAACGTTTCAGGATTCAAGTAAAACTGTTACGTCAGTTGAACGAAGGGCTTGTGTAATGCTCATTTAATAATCGTGAAGCGTCTTGCAGGAAGTGCGGGTTCGACGTTAGTTTTAGAATGTACAGGAAGTTTTCAATAACTCGCAGATATACAAATAGATGATAGCGATACGGGAATCACTGGGCAAAAATAATTTGATTATAGCCAACCAAGATATGTGGATGAGATTGAATATTATTACAAATAATTTATAAACTATACAGCGAACAATTATTTCACACAAAGGCGCCTATCTCTGCATTAAGAGAGTCAAAGTATGTTGACAATAGCTGACTACAATACAGCAAATTCAACTATCAATTTATATTATGAAGTTGGCAAAGTCTATTTAAGAAAATCAGTTTATTACAAACAATTGTTCTTCAGTTTTTATCCGTAGTAATGAAAGCTCAACACCAGAAAAATGATGCCTGATTCACAAATCATGTATCTAATTCAATGCGAAAGACAAAAGCAAATGAGTATATCCTTAAACGTAAAAACCCAATGATGTCTAGTTACTACGCACAATAAAAATGAGATCTTCAGTTGAACAAGAACAACGCATAGCCCAAGTATGAATGGCGATAAAGTAATGACTATGAGTCAGATATTATTCTTACGCGCAGAAACTCATCGCTGATAGTCGAGCAGTTTTTTTTAATTATAATAACAAATGTATAAGCTGATGTTGAAATTTTGGATATCTTAAAATATTCTTGCTCGGTATATCAAATAATAGTTTTAAGAGTTCCAAGTATCGCGATGTTTGAACGTCGCAACCAGACTGGGGCCAGCTTGAAGCCTGAATGTATTTTCTTACGAAGAGTACACTGAAGTACTAGGGAGCATATGCCCCCCTTTCATTTAATGTATGTATAAGAACTTTGTAAACCAGGCACAAAATAATGAAGATATTTGATGGATTGAAAGGCTGTGTATTAAATGCAGTTTTTTATACATGGCCGTCTGCCTCTGCTTAAGAGGAACGGCCAATATCTTTTTTCTTTTTTTTTTCACTCTATATAAAAAATTTACACTATTTATAATCAAAATTGTTAATAATTTGAAGGAGCTTAAGTAGATAAAGATATAGCAGTTAGATATTAATGTTCCACTAACGTTTATACTAAACATTAAGTAAGGTCAGGGTGTCTATATTATCATATTTATAAACTGTTATGTGGGCTTGCTTATGTATATGTATATATATATATATATTTATATATATTCCTAGTGATTAGTAATAATAATAATGAATAGTTAATTAATAGAAAGAGGCATTAATCAAATAATAATCGTTATAATAACATAATATTAATAATAATCATAATAATAATAATAGTTATAATCTTAGTAATAAGACATGAGAGAGATTTTGCGTTCGATTTTCAGTTGGTTTACTCCGACGAGATATAATAATGTGTTAAAAAATGCGTTTTTTTTTTTAGTTATTTTTTCAAATTTACAGATGACGCGTGATTTACAGATGAAGGAACTGTATTCCTTATACTATATAATATGTTCATTTAATAGTTTTAATATTTATAATTTGTGTGTTATAATCCTGTCAACGAGGGGATGGTGGCTGGAATGTCTGTCAGTCCGGTTGTGGTGTGACGTCAAAATTCGTTATGCTCGGTTCTCGAAATGCCTTCTCATACATAACTATGTATATAATATTAAGTGGGATATTCCAATGGATAAGTAGACGGTGCTTCAGTAACTCCAAAATAAAAAAAAAGATAATATTAAAAAAAAAAATTGAAAAAAAAATATGTATATAATATTGTTAAATCGTATCTAAGCATTGCAACTAACTAAATAAGTACCGTCTTCCGGCTACTAGTCCACTCGCTGATATCAATTGACCTGTTTGTTATGTCTTTTTAGATATTTATTATTATTTTTTGTTTCGTTTTGTCTATAAATAGCTAGCCGCTATTTCCCCCAGAGAAGAGAAGGTACCTGAGAAATTCTCAATTTCATGAATTAATTGTTATTTACAATATCTTACAAAGAAATTCGCGACTTTTTTTTCTTGTTTTTTTTTGTCTTTCTTTCTTTTTTTATTTTATACAAAATTCTGGTACACTGAGTTGTTTGCCTTTTTTTTTTACTCCATTATTTTATATTTATATAAACGAAATATTTTACATTTTACAATCGGCGCAACTCGCTTAGGTTCTTTTTCTTCTTCTTCTTCATCTTTTTCCTCTTTGCCCTATTATTACCATTATTCTTATTCTTTTCTCATTTTTCTTGGAGATAACACCTGTTTCTATTGATAATGAACTAAAGATATTATATCATTGTAAAACGAGAATTTAGATTCAAGAAATTTATGAATGCGCAGATTTTTTTGTTTTTTATCGACAGGTCAAAAGAACTCTTCTTGGTTATTATGTGATAAGAATATGATATATTTTTTATGCAACGTTCCGTGAAGGTATACAAACAACATGAGATTCTGGATGCAAACTTCCACAGTTGCATAACACAATAGAATGCTGCGGATGATAAAAAGCTTGCGATCGATAATATGAATTGATATCAGAACAATCGACAAAGTAAAAAGAGGAAGAAAAAAAAAAAAAAAAAACAGCATACATAAATTGTTTTTTTGTCTCAAATTCAATAGAGACAGGTGTTTCTACAATGAAGATTCAGAGAAATATGAAATAGAGATTGGCCCAATATAAACTTGGCTGGTTGTTGGTATTATTTTGAAAATTTAAGTAGAAGAGCATTTCGAGCCGTACATTTGGTCATATAATACACTCGGAATGAGAGGTGGGAACACACACACACACGTTGTGCGAGCTGAATTGTTGATTTTGCGATATTTTCCATTTATACAATATACAAGTAAATTCAATTATATTCAAATACTCCACGAACGATGGATGAGTTCGAGGGAGGGGGGGGGGGGGGACAAATGAAGGGAGGGGGGGATTTTATAGGGAACGAGGGGGGAAAAAGCAATTGCTTTCCGTTGAGAGCGTCTCTTGGTCAAAAGTTTCTTATTTTACAATTGGGAAGGGGGGTAGAAGATGTTTTGACATTAGAACATAAATCATATTTAATTTTAATTAATTAGTAATTATTATAATACACAATATTCACAGTGTTTTTTTTTTTTTTTTTTTTTTTTTTAATTATTATTTCCGTTAAAAGGAGGGATGAAATTAAAATTATTACTGAATTTACGGTTTTCTTCGCGTGGGTAATATATACCTATACACATTTCGTTTAATTATTTATATCACAATTTACAAAATTCGGCTACTACCATGATTTTTTGTTATTTTATGATTATTTTTTTTATATGTTTGTTGTTTTGTTTTGATCGAAGGAGAAAAATAAAACGATGCTGAAAAAATAAAAAATAAAAATAAAATAAAATTTCTGAATATCGCGTGGCTTTTCTTTTCGTTTTCACCTTCCATAATTTGTTTGTTCTTGTTCTGTTATATATTTCGTTTTAATTTTTCATTAGATGTTGTTTGTTGGGTTTTTCTTTTCGATAAAAAAAAAAAAAAAAAAAATGAATCAATGACTGAATTAGATAATATAAATATTCAAATGGGGGGTGGATCGGGGCTAGGGGGTAGGTCAAAGGTCAGGTCAGGGGTGCTCAACTTCACTCCCATGTCAAACGCTACATGCTATTTTTTTTTCTTCAAATAACAGCCTGGCACACTATCCTATTGAATTGTTTCCTCTGTCAAACCAATCAATCAATATCAATATCAATCAATCAATGGGCATTATTATTATTATTTTCATTTTGCTTAAACGTGTATCCAGAATAACAATAATACTACGCTCAACGCGGGCAGCGGCATATACACATACGTACTCCATAACTCTACCCATCGCTTCTTTACATTGATAAAATGCATGCAGCGCTAAGGTCTACCCTAGCTGTCTAGACATTTCAATTTTCTATCGATTTTTTATTTTTTTTTTTTGTTCCTTTTTTTTATCATTTTTTTTTTTTTTTAGTCACATACAGTGAAATCGACGTTTTTCTCTTTAGTTTTAATTAGGTTTTTTTTTTCCTTTTTCTTTTTTGTAATATCTCTTTTACCGTAATCAAATTAGTCATTTTGAAAACTTTTCCACTTCCAATTTCGACCCAACTCGATAACGATAGTTGAACAAAATTCAATATCGTAAATCTCTCGACGTAAAGCTTTTTTCAAAATGAATACTTTAAAGATTACTTTTCAAATCGTTTCTCTTGAACATGGGAAAAGGGAAAAGGTAATTGGGTTCGGGGGTGGGCAAGGGAGGATTATAATTTTTCGCGTGTTAATTCAACGTGGGAAATCCAGCCAATCTGTGTATAGAATATTGAAAAAACAACGATAATACATTTATACGAACAACGCGTGTGTTCTCGCAGTTTTTCCAAATTTTTAATCAATGCAAATGATATTTTTGTATCAGGTATCTCTTGACCAAGGGAATCCTTCAGTTATTCGATCGATCGGCTATTATTCTTTCCGTATTTAGTACTGTTTCAGTTTTTTTGGTTTTTCTTCTCCGTTTTCGTTTTCTCTTTCAAGTCACACACAACGAACGAAACATTGACTTAGAAAAACAAAAAACAACACAAAGAAACACGAACGAAAAATAATCTTAAATCATTGCTCAGATTGATTATTTCGTCGATAATTATTTGTCAGCAATTATTCTCAAGTCTTATAATATTCGAAACACGTAGCAAGCTATGCAACTTTAATGGAACAATATCAATTGATCGTTCTATTAGACGATAGACTGGATTCTCCGTACTTTGCTTGCGAGAAAAATCTCTACCAGGTTTTGCAATTCAAAAATAGATACGTCAGATATCAGAATTGAACAATTCACTCTACTGTATTATCAATACAAAGGAAAAGGGATGCATATCTCTTTCATTAACATATCTCTCTGTTTATATGTTAAGATTTGAAAATATCAAATAGACCTAACATCAGATAAAAATCATTTCATCAAACATCAAAGTATGTAACATTAAAATATGATAATAGCATTCCTTTCCAAGAGTAAGAAAAAAAAAAACAACTTGTTCATTTCTATTTTTAATTTGCAATACTTATATAAAAAGCGAAATATTATTCACCAATGGAGGGAAAAGGGTGATGAATTATTATTCAGGGATGTGCGAAGAATTATTATTTTTTTTTCTTTTTTTCTTTTTTCGTTTTTTTTTCTGTTTCCTTTTTGTGTCATATTTATAAAACCTGAGTAGGTTGCTGGGCCGGAGTTGAAACTGAACCAGCAGTGGAAGCTGGGGGACCGATAGGCCCGAGATCTCCAGCTCCGGCAGAAGCGCCAGACGGTGTAGTAACGCCCATCGCAGATGCAGTCTTCATAAAGAATTTCTCAAGTTTAACAATAATGTGTTTCCCATACGTATACTTGCGGAGACTACCGAGATGCGGTCTGATCTTGTGCATCAACACCTTGCGTTGTGCCGGTTCTGCGACGTCTATCATCTTTTGTACTACGTAGTTAGCGTATTGATCTTTCATCATGACGTTCAATGCGCTAGAAATTGGGTAAAACAAAGAATATTCAAAACTCATCACCTTCATATTCCTCGGAAAACAATATCAGGCGTCCCAGTGGAAAATTACACTTTGTTTTCAGGTTTTTGAGCTCTCAGAATTTCAGGATTTTGAAACAAACAAAGGAGCGTCGAAACATAATTCACAATTTCGTCAATTTTTATGGGATTTAAGAACGTTTAATGTGTTTCAGAAATCTTTGGGATTGATTCAGCCGAGTTTGGGAATAGTTCGAGTACTGGGACAACTGGGAGGTCAGCAATATCAAGTCAATCCCCAAAAAAAATATCAAATACGAAAGCCAACTCACTTGTCATTGAAGCCGCAAACTTCTTCTATAAGTACGGCCCTTTCCTGTCTGGTAGCGTGTGTAACACACTTTTCTACAACGTTACTTGCAAACTTGTGCTGAGATAACGCCAACACTTTTCCTCTTACGCTTCCGATCAGCTGGGCCTTATCTTCTAGCTTGCCGTGCTCTGCAACTCCACGAAAAACAATGAAATGTCCAATTAGCTACATAACTGATAGAGCATATACTTTATTTATCATAAATTGGGAACAAATTAGCTCCGGATTGAGCAGAATTTTATTGGATTATCTTACAGAAGTAAAAAATTCTATGCCAATCCAGGAGCGAAGATGTTAAAAAACGAAAGATGGGCATAGAAGATATAGTTGGCTCACCAAGTACGTGTTGGATAACATAATTCCCATACTGATCCTGAATAAGTTGATCAGTAGCAGAGTGTAATTCCTGTAATATACCCTGGGTTTGTTCGGGAGTACAGTGTTCTAATATACGTTGGATAACTCTGCACCCATAGGGATGAGTACTGAGCGAATAAACTTGTCCAGCGAAAGCTCCGATGACGAACTGAAGTGCGCGAGGCTCGACGCATTCGATACATTTCTGAACAACGTGATTTCCATTTTGATCCTTGACACATTTCAACACGTGACCATCCAGCTCACGTACAATTTCCTGCTGCTGTTCAGGCCCGATTGATTCTAGCGCTTTTTGAATTACTCGACAGCCGTACATTTGTAATGCCAATGGCAGAACGTGACCACGAACCTGAAACAAAGGAATAAGTTGGAAGTTAGAGGATACTCTCAATGAACGCAGCTTTGTAAACCCAGATTAAAAAATGTAATCAGTGGTTTCAAGTATTGCAATCATTCTGGAATGTCAGCTGACACGCAAAGTTATCCTCATGTTATTAAAAACGTAATTTGTACAAAAAAATATCGATAAATATATTGATAACTCACCTTTTGGGCAAGAGTAGATTTTTGTTCCGGTGTACCGAACTCGAAGAACTTCTGAATAACGTAATTACCGAATACGTCGGTCATCAATGAATAAGCGGATGCCAAAATTTCCTGAAATACTAGCTGTTTCTCGGCAGCAGACGCTCGCTCTAATTTTTGCTGAATGAATCGTGAGCCGTGTTGATCTTGGCTAAATTCCACTATATGATTAGCTAGATCGCGTAACTGCAAGCTAGGAAACCTATAGCAATAAGAAAAGACGAGATAAATTCCAATGAGAACATTAATTTCGTGTAAAAACATAAGTTTCATGTGTATTTTCTTCAGTTTATTAATACCCAACTGACCGATTGTTTCTGAAATCTTCTAGTAAACGAGATCGGCCTCCAGCTCCTTTGTCCCCAACTCCAGCGCCTCCGCTGCGTCCTGGTTTGCCGACTAAAGTTGGAAACAGAGAACTACTAGATCCAAAAACGCCGTTAGCAGTTAATGCAGGTACTGCACTAGCTCGGAATTTAGCTTCTGCTCCAGGAGCGGCAGAAACCCGACTGGCACCGCCGACCAATCCACCCAGAGAACCTCCCAGAGGTCCACCAGGAGGTGGTGTCAAGGATAGTCCTAGAGGACTTGGCGACGCAGTTACTGTTCCTGCAAAAAGAAAAGAAAGATCACATCGTGAGAGAATTTTACACACAGTATTAGGCATATCTAATTTGTAAATAGAGAATTCGATTGGACTGGAATTTATACAACCATTGCAAAATATATGGTAAAAACGAAGCTTAGTGGGTATGGTGACTTTCAAATATCCCGACTCTTTGCCAGATTCCATATTCTCATTGGGCTATTTAGTCAAGAATTGCTAATCGAGTAAGATTCTCTAGTAAAGGCGAGTTAATAATAAGTGATTAAAATAAAAAAGTAATAAACCAAAACAAAGAATGATTAAAAATTATTTACCAAGTGCGCCATAGCTCTGCGGCCATTTGGCTCTGCTGTATTCGAGACTTGGGCTAAAGGCCGATGTATTTCTATCGAACGAATCTCGTCTTCCAGTAGATGAAGCTCCCAGACCTAATCCTGCGAACAAAATATATGATAACATAATGAGACAATCTGAGGGGTTAAAATTGCTGTACAAAAAAGAAAATACAAAGATAATTATTTGGTAAGAAATAATGGAAATGTGGAGGAAAGAGCGTGTTGATCGACGAGGATAAACATTGATGATATACACTTGATAAAATTCAAATCGCCATGCATCCCTTATTTGTTTGATAAACTTCTTTGTCTGTCATTGTCGGTCTGTAAATTCATCCCATACCTGTAGTCTGTAGTTGGGCGGGAGACCCAAGTGCACCTAGCGGGGACCCGCCATACCCTAGTGCCGCTAAGCCAGCAGCTAATCCAGAGCCTTGTTGTTGTGCTTGTTGCACCGCAACTGCTTGTGCCTGAACGACTGCAGCTGCTGCACTGCACGCCAGACCTGCACCAAAAGCCCCAAAGACCACACGCGTTCTTAGTTACTAATTAATTAGCAATGTTACAAACCTTCTACCTGTTATTATTAGCTTAGCTAGTATTTGATTGGTTTTTTTTTTTTTTTGTTCTTGTTTTTCAGCACCGCAATATACACTAGGCCACAATGTTAACACACCACGTGCGTATATCAATATGTACATATACATATATGTAAACACCGGTTGTTTGTCCATACTTATTCATAAACTATGGACCTTGATTCATGTTCGAGATTTAATAAAATATCGATTAGGTATACTTTAAACTTTCTTCGTTGGAAATTTATTCAACTCGAATTTTGACTAACTGATCAGAATTCAATGTAACAGTCTATATGAAGGATAATAGCATGTATCAAAAGAGAGAACAGAAACAAAAATCTGAAGTAAAAAACCGTTGGTTGCTACTAGTCATAATAAGAACGTAAATCTTTGTTAATGAATACCGCATTGTAATTTACCATTCGTTGGTGCAAATATTACTACATTTACAGTGCGGCAATTGATTACATTATTTGTTTTTATAACTTGAAAGAATAGATTCGAAGTGCCTATTGCCGATTTGACATACAGAACTTTAAATTACATGT
The DNA here is from genome assembly GCA_963989295.1 of Ametastegia equiseti. Lineage (NCBI taxonomy): Eukaryota > Metazoa > Arthropoda > Insecta > Hymenoptera > Tenthredinidae > Ametastegia > Ametastegia equiseti. Next base: position 20,646,198 of record OZ022389.1, on the reverse strand, counting down.
CAATTTGCTTTTCCTCCATGATTCGTTGTTTTTGAACATGAAAATCATAGATCGTAGAGTTAATGAACAAGATATCTCTCAACACCATTCATATATGCACACAGAGACAAAACATTTGTACAGAAATGTGGATATGGACATAGGAGGGAAAAAAATACGAGACAATTAATGTTGATGATTGATTTGATGCTGAATAAATGATAGCGAATGTTACAGTGTGGCGAAAATCATCTTCCTAAAGAATTTACAACCCTACGCAGTATTATATCCCAGGATGGCAAGTAGCATCCTCAATCATTGTACTGAAAGAAATCATAAAAAAAAAAATAAACAATATAAAAAACATAGGCACAAGCGGCGACATGAGTGAACTGGAATTCATGCTACAAATCATAAATTAATGAATAATGTCGGGGGTAGTATGTGTATGTGTACATGTGTGCGGGGAGGTCTGTGCGAAGAGGATGTTCCGCCTGAATATGAATAGCCAACTTGAATATAAATTGAATATTGTCTCTCCCACATGGAGCTTTTTCATTCCTGGCTCTTTGGAGTCTTAAAATTCAATTGCTCTGTTTACAATTCGTAACAAAATCCTCTATACTCGACTCGATAAGACAAATAGTTTCAAAGTTGACATCTGTTCCGATGTATCAAATTAGTTTTTATATTCGATAAAACTAAACTGTACAACAAACTTTCAAATGAATAGAGACAAATTTTTCAAACAACGGAGTGATGAAAAACATAATTCAAACTATCCTCTTCAAAGACCCAAGTAAGCTTGTTAATTTCTGAAACCGTATCACTCACCTAGACACTCTCCAGCTGTGGCATTGCTGTGCGATGTTGGAGTCGGTTGAGAATATAGACTGGGCGGTGGTGGTGCTGGAGGACCTGGTTGAGGTTGGGATGGTGCTCGATTAACGAGAACAGGCGCAGGACTAACTAGTCGCATCGGAGTCGCGGCTGATCCCAGTCCACGAACTCCACCCATAACTATGGATCCATTTTGATCGTAGTACGCAGGTATTACCTGGTACTGGCCCTGGACCTAGAAATAATAAAATTTCACTGTATTACTTTGATGAACATGTAAAAAACTGAATGAATTTGTATTATTGGAATAAAATCAGTCAATGAGTACTGCTGTATCAAAATATCTTTCAAATTGTCCAATTTTCACGATTCAGAAGCTTAAAAATCGCTCAATTTTGATATACTTTAAAGTTTACATGCAGTTGTAAAAATAAATTACTATCTTCCCCTGAGGGAAAAACTCTGCACAGAATACAGGTTTTTTGTTTCTCTTTTGATAATATAATTTTGGGATGTGTTCAAAACACCATGGGCAAGATATTGTAGGAACAGATTGGAGATCGAATGTCTGGTTTCCTCGATTCAATCATAAATCCACATGTTGATCCAAATTATCTTGGCGAAATTAGGTAAACATTGATTTTCAATTGACTGAGCAACATTGGGGTATTCATCTTAAATGTAATAGTAGAACTCCGTCTTTATGAATAATAAAATTTTCTATTTTGCACTGTATAATGGTAAATGACCTGTGAATTTTTGTCCATTCTTCTATCTTAGGTTGAGACGTTATTCTCATTTATTTTCTTAATGAAATTTGAAAGGGTGGAATTAGATGACATGACTATCGACTGTTTCTTTTTTCCCTTTGCCAAAAGGTATAAATTTCTGATTCCTTATCATCTATTGAAACTTTACTAGGCCCAAAAAAATCTATTTATGGTCTGACGAAACATTGTATGCCCAAGTATCTAAAACCCTATCTTGAATCCGACTTGATGTTGAATAATATCAAATTACATGGATAGATGTGGGTGTTTTCAGAAAGATGCTGCAAGTATTATCTTCATACAATCCCACATAATGTAAACAACTAAATTTAATGCCTCTGATAAAATTGTGATTTAACACATAGATTAGGTTTGATTATAATTATGCATTTCTTTTGAATGTTATGTAAGCGAGATGGTGCTTTTAAAGCTGATTACGTAGTTTTAATTTGATATGGATCGATCAATTTGAATTTTAGACACGATTTCAGATAATTTTACCCACAAATTTAGATTATTCTATACAATCCTTTTTCCATTCCAATCGCAGTGAACTTCTCATGATATGATTTTTCAGAATCCAGTGTCGATTGGGATGAAAATAAGCATGTTTGCCGGCAAATTTCATCTAGTTCCAGAAAATCAAATTTCATCAACATTACAGATGCCAGTACTTAGTTCCTTGGGAGACCGTTTCACTCGGTCAATTATCTAATCGATTCATTAGGCTTATGTTTCAATTCTCAACATGTTCACTACGTTTTTATAGTTTTCCAGATATACTGAGGGTATAATTTCTCATTCATAGACTACTGGACAATGCTGAACATCGTCTACAAATTATTTTCTTTCACCAACAATTTTGATTACGATTTGTGTTGAAAAGAACATGTTATCTCAGGATCGTTGTATTCAAACATGGATCTAGGATCGAAAAACTCTGTGTCAACGAGTGACGTTATAACAAGTGCGAACATTCACATCCGTGTAATTACGATATTAGAATATATTCAAGTTACAAACCGTTTGAGCCAAGTTGTTAGCAGTGTCTTGTGCAGCGACTGCAGCTGCCGCGGCAGAAGATGGTGTTAAGGGTCTTCTTGGAGGCGGAGGAGCAGTGGCTTGTGGCGGAGCCTGCGGTAGTAAGCCAGCGGGATAGACCCAAGGTCCGACTCCATAATACTGGGGAACGACAGGTGCTGCTCCGGTTATTAAAGCTCCGACGTAAGGCTCCTGTCCACTGATTACCGTGTAAGGAGCAGTGGGGAAATTTTGTTGCTGCTGTTGCTGTTGTTGTGCTTGAGATGCTGCCAAGTATTGTTGTTGTTGTTGCTGCTGCTGCTGTTGTAACAGCTGCAGTTGTTGGGGTGTCGCGGCCTGTGGTTGACTGCGAAACAATTGCTGAAAAATAATAAAAACAAAAAGATAAATTTCAGTCATTTTTTGACTAGAGTGATCTTACTGGAATTTGAAATCATTTCATGTACTACAGAGTAAAGAATTATTGCGGGCATATAGTCTGCAAGTTCTCCTTATCAATTCATGTCAGTTACTCATTGTCGGGGAAAAATGCAACTCAAAATTCAATAACAAATCAGCACGAAGAAATCAACGAAAAATTGTTGAATCTGAATCTACCAGACTGAGGTATTCCGATTATTTCTGACGATTGCGATTGATTCTCTGTGATTGCCGGTTCCAAGAATCGTAAGAAAAAATGTGGACAGATTGAGTGATTATCGGAGATTTCGAGGAATTGCGATCGGCTCCGGAAACAATTTTGTACGATTTTCACTGATTACGGAGCATATTTATTAGGAATCGTTGAACGTTCTCAAATTTGAAAATCTATAGCTAAGACAGGATTACCCAAAATTGCAATAAATCATTTCTCCTAATGGTAATTGAAAAGCCCTGTGTAACTTAATGTTCTAGATATTTTTGTCTAAGAGTGAGAGGAACGATGTTTAATTCAAAATTTGCCCTGGAATTGTTCCTGTGGCTAATAACTATTACCAGGAGCCAATTTTATGCATAAAATCACCCCTCCCCCATAGAATCAAAAATTTTTCTTCAAACTCTACCAACATTTAATTTTGGGAACAATAGCTTCATGTTTGGAAAGAAAATTCAGAATTTCACCTACTTCGCTGAATTAGTGAAGAAAAGTAATATAAACAAGCTGTCTGTCTGTCTGTCTACCCAAAAAGCTTCAAGGTACGATCGCGAGTCGATAAGCAAAGATTGAAAATCTTACAGGCATGTACGCCAATTCTTGATTCCCTGCCAAAATCTTAATCAAATGGGCCGTTTGTTTGGAATATTGTAAGTAAAAAGTACAAAAATAAATAAATCCACAGCAAATGGATTCAGAACTGAAATTCACAAATTCTTTTCTCCATAGAGTTCTGATAAATGTATACTTCAGAGTCCGAAAGTTCCGCTCCAAAGCTGATTCTGTAATTTCGAGAAATACGGAAGCTACGATATTTTTTGCGCAGTTTGGACGTCGGCCATTTTCAAACCGGAAGTCAAGCTGGACTAAAAAGCTCGTTGGCACACATCATCGCGGATTACACGATTTCCTGTGAAAATTTCATCCAAATCGATCGTGCGGTTCGTCCGGAACTGTGGATACAAAATCCGCACGCACGCTTATAGGTTTTTCACTTTATTTCATTTTTCAAAAAAAAAAAAAAAGCTTGAAAGCTTCGCTTTGGTTGATGAAACATGTCCTGTGATTGATTCAAGAATACTCTTGTACAATCTGATGTTATCTGCCATGGCAAATGTGTGAGGAGTAACATCAGTTTACAAACAAGCTTGCCTAAAAATTATGATCTCGCCTTATCAGACACAACAGATATCAGATTTTGCTCATATGTTAAACATTCAATTATCAGACTGTAAAAAAAGTACGTAGCTTTTGAGGGGAGAATACTGTACTTCAATTCACGTTTAGGGAATACCTAAAAAGAATGGTACATTTTCCGGGGAAACAGAGAGGAGACTTCTTCCCACCTCCGTAATGAAAAGTACTTAAAATGTGTTCGTAAAAAAAAGAATATATTTATTGTGAAGTTTTTTTCATTGTCAATTTTGAGAAAAAAAATTGGCGTTCCATTTATCTTATGTTTTTTTTTCAAACGATTTTTAGTTAAAAATAAAAAATCGGTTTCATATTCGAAAAAAGATGGTTCGGAGAAGACGACAAACGCTTTGACAATTTCAATCTCACAGCTCAGTCACTGATCTTTGGAAGAATAATTCTGAGACCTTTTTATACTTTCGGAAACCTAAAACGCAGTTTTCCCTAACATTTCTCCAGTTCTAGTTCATTTCCGGGATTGTCATCGCTCGTTCTAAAAACCTGATAATGAACTGAAACAAAACTCGTAAGTTTTATTTCGTAACTAAGATAACGAACAATTTCCTAGCAATGCCAGATTTTCCATGACCTTTTTCAAATTCTTTAAATTCTTCACGAATGAAAATTCACGAATCCTGAACCGACCTGTACAAACCTCATCGACCACGACCCCAAAGCTTTATTTCAGATTAATAATTCCGTGAAAACTTTTGCGCAACCCTCATAACAGTCTTTCATCGTGATAACCTTCGAAGCATGATAAAACGAAGGGGGGGCAATACAATTTTTTGGCGAGAAAATCCCCACCGGCTCAACAGTGGATCCTATACCATTACTGCACCAACCGGAACAGAACAACGGAGGATAAAAGGTGAAATTAAAAAAGGAATCGTGGTTCCATAAGAACGAAACGAAACAGCGGAACACTGACCCACGAAGAGTCCTTTCGCCTCTTCCCTTTCCAGGCTGGTTCTACTCCTCGACGCTTCTGGAGTCTCTCTTTCTTGAAAATAAAAAGAAAAAAGAAAAAAAAAAGGTAGGAAGAGAAAAAGAGGCGAGAAAAACCTCGGACGAAGGTGAATCTCAGCGGTAGAATTTTCAGAAGTTTCCGCGTTGCCGGAAGAGTCGAGTGCCCAAGGTACGAAACGAAGGGGAACCCAGAGGGGGGGCCCCGTCGGGGGCTCTCTGGTTAGGTCAACGACCCCCATCGGACGTTCACCTTCCCCGACGAGCTCAACAACGTGGTGGTTGGTTACGCCACGATGGGAATTGCGGTACCTCCGGTACCTTCGTACAAATTCACCATCAACCGTCCTCGCGAGGAGAAGAACGAACGACAACTAATGGTGCCCCTTTTAACGTTGTATATACGATTAATAACACACATACACACACACAGCATACCAGATACGCGATAAAGACGAAGACCTTGAACCTGGCACAGAGAGCGGAAGAAACTGAGACCGATAATACCACCCGATGTTTCGTGTCGTAAAATAGAAATAAAAAATAAAAATAAAATAAAATAAACGAAACGAAACGTCGTCGCTATTCACCCGTGGCAACCTTTCTCAAGTTCCTAGTTCCTGGTTTGAACCTTCGTCGCAACCCAGACAAAACAAAATTCAAACTTGCTATAAGACTCCTTACGGATGTCTATTTTCGTTGGTTAAGAGTCATCTTTCATCCGAAAGACATCCTAAAGTCAAAAGTTATCTTCCAGGTAATACAAAGACAGACGTAAGTCATCCGTACAGAGTCTCATTGGCAATTTTGAATTTTGTGTTGTCTGGAAAGTTCCGAACGATTGTTTGAACAAAATTCCCGCTCTGTTCTAAACAAAACCTTCCACCGCTCATTGCGAACATCTTCCGACTATATCTCGAATTTTTTGAAGTTTCTAGTGGACGAAGAATTCTGTGAACCCCACCAGTTCAGAATTTCGGTCAAACGATTGTTCGGAACTTAAGGCATAAGTTTGATAAGTTTGAATTAAATTACCATTGAGGCGATATGGTACAAGCCGTTTTGAACCTAACCTAGCTAACATAAGAAATATGAATCTGACTGGCATTCTATTAGTTTTATCTAAACGGTCAAATACTCGACCACTTTCTGCCATAGTAAAGCGTTATTTTCCCGAGTTTCATTCCGGTAGGTTGTATAGTTTGGAAGAAACTACGAACCGCGTTTTCGAGGTGATAAAAATTGGCAATCTTGGAATTTCAAACATAGTCCCGTAGAAGTAATAAGATGAGGAGTACTCAATGGAAACCTCATAAATGACAAATTTTCAAAATGTCATGGAGCACTAAGTGCAATGACGGTATCTCAGTAGTGACTCGTCAAGAGTCAGTATATGTCAACTTTCACCAAAGAGATCAAGCAAACGGACAGGTACAGGTATAAGTATACATGGACAAGTTGAAGTCAACCGGTGTACCAGGTATGACCGATTGTACGAAACCGATGAAGGCGATGATGAATAATGATCCCATGACCGGAGGCCGGGCTGCATCATATCGTCATCGAACCACCACGAGGATGAAACATACATACCAACCGTTTTTCGAGACCTCGAAACGTGAAATAAAAGTACGACTAATAGCCACGCAAAGTCCGTTACTCAACCGCGGACCCCAGAGTGCGAACCGTTAGTTCACCTGGTTCGTTGGTATAGGTAAATATATATAAGTATATATAGTATAGTATATATGTATGTATACTTGGATAGGCGAGCGGAATACAGGGCGTTTCAAAAACTCACCAACAACAATCTGTGAAGTGGTATTTACAGCATTATATGGTGTTGAAGCGAGCTTTTGCCTCTGGATACGGATCGTAGTGAGTACCTCACCCATTCCGTATTGTATGCGGCTAGGCGAGTGTAAACGGGCGTACACACGCGTGTACAGAGACAGACAGAGACCCCCGTTCACTTGCCGGTCGTGAGCTAGGGCTTTGATCTAGTTTTCGTGCCTAGCTAAACTTTCTACCTACGTAAGTACCAAGCGGTACTAACTTCAACATCAGGTTCACTCATTCGCCTCAACATCGGGTGCAGTACGTATGAGAACCATTTCTCTGTTTTGTTTTGTTCTTTTTTTTTTCTTCAACCACGCGCTCAAAAAAAAGGCACGGGATGATAATCATTTCGAAAATCTAGAGTCAAATTTACACCACAAGTCCACGTTGTCAGTCCAAAAGAATCACAGACTGCTGTTAGTTGAATGTCTGGATGAGAGTGCGATCAAGTCTCTGTCTGATCATATCTCGTCAACGAATCAATGAATCTTGATGATACGGGTGTCAATCATTGCAGTTTTTCACAACATGAAGCTAATCAAAATTAGGCTATCGTCAGCTCCGTAGTTTCCGAGGCATTCGAAAATCGAAACTTTGGATAACAACGTTTTAGCCATTGATGTCTCCAGAACGGATCCACAGAATTACATCATCTTGGTCTCGATGGGTGGGATTTGCTCTCAGTTATACTTTATGAGTTATGAAGAGCAATCGTTTCATCCTCGCCCTGATATACTAAGAATACCAGTAGCCAAGGCTTTTTTTAGTTCGCTGATCACTAAAACCAAGTCAGGCTTTTTCAATTCCGAAACTTCAAGATGGTCGATGCAATATAGCTAGCCCAGACCTTTTAAAGATAGGTCGACTTGGAAGAAGGACTCAATCAATCTAGTCGAGCCAAATCATCAATTGGGGGTCGACTAGATTAATTCAGTCTTTCTTCAATATCCAAGTTCGAGCGTTAATTTCACTATGAAGGATAGGTCGAGTTGTTCAAAAATGGGTACTCCTAGGTTTTCCATGATCAGTAAACACCGATCCGGAATCGTTATTGAAAACTTCATGATGTCGGGTATCAAGGCACAAGAGTCATCAACATATTCCCCTTTTGATACAACCAATTTTCAGAGAACCGAGTTTTTTCACTCGTTTACCAATACTTTTCTTTGAACTCGAAACATTTCCGTGCGGAAAGTCATAGGTCTGGCGTATTGTGGTTAATCGAACATGTCATTTTATTTAGTTATTAATTAATTTATTATTCTTTTTATACGATGACAAATAGATCGCGTGTGTTTGCGAAGTTAAGTAACTAGCTAAATTTGAGAATTCAATTAAAAGAATACATTCTCTTACTCTCTCTCTCTCTTTCTCCATTGAGATAGATAAAAGTCATATCAGGGTGTAGGGGGTTTGACGACAAAGCAGTCGCGCCCCGCAGGTAATCGCGTGTGGCCGCACCTTGTGAGGCGGTGAGACGGAGAGGGTGGCTTTTAACCAAATGACGAAAGATTTTATTATCGGATGGCCTTTAGGGCGCGGCGACGGTGGTAATGGGCCTGGCGCTATCCCCCAAGTCTCGTCGTTGTCAGCCACACCTCATTTTCATAGGGTACTATAATAATGCCACCCCCTTCCGACCAACCGAAACCCATCCCCCCCTGAGTCGCGTATCAAACGTCAAAAGAACAGACCGAACCATTCCTCGGAAAAATATTGCGGTATTACTTCTCTGCTTGGGAGTTTCTTTTTCTCAAGGTATATACGTATAGTATGTAGCCAGATAGGTAGATAGGACAGTAATGTCTGATGGTCTACTCGGAGGTTCATTTCGAGTTGCATCTCTTTCTTTCTTCATCCCCTTTGGGCCTGAATCCCTCTTATACTCTTCTCAGTTCTCATTTGTCAGAAAAGGGGGTAGTATATGATGGTGGGATGGTCGTTGTTCGTCTCGCTAACAATCGTGAAGGGTGACGAAGTGAAACCGTCAATTTGTTTTATTAGGACAGTGATATATACAGTATGGTTTACCACCCTTACACTTCTCACTCCTCATCCTGAAACTACCAACTACGTATACCAACATGTATACCCGCAAAAACATTCTGCAGGTTGATTTTTATTGGCCCGTTATCGCGTCCCGGTTGTTTGCCTTTACTCTGTCACTCCCAGTCCTCTCTCTATACACATCGTCGTGGTTGTTTGTCCAGTCCCTGATCCTAACACGCTCCTCACTCAATATACATACATATATGTACACATATGTCGGCAACAACAACGATGACCGCTCTTCTCTCTTACATTTGCTGCTATATTCTCTTATGTACGTATATAATGTACACATAGTATATACAGAGTATATATGCGGATCATTTAGGCTATTGGTCCCCTATCGGGGTATCACCTAGTGCGTTACGTGTAGGTATTAGAGCTCAGGTATAATACCAGAGTCAGTATTAGTATCTTAGTCCTATAACGTCCTAGATACCGCCCAAATCATTACGATTATAGTACCGATAGGTCAGGTGGTCGAACGGCGTGGGTGAAGAAAAACTGCCCATTTATCGTATTATAAATACGTCGGAAGGTTGGAACGTACTAGTTTAGAACGTTAGTAGAGCACAGATTTTTCCCTTTTTCTGTTCCGCTTTTTTTTTTCAATTTTTCTTTTTTTTTTATCTTCCACATCCGTCCTGTGAGACTTCCGTTATATTTTGCGGTAGTTTCTGTTGTGCTAAGTATAGCAAACAAACATCATCATGTGAAATGTTTCGAACCGTTCAGAGAAACTACACGAATGTGAATAATAAAATAAATATACGATATATTATGGATGTGATAGAAAAATGGGAATCGTTTTCTATACGTCTGAATATTTTCGGAACTTTATACATGACCCACGGCACAGACATGTAAGTATACATATCGACGTATTGTCTGACGTGGAAAAACTAGCGTCTAGAGGGGTTTTTTTTCGAATATCACCAGCACAGTGGTAATAACTCGAAAATTAACACGAATCTCAGATATAGTATACATAGAGAGGTACGTGAAAATGAGAATCTGTCATCATTTTCAGAATAGAAGATCTCTATTCTCTACTACTCCTCTTACCGAAGTGCCATAAATCTCAGATGATGAGATACGAAATAGAACAAGAAAAGAAAAAAAAAGAAAAAGAAGGGAGGGAGGAGCACGTTGTCTCTGAAATAATTTCCAGAATTCTAGGGTACATCCCACATATAAATGCCACATAGACATAGAAACACGGACACGAGGTTCTGTTCTCATAGCCTGCACCCCGTGGTACATAGTGCCGGAGGGTGATTTCAATACCCCCGAGGAGTGGTGAAGGGTGGATATACTACGATGAACGAACGGACGACTCCGACCTTTATGAAATGCTACAACCTTTGCAGATCCTGATTGCACGGGTCTGTCCTATGTTCGTCAGATGATCGTCGTGTGTCTGAACACGTATCTATATACATATATACACCCATGCAAAAAAAAATCTACATGCAAAAGCTTCGTGTCTGCATATAGTATGTAGTCCATCGAAGCATCGTTCATATGTGGGCTATTGTCTTTTTTCATTTTTTTTTTTTTTTTTTTAATATGGCACGTGACACGTGGCTGAGGGTGTACAGCAGTGGATGGTACCAAACCCCTTACCCCACCACCCTGTACTCGGTCTTCATCCCCTCTACCTGGCCAGCGACGTCACCTTGACTGGTGTGTTCACCGACATACGATCAATGAACCGTTTTCCATTTTGCATGTAGGTACATACCTATGTGCGCTTGAATATAGTGGTGATCGGTGGATAAAACCGTTTTCTCACGTACGATTACGTGTCAGATAGATATACATACCTATATATGCGTATAATATGTACCAACGTGTCTTTCATAACCACTATATAGTTATGTATTGTGTATAACTTTTACGGTAGTTGTAGGTAAGGTATACGGTACCCCTACGTATAGTACTTGTTAGGTTTTCCTTCGTGTTATTGTAATTCCGCACAAGTCGATACATATCACTCGGATCCATATACTATGTACGTGATGAGGTTTGTTCTACTTTAAAAAGCTCCACCGCACATGCGGTGTTTCGCACGTGGGGTACCCTATACCCGACATGTGCTCATTCCAAGTTATAGGATCGCTATAGAAGAGATATCTAGGAATGAAACAGCAACAACAGTAGCGGACACGAGTGTCAAACGGTTCATTACGGTACTTGTCATTCACGCTTATTTCTCTTCAAATTTTATTTCATTTTATTACTAACTCACCAAACTAGGTAAGCAGGTTTAAAAATATTCTAAAAACGTATTTTGGTCTTTAATTTTCTCTCCATACTCAAGTATCTCATTCATGAATATCGCTGAATATCTGGTTCTTTTTGTTTTTCAACTTTTTTTTCTCGTTTTGAACGGAAATAGCAAACGACACACCGCGCTATTCGCGTGTAGATAAAAGTAGCGAATACTGACTGATTATCTTCCCCCCTCTCTTGCTCTCGGATAAAATTTACAGTATTCATCTTTCCGGGGAATCTTTGTACCGTTAAAATGACTTCGGTTGATTGAAAATTTAGAAACGGAGAAACAAAAAATATAAAAAATAATAAAAAAAAAAAAAAAAAAGAACTCATCTTACGGAACATTCATTTAACGCTCCAACGGTCAGTATAAATCTTCTGGACTAGAGAGACAGGCTACATCATCAGATCTATACAGTGAAAAGATATCCCGAAAGCAATCTAAAAAAATTTCACCATACAAAAATTATTTTTAAATTATTCATCACTGGGAAACTTTTCTTGTCAAATTGTATTGTATAGGTCACAAAATAAGGTATTCAGGTACAAATATTCGACCATGAGGAAGATCGTCCGCAAGATACATATTTTTATTTCCATTTTTTCATTTATTTATTTTTTTTTTTTATTTATTTTTTTTTTTGTGTGTTTCGTATGTGTTTAATCTCGTCCGAGCAGCAAGTTGACTTATAATATGCACGATGTACATATACATACAGGACTGAGAGTTGATTATCAATTTTAGCTACATAGAAAGAGAGTATAGCGAGAAAAAAAAGTATGGTTTCCGTTTGTTGCGCAGGCAACAAGGCTGCGGGAATGGGACAGGAAACTGCGGGCAGCAATACGATAAGAAAGTGGCGTGACAATCTGTCGAGTAGAGCAGAATTGTTTTCTCGCATTTTTTTTTTTCAAATATTTTTATTTGTACAATTTTCTATCTTTTCGCAACGTTCTCATAAGCAACAAAATCTAGTCGAGTCGAGTCAAGTCAAGTCGAGCAACAAAACACCGCCTTCTCCTATCATTGCGCGCTAATCAACGTTGAAGAGGATCGTCAGATTCCTCTATAGCCATAGTTGCACAAACAGTCGGTCAGCAGAAATTCAATCTGCTAACTCGACGCTTCGCACGTACCTCGGGGCAGCGGTTTTAACCAAAATAATCATAATTAAGTACATACAAACCGTGTCTCGCGCAGTTGCTCTTATCATTTTCAATCGCACATGATTCGCAAATGAATCAGTAACGCGATGTATAATTTTTTTTCATTTCATCTCATTTTTATGGAAAACAATTCGAAGCAAAAATTGTCAAGCTTTGATTCGTGATTTGGTTACGAATCGTTGACGGAACCGTGTCGTTCTTTGGGTTGTTTTCTTTTATTTATCAGTTTTTCGTTTACTTTTTATTTCCAGTTATTTACCTAAGCGTCACACTGGCCTAAAGCCGGACTTGACTGGGCTGGGCTTAATGAGGAATTCGATGAGTGTAAATGTACGTAAGACGTAGCGTCGTATCGATGCGATCATCATAAAACTTGAGTACATACATATACCTATGTGTAAGTATTTAGACCTGCAGGCAAATACTGAACACTCCCTCACCTGCAGCGTATGTATAGGAATTCAATTATTCTGAAGACAGCGTTTATTCATTCAAAAAACGTGAATAAATCGATTCCAAGAAATGCGTACGAGTTTACAAGACTGAAAGTTAATTAGCCACAAACATTCCCAACGCATCAACATAACCCTTTTCAAAGTTCCTATCAATTTTCCGCGCATTACATACTTCTCGAAACACTTTTTAGATTCGGGAGAGAAAAATTCATGCCATTGATAAATCTTAGTGATATTTAATATCATGGCGAAAAGTACAGAACTCATCAATATGATCCCGTCAAGTTAACAAGACTGTCCTGAAAATTCGAAGCACATGTACTCAATGTTTTTGAGTTGTCGCTGCGCCTGAGTTCTATGGCAAACTCCAATACTATCTCGAAGTAGAATTAAGCTGTTGTCTTGGAATTCAGAGAGAAATTTATTGAACTTGAAATCTTGGATATGTAGTTTCGTGAAGATTCTAAATATTCAAAACCATGTATCTTAATTTCCAAACATAGAATGCTTGAATTCGAATTCACATGAAGAACTTCATTGCTGCACATACATTTCTAACAATTCTGAACATGAATTTTCAACGTTTTATAGATTCGCGTAGAAATCTACTTCTTAATGTAGAAAACTGATTCAAAGCAGAAAGAAAAGGAAAAAAACGGTCCAATTAGAGACAAAACCTACTTCGAGCCATATCATCGCGTTACGTGCTTCAAGAAAAAGCATCACGTCCCATTATGACTGACTGTAAGATACAAATATATCATGCTATATACATTCGACAGAAAAAAAAAGGGAGAGAAAATACGAAGAAAAGAAAAGAAAAGAAGTGAAGAATAAAACAGTTTTTCAGAGCGTTCGCGGACACAATCAGAGCGAAGAAATTCAACTCTAGAGAAATGAATACTCGTATTGGAATGTAGTTCTTTCACGAGAATCATTGTAAGAAAAAATGGACAAAAAAATATATAATATAAAAAATGGTGAAAACAGAATGTTGTGCCTGAAATTCGTTTGAACGAAAATTTGAAGAGGTACGAGGTTCGCGACGATTGTCAATCCACCAAAAGTATCTACAAATTTCAGATGATTGGAAAATCAAAGGTTAGTTATAAAGAGTTGAAAGTTCACAAATTTTCAAGGGTCGAATGAGCGTGATATAAGATTTTTTTGTAACTGGTTCAAACGAACGTTCAGAACCTCAGGCGCATAAAGAATTTGAAGAAGAGAAAACCCAAAGAAAAAGAAAAAAATAAACAGAAAAGACCACATCGCGTCTAAACCGCGAACAGAGTAACAATCCCTCGGGCATTTGCGAGATACAGTTACGACGCCTGCGTGACGCAATCCGTCAACGAAACCGGAATTGCGCAAATCTTACACCTGGTTCTCACGTGCCAACCAGCCACCCCACACTGCAGATACAAGTTTGAAGCTGTATCAAGTCTTGTGTTTTGTATACTAGTTTAAAGTTTCGTGAACCGTTCTTCTTCCATTATTTAGGATTTTTTTTAATAATAATTACGAAACGTTTCATACTTTGACATTTGGTCAATCACTATGATGATGATCTTATGCACATGATAAATGTAATCTAATGTAATGTAATGTAACGTAAGGTAAGGTAATTAGGTAAGGAGTATGTAGTGTACCTTGTCAGCTGCTAGTCTTGCGACGAGAGCTTCTTTCAATGGACCAAGCCAGTGATGTGCACCGACGAATCGTTTGTTCAAAAGTTTAGTGTGCGGTGCAACCTGAGCGTATAAAGCGTCTAATTCTAAAACCACCATGTTGGTATATTTTGTTACACCAACAATTTGCGTTGATCCACACTCCCGATCACCGCACTGTTATTTCACTATTAACCACTAGTCATTTATCACCAATCATCATTTCAACGTTCGTTCCCTTCTCTCATTCACGAATATTCGTTATTAACAATAGTTAGGCGATATTTATACGTATAACTTTGATCAATATCAATTTCTACTGTTTTCCTTTCTTCCGAAATTAATTCTTCGAACGAAAAAAAAAATATATATACGTTCGTTTTTTTTTTCTTCTTCCAGCAACTGGGGCGATATCGTGTTAAATGTTATCCACTCTTGTGGTTTTCATTGCGTATTTATTACTTTATTTCTTGCCTCTGCAGTCGCTGCGTGGAAGAAACGTGTTATAAATCTTATCACTCGATCGAAAATATAATTAATACATATATTCGCATCAAGACTTTTATACTTCTTGACTATATCATTATATTTTTATTCTTTATTTTTGGTTCCCTGTTTTTAATTTCATTTTTATTACAGCTCCAGGGGTGAGAATATTGCCATGGGGTTAACGAACCTCTGTCTGCAATACATTCTAGTTAAGTTTTTGGTTTTTTAATTTCTTCGTGGTTCTTCATTTATTCATATTCTCTCGCTAAAACGGGGCAGAGTTTGAAAATATTGTTTAAAAACTAGGCACAACTCGTCGCAGAGTTTTAAAGCTGCGGATGATCGTACGACGACGTTGATTCATTCATCTTTGGTTGACTGGGTTAATTGTTCAATTGGTCGGTAGCCTCAACCTCTAGTCCTGCAAAAACCAGTTCAACCCGGCTTTGACGGGAAACCGGAAGTTCCTCGAGTTTTACTTTAAATAATGAACTAATTTTTTTTTTCTCTCGCTCTTTCTCTCACTTTTTCTCTCTTCACAGGCAGAAATTGGGGAACGTAGGAACGAACGAAATATTCGAGCCTACTGCTGCTGCTATTCTCTTCTCTTCTACCCTCTGCT
This sequence comes from Ametastegia equiseti, assembly GCA_963989295.1. Taxonomy (NCBI): domain Eukaryota; kingdom Metazoa; phylum Arthropoda; class Insecta; order Hymenoptera; family Tenthredinidae; genus Ametastegia; species Ametastegia equiseti. Next base: position 20,630,206 of record OZ022389.1, on the reverse strand, counting down.
CGTTTCTTTTACAGTCTTGCTTCTTAAATTTTACAAATTTCATCCACCCGCGAAAATCACTCGCGGGACGGTAATGTCTCCTTTTTCTTCCTTTTGTTGCCCGTTTATATTCTACGTTTTTCTTTCTTCTTCTCCTTATTGTATTTTCTTTTTTTTTTCTTTTGTTCTTTCCGTATTTTTCCTCGTAGTTTAAATCTTTGTCAAATTACACTCGAGTAAGGAAAAGAAGTGAAAGAAAATCCACCGCAACGACGAAAAAAAAAAAAAAAAACCGAACAAATAAATGAACACAACAGCAAAAATAACACCGGAAGACTTGTGAACCGATTGATTAGAGAAAATTAACGCTGATCACGAAGAAGGATAAGAATAAGTCTAATATAACGAGAAGAACCACACACACACACACACACACGTTGGATTCTTAAGATCGAAGGAGACGTAGTCCCTGAATATATTTATATTTAAAAAATAAAATGAAAGTTCAATCAGGACACGTCGAGAATACGAGAAAATATTGCCAATGGGGAAAAGTCAGGGCCAAATAATAATAATAATAATAATAATCACGTTACACGTTTAATATTACGCGTGTATATGTATAAATATCCATATACCTAATATACATGTATACGAGAAGTTGGGTTCGTCTCGCGCCTCGGCTACCGCATAGAAAGGCGGTTCGAAACTGACTACACTCGCCTGTTTGACTGACGCCGCGTGACGCGTGCATATCCCCCCCCACCCCACCCCGTCTTACCAGCTACCACCCCTTGGTTCGTTCGCGGCCACCCCCTAGGTTAGAAGCTTCGCCCGCGGTGTAGTAAGCCGCCGAAGGTGAGAACAGCTTGCGACGACACGTACCTTTCCACGTAGGTGATTTTTTTTATTCTTTTTTTTTTTTTTTGCATCTTTTATTTGTTCTTTACTAAGGTATTGATTTTTAATCATTTTTTTTTCTTTTATTATTGCTTGCTCATCAGAGGAGTTTCATTCCAGCCAGCGTTGAGAGACAATTGAAAAAAATGAGAAGAAAGTTTTGGAGGTGGGAAGTACAGATTCCAAAAGTTCCGAATTTATTTGAGACGCGATTCTGAGTTTCTGAAAATGTCTGCAGAGTTCAGAGCTTGCGAATTCCGAGATGTCGAAATGTAGACGAAAAAATTCGGAATTTCGACCTTTCGCAGTTTTTGATATTCGCAATTTCAATCCCGCCACCGAATTATGAGAGAGAAAAAAGTGGACCTTTAAAATTGACTTTCGTTGTAATTTGTTCAAGGTCATATGTGCCCTTCTCGATTATACATGCTTACAATGTGCGGAACAACGTAACAAACGATAAGAGACAAAATTTCAAAAATAAAGAAGTTGTGTTCATCGTTGAAGGGATCGCGGGTAAAAAATTTGTTAACTTCTGCAAAAACGCGACATTTTATTTCACGTTAGTCTGACGAAATGGGCTTATGTTATTCGGATTAAGCGTGTTAAACCTGGAATCCAACAAGAACAGACAAAATATCCATTTTGAACTTTAAATATATCAAAGTACGGTGTTGTTTTCTGAATCCTGGTAAGAAAGTAGGTTATAATCGTGTTACCTTATAAGATTAACACGGAATGTAACCGTGTAGGAATTAGACTGAAGATCCGGCTTAAAATTGATAATTGGTTACTTCAACGTTACAATTAGTCGGCATTAACTATAGTACATAATATGAAGAATTAAGTTTCAACAAATCGATTGGAATACACAACAAATTTTGCGTGTGTCAAATTAAGGTGCGGAATTCCATTATCACCAATTGTTATCACCTCAAAAACGCGATTCATAGTTTCTTCCAAACTATACAACCTACCGGAATGAAATTCTGGAGAATAATGCCTTACTATGGCAGAAAGTGGCGAAGTATTCTACTGTTTGGAAAAAACAAATAGAATTTCAGTCAGATTCGAAATTTTTTATGTTAGCTAGGTTAAGTTCGAAGCGGCTTATACCTTCCATATTCCGTATGTCATATGTGAAATGAATAACATGGTAAAAATGTTACTCGGTCAGATTCAGCAAATTCTAAGTGGATTTTGCTGACAATGAGACATTTGTGAACTGAATTTAATTCATTATGTATATTTTTTTCTTTTCTTACATTAGCGTATGTATAAAGCAATTTGGAAAGTCAATCATACAGTGCAGCAACGGGGCACATATGATTGCGGTTGATACGATGAATAGGAGGTAAAAAATACTGATTTTGAAATACTTTGAAATTCGAAACTAGTCCCGAGGTCCACCGTTCACCGAGAACATTGAAAGTCTGCAGGAATAATATACGCGTTTATTATTCATCCACCGTATGAAATAATAAACGATATATTTATTCGTTAACTAATACCAATACTCCCTCCTTGCATCACGAAAGACAAGTTACTCCGCGTTCAATAAAATAAAATGAAATAAAAGAAAATAAAAGAAAATAAATAAATAAATAAAATGAGAATCTAAAAAATAAATAAATAAATAAACCTTGCACATCTGCGGATATAAAATATCTGTACATACATTTGTCGGTATTTCCACAGAGAGTATACAGTCACGCACGATATCTACATCCCGATTCCCTAGAGTCGCGTCGAGTTGCCAGGCACCTATATGTACGTACGTATGTACATACATACATGTACGTATATGTATCTACCTACCTGCCTACCTATGCGAACGGTCCTGGGCTAGTGCGTTGGTTAACGAGGGAGGTAACATGAAGCAAGGTAAGGTAAGGTAAGGTAAGGTAAGGTAAGGTAGAAATAGTCCATTGACGCCAGGATAGTCGATTAACACGGTAGCTCGGTAGCTAGGCGAATAAAAACGCGAATACAAGGCAAAAATATCATGAAAATAAAATACAAATAAAATTGTGGGGTGTCGTTCTTTTCCTTTTTTTTTTCATGTTTTTCTATTACATTTTTCATTTCATTTCATCATTTCATCTTTTCATATTATCATCGTTATTATTATCATTATTATTATGATTATCATCAACATCATTTTTTTTCATGTTCTTTTTTTTTTCTCACTGCCTGGGGAGGATAGACCAACTAATTTTGAAGGACGGTGTAGAGTGTAGAAAACTGAAGAGCACCACTCGAAAGAGTCAGCCTCTGCGACGAGGAGGAAAAGAGAGCGTGTGAGTGTATAAGAAAAAAGAGAAGAGAAGAGGAAAAAAAAAAAACAAGAAAAAAATAGAGAGAAGGACGAGTAAAGGCAGGCAGGCAAGGCAAAGCAGGAAGGTCTTCGGTGCTACAATGTGTCGTCGCCCGTGGCCAACCGCGTCTATTGTCTAGCTAGTCTAGAAGGTCTTAAAGAATCACGGTGATATGGTAAGAAATCTGATTTTTTTTTTTTTTTTTCTCTCACCGTGCGAATATAATCGAAACCGAATGGTAAATAATAAATTAAATAAAAGAAATAAAAAATCTAAAAAGGAAAGAAATTCACGATAAACTTCAATCGACTGAAAATAAAGGAAAAAAAAAGGAATTTTAGAAAATTCGATAGGCATGGTAAATTTGTTTTAATGTTTATTATTTTCCTGTAAAGATACTTGGTGAAACGCAAGACGACCTTGCCAATAGAAAGAAAAAGTGTTGGAAAAAAAAAAGGAAACAGGAAAAAAAGAATAATGTCAAAAAACTTGTTTCAAGTTTTGCGGTTTATTGGGATCACATCATCCGAGTTTTTGCGTCGCGACATATTTTGCCTCACCTGTCGCGTGTCACAATAACATAACTTCGAGTACCTCTACGCGTGTTATATCTCGAGACACGAAAGAGTTTGCAGATTATGTACTTTGAAGAAAATGAATATCGAAGGGTTTTAACCCCCGAGATATTGTACGTCGTCGATACCTTAAAAGCGATTCTCGGACTAATACGTGACTGAAAACTACAGCGTGATATGAGAATTCAGAAGAATTAAACAAATTTAAGATTAAAAATTCTACTCTTCACTGTGTCCGTCTGAAAGTCATGTTCGCCATTACCGGATGAACAAGGGATGACAAGGGTTTAACTAATAGAATGAAAAAAAAAAACAAAAAAAAAAAAACAGAATGAAATAAAAATGGAAAAGAAAAAAAAAACGGAGAGAAATAAGAAAAAGAATTGAGAACCCTCGCTTTCCGAGGGATGAACGGTACACACGCGACTTGGCGTGTAACACCCGACCAACCCTTACACGAAGCACACCACGCCTACCAACAGCTAGCCAAGGAACTCCTTGGCACGCATAGGCTGGATAAAATTCGATTGAGAATTGCGTTCCCGAATAGAGTAGGTAGGTAGGTAGGTAGGAAGGAAGGTGGAAAGGTGAAAAGGTGGATACCCATACATATAATAACCCGTAAAGAAATGATGATATTAATGGCGGCAAAGAATAGCTGTACGCGCCACGGCTGTATGAAAAAATTGTCAACAGAGGGTGTGAAGGGGTACGTGAATACAAACGCCAGAGTTAATTAGTTTCTTTTATCTTGTTTTTTTCTTCTTCATATTTCACGTGAGTAGTTAATTAAATAATTAATTAACTAACTAGTTAATTAATTAATTTGAATTCTTTTTCGTTAGTTTCATAAGTGCGTTAGTTTTATAGAATGCGAATCGTGAACATCGACTAACAAAAATTCAATATAGCTTAACGACTATATGCCTACGGTATTCTAATTTTATAAAAAATTAACGGAGAGCCACTGACTAGCTGATATATTCTTTACAGGGATTTGTTGCTGAGGCAGAAATGAGACAGACATACACATACACGACGCAGACACGCAGACACGCAACTGGAAACTGTATCTAATTACTTTTTTACCCCCAAGAGAGTTGAGTGGACGCATTAGAATTCTCGTTCATTGAATAATAATTCTATTCTTTTATCACGTTTCGCGAGGCGGGATTGAAATTCCGAATTTCAAAAGCTGCAAAAGGTCAAAATTTAGAATTTTTATATTATCGACTCAGAGTTTTTCGAAAGATTTTTTTCCCGAAAGTCTACGTAGCAAATTTGAGAAACTCGGAATGGAAAAATACCGGAGGTTAAACATTCCGAAAACTAAAGATCCAAAAGGCCAAAACTCCGAATCTGAAACGTCGTTTATTTTACACCTTTGTCATGAGCTTTACTTGAAGTTGCGGATTTTTGGACTTTCTGAGTTTCAAACTTCCGGATCTTTGAGCTGTCTGCTTTTCGACCTTTCAGAATTCCCAACTTCTGAACTCTTAACGTTTCTGGAAACTCAAAATCGCGTCTCAAATAAATTCTAAATTTTGACCATTCGAAACTTTTGGAATTCGTGTAACTTCAATCCCGCCCTTGTTTCGCGTAAATTTCTCAGATTATTTGTTGTTATTTGAAAAGAATTCAGTTTACTCATCCAAGAAAGTAGGACAGACGGCAAAACACGGCTAACATAAGATCAAAATATATTTATCGATGTATATCTGTTTTATCCATGCATTTATTGCAACCTTCGTCTGTCTCCGAGAGTGATCAATCATCCTTACTGAACATCCTTATTCATGTATTGGTACATATGTATATTACAGGCATGTATACCCATATTAAATCTTCTAATAAACCAAATAAAGATCTAGAACTCTGTATGGAGAAAAAGAAAAAAATCGAATGGAAGAAATGAATAAAACCACTCGATATGTATAAAGTAAGAGAGAGAATTTCGTATCTCCAGCAGACATTGAGAACCAGCGCACGTTGTTAGTTGCACTTGGTCACGATTTTAGCGTTTCTTTGTGTTTTCACACTCGAAATTGTGTGACTGAGGCTCAAGCCAGCCCAGGCCTGGCCAGAGGAAGGGCAGGGAGTTGAGAGGGCTGAACGAGGTTCGGAGGGGTTAGCCTAGATTCGCTCTGCGGGCGATCCATTTTAATTAGTATCATAACTTGGGGTCATGCCGCGCGCGGTGTCTTATTCATTCTCCTTTTTTTTTTTTTTTCTTTTTCTTTTCTTCTCCTTCTCTCTTTTTCTATTTACATTTAAGTGTCCGAGGCGCAACGACCCGTGAGCCTAAATCATTTCGCTTCGGTTTGACTCGTCAGTAAACATTGAACGTTCCAAGTATCGAGCGGCGTCAATAGCTATATCAACTCGAAACGATAAATAAAAAACAAATATCTTAAAGGGACCAGTATGTCGCCCGTTGTGAATAGATTAGACGTAGTCGAAAGTCACTTTATATCTCGCTACCAAACTTCATTTAGTCTTTTCGAAAAACACCTCCGTTCTACGAATTTCGGCAGATTATTCATTTAGTGTCCGATTCAACTTCTCTAGGATACGAATTATTTCGAAGACGTGCGGGAAAATAGATTCAAATTATTTATAGACTCTGCCCTGGACCTTTCATCACCTTCAATTACTGTTACTATCAATTTTCTATCTTCCGTTCGGTTTGGACTTATCACTTCTTACGGCCGGACCATTCGGTCAATCTCGATACGACACAGCAATTTTCCATCGCCAGGGCATCAGTAGCTATGATCCTAATATGTCTTTTTAATCATTTTCAAGAACACCGGGCTTGTTCATTTCGGACATACCGACGTATATGTTCAGAATTACGTGTGGTGTCGCTTAAAGAGTCGAAAAGATGAAGCTGAAGCTAGCAGCTAGAGTTAGCAGCCAAACGTGCTGAACTTTTCTTGAATTTTGATGATACAGTAGAGATTTACGTTTATAATTCAATAAAAGCTTTGATTCGCTGAAAACTTGACAAAATTTGGATTCTCGTTCTTCGCAGACTCATTTTCATGTAATGCATTCAATTTGGCTGCTATAGCTTCAGCTTCCTGTCGAAAAATAAAAAATTTCCGCAATTGGTGAATCCCCAACGTTGACGAAAAGTATAAATGGATTTCGGACTTGCGAGTCTAATGTGTCCTCCTCTTTTGCTTTTCAACGCGCACCTTATATTATTGTGTCTGGATCGCGATTCTCGTCAAACAATCAATTTGCGAATTATCGTCTCGATTATTGTTCACTTCCTTATGTTTAAAGTGCCACGTCCCCATGTTCGGAATTCCATTATCACAAATTGTCATCACCTCGAAAACGCGATTCGTAGTTTCTTCCAAACTATACAACCTACCGGCATGAAACTCAAAAGATTGATGCTCTACTACGGCAGAAAGTGACCGAGTATTTGACTGTTTGGAAAAAACGTTCCAGTTCCAGTCAGATTCATATTTCGTATGTTAGCTAGGTTAAGTTAGGTTCAATGCGATCCTATATACAATACATCGCCTTAACAGTGATTCATTCCAGAATCGTACAAACGCAGAGGCGGAAAAATCGTGAATTATATTTTTCCCCGCCTATCCGAAGAGGGGTGTGTGGTGATCAGGAGTAGGGTACGACGTACGACACAACGCCACGAGGTTCGTTACGTAAGAATTAGACGACCAAACCCAAAAATATCACGAGATGAGTGACAAGCTTTTGGCCTCCCGGCTTCTATTCGACAAAACGGAGCGAACTGACTAACCAACGAATATATAAGAGAACAAGACAAAATGAGAAAGAAAAAAAAATATATATATATATATATATGTAAAGAAATCAGGAACGAGGTTTTCAAATATACAAAATACTTGGAGAAAAATCGAGTGACAATATAATTTTTCGCAAACACGATGTTGAATTTTGAAAAAGCTTTCGAGCTTCCTCTCGAGACGACCTCTTAGCCTCGTGTGTGCAGAGGGTTTAAGGATATATAGTGTGAAAGACCCGTAGGGTATAATATACAGGGTGATGCTCAGATGCTGCCATTCAGTTGGTAGGTAGAATCCTTACGAAAAACTGAAACTGCATATCTTCCTTAGCGCGAAAACGTTGAGTAATCGGTACTTTTCGAGGTCATGATGATTCAAGTGTACAAATCAAATCTCTGTCGCTTCATACAGTCAGGATCTGGCTCTGAAAAGCTCGTGTAAACTAGCCAAAATTTACGCGAGATTCGTATAACATTTGTAGTCCGCGCGCAGCGAGACGGAGCTTTAATTGACCATCTTGAATAATTTAAAACTCAAAAAGTACCGATCACTCGAAATTTTCGTTAGAAAAGTTTGATGTCAATTTTTCGCAAGGAATCTACCTATCAAAGGAATGATTGCAGTCGTGGATCACCTTATAGAACCGAGGACATTGCAAGAGCTGGCTCTGGTACTCATCTATGTAGAAGTAAACTGAATTCCCTAGCGCTTGTACTGATTGTGCGGAAGTTTGTTGCGTTGTCTTTCTCTCCCTGTCCCAGTCCCTGTATCCCTCTATCCGTTGATACGATCCGCCACTTTTAAAAGAATCGTCGGAGCGTCAGCAGACTGAGGCAAATTCTTAGGACGTCGGTGTATGATACAGATTTTCATCGGAGGAAGTCAATGCTCTTTATGCTCAATGGGCATCAAGTCAACAACCCGCTTCTTCTTCTTCTTCTTCGTCTTCCTCTTCTCTGTCGTCGTCGTTGTCGACTTTGGCTGGTGCACCTTCGCCTTGCGTCCGCAACGACGTTGACCGAGAAGAGAAGGAGATAGGAGAGAGAGAGAGAGAGAAGAAGGAAGGAAAAAGGATGGAAATGCAGGCAGGGACTCGTACGAGAGACGGAGTGAGAAAGAAAGAAAAGAAAGAGAGCAGGAATCGCTTCATGCGCTGTCGAGCACGAGTCCTCTTCCTCCTCCTTCTTATCCTTACCTACCGCCCCTCTTCACTGGCTGCTGCTTTCCGCGGCTCAACGCTTTGCAACTACGTACGTCGTACCTACATACAATGCAATTTTGTCAAAGACTGTACCCCCATGCTAGGTATGTGATACGATCGTGAAACGTAGTGAAGTAGTCGTCGAATCCGTTCGGAGTTTCGTTTGTTGTTCTTCAAGTCACCGCGGTCAAAAACCCCCCCTTCCCTATCCTCGCGAATTTCTCTTAACTTGAATGTCCGGGAGAGACAGAGAGAAAGAAGAGATGAAGAAATAAAGATGAAGAGTATGGAAGGAAGCCACGTGACATACGAAAAAGTTTGATTAAACAAAGCTGCTTGTTATAGGCCAGAAGCAAAGAATCATGTGATTGACGATAGATAAATATTTGTTAGCAGTATAATACATCGCAGGATGATATTGTGTTGTTGTTTTTGATTCAAATTGTATTTTAATAAATGTTGTTTTTTCACGTCTTTCCGACTTTCTTTCACATTTTCTTGGAACATTTGAATTTCCTGTGTACATAGAATAATAATCGTGAGTACCTAACGTAGAAGAGAAGAAACTAGGGGAGAAACACCAGCAGCCAGAAATGAGATTAGAATTTAAAATTCCGAGGGGTGAATAAATCAGAGTTCAATTTGAACGTATACCTATTTTACAGTTCGAATCAATCGGAAATAATCCCCCTCAATCTCTGTTGATTTGTTCAAATCAATACAATTCATTATAAAAAAATATGTTTTAAATCAACTTCGATATATCTCAATAATTTCAAATTAATTCCCAATATTTTACGTTGAACAAATCAATTTACTTGAATTAAAATTAATTCGCGTTGATTCGCAAAATTTTATTTAATTTCAACTTAAATTTTGGGCAATTCCGAATCATTTATTCGTATCATAAATTCGTTTGCGTGCAGGTTACAGTTTATTGCATTCAGGCGAACCTAGATAGCTAATTTGAATTAGTTTGAAATAATATTCTTCAATTCGACTGAATTCAAGTAACGTGATTTTAACCGTTTCATTTGACTCAGGTTAACAAACTTTAATTCCGACTAAATCATCCAATAATTCGTGTTAATTCTGATTAATATAAATAATTATACCAATCAAACGACACGCTATGATTCGTCGAGTTATTTCCCCTTCGAATTCAAACGAATAAAATCGAAGGCTTGATTTTCCGACATCAATTACTACGAAATATATCCACGTATTATACAGAAATTCAATCTATTCGTATAATATGCTGCTTCAGCGTAAACGTTCGCACGTATAAACGTCTAGGTATAATAAGTATAGCGAGAGAGGCAGAAGCAAATTATGGGACTCATTCATTGGCTACACTATCTCTCGGCGAGTTCTTTTTACCGTTCTTATAAGAGAGCTATACTGCTATGGCACAGGAGCCTCTTATACTCTACAGTCTACAGTACCAGCTATAGTCGACGTCGTAACATTCGTAACCGAGTGACATAAGAGCATAAATCTATTTGCCTAACGGATCACGGATATGGTAAACGCGTGGAAAAAGAAACAAGCGGAAAGAAAAAAAAAATATATGTATATATTTTAATAAAATACAAACTAGGCTAACGAGTATTCAGAACCAACGTATCTTCACATTACGTCCGTATTCATTTCTCTACTGAACCCTATGCGTATATTATGAAGGGTTCAGTGCCAGTCTAGCCTAACCCACATTGTCGATAAGGCCCATTTTAAATGACTGATGAGCCTTATCGACGATATGGGTTAGACTATTCTGGTACTGAACCCTTCACATAATAATATACCAGGAGTTTTCGTGGAATACGCACCATAGGGAATTAGAAAACTACCTGCATTTAGGAAATTCAAACATCATCCAATGGTTTTTGTTTCCACCTTCCTTAATTTGATTAGCAAAAAAAGAACAAAAACCATCGGATGATGTTCGTATTGCCTAAATGCAGGTGATTTTCTAATTCCCTATAGTGCGTTTCCACGAAAACTCTCGGTACATGAAAAAGACTTCGAATTTCTTTTTTTTCCTTGTCAAACAGTTCAAAAATAATTAAAAGGTTCAATGCCAGAGTAGCCTAAGCCACATTTTCGATAAATCTCATTTCAACTATTGTAAGCCACTTGAAATCAGCCTCATCGAAAATGTAGCTTAGGCTACTTTAGCACTAAACCTTTCAATTGATTTCTGGAACATCTCGGTGTTTTTTTTTTTTTTGAGTTCTTTGCTCGACTATTTTGCCCTGAGAATTGAGTATCAAATCTTGTATATTTTTACCCCTCACTGTTTTATTAATATAAATAATAACATAGTTATAATAGTTTTTTTTTTTTTTGTTTTTTTTCAATTTCATTTCATTTTTTTCCAATGATTTTGATAGAATTGCCGCGTTGGAGAATCGAGATACCTTGACCTATCTCAACTCAAGAAACAAGTTTACAACACCACGAGTGTATATTTATCGCGTAAGATGTTGTATTAGTGACATGTAGAAACCTCTCGAGTACTTTACGATCGGTCTAATTTCAGCCCTGACAAAAAAAAAAAAAAAAAAAAAAAAAAAAAAAGAAATAAAGAGTCGCCTCGACCTCGGGAAACGCTATAAATCCAGGAAGGTATAATAGCAAGAAGAAAAAAGAAGTGGAAAAAGAGTGAAGATAGTCAATCGTCCGCAAGCGGACTGGTTGAAATAAAACTCAGCGAAATGACCCGTTCATAGAGCGATGACATTTCGTAAGTTGTTTCCTGGTTCACCGCGCTCTCTCATATGTATGTATAATACGCGATGTTTCTCTCGTTTTATCATTCAAATGTATTCACGGACGATTCTTTCAGCCGTGAACTTGAACCAGATCCCCCCCCTACTTCAGACTAAGCGAGGAAAACGCCTCGGTGCATTTCGGGGGCCCTATCTATCTCTCTTTCTACCACCCACACATGGTATCGCGACATTAACATAAATGTAAATTTTTAATTTTACTCATTATTACATCACTTGGTAATGTCTAAATATTTGAATATATTTATCACGATACATTAACTCACAAAGTCAAAAATCCCCTCCCATCAGTTTGTTTCTTCCAAATATTTTACACAACTTTTGAAAAGTCCTCTTGAAACATTCAAATTATAGAAATAAATATGATAATCTTTGAGAAATATTTATTTCGCATTTTAGGGATCAGGAGAGATCGAAAAAAAGTACGTACCAACGATCGATAATCAACCCTCGAGCTTGTGAATAATTTTTTTTTTTTTTCTCCTTCATCTTCCAACTCATAACTGGGGTAGTTTTTTTATTTCTTTCTACTTGTACAATTTTTCGTATCAGCGCAGTGAAGATTGAGACTCGCTAGCATATGAATCTCCTCGTTTTTTTAATAAAAGGGAGAGAACGGCGTGTGGAACAAATTCAATCTTATTGAAGTTTCGCTGAAGAAAGGATACAAAAATCTTCGAACCACCGAATTCTGGCAATTATTGAAAAGCTAAAAGTCTGAGGTGGATTTCAAAGCCAGTATCGGGTTCTAGGGTTAAAATTTCGAGTGGAATCCAAGTTTCGAACGGTAAAAATTCTAAATTTATTTGAGACGCGATTCTCAGTTTCTAGAAACGTTAGAGTCCAGAACTCGGAAATTTCGAAAAGTCGAAATGCAGACGGCTTAAAAATACGAAAGTTCAAAACTCAGAAAGATCGAAAATACGCAAATTTGCGAGAAGCTCATGACAAAGCTGTTGAAATAAAAGACGTTGCATAAGCGAATTTCGAGATTCGGAATTTTTGCCTCTCGGATCTTTAGCTTTTGGAATTTTTAACCTTCGGAGTTTTTCTATTCGAAGTTCTTCAAATTAGCTACGTAGATTTTCGGAGGTATGATCTTTCAAAAAACTCTGAATCGGTAGTATAAAAATTCGTCATTTTGACCATTCGCAACCTTTGAAATTTGGAATTCCAATCCCGGCCCTAAAATTCAACAAATTCCCAATCCATAACAGTAACCACATATAATCTGACATATTTTCCGCTCTGTATAAGGTAAGTGGAGGTATAAAATGTATATCTAAAAGAGGGGACAAAATCTGCCTAGATCTAGTATGATCGAAGTGTATAAGCGGCTAGCCCTAGAGAGAACCAGCGCTTTGTCAAGTAGCAGTCGGTTTAGCTGCGCCGTGAATATAGTTGTCAAGGTGTGGGGTATACATATAAGTAAGTAAGTAAGTAAGGTGGTGGAGTCTCTCTCTCTCTCTCTCTCTCTTATGTATATATATCGGTGTTCCATTTTCCGAATAGATTCAAAAGCCCGTAGCGCGGTGAGGAAGGTTGAGAGGCAAGACGTTGCTGAACTGTCACTTGGTGATTTATATATTACCGCGCGCAGATGACGAACACATTCACGTATCTCAAGACTCTCAAGGCTTATAATACCTTGCCTTGCCTAAACCGGGTAGCACAATTAGCTTGTGAACCATCACCTCCATCTGGTGCGCAGCACCATCTAGACCGTGAACGCCGTGACTGAACCCAAAATCCAAGTATATATACCAAACGCCCCATTACAGCACAACGCGTAATATCGAGAAGGCTATAAACGTATACAGAAAAAAAAGGAGAGCGCAGGAGATTTCCTGTAATTTGAATGGAATTTGGCTCTTTGCTGTGGTCCTGGTCGAATAATAATGAATATTCGATATGTATAGAGTTTAATCTCTTTTTTCAAATCCATTCCTCGTCAACTGAGAAGCCACTTTTATCATCGTTTTGCGTGATATTTTTCATAATTAGCCAATTGGTACAGTACTGCGCGAATGCGAATTTTCTCAGGTTCAAATAGAAATATAAAGTTCGCAATAAAAGTAAAGGAAAAATGGAATTCTTTTTTTTTACACAGACTTATTTCGTGCGATCTAAGATTTCTGCAATGTGACGAATTGACTCAAAGTGCATCTGCAAAATCATTTGGCTCTCAAGCATGATGGCGACAAGTTAGCTGAAATGAAATTTCCTGACTTTTCCCTCTAGAAATTACATTATTCCTTTCTTTAGTTCCTGCACCGAATCCGAAATGAATATTTAGAAGTTTCGGTGAATGAAAAGTAAAAAATGAACTACCTTCATTTTTTTCAATCGAACTATACAAAAATTTCTTTTTTTTTTTAAGTCTGACTGAAAAAAATTCCGTGCGAATCTATGAAATTTTCTGATTTTTTCTTGACTTTTCTCTGACAATCTAAATTCCCTGACTATTCCCAGTTTTCCCGGTCTAGTCGCCACCATGTGACAAGATCCTAATAAATCCGCATTAGGTTTTTCCACGTACTACAAGCAACATAGAACTTATGGAAGCTATACCGAAAAAGTTGATGAATGAAATGCTTGATATATAACTAAGTAAGTTTGGAAAATCTATCCTATGTTTGGAGGTTGAAGTGAGATTTACATACTTGGTATTGTTTCCAAATTATGTATAGGTATAATGTATTAAGAAAGTATGCAACGATTATAGTCAGGATATTTTTTCAACCGGCTTTGGGTCTAAACTGAATTCTATAAATAATTTATAAAAATTGGCAAAAATCCCGAAGATCCAAGATACCCACGACGATATTCTCTCTACGAGAGGATAAAAATAAATCTCACTCGTGGGCAGAAATATGTATAATAGAATTTGTACCTCCTCGACAACTTATACGTGGGTCTTGAGGGTTCGAACTAAAGAAAATTAAGACTCAAATTCTTATGATTATTATTCACTGATCCAGTAATATTAGAAATAAATATTATTTTCATAGCTAGGACTGAGAATTTTTCAAATGTTTATTCACCCAATTTTATGATACGTTGAAAAGAAGCCGTGAAATTTTACTACAATATCACGAAAAGAAAAAAAAAAAAAGAAAAATCGGGAGAGCATGAAAAACAATAAAAGTGTAACATATTCATCGTATGTAGGGGGAGCGTGATGATTTTTCAAGACTCTTGAAACATAACGTACGAAAGAATCGTTGTATAAGTGGGTAACGGGTTGGCTGAGTCGAGAGCTTTGAACTTTCGGGTAGTATATTAAGAAATAACTGTTAATAGCTTCTGGAGAAGAGAATTTGAAAAGTTGAAACCGGGCTTTGTTCGAGAATATTACGATGCCTTTGAATTCCTTCTTTTTTTTTTCTTTCTTTCTTATATTTTCATTTTCATTTTCGTTTTTTTTTCTCTCTTTTTTTTTCGTTTCTTCTGAAGATTGTTCGTATCGGGGGAGCGTGAGTAAAAGTAACTCGTAACGAACAAAACTGTGTGTTGGGTATAGAGGTAGGGAGTTGCTCATTAGCGACGCCCCCGCACTTAAAAATAACCCTACCTTCAAATTAACACTCGCAAGAGTTTCATGCGGAGAGAATTTTCCTCCCCAACTTCCCGATTCCCTTCTTTCGAAATATTCAACGTCGTTACAACACTACCGCCAGCAGTCTAGACTCTGTACCATCATCTTTTTCACATACGAAAAAAAAAAAAAGGAAAAGGAAAAGGAAAAAAAAAACGAAATTTACGCGGAGAGATCTGCATACGTGCAGATACCTCATCACTGAAGCAAAAATATATTTAAAAAAAACTTACGTGAAGAATAAATCGATGGAAATTGGTAGATAATTCAACTAAGATCATCAAAAATAGTCTCAAAATGCGAAAGGACATGTAAATTTTCTGGTTTTGAAACCGGTGAATTCCAGAAATTGGAAAATTGAGTTATTCGTGGATTGTTGTTTTTCAATGGCAGTTCATTGTTATACAATTCGAAAAGTTCCAAAATTGTTTCAACTGGTGAAAAACACACAACAAAAACTAAGATTCTTTCGGAAACCGGTCATGTCCATCGCAAAGTTCAGATCAAATTCGGACGAATTTTAGTCGATTCCAAAATTGGCCATGTTCCAAGGAATTTACTTGAAAATCAGGCATGTTCAAGAATGCCTTTCAAAACCGACCGCGAGATTCGGAATGTCTTCCTCAACTGGACATGTTCTTTAGAACCTATTGCGAGACTGCAGCTATGATATCATAAATTCCTTCCAAAACCGGCCATATTCCCAAAAACATTTCTCTCAACGCTGGTACGTTTCTCAGGATTATCATAAAAACTAACCGTGTTACTTAGAACTTATACCAAAAGCTTATTCTAGAACCCTTATAGAACTTATTCCTCAGAGTTTTCTTGCCGAACTAGCCATGTTTGCAAGGGTTAATTTCAAAACCGTCCAAAATTCTAATACGATATTTTCATTATTTGACACGATCGAGTTGATTAACTTAGACAGAACATTGTTGATACTCTGCCAACATGATCATGCAATGATTAAGTGAGTAGAATTGCTAGTGGTTGTTATTGAACTATTCGCGTTTCGGGAATTGGTTGATTTTGTAACCAGAATTCGAAGACTCATGTATTATTTCAACAGTCGTAAAAAATTTGAATAATCGTATACGAATCGGCATCAC
This sequence comes from Ametastegia equiseti, assembly GCA_963989295.1. Classification (NCBI taxonomy): domain Eukaryota; kingdom Metazoa; phylum Arthropoda; class Insecta; order Hymenoptera; family Tenthredinidae; genus Ametastegia; species Ametastegia equiseti. The sequence goes on along the minus strand of OZ022389.1, from coordinate 20,613,946 downwards.
CGATAGAGTAAAAGTAAAATGAAAAAGAATGTTTAAATAACCGCGAAACATGCGATAACCGTAAAAAATATTTGCAAACAAAAAAAAAAAAATAAATAAACCAACAAAAAAATATTGAAGACAAAAAAGTAGAATAAAAAACCAACCTGTACGTCGAAGTGTGTCGCTGTGTCCTGGGGCTGTGGTGGGCCTTGCTGTTGTTGTTGTTGCTGTTGCTGCTGTTGTTGAGAAGGTGGTGGGCCTTGTTGAGGCGGGGGGCCCTGAGCGCTGAATAATTGAGCAGCATGAGAATGTGGATGTGGTAAATGATGAGCTGGCGGAGCCTGATGATGTTGGAGATGATGTGGGGCAGGACCGAATGCTGCCATAAAATGCTCCTCACTACCGACAACATCGACCCCTTGTTTAAGAAGTACGACACCTCCAGCCCCCGTCGAAACAGCGAGAGTGGCGGATACGTTCTTTTGAAATTCTTCCTCTCCTGGTGAAGGCTGCCTGCTACCCGGCGTGCGACTGTTAATCAAATTCGAAAATACATTTTTTTTTTCTCTCTCTCCATTTTTTTGCTATTATTTATCATTTACTGAGATACAGGTGAAGAAAAAAAACAAACACAATTGGCAAATTCAATTGCCTACAATTTTCTATCAGATTCCGTTTTTTTTTTTTTTTTTTTTTTTTGCTTTTGTTACTTCAACCCTCTGTAGGTCACTGTGGATCAAAATGATCCACTTTTCAACTTTGGGGCTGAATATCTGTATGGGGGTTGGCTTCAGATGGAGTTCTACGCGTAATGCGATTTGTTTCAGCTTCGAAATAGACCCTCTTCAATTGTCAGAATAAGTATACCTCTTCTGTAACTTCCACTATTGAGCTATTCTTTGGGTCAAAGTACAGTATCTCGTGAATATCACCCTATAATTTTGTTAGAAAAAATTGAAGAATGCAAAAGTTACGAATATTTCACTAAAACAGTGCATTTTTCGCACTTTCACATTTTTGCAAATCTTCTCAGACACATTGATATTTTATTTTGGTCAAATTTACTTTTGGTAAATATTCTACAATGTTCAAAGTATGTTCTACAATTTTTTTTGAAAAAAATCGGACAGATACTTTTTGTACGGCAGCCGATTTAAAATCAGTCAGATCAATTTGACCCAGTGTGACTACCACGAGGGTTAACGTGGCTCTGAAAAACGTTTCCTGTTTTTCCCGATTTTTTTTTTCTGGAGATATTGCTTTTTTCGCTACTCTGTTGTAAAGAGAGTTTTTCTTTTCGATAATCAGTGACCCACTCATCTGTGCAAATCGGTAAGAATTCGTAGAAAATTAGGCGCAGTAATTTTCGAGCGAATTCAAATACCTTTCTTTCTCTTCGGATGAAAAGTAGAAGTGAAAGAGGAAAAGAATACAAAGAAATGGCATGTGAGAAATAAGTTTGAGCGTACATACGTGGGTTGTACCGTATACTATAGTTCGTGGAGCAAACCGATCAGAGACACGAGATGAACCATACGAATAGTGTGTAGGTAGTCTTGTACTATATTGTTGGATAAATATGAAGGCAAAACCGCAGAGGAATTTCAAATAAGTAACCAAATGGGGAATCATTTGGTGCCGGTAAAGGAATATAGCATTGCGAGTAGAACTCATATGCTAATCACGACTGTCAGGGTATACTGGTACATACGTTCGACAAAGTGTATATAGTGAGAGTAAAATGAGAAATCATATAATGTTATTCAACGATGACGATACATTCTCCTCGATAAAAATCTCAGTTTATCTAGGACGCGCTATAGACTATTCATATAAAGAAAAATTACCCGTAGAATAAAAAATTACAGCTAGAAAAATAAACAACGAATAAAAAAAAAAGTTATCAGACTGGTAGAAAACTGCTCCCGTGAAATATGAAGCAATACAAATTTCAGAGCAGATTTTTCAACCTCAGGGATTAATGAATAATAGAAACCAGAAAAAAAACTTGGTTCATTTTCATTTTTTATTTTTCAAATTCATAATTCAACAACGGCCCTTGTATCCGGATTCTGTTGAAAAGTAGCTTAAAATTTATATCCCAAAATCCCGAAACTGATTATGGAAGTTTCGGAATATGTTTCCGCTCCATCGAATAGAAAGAAAGAGAAATAATTCGGTTCGATTATTCGAAGAATGAGAGAGAAATCGAGTTATCTATAGACGAGAATAAAACTTTCATAGTATATGAAACTGCAGGAGGTATCGAATCTATACGGCGAGGTGTACTTCCTGGTTTTCTTTTTATCGAATATCGTAAAAAGACATGTTAAAACGCTGCAGGCAGGTTTTCTTTTCTTCGTTTTTTTTTTTTTAGTTTCCAACAGAGTTAAGCCATGTAACGACAATTAGTACGTATGTATAGTCACGTTACGTATAGTTGCTGTCTGGTTTTATTTACCTAGGTTTACAGTTCCCCCCAGCAAAATGCAAGTAGACAGGACACAATTTTCTGGCATTTGATTACGCGAAACAATTATTTCAGCTCCTCTACCACGACTTTCGTCATTATATACCTCGCGGTGCGGATTAGAAACTTTGAAAGCGTGTCGTTACACTAGTTAACAGGTTTTCCTCGAAAGTATTGTTAGCAATTTTAAACAATTTCCAAGGCAACTGTACAAAGGTAAAGCGATTAGGTAAAATCGAACTACAAGATGAACCTCGTTAATGTTCATCAAAATAAAAATATATAAACGGCGTTTTCATTCGCTAATATATTTTCTAGTATATTTGTGGTTCATCGCGAATACCGATGATTGATATGTAAATAAATGATATTTGTTCTATAAAGATGATGTAAAATCCTGTTGAAATTTCTATTTATTTTTTTCCTTTTCTTTTCTTTCACGAATACCTTGCATGAATATTACATCTATATAAAGATAATGACGTCGTCTCTGACCACCCGCAATGGTAAATGTCAGGGACCTTCGTCTCGTAGATTTGTTCTCGCCGTTCGATTCTAGCTTCGATCTCCTAACAACGAAAGTAGATACGGAGAACACATTCGTGCAATTATATACGCGTATGCACACGAAACAGGAATTCCGAGTTATTATCTTCATGAAAATAACTGGAAATTCGAATAGAAAAATTTCAACGAAAATAGGGAACAGGATATCTCCAATTATTATATATGGTCCATACAACGACCCGCCAACAGTGTTGAAATAATTTATTTTATTATTTATTCATTCGCCAATCGTGTTGCACTACTTTGACAAATTTTTGTACGGTTGTTTAACCGGTCGTTCGAGTATTTTCAGTTTATTAAATCGGGTGAAATAGATAAATAAGAATAAAAATCCAACTGCACAATATTTAAAACCACTGGACGTACGAATTTATTAAAAAGTTCTCTAAAATTGCAGATTCGCAAGATTTGTACATACACAGCTTCTTTTTTTTCTCATAACCTACTCCTGTATCGTAATTTTTTTATGATTACGAAAACAAAACAAGTCATTCCGTAAGATTTTTGTACATTTTTTGCTCAAAGTTCATATAAAAAAAGAAATTGATTTAAAAACGAAAGGGGATAAAAAAAGTGTAAAAATTAATCTTTCGTAAGGAAATTTTGATTTCAGCTCATTTAGGAAATGAAACCAAAAAAAAAGGAGAAAAAAAAAGAACTACCAGGTGGTATCAAAACTCGTATAAAAATCATTATCCAAATGATCCTATGGATTGATTGTTTAATTTGTAATGAGAGAAGTTGGACTTGTTTTTTTATTCTTAAACTTTTTTATTTCTTCGACCTGTTTTGAACGTTGCAGACAGACCAGTCTGGCAAAACGACTCTACGTTATACCACATAGGGAGCAAATATCGTCGATATTGAACAGCTTACGCAATACAGAATTCGTGTCGATCGATCAGTGGGTTACTGTGGTTAGAGAGACGACCCGGTCGCGCGTAGATATATTTGTGATTATTCATAAATTTTATTTTTCTCTCTTTTTTTCTCTCTCTCTAACTCTCGTTAACCTTGCATAACTGCAGACTGAGGTGATTGACGCGAATGAGGTAATAAGTTCGTCGCGCATAATGTATAGCTGCTTTTACATACAGCGACCTGCAGCTTAAGTTCAAAGATCAAATCTACAAATCGTGTGCCTATCTTGTACCTATACATATAGCTTAAGCAATTTTCTTCATTCGCCAAAAAATGGTCATTATTCCCCATTCGAATAACTGGAATAAATCAGCGAACTAGCCGCGATATTTCGCGATATTAGAGTGAAAACAGTCGCGGAAGGATACAGATATTTCGAAACATATATATAATACATCTAGATATCATGGAAAGCACATAATAATTCACAATACGTGTCGTGCTGTGGCAGTAACAGGTTGGCGTGCCTTCTCGCGAACGAAGTGAAAAAGAAAAAAAAAATGGAATAGGAGAAATAAGAAAGAAAAAATAATAATAGTAATAACGAATAAGTACCAAATTGATAGACTGTTGAATTAGATAAGCGTGGAAGCGCGAGGAGACTCGGAAATAATGGATTTGGCACTCCGTTATGATTTATTGAAAGAAAAAAATGGAATTAAAATAAAATGTTAACTATCAGGAAATGTTTTGCTTCTCAATTTATGGGAAGATGAAGAGATGTATGCATGCATGTACGTATTGACGGCTCACGAATCGGTGGAATCGATCGTACGAGGAAGAGACACGACAGAGCTTTGATATCAATATATTCGAATTTTCAGTCATGTCTACTGTTTCACTTCCGAGGCTAAATCCTTTCGCCACCCTCGCATCGCAAATCTAAATAAATTCGTACAAATCCAAATCAATTCCGCGATCTATTTTGCCATCCGTCTTCAGAGAGGAAAAGCACTGCGCGGAAAGAAAATTTATTTCGTCAAAGACTCACCGACGTCTGCTCATTTGAAACGTGAGACGGTCGGTGGGTTTAGAAATTTTATGATTTCATTGAAATAATTTCTCTGACAACGTTTATAGAACTTCAAGTCCGGTCAGAATGTGTAAAGAAAGTTATAGGTAGGTAAGTACCTAATTGATTTTATTTTCATGGAAGAAAATTTCGGGAGTTTATAACAAATGAAGAATTAACTGAACTCAGACTCTGAAAGGCTTAATGTTCTTTGAAATTGGAATCAGAATTGCGAATTGAAAGGCATTCAAGGATCTCGATGAGATACCTTTTTCCAGTATTTCAAGGCTCTCTAGTAAAATTCCAGACTTTGAATAGACCCCGCATTATATACGTTGTATTGAAATATATCTAACGCTTTTTTGGATTCCCATGGTCAATCCAACTCGCGGTAATCAAGAAATGTAAAATGAGGAAGGACACAATTTGACTGCATTGGTATATGAAATTTCTAACGCGAATAAAAATTCGTACATTCAATCGAAAAATCGAAATTTCGTTAAAGGTCTCCAAAGGATCTATAACAAAATTAATTTTCAACGAAGACCCTTCTTACAACCCAAGAAGAGATGAGATTCTTTTTTTCTACAAAAAGTAATGAAACTAAAATTGGAATGAAAGCTAAATGTGCAAAAATTAAATAAAACCCTTCATCGCGAAGGTAACAATATCGTTTGAAATGACAGAAATCGGAGTAGGTAATCTCAAGATTTGTTCCTCAAATATATATATACCTACATAGTTCACCGAGTAACCTATACAACAATATTCATAAATTAAGCGACATGGACAATAAATCAGGCCACAAAGCGCATCAATTGAAATATATCGCTATCTCGCAGTTATTGAGCCATTATTTCGCTATATGATACAAATATATGTAGATAAGTTACTGAATTATGAATTGTCCGATAGGTGATTAAATTCTTCAAATTTTTCGTGTTGGGGGGGGGGGGGGGGGGGGGGGGGAATTTATTAGCCAGAGACTCTTGGTATAACACCGTGACGTCATAATGCGGATGTAGGTCCGGTCATGTTTAAAAAGTCAAACACGTGTGTATTATAATCGCATTCAATTTTTTAGCGCTTCCCTAAAGAAAGTTATACAAACCCGAAATGTTGACAATTTGATAAATAAATAATACATTCAAGTATATTAAAGTTATTAAAATTGCAGTGAACAAAGCAAAAAAACAAAGAAAGATACAAATGAATTTCATACTCTAATAACGATCAATTGCAGTTCTGAATTGTATAATTTAATATGCCCATATTAATCGATAAAGTAATAAATAGAGAATTTCTAGTTTCGTACGGCGAAAGTTACTAAATCAGTTGTCGCAATAGCAATTCAATTATAATTTTCCCACCGAAGTTGATTGAAATTTCGAGTTCTCTTGCATATGATAATCATAAAAAACAATAATAATAGCTAAACTAATGAATAAAAAGATGGCGGGACTAAGAATTCCAACTTTCATTGTCACACCGTTTAGTCGTCAAGTTTCTTCTTCAGAGTTAAAAAGAAAACGGTTGAAACGTAACTGTGGTCAGTTACATGGGCATTAAATTCGAGAGAGTCCCCCTCTTTTCAACGGTTGGTAATCGCATCCTCTGAATTCAATCTCATCCTGAGTACTTTCGAATTATTTTCAAAGTAAATAAATTGCTAGCGCGCGATTTTCTTCTTCTTTTTTTTCTTTTTCTTGGCTGTAGAATCTTCGCTACTGTTAGCTGACGTTATAAACCCACCTATATAAGTAATTATTTTGTCCCGGTGCAAGAGAGCGAGCGGTAAAATTCTAAAAGAGGCTTGCTTCTTTCCGCGTTTAGAAATTCTCATTAAACGATCGTTAAAAGTAACTGGAAAAGAAAAACAAGCATAAAAAAAAGGAAAAAAAAAGAAAAAAAAAAGGTACAAAGCCCCGAGAGAATCAGCCTCCTCCTGATACTCAACGCGTAATTATACCTTCGGAGTTCCAAACGCGAATCGTCATCTTCCCCCCCCCCCCCCCCCCGTATTTTTTTAAATTTTAATTTTGCTATGTGTACGTTTTTGGCGAATATCGCGTAAAATACGATGGAACAGAGAAAAAAAAAAGAATGCCGACAAAAGTCAAAGACATGAGTACAGAGGGAGGAGTAGCAATTGACACTCGTACAAGTACTGCGATATATGCGTGTACGTATACTATACTTCTGATGATATTGTGTGCGTATGCGTGAATACAAAATGTACACATCAAATCATTTCTTTCATTTTCCAAGTTTTTTCCTCTTTATCAAGAAGTCAAAAGAAATTTTTTTCACCGCCCCCTAAGAGGGTTTGATTCGCTGAACTATATACGCTTGCCCCCTGGCACCCTGAATGGTATCGACCGAAGCTCGAGAGGAAAAATTAAAACTGGAAAAACTTGACCTCGTCGAGAACTTCTGAAAAAAGTAAGCGCAGAAAAGAAAAGAAAAGAAAAAAAAAAAAAAAAAAAAAAAAATGAAACCGAAAACAACAAAGAGAAAGAGAAAGCCACGCGATATGAAGAGATTTTGTTCAAAAGAAAAGAGTGAAGTAAATAGGAATACAACGAGACAATAAAAAACCAAGTACTGTGAAATGTTGAGGAAAAACTAGAAATTTCTAGCAACTATTCAAAATCTTGGAGATTTCTTTTGCCCTCGATACAATCGTGTGAAAAAGGGTTGTTCAAACCGAGAGGTGAACGAACGAGGATGAAATTTTTGTATCGTGTGAACGTATCGTTATTGCGTTGTAATCGATGTAATTTTAAATAGCACATATAACGTACACGAAAGTATATAAACGTGAATAACCCATCGTATCATTTTTTGTCAAATTACTTTCATTTACTTTTCAAATTTTAACACCGCCACTTTCTCTTTTGAAATTTCTATCACGGATTCAATAACTAGGTACTGACACAAGTAAATTTTCGTCAACTTAAGCGTTGAATTATTCTTCATCTTATTACCGCTAATCTACAAGTATACAACCGAACACTTGTCGTACCGTTGTAATGCATCGAATTATCATTTGACTGGTGCTAATGATTTCTATGCCTCGAGAAATTTTGCCTATTTTATATCTCTTTCTTCCCCGATAACTCCCTCTTTTTCTCTCTCACGCGCGATGATCTCTAATTTGAATATACCAACACTGGATGGTTGAATACTTCAACGAGTTGATAGAATTGCTCAATGAGAATAATAATACTGATAATAACAAAATATAAAATATACCGCTTCAATTGGCTAATGATATACAAGTAAAAGGGAAAACGAAATTCAAAGTATATAGAGAAAACAAAAAATGACAGAACGAAATTATCGAAAGTTTATGGATGAATAAAGGATAGAAGAAGGAACTGCCCATCTGTCATTTATAAAAAAAAACAAGTGTCGTAACTGTCGAATGTGTTATTCGTTTTTGGTAAGTATGTAACGTGATGCAACTTATGTACATATTTTATGAGACTCGAATCTAAAATAAGAGAGTAGAAAAAAAAAGAATAAGAAATTAAACGGAATGCTGTGAATAATGATGAATTTTTTTTCATTCGGTTAACTAACCTGCATACAGAACCGCCGCGATTGCGGTAAAAGTATCTATAAATGGATAAAAATTGGAAGAATAAAGAATCAAAAACAGAGACCTAACTGTTAATCCGCAATTCTTCGCTTCTCGCGTAATTTAAGGTGACAAAAAAATTCTTACTATAATCTACCTCGCGGCGTTCGGGATGAATCGATATTATTGAATTCACGTTAAAATGGATGACGGCAAAAATTGAAATAAAAATAAAAATCTATTGAGAAACAACGATTTTTTTCTTTATATTCTTGTTGAGCGTATAAATTAGAGGATTGCGGTAAAATGGTATACAACAATTAGGTTAAATAGAGGAAACAGGGTATAAAAAGTGTCTATCGAAAAGAAACTGAAGCTAGCAACCAAAATCAGCAGCCAAATGAAATGCGTTATGAATAAAAAATTAGTCTATGAAGGACAAGAATCCAAATTTTGTCAAGTTTTTAGCAAAATCAAAGCTTCTATTAAATCATAAACATAAATCTGTACTGCATCATCCAAATTTAAGAAAAGTTCAGCACGTTTGGCTGCTAGCTTAGGCTTCATCTATAGAAACCTCAAAAAGAAAGTCACTGACAGTTTCAGGCTTTTCAGGGAAAAGAAAGTGATTTTCACCCTGATTTTTGCACGCTTCGATAATGTGCAGAGAAAAACCCGCGCGTTCGAGTTCGAAAGCATTTGTGATTGAACGTGGCAGTTGATAAATATTTTACTTTCTTCTACGTAAATTTCCCTGATATTTTCAGTACGAATTTAGAAGGTTTCTCTGATTTGCAGGTCAAATTTGAGAGGGCAACGAGGTCAGGCGGTTTAACATTTATACGTATAATTATAATTTGACAAACGTTGATTGTTTTTCATACGTGAGAAATAAATTGCGTAATAATAACAAGAATATATCATACGAAACCATATGATCACAATTATTTTTCGCTCCATTTCGGATAGATCCTTGCAAAATTGACCACCGATAGAATTTTTAACCCGGATATCAAATATCGCAAAATTTAATACCATTTTATATCAAGTATACATAGATATATATATATCTATCTATCAGAAGAGAATCGATATGTTATAAACCGTGGGAAAGCGTATTATATGTTATATTATCGTACATGTAGAAATAAAGTAGGACTATGGATACCGTCGTAAAGAAAAAAAGAAATATACATCATAGCTACTAGTGCACGCGTATTTCCGTACCAATTTCTCTGTACCCTATTCCGTGGGTACCACATAATATAACGAAGTTTAAAAATTAGTCTATACAAAGCGTTGTTACTCGCAAACGATTTAATGCTAAACAAGATCCCGTCAAATCACATTTCGACAATCTTGACCTTCGGGAAACATATTTGGCTCACGGATACGCTGTATATAAATACTTAAAACGTATGTATGTACTAACGTATGTACATACATAACATAACGTATTATAAATCCGACCGATAAGATCGAAAAGTTCAACGGAGTGGATCGCCTTTCGAGCCACTCACCGTAAAGACAAGAACAAGAGAAATAAAAATAAAACATATATAAAAACGAGTAAGTTCGAAACTTGCAAGATTATAAAAACATGGTAAAAATTTTACGATTTAAGCTTCTCAGATGATAAAATAAGCTCTAATAATTACTTTTTTTTTTTTTAGTCTACGAAACAGATGAGGAATTAATTTTTTTTCGTTTTTATCAACCGATTTACGACGTTCCGGCAAAATTAAATACATGAATAAAAACATTAATTCTCAATCGATTCGATAATTCGGCAAGAATCTACAGTCGATAATAATATTCAAGTGGTTCAAGTTTCAGGTAGGTAGGTAGGTAGGTAATGCAGATATCGATAGAGCTGAGCTCCGCGATGAGTTCGCTTCGAGTTCGGCCGAAGATCGTCAGATGGAAGCAAAAACACTAAAGCGCGGTGAAACACCGCGGGAAAATCCGCATACCAAATACATCTACCTACCCACATACATACATATGTATAAAAAGGAATAGAATAAGTGAGTGAAGAGGTAGAGGAGGGAGACGCAGACGCGGTGTGCTGTCATCGGTAGCGTGGAGCGTGTAGCGTGCTATTGCCCGCCCTTGACAGCTATCGCCTTCTATTACGGTATAGTCCGTACTTCGCATCAGCTTTGGCTTTTTTGTTTTTTGTTTGTTTTTTGTTTTTCCTTTCTTCTGTTTTATAAATTTTAGAACCGTTTGACGAATCATGATAACTTTTTATTTTTCGTATACATCTTATCATTAGTTTTCTTTCGTTATTTCAGATTATTCGGTACCTAGGTTTTTGCTTCTCATTCTGAGTTTCTCGAAATGAAGAAGAAAGTTTGAAGAAAACTGAGAAAAATTACCAAAAAGGATTTAAAAAAATTAAAATAAAATAAAACTGAATACAAAAAACAACGGAAAATGTATCCATAAAATGTATGCATTTTACACGCTAAGAGTAAATAGGAAGAAAAAAAAGACACTGAATTATGGCAGGATGCAGTTTGAACATCACAATCACATCGATGTGTTATAAATGAGAAGAGGGAAACCTGTTTCTATTTTTACTGTAAAACACTTTGATCTACGTATAATTAGACTAAACTTAAGATTGGAAGGAAATTTTACTAAGATCTCGATCTCAAGTACCAATAAGTACCAAAGCATATTTTCATTATTTTTACGTTGTGAATTTGATGGAGTTGAAGTTCGTAACGTTAACGTAACAGAATTTTCATAGAGAGAAATTCAATATTCCATGACTTCAAGTGTTGTTAGGGTTGCCAAATCATTTTGATCATTTTTATTTTTCATGTCTTACTCATTTCAAAAAATTATACATGCATCTGTTTTTGAATCGTTCAGGTCACGAATCTTTTTTTTTTCGATTATTTTGTCGCGTTAACGTTACGAACTTTAGCCTCATGTGAATCTCTGCGTTGAGACACACAAGAAAAAAAGAAACCAATGTTTCAAAATTGTCGAATATTTCATACGCGTCGAAAAACAAAGGGGTCGACTGACAAATAAAATAAATAATGTAAAGAAGACACCAAAGAGAAAAAAAAAGATGCCTTTCAGCTTCACGGGATATCCTGTTCACCGTGCGCACATAGCAATTAGCCACACACGTCAAATTGTGAAAAGATCGTGTTCTGAAGACATTTTTCACTTCTTCATTATTATTAGTATTATTATTATAACCATTATTATTATTTTGTTTTCGATAAGTCAAACAGTGTATAGCTACGTTTTTGTCACTCTCGATAATTAATTACCCAATGTATAAAAGATGGAATACAAAATACCAAATTTCGATTTATTTCATTATTTGCCGAACATATATTGGTACAATAGCAAAAATTTTGACGATACTATTTTTTATTCTCTTTTTTTCGGTTCCATTCTTCGGGGTAAACGAGAAAAGAAGCAGCTACGCCGCGGGGAAACGATTTATTTTCGTCTTCGCGATCCATTGGTATTATACATAAGGGGCAACTGGCGGATTTTTCAAAACTATGTTTGTTCATTCATTAGACCGTGATAGGCAAAATCGTGTTGAACATCATTTTAGAAATAGGAATTATTTTGTTGTATTACATTCAACCATAGATGGGTATTTCAAAATATTGATCAAGCCGGTATTGCATAAATATTATCACGATGCCTTTAGTCTTTCAGCCTAATTCCAATACTATAGTCGACTTTTCATTCATTTTCAAAGAAATGATTCGTGTATGAGGGGCGGATTGAAATTCCGAATTTTTATGCTAACGAATGACAGTTTTTCGAAAGATTAAGAGGGTGTCAGTTACTGAAAATTTGACCTCCAGAACTGCCGACGGTGGAGACTCGCTGATTTTTGTCTCAATATCATTTCTCATATCAAAATACCTCACATTAAAAAAAAATTTGAAAAATTAATTTTTTCCCTGTTTTCAAAATTATTTTTTTTCTTCGAATCCGTTGAAGATATCGAAAATCCTATCTGCTAAATTGTTCATTCTGACCCAAAGTATGTGTAAAAAAATCCACTATCTTTAAAGTTCAAAATTGTAGGAGAAGATAGAATTCGAAGTCACAAAAATCGTCCAAATTTGTACTAAAAGTGTGAAATCGCCTTTTTTTTTTTATTAATTTATACGAAATATAGGTCTTATACTTCTGGGGAATAAAGCTGTTACATCACTGTATTATATGATGGTGATAAGTGTTACATAATTTCGTCCTGGTAAAGTTTTACTCGATCATATTAAAGAAATTTATTTATTCAAGTCATGTAATCCATTTTTTTATTATAATATACCTATCAGTTTGTTTAGTCAATTTTTTCATAACAAGCAAGAAGTGAAAACTAACGAAAACATGAGCTTAGAAGGCAATATGATACACTTTTTACATATTTGGACGATTTTTGTGACTTCAAATTCTATCTTCTCCTACAATTTTGAACTTTAAAGATCCTGGATTTTTTTTACACATATTTTGGGTCTGGATGAACAATTTAGCAGATGGGATTTTCGATACCTCAACAGATTCGAAAAAAATAACTTTGAAAATACGGAAAAAATTAATTCTCCAAAATTTGTGCAATGTAAGGTATTTTGATATGAGAAGTGATATTGCGACAAAAATCAGCGAGTCTCTACCGTTGGCGGTTCTGGAGGGTAAATTTTCGGTACCTGATTCCCTTAAATCAACGAAAGTCTACGTAACTAATTTGAGAAACACCGAAGGTTCAAAATTCCGAAAGCTAAAGATCCGAAAGGCCAAAACTCCGAATCTCGGAATTCGTGTCATGCAACTTCGTTTATTTGACAATTTCGTCACGAGCTTCCCTTAAGGGGGGACTTCGGTGAAATTTGGATAAAACTCATTTCTTTATTTGTAAAATGACTTAGAAAAATCTGATGAAAAATCGCTTCCAGCAAAAGTTAGTTAGTGTTAGTATGTGTATTGAAAAAAAGTATGAAGGTTCTGCGATAAAAGTGTATGCGCAAGGAATCTTTCGCAGAAAATTTCCAGCGTACCACTGCAAAAGGTTCTCTGCGCATATACTTTCATCGCAGAACCGTTATACTTTTTTTCAGTACACATACTAACACTAATTAACTTTTGCTGGAAGCGATTTTTCATCAGATTTTTCTAAGTCATTTTACAAATAAAAAAATTAGTTTTATCCAAATTTCACCGAAGTCCCCCCTTAAATTAGCTGATTTTTGGACTTTCCGAGCGTTGACTGAAGAATTTAAAGACGGCTAACCCTGGGTAGTTTGGTGTGCCGAGCAAATGGACTTGGTTACCGACTGAAATAACATTGTGGTATATCTATATTATGTGCACACTATAGATATAGTGCAACGTTATTTTGTCGGTAAAGTTGAAGACCGTTCGTATCCCCGAGCCCACTTGGGCCCACTTGACTGGCACACAAAACCCCATAAGGATAGCCGTCTTTAAATTCTTCAGTCAACGTTCCGAGTTTCAAACTTTCATATCTTTGAGCTGTCTCTGTATTTCAACCTATCGGAATTCGCAATTTCTGAATTCTGTCGTTTTTAGAAACTCATGATCGCGTCTCAAATAAATTCGGAATCTAGACCATCAAGAACTTTGGGGATTCGGAACTTCAATCCAACCCCGTGAACAACAAAAAAAGAGATGAATGAATGAATAAATAAATAAATGCATAAATAAATGAAGAAAAGACGCGCGAGGTTCGAGGTATGATGTGAAACTCACTTGAATCCTTTGTCATCGTCAAGGCCATTCTGAGGGCCCAGTCCGTTGCCCTGGGGCCCGTTGTCGTCCTTAGACCCGTCGAAGGGGCTCCCCGAGCCCTTTTCTTTCTCTTTCTTGTCTCCGTCTGCGTTCTACAGGAAAAAAAAGAAACAAACCACGAATTCAGTATGTATACTCGTTCTGTGTCTACATCTGCTGCCTTTATATGATATTTACGCAACCGCAACGCGACGAAATTACACATCACGTTTCGTGCCAAACTCATAGTCATACACTTTAGCCATCCTTTTCCAAAAATTGATAAACAGAATATACATATACAACACAGCTTCGCAACTTTCCGGTTATACGATTGAACGAACTTTATTCCAATGCTCGTACTTAACGAAATAAATAGTGGTATACTTGTTCAAGGAGGCACATACGTTCCTCATTCTTAAAACAATCAATTTTTTCCACGTTCTGAAATGAAAAATTTGCACCCAAAACTTGGCCATTTCAGTCACAAAGTCTTTCTAGAACAATGAACCAGTAACTTGATAGTTTGATAGATTTCTGCGATGTCGTTCATTTAGAACGTGGAAAAAAAAAATTAGATTTTCAACACAAATATCTGACTGAACTTCGTTTGACTCGATTCTCGGGCTGTTGTTTGAGAAATTCTACACGCCGTATGTATTCGAATTTTCGCAGCATTTAACACCTGATATGTATTTACGTAATTTAAAAAATAGTACTGATTTGAATTACGAGCGGATGTTTCATCTTGATAATGAAAGTCCATTTGGTAGCTTCAAATGTATGAAATTAGTACCCCAGGAGACATATGTGCCCCCTTAAGGGGATGCAAGCGCACTTTGCTGTTTTTAGCCAATTTTCGGCGAGCTATTTCTCGAAAACGAGAGCCAATAAACTAGTAGAACGAATTTCAGAATAATCCTCGAATCTCAAACTAGAAATCCATCGAGACGTTTTCGGATGAGTGGTCAACTTCCACAACTGCATACCTTCTAAGGTTAGGTTGCGTGCTAGTCATGCGGCATTTTCAACGGCCTATTTCTCGAGAACGGAATATCGGATGATACTGAAATTTCAGGGGCAGCTACATCGAGAGACTAAAAAGAAATTCATCGAATGGATTTTTTTTATCCTTCCTAGTTTTCGAGAAAAAAATTCCTGTGAAACCTATACTTGACAATTTGTTGCTGGTTAGGTTACGTGTTGTCAAATAAAATCACGTGTCTACTACATTGTACGGGACCCATCGCTTGCATACCCTCAAGTTCATAATAAAATAATATCACCATAGAAATATTTGGAAAAGTATGAGAAAAAGCGTTAGTGTCGTTTCAACCATCATGTACAAATCGCGACATTCGATTAAAAAATTAATTTGATTTTTCCATTTCATTCATTCATCTAATTAACTATGTATTTGTTTTTTTGATTAATTATTATTTATTATCATTTTTTGTTTTTTTTTTTGTTTCAAGTTTGTTGCGGGACTTACCAATCTCAAATTCCCCATTCGAGGCTCAAGATCTTTTGGGGTTGTGGGACTTGATCCTAGAACGTATTCCACCATTTTTACACCAAGACCACCGGTTTCGCTGTAAATAAACAAAAAATTATTATAATATTCATACCCGAGATGAAGTAGACAGCGATTATTTATCCTTCACGGGAATAGAATTTCTGATAGACACAAATTGTACACAATTATCGTGGAGAAAAATGTCTAAACGTCGAAAAAATGTATCTAATATTTATAAATAAATTGATTTCTTTTTATCGAACTATATTTTCGAAGATTAATCGACGAGAAACAACCTTCTTCCGTTGTATTTTGATTTGTTTCATCCTAAATTGTATTACTTGACCATCTGATTCGCTCAAATCGATTTTGAGCTATTTTAGACATTTCTAATCTCAGTTCAAACTCTCCGTTTTTATCTCCAGCTCATTTATCCCTGTTTTTTCTTTGATTTATTAGAAAAAAAACATCGATTGGCTTGAAATTCGAAGCAGAGATAGAGGACACAGGATCGGGAAATATGCCACTAATTCATGAATATAATTTCACAAAGAGAACAAACTGTTCCCTATTAAAAACGTTAAGTTTGGAGTCATTAATTTCTACAAGTCACGCTAATCAGATTCAATAAGCTCTCGTTTCCGTTACGAAAGAATCCTTTACTGTGGAAATAAAATATGAAAATGTTCAAATTACGCAGTGTTTTCATTTTTCTTCCAATTATTTTGATTTTAGATATGTAGTTTTAGTTTCAAGTTAGAGATTCGATCTCTAGTACCTACTGGTACGATCATAAATAAAACGAGGGATTAAATTTTTTCGAAACTTTACAAACCTGCTTCTGGGACTGAGAACTGCCCCGACCTCTGAAGTCTGATGGTGATATCCCGTTCCAACGCCAACGCGTCTTCCCGTGCTCATTGAGATCGGTTGTGATACAGCATTGTCTGAAATAAAATCCACTCATTTACACCCGAGAAAACTGCTACCAATAACATGTCAATGAATTCCGAACTATCAAGATAAATTTCTTAGATTTCATTCACCTCTTTCTCTTTTTCTTTACGATTTTCCCCCGCCCCAAAGTACAAATGTGTCAATTATACATTGAATAACATCAACTGGTCAAACAGGGTGTCCGGCAACTGAGCGTTTCACAATTCCCTGAGGATTGCAAATTTTCTGAGGCAATATTTGTCGTTTTTCCAAAGTTGAAATCCAAATGTATTGGTCCACGCATGTGAAAGACGAATATTTTCAAAAGAATATTTATCTTATTCCCGGTTTATTGTTATCGATGTTTAATTGCGTACTCGTGTGTAATGAAAAGTAGAATTTGAAATAAAGACAATTAGTTTCGAACGGGTTCATTCCAGACTTCATTTTTTTTTTTTACTAACCGAATTCAACTACGATATAAATGTTCAGTTTGGATTATCATAATGAAATATCAACCATTGCTGTTATCAACTTGCCATTACATAACTTTCATATACTTTGAACAATATTCAATCACCACCAAAAATCTTAAAACGTATGTGGTTTTCGATTTTAAACACAAAAATTTTTCATTTCCAGAACATTAGGCAAAATTCTCTGATAATTTCAGGTTTTCTAGGTCCTCCCTGTCACTGGACACCCTGTGACAAACTACTAATAAAGATTGATAAAAACGATTCAATTTTATCAAGACCTTTTGCTATAGGTACGAGTTTCACCCCGGAAGTACGGATATGTCGATAATACATTGAACGATAAAATATTCGTGTACTCTTTCATCGTTAATTTTGTATATTAGTTTTGTTTTGTTTCTTTATTCTTTTCGATGTGTCGAATGTGAGCGAGGATAAATCAAAACGATAATCTGAAAACGATACGTATTAGGAAGTAACAAAATACCAATCATATAGTAAAATAGAGATAAGTAAATCGATAAATCTAAATGGATAATCCCGAGGCCCCTAAGGGTGGTTGAACGGCCCTGGGTGGCGGCGGGACGTTGCCCCCACCTTCCCCGCCGCTCCCTCCAATACCGCCACCACCACCGACGCTAACAAGCGTCTGTCGCCATGGCAACAGCTGCGTTGCACCCATCGGGTAACCGTGGCGCGTCCGGGGGCGCCCCTACCACATAAAACGTGAAAATTTACCTAGGTAGGTAGGTAGGTAGGTACCTACCAGCGGTACGGTACACACCTTGCCGGACTTGAACACAGTCCCGTGCATACGCAAAACCTATTACGCAGGTAAGCCGGGAACACGCGCATATACATGAGAATATAACGTTATCGCGTTATGAAACAAATAGCCGAACCCGAAAGAGCCGAATATGTTATATTCGCCCGGGTACCTTTTACACCCGCATCAACAATAACGCTATATCCCGCCGAGGTGACTAATGGAAAAAGGCCCCACTCGACACTTTTGAAATTCTCTTGAAGGCAAAAAGGCGTAAATTTTCATTTTATTTTATTTTTTTCGCATCATTCGACTATAGCAAAGGCTTTAAAATGGAATTTGGAATGTTCCATTTTTTGAAATGGAAGAAAAACGCGAATTATAGAAAGCGAGACATTTTAGTGAATACGCCCTATTGCTATTAACTTTGTTGGAAAATCACCCCCTTTAATGCCAGAAGGGCGTATCTGTCAAAAATTCATGTTTTACCGAACTGCAAATAACTTTTCTGGTCGGAAGCGCGTTTTCATGCCTAAAAACGTTAATCCTTTGGTAAAACAGAAATTCCGGTGAAACAGGAATTTTTTCGCGGATACCCCCTTCCGGCATTAGTGGAGGTGATTTTTTTCAATAAAGTTAAAGCCAAAAGGGCGTATATTCACGGCACTTACGCCTTTTTTGCCATTGAATTTCCGTTTTGAAAAAAAGAAAAAAAAAAAAAAAAAGAGAAACAGCGGGTGTTTTTGTTTCAACCCTTTTCGTATATCGAACGGCGAGGAAATAAAAATTATACGCCCTTTTGCCACTTAAATTGCATTTTTTTTCTCGCTTACGCCCTTTTTCCATTAGTCACGCGATATCATAAATCGCGTACGTTACTCGACGTGTGAAAAAGTGTTTCAGAAGGTCTACTACATTGTTCATGTCAATTTCAACACTTTCGTCAGTTGAAACAATCACACTGCTTTTACCCAAAATGACGTTCCTCACCACTTGTTTCGACGAAAAAAAGTGTTAAAATGAACATCAAAGTTTTAATGGATATCTTGGATAATTTTTCGTCGAACAGGGAAAAAGTTAATTGCATCCCGAAACTAATATCAATACAAATAGATCAGACATTTGTTAGTTAGCTTCGCAATTTCATTGACTGTCCGCTATTCTACGACATTGACCCTTCGCAGTCACACTACTGGAAAATTTCACGGTAGTCATACTGTGTCGATTGTATCCAGTCAGTTAAAAACACAAAGCCCAAAGAAACCATCGTAAGAAAACTATCAGTTTGATGGGGAACAAAAAATAACGGGACATACTTTGAACATTCTAAATTACTTACGCAAAGTCGATGCATAGGAATTGAAATGGCAACACGTTACAATAAAACCATAACAAGTTCAAAAGGGCAAAACGGACACTATAAGATATCTACTTTTGGGAAAAAATAATAGTGCAGTGCACGTTCCGAAAAAGGTATTTATTCCGAAATGTGAAGAGGGTGGGTCCATATCTATAATAGATACACTTCAGACCTCCGCTATATGGCGACTCAAGTCCCGTTCGAAGCCGGGGACCATTAGATATTTAGACGAAAAATTGATCGACGGGTCGGTTCAACCCAGTGTGACTAAAGATGGGAGGTTAACGGAAGATGCAACGTCCAAATTTTAGTTCATTCTGTTAATTTGTTCATAAATTAAGCAATAAATGAAAATGATCGTCTAGTATGAGTGTGCGTTGCCTTGATGCCGTAACATCGTAAAGTCGCCGCTTACTTCATCCCTGTTTTTGGTCTTATTGAAATTACAAGATCGTTGTTTTTTTTTTTTTTGTTGTTGTCGTATTCATCCTAAAATTCATAAATACCCCTAATATCATCAGAATTTAAGAAATCTAAAACTTCCTGGCTTCAATTTTACTGATTTTTTCCTAAAAATGAAGCCAGAACATATCCGCCGAAATTTCTATTTGTTCAGCTTCTACCTTTTTACCGTCACTTTTGATTGAGGGTCCGGATGCAACGAGAACATGTAATCTAAAATCCAACCAATAGGAAGGCCCCTTCACCCAAGTTTACCCAGTTTCAAGATTTCACTAAATTTCTCGTAAAAAAACAACTGGCATATTGAACAGTGGAAGTCTCCAGTAATTGTCTTAGAGAAGTTCTGCGAGAAGTTTGGCGGTTGGGAAGTTCGGGCTTCGATTTTTAGAAAAAAATCAGGGAAATCGAAGCCCGAAGCCGTATTTTTCTTTAATTTCAATGTGATTTTTTTCATGTGAAGCACATTCGAAAAGAAAAAAAATGCATCAACTTTCTAGCATCAAAATCGAATATATGGGGCTTTCCACGTCAGCCGGGCCACTTTTTCAGTTGTATTTTTTTAATTTCATGAAAATTTTTTGGTGTCTTCAGAAGGTCCCAAAAACATGTTCTGAACAGTTTTCAACGTAAAAACTCAAAATTTGACAAAGCTACGCTTTATTTTGGAATCGGCGATTTTCCACGTTTTTTTGTTTTCAAATAATTCTTTCACAGTGGAACGGGAGTGAAAAAATCGGTGGATACATGTATTCTCAAGGATTTTTTCCGTACTTTGGTTTAAAAATATCGGCTTTTTTCCAAACAAAGCGCAACATCGTGAAAATGCGGTTTCAAAATTTCAATTATACTATGTCTAAAAATCGGTCCGATTAAAAAATTTTGAAAAATTCTTTAAAAATGTCTAATTCCTTCAAGTTTATTTCCCTGAATTGGCATTATGGGCTAAGGATGGGTTCTATGTGAAAATCTCGTTTTTATTCCGCTACGTCATGAAAAGTCACCGGACCTTTATTCGATTAAATTCCGGAAACCTATTTTCCTTTGAAGAAATGTCATTTAAGACGGTTATTATTATAAAGAATTATATTACTGGTCAAATTTTCATTTTTTTGGGTTTTATTTTTGATTTTTGTTTTTTTGTCAATTTATTTATTTATCTGTTTTTTATATATATTTTTTTGGTTTTTTTTTCAATTTATATTCTTCTTTCAATTGTTTTTTCCATTACCCCATTTATTATCTTAAAATTGGAATGCTAATGCCGCGCTAGATGCTTTGTTCGAAAATAATTTCGGTTTCTGAACCTTGAAAGATTTTCGTTCGATTTTTCAGCAACTGTAATATCGACTGAAGCATGTAAATTGAGGCGGTGTCACACTTAATAACGTCTACTCGAGAAAAACGAATTTTAGTTTAAATAAATCGAAAGACGCGTCAAATTAGGAATCATTAAATGAGAAAACCAATTGAGACCATTCTCAGATTTCGACAGTTGCCAAAATTTCAAAAAAATGCCTATAGACTGAATTAACAAACTATTCGTGGTTCATTTCGAACGTGTTGAAATATTCTCAACCATGGAATTTTGAACGATGCTCTGATTTCTATTCATATACCGTAAAATCTTTCAACTGGATGTGAAATAACAAGAAAATTTATAATGAGAAATAAAAAAATGTTCAGTCAATCAAAGTTCGTCATGATTAAATATCGACTGATCAGAAACTATAGATACGTAGGTAAATCATGGAAATACGACACACATAGATATCGATTATAGATTAACCTTTCAGGAAGAGATCCAGTCTCGATAATCATCAAATAGGTGTCAAAAGGTACATTGGGGGGGAGACAAAGAGTAACGAGTCGCGGTAAATAGTTCTGCTAAAGTCCCGAAGCGCGAAGAAGGATCTTTAAAGCTATGATGAAAGCGTTAATCTAAGTGGGAGGTGCTTACACCAGTCGTAGCTAATTCTTTAATTCCTAGGCCTTGTATAAACGAGTCGTCGTTCTTCGGAAAGTATCGACGCCCCAGTTAAACGTTGTCGCAATGAATCAGCGGCTACCGCGCGCACAGACTCCAAAGACGACTACAACGACGCGGTGTACATAAGTAAATCAAAAGTAAACTGTATAATAAACCACGACAGGAGGGAAAATTCGCTGCTTCTCAAATACCCCGACGATGACTTTCGAGGGGGTAAACTTGAGAAATCAACGTTTCTAAACAAGAAGTGAAAATAAAAATCTCGAAAAATATCTTATTGATTGCAAAAAAAAAAAAAAAAAAAAAAAAAAAAAATTCGCATATACTGTGTATACCTGACGTACTCCATGTAGAATCTCTCCACATCTGGTGATCTCCCAAATGTAATATCCCACCGCCTTTAACACCGCCCTCATCTTTGGAGCCACCTTCATCAACACCCCAAAGTTTTTTCGCCGAGGGAGCGATCTGAAACAATAAAAATTACAAGGGTTATCTTTAGTTTTTTTTTTTTTTTTTTTAATTCATTTTTTAGTTCTTATATCCTGTCCAATTTGCTAGATAATATGAGAATTTATAGAATAAGCCACGAAAAAATAGTTTTCAAACTGTAAACAGTATACACGTAGACTGACAAATCATTGATATTGAATATTTAACTACCAATTTGATGAGAACAAACGCAATCCTGCCTAGAGATAATTCGAGTATAATAAAAATCAGATACTCGAAATAAAACTGAACGACTTCTTTTTTTATTCTAGAATATGCGGACACGTTATACGGTGGAAAAAAAAAAAAACACTGGTAAGTAAATAAAACAGAGGATTAAATTCAAATTAAATACAGTCAGATTGGAGATTCGATTTGAATACACATAGGCATATATTAGATTGTTATTATACGAACGGAGGAAACAACATCGTTCACCTAATACCTATGGACAGATAGTCCCACGCCACCTGAAGAGAATGTTTACCATTAGGTAATCGAGGATATACATAGCTTTATTGCTGAAGACAAGCCACAAAAACCGCAAGATCAAAAAATCAGTTCCCAAATAATGATCGATCACTCGATAGAATTGAATGGTCTTCTCGTACGATTTGAAGAAAGAAGAAGAAAAAAATTATAAATAATATGTAATAACATACTGACTTCGGCAGTTCCAGCCGCAAAATGTAATAGCAAAGCGACTGAATGAGGATTGTATAAATTACATCAATTGCATGATTCCTAGTGTTTTTGTTTCCGTTCAATATATTCATAACAATAACGACAACAGCAATAATAATACTAATAATAATGATAATATGTTATCAAGAGCTTACAGACTCCGGGTAGATTGAAAAAAAATCCTGAAAAAATTGATTTTTGTGAGAATCACGTAAAAATTTCCTCAGCCTTCCTTCAGTCCCTCGATGGTCTAATTGGATAAGGCGTCGCAATACAGATGCGAAGTTCTCGGTTCAAACCCGGGCTGAGGGAATTTCTAATTGATTCTCACAAAAATCAATTCGTTCAGGTTTTTTTTTTAAATTTATTCGGAGTCTGTACGCTCTTGATAACTTCATCAAGAGGAAGAATCGTTCTCCGGATTAGATTCAGTTGCATATTATAAGTAACTTTGGTCCGTCTCGTCTGCTAAAATGCACATGGTTTTATAATAATAATGATGATAATAATGACGGACCTAGTTCCTTGAACATCAAAGTATAAGGAACTAGGGTTTAGATTGAACCAATTGATACAACAGGCGAGGGATGATTTTGATGATAAATAGCGTTGTAATTGTAATGATTAATCACCAGAAAGGCATATTCGGGCCAGCTGGGTACACCTGTGATTCCCATATCTTCTTTTAGTGTGAAGATTATCGCTATCTAATTTCTATGTATATAAATAGAAGAGATTCAGTCTCGCTTTTGCAATTTTTTTTCTCCTGTTTGTCTTCCTTCAATTTTCTTCGTTTTTACATTTCATACAGGTAAATAATATAATCCACAATCCGGGCGCACACTGCATCATTGTACAAAACGAGTCAAGACAAGTCAAGTCAAGTCAAGTCAAGTCATGACAAGTCAAGTCAAGTAAGCAAGGAGTAAAGAAGGGGGCGGGGAGGGCTTCTCTCCTCTCGTACCTATCGACCGAGTTGCGCGTCGAGAGGGACGCACTTCTCACCCAAAGACGAAGAAAAAAAAGAAGTAGAAGAAGAAGGAGAAGAAGAAGCGAGAGAGCAAATCCGCGCTAGACTGCTAGAGCTATACGTATAATATTCCTCTACGACCGTGGGGCAGCGACCCCTCCCCCACGCATCACGGGTCACGGCCACTTCACCCCCCCCCCCCCCCCCCTCGCTACTCCGCCAAACCCGCACGTTCTGCGAGTGGTTCGAATCAAAAGGTGTATGTACCCCCCCCCCCCCCCCCCCGCGGCTCAGTGGGACGACAAAAAAAAAACTTTTTCTCGCACACCTGTGACGGAGACCTCATCTCCGTCAAGTGTGGAAATTTGGAGTGAAACGGTATTGCAGGGGGCTTTTTTTGGAGGGGGGGGGGGGGGGGGGGGGGCGTCATATGACAAACAATAGAGTTGAACGTTTCACGATAAAAGATAACGATACCTGTACTGGTCATCTAGATACATGTAAAATATAGTATAAGTAAGAGTTATAGTTAGTTTGTTGGTTGGATTTTCTTTTTACAACACTGCACTGAGAGTAGATATTTGTTTATAGTCGAATGTACAGTCGTCACTTCACACTATCAATATTTATCTATTTATCTATCTATTAATAACACGCGGGCGGCGTAAATTTGTATTTTAATCAATTATTTTTAACTATAAATAATATGATACTGTACTACTATACAAAAGGTTACTGGTTACCATAGCGATGGTAAACAAGTATGTGCAACACGCTCGGTGCTGCCAACTGCCAATTTCACGAACGACGATGATTTTCCCAACCCTGCTCTTGTTCTATGTATCTATCTATCTATCTCTTTCTTTTCTGCGCGCTTTCCACGTATGTCTATGGATGGAAAAATGTGACGTAGCTAATTGTAAGCAGAGTCGCATGTACAGGGTGTTTTGGAACTCGTGAGACGCTTTTTACCACGGTCGATGATACTTTCCAAAGTTGAAATGGAACTTATTTTCAGACATTTCTAAGGATACTTTTTTTTTTGTTTGTTTCAAAATCAAAACTATCATTCTTGGAATTAATCAAAGAATCGATTGACCAAAAAAATGGCCGAGGTCATTCCGATTATTGGTGAAATAAAATCAGTCGAAATACCGTTCGAAAAGAATAATGAAGGGAAGTTAGTTCCTGATTTTGATAAAATTCGGATGAAAAAAAATCAAACGAGAAGTGTTGTTTTTTCATCCGATCTTTCATTAGAACAAAGATCACGAAAACTAAGATCCTAATAACGGCAATGTTTGAAAAAAAAAATAGAAAAGTAAACTCTATACGTTTTTTCTAAAAACTGTAGGTAAAACAAGAATATTGGCTTTTGAAAAAAAAAAAAAAAAAAAAACCTGAAAGAATAGCCGCCTCAATTCCAACAAGGATTAATGTTGATAAAAATTCGTCACGAATTTTGAATCACCTCGGAATCACCTATATGGTGTACATACCTATGGGAACTGAAGCACAGAGGCAATAAGTGCAAGAGGTGCCTTTTCGTCGACTTAGCCTGTGATTGTAAGTAATGAAGATGTGATTGTGAATTTTTTTGTTCTTGTCTTTCGTCGCTATTTTGGAAAAAATTGCATCAGGTACGCCATTTTACTTCATAGAAAGTCGCCCATGTTACAGTATCGATAACGATACATCTAGAGTAAGATTTAGTGAAATTCAGAAAATGTATTTCCCCAGAAATGTAATGATTAGAATAGCTGAATTAGATGAAGAAACAAGAAGGGAGAATGCGATATAGTTCAATTCATTCTCTGTACCCGCATATCTATCAGTCGAATCCCAAGTCGGATCACCGATTATGAAGGTGAAATATTGATCTTTATGAAGAACGAGAAAAGCATGCGTTATATCTTCAGTACAATTTGTAGAAAATTTGGAAATGGAATTCTTCGGTTTGGAAGGAAAAAAAATTAACGCGTTGCAGAGTTAAATCGAGTGTGCCGACTGTTTTAAAGCATCTTGTATTTGTTCGTTCAAGTATCAAAAAGCCGAGGCTTGAATGAAAGGCTTTTGTTCCGTATAGCTACAACTCATTGTCAGCAGCAACTAGTAGTGGAAGAAAAGCAGCCGCGAAATTGTGTAGAGTTCACACAATTGTAAACCATAAGCGTCCCTATAGTCAGTGATAAATTCTAAATTCAAACCGAGAGGCAATTTTTGTTCACGAAAGTCAGACTCGAGATGCGAAATTAGAAAACGCCGGAAGTCAAATGACTCGAATAATGGGATCGATAGAGATAAACAACGCTGTAGATCGTTAGAAATCAATTTCGAATGGCTAGAAATCATGTTAAGTGATCAACATCACAGGAAATCTTTCGCAAATTATCTCATAATGAAGTGAAATCTTCCGCCTGATTTTTGACTAAGTAACCATTATACATTGCTCGACTCGATTGATCCAACAAAATTTTTTGCTTGCGTAATCTGCTGATGGTTTTTTTATTCGTCAACTCGGAGATTTTGGCGGGTTGAGCTTTTCAGCTTCTTCGTTCTTAACTAAACCCTCGCGTATTCACAAACGGAACGGCAATTTATCTTCACTACTAATTGTCACTTTGGCCAAGAATAGCATTTTTGTTTTTTTGTAAAAAAAAAAAAATATATCCTATTTTGAACACGTATCTAGATAACAGCAAGTTAATAGCGAGATCTTTTCGAAAAAGTAGAAAACGTCATTTTTCAATTCATACATATAACATCTCGAGTCAAATTTACTGACTTTCGACGAAATGATTGTTGAATTATTGTTCCACAAATGCAATGACATGAATTGACGTGAATTTTTGTCCGGAATAAAATGAAATCGAAGTCTCCTCAATTATCAAACGTGAGAAAAGAGAGAAATTCAACTACTCACTACAGCCAGTCAGGTGGTAGGTATAGGTAGCTAGTTATATTGGAAATTTGAAACCCCGGAATGAACCCTTAAATCATAATGCGATTTGAGAAAAGCTTTCGATTCTCTCTTTCTCTTTCATTCACTTATCGTTAGAGATAGATAATGACCATAAACGTATCTGCAATGAAACTTTGGGAAAGCAAAACGGTCGTTTTTGACGGTACTTGCTTAGCTCGGGGGTCAATTTCTTCTTTTTAAATTCTGGAGGTGGGGATTCTTTTGTTTTCGTTTTTTCAAGTTGCGCCAGTTTTTAGCGGGTATGT
The DNA here is from genome assembly GCA_963989295.1 of Ametastegia equiseti. NCBI lineage: Eukaryota > Metazoa > Arthropoda > Insecta > Hymenoptera > Tenthredinidae > Ametastegia > Ametastegia equiseti. The sequence goes on along the minus strand of OZ022389.1, from coordinate 20,586,756 downwards.
TGATTCGGGTGTAACTTGGTATTTAGAGGCTTTTCAGCCCGCTTATTACACAAATCTAAACTCGCAGTTTAGAGATTCGGAATAGTTCACTCGTTCGGTTCATCCGCATTGATTCTGCTTTTTTTTCTGGATTTGGAGTCCGAATTCGTAAACAGCGATGTCGAAAACTCCTGAATACCGAGTTACATCCGAATCAAGTAACTTTTTCCATTTCCGTTAGTCATATATACTGGATCCGCGATTTGGGCAAGTGACGAATTTTTAGCCCAGAACTTTAATCAGCGAGTTCAAAACTCCCCGAGTACCAACTTTTAACCGAATTCGCATACTCCTTAGGGATGGCGGATTACAACTAAAAAAAAAAATTAAAAATTGGCAGACCCAGAATATTCTAAACTCAACAGAATGACACCTGAGAAAACTCTGTGCGATAAAAAGACCGCGGTAATGGCATTCGAAAGATCAAAGGAACCCCCAATAATCTAATGCCAAAGCAGTCTCGTTCAAATTAGCTAAATCTAAGATATATATTTGTAGCTTTTGGATTTTCCGATCAAAAAATCCCAACGAGTGCAGGTTCAAGAAATGGATATTATATCGGCGCTTATATACAATTGCGGACCACCCGAATTAATCTATAACTTGAAAAGAATTGACTGATTGCCAAAACGGTTTACAGTCTCATTGTAAATGAAAAATATTATTCGTTTGTAAGCGAGTCCATTTTTCATCAAAATCACACGACAATTCGGCTTTTGGTGAGTTTGCTCGAATTTTTCATAAATGACTTGGCGGTCCTCAACTGCAGCCCCGCAGCTTTCAATCATTTTTTGGACTTGCATACTGGTATATTTTAGTATAATAAGTGACATAATATTTGAAATTTCGGGAATATTTCCGAAACTATACTTTCACATATATAAGGTTAGAGCTTGCTGGGTCGTTTTGTGGGTTACAGGTATCTCCGTCAGGGTCGCTAAAAACGAGAACAAAAGGAGAATAATATTGTACAAAAATCTTCACGTGTTTCTCTATACCAAATTCCAGGACTTTCCAAGTTTCTCCAGAGATTGGATTCCGTCTGTACGGGTTCGTTTTTGAGGCAATACTGTAGTGAGTAGTCAGTCGTAGTCCTTCTCATGTTCGATTCGGACAAATCGAATCATGCGAACGACATTTAATTGGACCGAATTTCCTTTGGAGAATCGTTAAGATTTGGATTAACAAATAGTGGCGGTACCTACTCGGAAAAAAAGGTTTTTTTCCAAGTTGAACGAAAATTTTTCAAAATGATTCGCAAATTACATTTTAACGTATTTGAGGCGTTGGTTTCTGATCGAGACACATGTCGATAACAAACCGTCAAACAACGCGACTCCATCCCTGAAGTCAAGTGTCAAACTAGGTTTTATTTTCTCACTTTTTTTTCGAGCGAAAAAACCGAGTAAAACTAAAATCTGTCTCTTTCAACTAAACTATTTTCATTTCTTGATGTATCTCCAGCTCCATGAGGGAAATCCCCGGACTGTTTTTCTGACAATTCTAGTATGAACAAAATATCTATACTCAGGGTGGCCACTCAAGTTCGACTCTAAAATTCCCGGTTTCCCTGACCGCAATTATACTGGTTTTCCTGACTTCCCGCTTCGCAATATACTGTACAAATGTTCGATTTGCACGCATTTCGGTTACTCACGGAACAAAACTCACGTAACGTGATTCCTGACTGCAAGGAAGAATGGGGATGATAATTTTTTTTATTTTTTCACGAAAGGAAATACAACAAACATAGTGTATCCTACCATTCAAAAATAGAAATTCCCTGACTTCTCTATAACAATGCAGATTCCTTGACAATCCTGACATTTCCCGATTTTCCAGGTTTTCCAGTTGAAAGATCACCCTGTAATTTCATGCGCCTGAAGTTCCGAACGTTCATTTGAACGGAAGTTCCAAAATAATCCCATATTCAACTGCCCAAACTCTGTGCATTTTGAATTCTTCACAACTGCCCTTCGATCTTCAACATATTCAGGATCTGTGGTTACTCTCACTGGATCAAGGTGCAACGGGAGTCTCTTCAGATAACAATGGTTATCCGCATTGTTGTCCAATTGTTATCTGAAGAAACTCCCGTTGCACCTTAAAAATCGTGGTGAAGCTTAGTTTTCCAAATTTTCGTTCAGACCAACGTTCGGAACTTCAAGCACATATGACTTCTCTACGTCTCCAGATTATACGAATTGCGAATAAAAACTTTGCATATTTTTGAATATAAACAGCACACTGTCGCATGTAGGACGTTGCAGGCGAGTATTTCTGCACATCTATAGGTACAGATACGAAATTACGAACACGTAGATACCACCGTTACTATCACGACGTATACATATATCTATACGTGTATATCTCTACCTACGTACCAACCCACCTACCTACGTACGTACATGTATGTACTCCAACAGTTCTGGTCCCTCGCAATGTGAGACTTCTCGACGACGCCAGAACGGCTGGAGTACATACAACATAGTTGACTAGTCGCTGTGTAACCGGTTACCCAAGCCACATACGTACGTACAGTGCCTCGTCAGCAAGGAGCAGCAACAGCAGCAGCAAGAGATGGGCGACATAGTTGAATATCTCGAGAGATAACTGCACCGCATTAGAGATATATTTTGAGATGAAACTTTGAGCGATAAATTCTCCGCACGTCTCGCGTAGTAGTTATGGTGTAACTCTAGGTGCACGTAAAATGCACTTCCACAAGTTGACAGCCCCCTATCCTACCAACCTACCCACCTAGCATCCCCCTCGCTTCACTGTACTCCGCATTTACATGCACACGTCACTGCACCGAGTGTCACGTTCAATAATTTCATCATCTGAACTTCTGTTTTTTTATTTTTTTTTTCATTTAATAGCGAAGAAGTATAGTAGATACAGGAAAATATTATTTCATGATGTTTTGTATGTTCGGAGGTGAAGAACTTCGTCCTGAAATGGGCCCCATAGCGTACACCGATGATTCAGATATCAGTGAATAGTACTCGACGAGTATATATAAAAAAAAAAATTTTTTCCAACTTGTGGCGTGTGTGCATTTCCGAGAAATAGTTGTCAGAGTTTGGGATCTCTGTCATGAGTGGGCTCTTCAGTAATCCTTTCAGGGTGACCCCGTACCGAAGGCTGGTTTGCCCCTTGATGAGTGCTTGAAGTTCCGAACGTTTGCTTGAACGAAAATTTGGAAATAGTAGGCTACACCACGATCTTTAATCCACTAAAAGCATAACTACAGATTTTTTATGTGTTGAAATTCGACGATCAGTTGAGTTCAATGTCAACAAATTTTGATTTGATGGATGAGCCTAATATAGGATTTTTGTGGACCTTTCGTTCCAATGAACGTTCGGCACTCCGGGCGCATACTTCATGTACATCTACCGCTCGCATATCTAGGCCATTTCCCTTGCTGGTGTATAAGCCTATTGAAAAAAAGGATAAGAAAAAGAAGACCACTCGCATATCTTCCCCTCCAGGACGAACTCCGCAGGCGTTCAGATCGCATTCTTTTTACCATGGTGGCATTACCAGTGTCTAGGGTTTTAGCCAGACAAAATGTATACGTATTTCTGTCTATTTCCACCGTCAACCACAAGGAACACGTGCCCTGGACGCAAGAAGATAAGAAAACGCGCTCACGAGTGCACCGGACATTAGTAATACTTCAATTTTCAGTTACATTATGGTAAACAACAAACAGATTTCGCGTGTACCACAATATGGGGTGGAGTCTGACTTTCAACCCAAATATGCTAGGGTCTTAGGCATACAGCGAAGGGATAATAAACCCTGATAATGTTCTTGATGTAGACACTTCCAAGTTTAAACTATCCACTGCTATGTGCTACATTATTGTACCTACACGTGGGGCTCAGAACCTCTTACAGCGATCGGGACAAAGTTCTTTAAGCCGTGATAAAAGATTCACGTTGAAATCAATCAGTTTTTTAAGTGTATTCTATAATTAGTCGTGGAGTATTCATTTTCGTATTCTCCTCTCATAATTTAGGGAATAACAGCATTATTGTCGACGAAGATTATTCAATTAAGTGTCGTCCGGATGGACCAGCCCCGGACCATCACCAGCTTCGAAAAGTACAGGGAGAGAAAATTTGGGGCGCAGGCGTTGCTCTCCTAGCAACTACGAGAGACTAGCACCGGCAATCCTACCCTTGTGCTTCAAAAGCTGATAGCTTACCCTCACCGCATCAAAATGATAGTTTATTAGATACCTCTGGCTTCAGCTAAGCCTTGTTCCTCCTTTTTCCCTCCTCCGCAGGTTTAGCACGGAAAAAAACAGACAAGTTTTCACGTCATAAAAAATAGATAAAATTAAAAAAATCAGTAAAAGAGAGAAATGAAGGAAAGAAATGTGAACATGTTCTGCATATTGCTTTTTTTTCAGAAACAGAAGTGAAAAGATAGATCAATGCATATAATTGTTCAAGTTCGTAACAATATTGGGCAAAACAAGCCTATTGATAGGAATAATCAATCAACTGGGTGGCCCTGAACTTTTTACGATCTTGAATCATTCTTGTCCGCTCAATGTAGGCGTTATGACTTTCTTCGACTGAGCCAATAATCAGTCAATCACAGTGCGACATAACAATTTTTTTTCCATCGTCAAGACGTTATAGCTATATTATTCTGTAAATCTTGCAAATTTCACGTCAGATCATTTTGCGCAACATCCGGTTTATTCATTTCGAACAGACTGCAGGCGGAGCAGCGTATATTCATTTAGAATCATGTGTGGCGTCAGCTAAAGGGTCGAAATGTCGAACTACTTTTGAACTAGCAAAAGCTGTTTTGGATGAAGTTGAAGTTATAGCAACGTTAATGAATTAGATTTTTTTTGCAAAAATTAAAGATTCCATGACTCAAATGTTGTCATAGAGTTGCCAAATGATCGAGGTAAGTCTGTTTCGCAGCTTCGGAGAATTATGAAAATTATGCACTGTATTTTGCTATTTTTTAACCGTTCAAGTCATACGAAATGAAGAATATTTTCCATTATTTTGCTGCGTTAACGTTACGAACTTCAACCTCCCCGTTTTGGACACAAAACCAATACTTTCCTACCCCTAACGCGGTGTAATCTAAGAATATAGGAAAGAAAGATAGAGAGTGGATCAAATGTATCTTTTTTATCGAAGAGAATTTCCGAACTTACATAACATACGACGTAGTCATATTATATGTGCAGTTTCACCAATTATCGGCCAACGATCCAGGGTAAACATTTTGATGATTCTGAAATTTCGATATCTTATAATGTCTACCGAGATGTGAAAATCCCTTAAGTTTTAGGACATCTAACCCTCTTTCTTCAGAAGAGACACGTCGATCGATGTTTCAACTTTGACCAAATTGACTTTTCACGGTAAGAAAAAGTATATAGGCGCATTAGCCATATATTCCGGAAAAAAATAAATATATATAGCTGTTTTGAGAACACGTTTTTTTCTACGTTAGGCAAATATTTGACTATTCTTGAATTAATTTCTATAGAAACAGCTATACGTATGGCCAAATCAGCCACATTGTATTTGTTGTTTCCAAAAATGGCTAATACGCCTATAGGTACTTTTTCTTACCGTGTTGAATTCGAATCGATTCGAATCATTAGTCTAGCCTTTTCGCAGAAAAATAAGTATGATTCACCGTGTTTTTTTCAAGAGATCAATGAGCCACCCATACATTTTTAGAATCTTTGAAGTACAGATGCGGATTTCGATTTGATTCATTCCCATTCTTGAACTAAAACACATGATCATTGAATATAATGGAACGAAAGAATGAAATGAGTGTATTTATAAACCGTGAAAATAGTTTGTATATAGGCACTTCCATCCACTACGTATCTAGCCTACGTCGTTAAACGTCTTTATTTCCAAAGCAGGGATTATCCGAATGATTCGAGGGGTGCGTCTGTCTAGCTTTTCAGCTAGGCGAGTCTGCAGCAACAGCACAGCAGTGAATCACCACGGGCGGCGGGTCTTCCTTCACAGAACATGAGTTCCGCCCGAGATCGATAATTTCGAATACCTACCTACCTATACAGCTGGCGAGTTTCTTCTTTTTCATTTATTCATTCTTTATTTCGTCCATTTTTTCTTTCTTTCTTTTATTACTTTTTCTAATTGAAAGAAATACTCAGAGAAACATACAAACGAACTTTTATCGAACAGTTAACAACATTGTATGTATGTATGTATGTACCAGTATCAATTTTGAACAGGTTTCTGAAAGCTCAACAATCTCATATAATGGAATAAGATAAAAGGAAAAAGAAAACCACCTAGTAGTTGTGAAAAAGAATTCCCCCTCCTCGCGAAAGAGATATAACCTGTTAACTTTGTAGCTTTAAAATTAATCGCAAAGATCGTCCTCGTCTCGTCGTTGTCGTTGATCCTTTTCTCTCTCCGCCTCTCTGCAGATCTTTCGACCAGACGTAAAGTTCACTAACTTTTGTACACCTATATACTTTGAAAGGTAAGGAGAGAGAGAGAGAGAGAGGGAGAGAGAGAGAGAGAAAGAGATGGATATCTTTTATAGCAAACTTAAGTGTTTGTGCGCACGATGGATGACGAGGCACAGACATTGATCCTCGATAGCAGCGGAGAGAATTAAAGCAAGGGTATAACCTTGTGTTTTTACTTTTTTTTTCTCTCTCTTTCTTTTTTTATCTCTCTTTTTCGTTCAGTTTTTTATCACTGTTACTATTATTATCATTATTGTTATTATATTGTTAGCCGTCTTTTTGGATACGTAATATTTGATCCCCGGGGTATTGCGAGGAAAGGAGAGAAGTAGCATCGAGCAGGCAGGCAGGCGGTAGCTGGTTGGTGTAGGTATGTACATCATGAGAGTAACGAATTTAAGACCGTGTGTTGTTGTAAGTTTAAATGACGCGAGGCACCTTCTAACGAGGGGCACCTTGGAATATAATCCTATTTATATTGCGTAAGTGTATTGACCGATACCTCTTTGGGGAGCTAGGGTACATTTTGCCCGTATATACAGTATAATATATGCAGCATGGCTATAAAAAAAAATCAAGTCAATATAAATAGACGACCTATCATATGATAATCGTAAGCTAAAATTTCTCCTTTCATTTCACATTTTGCAACGATTTTGCAACATCAATGTCACCCGACTTGTTTCTTCCTCGACGCAGCGTACCGAACCGCGGCGAGACGTTTTTTTTTCTTTTTTTTTTTTTTGTTTTTCTTTTCGTTTTTTTTTTCAATCCAGGTATTTTACTGTATACGCTCTGTAAAATTTTTGCAACTTGGCGGTAACGAAAAAATCAATAAAAAAAATCAATGAAAAATAAAGCAACCTATAAAAATGAAAAATAAAATAAGATAGCAATGATCATAATGATAATGAAATGAAATGAAATCCTTCGTTACGTTGTACGAATTCATTTATATTAGTACGAGCAAAAGGAAGGCAATCGAGACGTTCGCGTTCCCCCCCCCCCCCCCCCCCCCCCTTTCTTTCATCTAGATAGAAGAGAAACTTAGCAATTATTATATCGCATAATTTATAAGAAATAATAATTTTCAGCATCTAAATCTTACCGAAGCAAAAAAAAAAAAAAAAAAAGAAAACAATTTTCAGGCGTGCTATTTGTTGTTATCAAAAGATGTTGACAGAAATTTTAGGGGATGAATCACGAGAAACAAGGACGTAGAGGAAATCTCTAGTTTGTAGATATATTTCCCTTGATACACCCGGATACACCACTTTTCTACAATACCTTATAGTTGCTAAATAATCTAGAAAAATTTGTCATTTTTCTTTTTTAACATTGTTCACTCATCTCCCAATATTTCTGAAAATTCCCTAAACATTTCGTGGACTGATTTGTCCGTTGAACCTCCTCTATGATTCACTCTTCGTGAAAACTATTCTATTTATTATTTTTTTTTTTTTGTAGGAGCTTTGCAAACTTAACGCGCTGAAAGCTCGAAATATATACAATGTAACATTTTCCAATGAAAATTGTAGGGAATTTTTGTCTCTCAAAAAAACAGAAAGTTCGGATCATTCTTGTCCTACATAATATAAATGCAGTTCATGAGATATTTGGCAAAAACTGATTTTCAAAATCACGACTGAACATCCGCAACTTGCAACGAGACATCTCTGAATGATTATAAACCACAAACAACGAACAAATAGTTCTGATTGTTTTGTCACGAAATTTCGGACCCTATGAACCAAAGATTTATGGAAAAATGAGAGAAAAGCATGAAGATTGTCAAATTACGAATAGATGACAAAAAATATCTATAGGATGAATCAACCGAAATCAACTGACATGATAAGGCGCGTATCCAATCACATATCGTACCTTGTGAGTGTACTGATTGGAAAGAAATTAGAAAAAAAATAAATAAATCAATGAAAAACAAAATCTAAATGCACTTTTCGATTCGATTCGGATGCGTAAGCAAATAAATAGCGCGATATGTTCTCGACTGGCTTATAAAATAAATATATCATAACCCTAAAACCCTGAACATGGGTCGTTCGTGTCCAAACCAAATCTTTCGAGGGTGAGTATCCCTAGATCCTTGAGGATACGGGCCTGCACTTGTGCCCTAAAAAAAGTTTGGGGTGGGACAAATATGAGCCTCAAGCGCCGCCAGTTTCTCTTACTTTGTCGATGTGTAGTGGAGTAGTCAACTTCGGAGCGGACACGAATGACCCATGTTCAAAGATTAGGTAGGTCAAAACTCAATTTCCAAAAAATTGGATTTCTCATGAAAATACATCCGAGTGACGAAACAAAACATATCTGTAGAGGTAGTAATTTTTTAAAAGCAAAATTGCGGTGCGTACAAGCGACGAAGTGACAAATTAGCTCCGGCCTCGACAACAGGTCGAATATTTTGGTGGTGAGGGCTCGGATGAGGAAGATATTAGGTGATATGAATAAAATGAAGCATATGCTTATGCTCGTACTTCCATGTACTTTGACTGTACTGCAGTTCTGTATATAGTGAAAGCACATAGAAGTATGAGCATAAGCATATATGCTTCATTATATCCATACTAGTGAATATCGAAGAAGAGGATTATTTTTGATCAGAAGAATAATGTAATAGTCTTGACGAGGGGCAAAGATGGATAAGTGGTCAGCAAATCCGGATCACCGTACCAACGTGTGTCGCGAGTGCATATATAACTATCGAATTGTACTATCGTAACATATATTTTTTTGAAAAAACCTATAAATGAACAGGCTAAACACCATTCTGTAGACGCTTTTATTTTTTTCCGATCGTTCCCTACTTATTGGAGTAGACATGCCGGTCTTGAAATATCGTCTTTTTCAATTTGCAAAATAAATATTTAATTTTCACGGCTCAGAATTCTCATATTTTTTTCGAAAATTATGTAATTGCCACTTAAAACTCGCGTTCGAATTTTGCATTTATGTTGAAAACAACGAAAGATATGAATTTTCAGACATTCGAGTGTAAATGGCCTACAGATCTCAAAATTTTTATACAAATTTTCATTGAAACAGGAATTTTCAGGTATGGCAACAATTTTATCGTATAGTTGAAAGTCCAAAGAAGTCCCATGAATTTTTTCAGATTTTTCCTTGTACGATAACATAGTGAAATGAGCGACGGACACGAACGACCCATGTTCAGGTGTTTCGGGTGCTGAAAACTACGACAGGGTTCTAGGGATAATTATGATGATGTAACGAGTGATAATATTTATGTAATGATAAACAATATACGAGGATATAACATGCATCATGTGAAAGCCAGCTTCCGAGCCATAGATACGTATACACTATACATACATATTATATTATCTATAATATACATGTATAAGAACTACCGGTGAAAATGCCTGCTGCTTTGAGTCGTAGAAAAATATCGGGAGATATTAGGGTGGCGATGGGGGGGGGTACCGTCTCTCCGTCGCACGCATCCCCCAACGGGGAGCAGCCGTTCAAACGTACAAAGCTTATGAAAATCAACCAAAACTTCGAGCAAAAAAAAAGCCGAGAAAAAAGAATAGTAACCCCCCCCCCCCCCCCCCCAAAAAAAAAGAAACACGCAAGACAAATTTTTCAAATAAATAACAAAGGTAACAAGAAGAAAGGTAATTTCATCCGGATCTAAAACTAATGCAATTTCCGAAAGAAAATATATAAAAATCAGAGTATTATAGTAATTATTGTATAATGATTGTTATTATTATCAAATGTTATATATTGCAGCACGCAGTTCCGTAATAAAAAGATATTCTCTATTCAAATAGCAAACAAAATAATTACAATATTAATAATAATAATAGACAGATAGGAAGATAAGTACTGAGGGAGAAAAACTACCATGGTAAACTGAAATTTCGACGTCTTGAATTTCATATTCTCATTCGTAATTAGCGCCAACGATATATTATTTATGAATTAATTAACAACTTTGTGATATGCGCGGTTAATTAGAAAATATTATAAATAATATGGCACACGGGGGGTAATTGAAAGAATAAATTTGAAGAAGAAAAGAATGGGAGGAAGGGAAAAAATTTTTATAATTTCTTCATATAATTCATGGAACGCGAGTATAAAGTACACAATCATGGTTGTTTAAACTCCGTGTGTTGTTACATAAATGATAAGAATAATTAGCTTTGTAAATCGTGTACCTATGTTGATGAAAAAAGAGGCGAGATGGTGATTGAGGTTAGGTTCGAATTGGAATAGAATAGATTTTTTTTTTAGAATCGGTATGCGGGCATCCTGGCTACCCCTGGGGCGCCATAGCGACGTCCCTGAAAGTGAACTTCCGAGGTACCTACTGGAAGATAGAGTGACTCACGCGAATCGATATTCAGACATTGTTACAGCTGGTATAAGGTAGTTGATTTTTATTCAAATTCCCCTATGGGGTCGACGCGTGTTCGATTTTAAGGTTAAACCCATTATGCATCGAAGTCGTAAACGCAGTATGAAGAAAAAAAAACCAACCAATAATATCGAAAGATATCATCAAATGATGAATCGAATCTATTTTCGAATACGCGTTTCTATATTTATAACCGAGAGGATTTTTCAGCTTAACTTTCCAAGAATCCCTGGAATAAACATATTTCAAATTCTTCGATCTAGAAGAAGAAACAAATAATCCAAAAACTCGAGGAGAGAGAAAGAGAAAAAATCACATAGAAAGAAATAATTATTAGTTGAACAAACTTAGGTAGAGAATCTAATAAATATTCAGAAAAATTCGTTCGTTGACCGACGATGAACGCGGAAGAATTAAATACAAGATAAAATAAAAAGATATAAACAAAAAAGAAAAAAAAAAAAGAGACGAGCGATCTGGATCTTGACACGTACAACACGACGATCATCTGACGTATACAGTACGTGTAATATTGTATAAAAGTCTCATAAGCATATAGGAACGGACGGAGTGTATCCGGTTTGTGGGCAGGTATATACGCGCAAGGTCGAAAGAGACCATTATGTGGAGGTTTTAAACTCTCGGAGAGTCTCCTCGTGCCTAAAAGGTAAGAAGTTAACTAAACGGACGGTTAATAGTTCGTGAGAAAGGGCACCGCCCATTTCACCAGCATAATTTAACAAATTGAAATTGTAGTTAATTAAAACGATGCAAAATGTATCGCACCGTATACCTCTACTTATTGATTATAAACAAACGAAGTGATTTCCGTCTAAACAAAAGACATTTCCCGCCTCAGCTAACCTCAACATCTTCCAACTAATGATACCGGGCGAGAAACAGCTGCAAGCCTGCCAACTGTAGCTCGGAAACAACTTCCAACGAACGAGAACGAAACTTGTTGCTTGTCTCTCTTATGCTCGCTTGTACGAGAATATCTCTTCCTCTCTCTCTTGTTCTGTTTTGTTCTGTCATTCTCTCAGTTTTCTCTCTCTCTCTCTCTCTCTGTATTAGTTGGTTCCGCGAACCGAATCGAATAAATCGTTCGGGTTCATAAGGTACTATAGCGCGGTAATAGTAGTTGAATTCCACGATCAACGAATCCCCCGTACATAGATCCTACGTATAAGTAGTTATATGTATATCTCAAGTTCAAAACACCACTAACGAAACGCGGGGTTTAAATGTAAACAATGAACTCAGGTCCCCGCAATGCCTTCGAGTATTTATACCGACCTCTCTTCTCCTCCAGCCCATCCTCGCTCTCTCTCTCTCTCTTACTCTTTCTATGTCTCTTCTTCGGGTATATATCTTACCTCGCGAGTTCGTAAACACATATTATAGGCACGAATAGAAACGATTCGACTTTATCATGCAGCCGCAGAAGCAGTAGCAGCGCGCGGTACGTTCGTAACCTCATAAAAAATGAGAGAAGCTTTGACCACTTCAAAAACTCGATTCGTAATAATTCGTCATCGAGAGATCTGATTTTCATGAAATTTCATAAAATCGCCTATAATCTCGGCCAGAAAGTGACGAAATATTTCACTTTTTCAAATTTGTCAGTGTTCGGAGAAACATTTTTGAGGTTAGGATTAGGTTAGGTAGTAAACGAATGTCAGTTTTTTACAATTTCGAAACTGTGAGCTGTTTTTTTCATTTCTGCCAGAACGATGCGTCGTTGGAGGTAGTTTCGTAAAAATCTGTTAACCCGTTTCCGAAAAATTGCCAATCGTGTTTTCGAAACGATCGGAGATTCTTCAATGGCAGTATATTAATATGTTATATGTATAGTACTCAATACAAACGATGGCCGTGATTCGTTTCGCGGTTAGATTACCGAACGGAAACTAAACAGAAGAAAAACACGTGCTTCGAATGACGATAACTTTTATTAATCATTCAATGTTTCGAGCATCGCTCGTAGCTATAAATACCCACGTCACGGGCTCGAGGTATAATATCAGAAATAGTGAATCAATCAATGCGAATTTACGCAGGTATAATATGCATATCTTCCATAATCCGCTGAAAAGAAATAATACCGTTGGTAATGAATTAACGAAGTATTTTCTCTTCCTCTTATTCTTTTCCAATCGATATTCTGTTATTAAATAACGAAAATACGTGAGAGTCGTTGAAAGTACACAAAACCACCTCTCTCAACTCCCTGCGATACGATATATCGATTGATTCGGACATTTTTTATTTATGTAAATATTACGATACGATTTAACGATTATAATATTATTAATTGTAATTTCAGATCAAAAAGAAGAATCTCAACTACTAGCTTCTAGAGAAATCTACAGTAAAACTGTATGATTATTTACGAGAATCTACTACGAGAGGCACAAGACACAAAAAAAAAAAATGCAAATAAAAAAATAACAACCGATATTCGCTTCTAATAAATAAACATTTACACTGTCATGTCGGACTTGTATTTGTTTACCTTCGAATAGATTTGAGAAAAACAGAGATATCACTGGTCAGAATATATTCTCATTTGTTTCACTCGAGAATTAAACGTAAAACTATAAGGTACATAATAAGAATGAAAATAATTTCGATGTACCATATCTGCGCCCAAGTCTTTCATGTCGCAGTAAAGAAACAGGTCCCCCGGAGGCTTCATCCAGTCGCCTGTATTCGCGCCCTGGCCGTATCCGACACCGAAACTCTCCACCGTTTTTGATATTTAATCACACTTTTTGTTATTTATTATATAGCTATTATCTATGCATACACAATTGCACACACTTACACTTACACACTACACACAACACACACGCACACACCCACGCGCGAATAACAAAAGTACAATTATTATTTCTTCTTCTTCTTCTTCTTATTCTTGTTCACGTTTCAACTATGTGTTTTTTTGTAAATTTTACGGTCAGAAAACGCGTGGGGGTATATAATATAATATAATATAATAAAATATAATACAATATAATGTAGGTAGATATAAAGTCGATCCTCGCCGCGAACACGAGGCGGTTGCGTCAACTCGAGCAGGAACGAGCGGCACTGGCGGCGTCGAGCCGTCAGTGAACGTCTGAGAGTGTATTCCGTGTGTTTGTATGGGTAACCGTATAGATGTATGTATGTATGTACGTGTGTGTGTTTTTTTTTTCTCTCTCTCCCTTCCCGAAGCGTCTGTCAAACTTGTACACACTCGGTTAGGTTGATTTAAACACTTTTTACACTGATTAACAACTTTATACACAATTATTCAACAACCTTTTCAACGTTTATACTGATTTTCACATTCCGGCGTAACACCCCGTTGATATTTTCCGTTAAAATAACAGAAATTTACAAGCCGGCCCACCTCGGGGAGCACTGCTTTGCGAAACAAAGAACGACGCTCGACCTCAGCGCCGCCAAACGGTGCTTTGATCAAACAGAAATCCAATCCGCCACATTCACGTTAATATTTGACACACGGTGAGAGACTTTTCTCGCACCTTCCTTCTCATCTCTCGTCTCTCTAAACTCTCTGACTCTATGTTGTTTCGATATTCCGCGCTTATATTTTCCCGCCTAAATTCAATTCAAATATTTCATTTACAAAGGATTCTTACTTCAATTTCAACAATTGCTCCGAATATTTGCTGAAATTATTTTTTTTCTTCGAGAAAAATAAAAACGAGAATAAAATAGACTCGTATTTCAATATTTTTTTTTGGTACTCAATCGAACTTGAAAATCAATAAAAAATCATGTATTCGATTCTTTATAGCCTGAAGTAAGATTCGAAAATTAAACTTGATTCGAATTTCGAACGATCTTTTCGCAATCAATTAATGTGGCTACTAAGACTCAAACTAAAATTTATTAGATAGTAATGGTATTAGTGATGGTCGTTGCACGTGGGAGTAGGTGAAAATAAAAGTAAACGATTTTGCACGCCCATACGTACTTAGCGAAGGTCATTTAACTACCTCGATATCGTGGGTTTTGGCTTGCCAAATGGCCAAATTTTTGGCCCTGACATGGATTCGTCAAGACCCCCGCACGCGTTTGTTTGATAGCCTCGCATTCTTCTTATGGTTACCAAAAACCAGCCCTAAGGTCGGACGATTTTAATATCACATTATGTATTGTACTCTCTCTCTCTCTCTCGATCGTAGATGTGGATATTTAAACATGATAAATGCGATAAACGCGACGAATAAAAAGACAAAATGTACGAAGATTATCATCGGAGATATTTATCGGAATATATCACTAAAATACTTATAAATTGCTATCTGTCGGCATTTCTTCGCGAATCAAATTTATATTCATCTATCTATTCAATTATTCATTAATTACTTTATTTAAGGGGGATATGAAACATGATTTTCCACTTGGAATTTTGCAAAGCTATTTTATCAGTAAAAACATATCCGATCAATGTGAAATTGATAACAGTGATAAAAAAGAATTGAACAAAGGGTTTGACACTCTTAGATTTTCGAAAATCGAGAAAAAGTTCAAAAGATTACCACTTTTGATAAATAATTTGTAAAATTTTTGGTCGATTTTTGGAAATCGAAAAGTATAATGCCCCTCGTTCTAGTCTTCTTTATCACCGTTATCTATTTCACATGGATCGGATATGTTTTTGCCAAAAAAATAGCTTTTGAAAATCGTGTTTTATTTTCTCTCAACGCACAGAAGAGAAACGAATAAAAATCTGATTGACGCAATGAAACGTGAAGATTGCGTGAATGCAGATCAATTTCAAGTTTTTTCTCTTTCAGTTTTATATTTTGTTTTCACTATATCTACGTAACGCAAACGACTTGGACACATTTTATTATTCAAATACGAAACGAACGACATTGATTATTTTTTTATAAAAATTGCAGGCGCTTTGAAACGCGACGATGTTATTCATGACGAGAAAAATGGTTTAAAAATTTTCGAAAAATCCGGAAGCTGTTAGTCGGATGGTAATTTTTGAAACGGAGATAATACATAATACCACAGGTTGTGGTCATTGTCTTTGAAAACCTATACGTGATATGAATCACAAGAAGCAACGGGGGGAAATAGGCTGAAATGCCGGTTTGCGAATTTATAGATATCATGTATATTTATATATACGTGTATAAATTTGCACACAGTATACTGATAGCACAGTGCAGCAGTCTGTCTTTCTGACGACGACAATGACGACGTGTCGCGTGTTTCTGGACCAAAAAAAAAAAAAAAAAAAAATGAATGAATAAATTCTCATGATGCACCCAGAACTGTTTTTCGTGGGCGATTTAAAGACGTGGGCTAAAAACGCGTGGGCATATGTGTCTTACGTGCCACACACTCGTATGTAAGCTGAGTGTTATTTTCTAGGCAGATATATACCAAATTTGTTGTAACTTTTCTGTCATTCTTCTCGTACGTATGTATGAACTAATACTTATTACAAATCTAATTGGAACGATTATTTGATCAATAGAACGCCAGCTATAAGGCAATCTCCCAAAACTCATACGCAAGGAACGATTACACGTTATTTAAATAATTTGGATCAAATTAATGGAACTGGGTCTTTGCATCGAATTATTTTATTCATTTATTTTTTCAAATTCTTCATACGTGTACAAAGTACGAGAAACCGAATATCATTAGATCGTCGTAGCTTTTGCCTTTTTCATTCAAAATTATGGCATTCCGAATGTTAGTAGAGGCAATTGAATTTCAATATTTCTAGCATGAATAGATATATTTTACAATCTGATAATTTACAATCTGTTGTATTCACTCCAACTTCAACTTGTTCAAATAAAATCAAAGAAAGAAATATGACCGAACTATTTTTTTCGCGGACTTTTCAAACACGAAAAAATATTGGAAAAGACACAAAAATTTAAAAATTAAAAAAAACTCATGCAAAACCCCAATTTGCGAATACATCAATTGGAATGAAATTTGAGGAACGCGTATAGATAAAAAAAATCCGATGATTAATTATTTCGAAGAATGAAATATCATTTTTTTTTTTCAGTAGTATTCTAGCGGGGGTTGGTATTGTTAGTTCTCTAGCTGCAAAACACGGCTACAACAATGCCAAGTGATTGTGTAAACATTTTTAGTTATTTTTAAGCGTGTATGAAATTCGTGTCTATGTCTTATTAGAATAGAATTCTAGACGAATCTCGTAAATTATACAAGTGATCAAGAAAGAAGATGAGAGGAAGAGAAGAAAATGAAAAAAAGAAGAATTTCACCACGATCTGAGTTCAATGATATGTTAATTGTTAGAAGAATTATTATTCTATTGTCTGTGAAGGCAGTAAATGCCTGTTATTATGAAACTGTAACATTACTACATGACTATAATAATGATGTGTAGAAAAAAGAACATACTAACATCATCGTAAGTACAATTTACCGATTAACTTTCAATACTTACTACAAGATCAAAAGATACGAACAAACTCAGCGCCGATATGATATGTGTAATACAATGGATTACATGACAGTGTCTCTGTTTCTTTACCATTGAGTTAAGTTCTTTCATTTCTTACTTTGCATCAGGAAATGAATAATCATTATCCTACATCCGTTTTCCACGGAATAACATTTGGAAAATGGCAACTAATTTTAGGTAACTTTGAATAATTATAAATCATCCGGATTGTTGATTTTGATAAGACAAAAGGAAATATGAAGGTATCATTCAAGTCCAACTTTATCGCAGCAAAATAATGCGAATGAAATTTTCCTATTAATGATCGGATTATCGTTAAGAGGGAAAAAAGTGGTGCATAATCTTTTCAATCAATGAAAACAGATCTATGGCATATCTTGAGGTTTTCAAGGGAACCGGTAAGTTGCGTTTGCAAAAATCAACATCAGATTCAACTTTTCTAGGATTCAGATTGTTTGGCTTACAAGTCGTCGTAAATTGAGTGTAGGAAATTGAAAGATTCCCATTTTAGGTTGTGTCATTTTCGAATAAATCACAAAGAAATGTTCAATTTTCGAAAATCTACCATATCCTTCAAGACCATTTTTGAAATGTGATTAATTACATTCAATTTTCAACAGCACAATTTCCGACCAATCAGAATCTCAGAGAAGTTGAATCTGACGTTGATCCAACGTTGTGCCAAAATTTGTGCAGCAGGTGATTTGAACCGAGACAATAATGTAATTATGTAAAATGAACTTTGGAGAATAAATACAATGATTTTGAACTCTGTTTCATTTCTCTGACCGATTCATACTGGTTCCCCTATTAATGCATAAATCCTGGAATGGAGAATTTCGTTGAAAAAAATTTTGTTGTGTTACCAAATATAACCAAATGAGCAAAATTGTTTTGCGAAGAATTATTATGGCGGTGAAGTTTATAACTTTAATGCAACAAGATATTACAAATAAAAATTCGAGGATTGGAATATGATAAAAACAACCAAAATCAGGTTTGCACATTGTGGGTATTTTTTGATTTTTATAACATTCAAATCGTGATATCGAAGATTATATTCAAGAATATTAATGTTACGAACTTCGACCACACGAATTATCATCTCGTCAATGACTAGTGTGAATTGAATGAAATTTTTGCATTTCTTACTTCATTTTGTATCCGACATGTAACTGAAGTTCTGATCGATCAAGCTTGATTGAATTCAAATAAACATGCAAAATTGGAAAAATCACTTGGATGAGAAATATTCTACGTTGAAATATTTTCAATCCCTACCCTCGGTAAACCTACGAAGTTTAATCAACCCTTGAGGTGCGAAACCAAAGTAACAAAGAATCACATTTTCATTCTGATTAGATCAAGCTTGATCGATCAGAACTTCAGTTACATCGTTTGACAGTATTTCGTGTGAATGCAATTAAACCGCTAACACAAAAATATCGGGCAGCAGTTCGAGAAGTTTTGATAATGTTATTGCTTCTGTTTCATCAATAGCTATTCAACAATTGATAAACTAATTAACTATCTAAATATGTATACAATTTCGGAAATAAATTAAAAACTGATATCTCATGTACATAATTGTCTTCAAAACTTATTTCCATAATTTCAACCATGGAATGGGTTACCGTTTATAATTTGTCGGCACTATATCACCATATTATCAATGTTGTCGGTTAAATTCACTTAAAGTTCTCGGACTTTACATCATTTGTGATAAATCAATAAACTTTGGTGTATCAAATAATGATCAGTAATTGCTAGTCGCTCGGTTGTACCTACCGTCAATTATTTTCAATTATCAGAGTAGGTAATAAGAATAATACCTAATAATATAGCAAAGAGTACCAATTCAGCGTGATAATCATGTTCGTATATTATACAATTTCGAGGTATGAAAATTATTGATAATATTGTGACTCACCTGCCCGTTCCTAAACTGCTGTTGTTGCTGTTGCTGCTGCTGTTGTTGTTGTTGTTGTTGCTGATGGTGAAACAGAGCAACCTGATGCTGAGGAGTCATTTGATTGTTCAGATAAACTAAATGCTCTCCTCCGGGGCCACCACTCTGCAAAAATGACAAAGAAAGAACAAAATTATTGATAAATCAATCATATACAATCAAATCAACTCTGATACAATTTTATGAATTATTGATTGCTTTCGGTTATTTATGCTAACTTCAAAAATCTGAGAACTAGTGCCTCGCTGAATTCAATCACTGAGGTACGTTCTTCGATTAGATATTCTAATGTTGATAATTAGTTCAGACGATTGAGTTCTGAATGAAAATCATCTCGACAACAATCATTTGTCACAATTTTTCAGAGAACATTATAGTTGGACCTTGAAAAAAGTTGATATAAAGAAAAGTTGAGTGTATTACAATATTTGTGATTATTTATACGATTTGAAGAGCATAAGAAATTCAAAATTATTACCAGCTGTGGCAGTTGTTTGAAGTAGTAATTGATTTCATGTTTGTGGTAATGAATTTTTTGGGGAAAACTTTTTTGATTCGCTTTAGAATGAATCGAGTTAAACAGGTCTCTAGTTTTTTTTTTTCAAGCTCTTACGAATTCGCTTGCATGGATATGATTGAGATTGAACAACAGGCTTAAATGAAACTAGTATTTCTAAGTCCCAGTGTCACACCGTTAGATGCAATCAAACTAAGAGCAGTTGTAAGGATTCGGATCAACCGCTGCCTCTCGCTCAAGATTTCTTTGTCTCTAGTTGTTCCGGAAACAAATCTCTATCAGATATGGAGAAGCAACTTTTTAAAAGTCTGTAGAACCAAATTGGGGATTCGAATGCGGTAAAATTACAAAATAGCTCGAGTGGTTTATTTTTTTCTATCAAATTTTGACCTTTGCTGACTTCCTTTCAATTATCATTCCATTTTCCAAATCAAAGATCAACACATTACGAGCCATTCTTAGTTCATTTGAATAGAATCGAAGTTCGTCAAGCTAATTCAATGAGATAATCGAAAAAACCTTCTCAATCCACGGCTCGACATATAGAAATACGTATAGAAATACATGAAAATGCATGATTTCTCAAATTAAGTAAATAATTGAGAGTCTGAGGCTGAAACTAGTGGCCAGAGCTAGCAACCAAACGTAGTGCAAATCTCTGAAAGTTAACAATACGCCATAGTTGTTTGCATTCAATTTGATGAAAGTATTGGCCTTTCACAGGATTTGATGAAAAATTTGACTTTTAATTTTCTCTGCCATATTTTAATCACTTTCAATACGTCTGGCCGCTAGTTTCAGCCTCATATTGACAGAATCTCCAGGGTGGCCACTTAAATCAAGAAGAAAAATTCGCTTACTTTTCCCTGACTTCCCTGACTAAAAATAAACTTTTTCCTTGACTGATTCTCAGAATCTAGGGGCTCATCGAATAATATTGGGAAAAAGCATCATTCAGTATTATTTTCTATTTCCTTAAATTTGTAACATTGCACATTCGCGAAGTTGAAATACATTTGAACATCTTCGTTTAATCACTTCATCTTTACCATCATACTATATACGCTATCACCAACTACTTTTTCTCAGCAAATAACCAAATAATTCGCTGACCAATTCGAAATCCCCTAACATTTCCAGGTTTTCCCTGACCGTGGCCACCCTGAATTGTCAGAATGTTTATTCCGAAATTATTCGAGTCACGGAATAATCTTTTTTTTTTTTACAGATAGCCTGTGTGGCATTAAGGTGACAACTGCAAATCTTATTCGTCTTAGGATAGATGAGGATTGATTTTTGGATAATAAGAGACCAAAAGATTGAGAATTCAAGTAATGCTTGCTTCCAGGTGTATACGTGTATCTACTAGTTTTGAATTTACCAGAATATGAAAATCAAAGGTCTGCGATAAACTGCGCTATCGAAAAAATCTACCAACGCTTTCTATTGATATTGTTACAAAGGGTGAAATTGCCCATATATTTAAATCGCCCGATCGAGTAACATGTAAGAGACATGAGACTGTAGTTAAACCACCAAATGTTCGTTAACATCTGAACTATGTTGTTTGGTAATTTCTGTTTTGTAAACAGTCTCGTTCTTGACTTTAACAGAACAACTTGTCTTTGAAATACAGACGATTTGCTTGCAACCAATTTCATTCGCATCTTTCTATCTACTTATTTAGCTTGAGAATCCACTCTCCTTTCTTAAGTAACTCCTCGAGTTACATTTCATTTTTCTATCTACTTATTTCACTTGAGAATCCACTCTTCTTTCTTAAGTAACTCCTCGAGTTACAATATTAATTCCGAACGATCTATTCGATTCCTCATGTTAGGAACTTGATAATAGGCAAAGATCTGAAACGAAGTATGACCACAAATTTTACGATAATTAATTATTTGCGGTTTTCTTCAGTGAAAAAGGTAGTAGTAGTCTTTTCTTAGAATACTGAGGATTACTACGCTGTCTGGAATTCCAGATTTCCTGAATTTTTTAACATTTTCATAAAATGATTATAACAATACAAATATGCAACTTAGGGCTCACGATGCTTTTTAAATACAATATGTTCATCATCGATTTATTCACAGTCTAGATCATCACATACGGGCAACAACCAATGGCCTAAGACGCGCATTGTTCTCTGGATTATCGCATCACAATTCAGATCAAAACGCAGTCTTCTATTCCGAGAGAATAAAACCCTAGTTATTTATACACACTTTGAATACAAAGAGATTCCCTAACTTTTGCGGGTCTTCCAGATGCGCAGCAAATACAATATTGAAAACACAAGCAATTAGAGTGCTTGGATCTTATCACTGATCATAAAATCCATATGAGTCTACTCGACGACGTGGAATTATTTTGAGGGGAGTCGGGGTGAGTACACATAAGGAATAAATGTCGGAGTGAGCTAACCAGACGCAGAATCCTTTTGCAGATTCCTAAAATGAACGAATGCGATTGAATAATAATACAAGAGAAAGGTATATACTGTGAATTCTGTTAACCTTCAATTGCATGGTGTGCAACTCGTAGGGTAAATGAATATTGTTCATAGCTTGCAATCCAAGCTGTTGAGGCTGGCTTTGTTGAGGCACTCCCAACTTCGTCATTGGATACTTCCACTTGTCATGGTTCTGAAATCAATTTTAAATACATATGATCACCTTGGGTTATCGATACATTTCATTCAGTTATTCCACATGTATTGTACATTTGTGCAAACTTTTCCTCGACTCTACGACTTTATAACAAAAACCCCTTAAAAAATATAATATCAAGTAGCACTAAAAGCTTTCGTAGCCAAACATTTTTTCTCCTCTGATTTCATCTGCAGATTGCGAATGTTATAAAACACTTTTAACGACTCGTTTAGGCAGAAAATTATACATAGATGATTTGAAATGACCCAAATTCTATGTACACATGTTAACAAAGTTTCCTCGCATGCTATGATTTTATTCTTGTGCCTCAAACTTGATTTTCCTAAAGCTAAATGATTCTATCTTCGACCAAACATTTGCCTTTGTAAATTAAAAACAATATTTCTTATTTGAAACACAGTTTTGATTATAAACAAGTATATTCTAATGATTAAGGAAATTCAGGTGTGTTTTATTCTTTGCTGTTTACTTGTTGGGAAGAAAAAAAGAATAAATCTATAGAACAACAACTTTTAAGCAAGTTTGATATTCGCAATCGAGAAATTCTCAGAAAATACGTAAAAAATAAATTATAGATATTTCAGATGCTACTTTAGTGAGTGTTCAAGATTATATTTATTATTAAATAAATGCAGATATAAAAAAATCGGAAAAATTATTTTGTTGCTTCAAATAAAATAAAGAAACGACTGTGCGGTCGCTACATTATTTACACCTTGAGAAAAATGAATTCGTCAACGCCGTAAACAATAAAATCTAAAGTCTGATTCCTAGTTTGAGACACAATGGAATACAATCGTTATAATTAAAATAACAATAAAAATTATTGTAATAATAATAACAATAATAGATAAATTAGTTTGTTCCTTACATTATCGATGATAGCATCGTCGGCGAGAGCCCAAGCTCTGGCCGGTTGTTTAGTTTGATAACTGGACGTCTGAGGATTGAATTCAGGTTCGGTTGGTCTCTGAAAGACGTATCCGACCATAGCGTCGTCCTGAGTTCTTCCAACTCCCATTTGGGGTGTCTGACCAGATTGTATCCGGACTCCGTCACCACCGGCCATAATTTGCGCACATTGCTCTGCCTCCTGACAAAAGATTTACCATCAAAACGAATGAAGACAAAACATTCAGACAAAGCGAAGAGGAAAAACACAGAGAAATGAACAATACCCTAAAAAAATCAAATTACTTATACGTTTGCAATGAAAAAAAGGGATTGTAAACACTATTAGAGATGTAGACAACGACAATGACTAGAAATTTGTGAAATACATCCAAGAGTCTTGTTATCCATGACGTTTCTGAAATCCTGCGAAAATGCCGAGATAGTAGAAATATGAGAGTAAAACAGTGTTTGTCCCACGTATGTATGTACGTCTGTATGTATTGACATTCGGTAATTGAAAATTAATTACGTCAATGGAAGATAGAGAAGACAGAGAGAGAGAGAAAGAGAGAGAGAGAGAGAGCAGGAAAGAAAAGGAGAGGATGAAGGATAGGGAGGGGGAGGAGGGAGAAGAGATTGGAAAGCGGTTTTTTCGGTGAATAATAAAAGATCATTTATTGAAGTATATACGAACGGTGGGTATGTGGCCATTGGCGGAGGGGTGGTGCAACTGCATGGGGGGTGCCGGTTCGCCCCCGCCTCCCGCTAGCCACTTCATAGCCTTGTCAAACACTTTTATATGTTAATGGTACACACTGGGTTTGGATAAATGAATATCTTGCGAATAATATACGAGACGTGATATAATGTTTGGTTAGTTTTAAACAGATATCATTATTTTCGCGGCTCTAGGCATGACATTTCTATCACAGGCAGGGGGTACACAGCGGCGGCAGGGTACCAACCAACCAGCAATGGCAGCCCCGATGTAGGAATTTTTTTGACAACACGTAAAACACAAAGAGATTTTTGTGAGTTGGATATTTTCGGTGTATATTTCACTGTTTATTTAATTCTTTGATTATTTGAACGTTGAATAAATACGGATAGCGGTTATTAAATGCGTACAATTAACGCGGGAACGGTTAATACAGTTCCGGGATTTTTCGTTGGATAGACGCTACGCGGAAATCCGCAACCTCACAAGTTATGAAGATTTTTCCCGGGGGTTATTGCCTCGGTTGACGGTTCTTTATCGTAAAACTAAAACTAAATACACTATTCACAAGTATTTACAATAACCACGGAGGTTTCGGCACGCGTGATGCGGCATTCGCGTGCCAGGATGCACCGCGATTTTAGCCAGATCTCTGTCGGTCTTCTCGGCTAGAAACGGCGGCTGCCAACTGCCGACATTTTTCTCTTTTACCGTTGCGCACGCGCAACGCTATCGCAATGCACTTCGGGATCCAATCCAAATACTGCGCGCGAATAGCCACGATTATTACCGCTCGTATTCATACATTTGAATTTTCTTACATCACCGACAAACGGGATGAATCATGAATCATTCCACGCGGCTATAGGGCCCGATCACAATTGTCAAATATGCCTGAAAATCGCCATATCTATTCGTTGACACCTAAAACACTCGCTCCGTTTGTTCTCTAAAAATTTTCATCCAGTTAGCTGAAAATTTTCATTCCTATCTTTACACAAGGACGCTGCGAAGAGAATTGACCGTAATTTTCGAAAGTAGAGATAAAAGCTTCTACTTTCTAGAGGCAACAATACGGTTAACTGCGCAAATGATCGACTGATTATCGAGAGGGAGTCTGAAATGAGGAGAAAGTTCGAAACAAAAACGAATGACAAATGAAAAGAGACATTTACTGTACGACCTCTTCCCATTTAAAAAAAGTTTAATGGGGTTGACTACCGATGACACTTTGGCGCTAGCGAGCCAAATAACCAACATGGCGCGTTCACTACTGTCCGTTGTTTGCTTGTTTAGAATGAAACACCATCGCAGATCGCATTCACCTACACAGATAAAATAAATATATGAATTGATGGCCGCTGCCATTTTTGTTACCTGGTCCGCTGCTGCCACCTGGAATATCTTGACATGTTCAACCCCATTGAGACAATTTGTTCAATTTTTGTTATTTCAGCCGGACGTTGATTAATTATGTAATGGCTAATGTTTTTGCAATTATTATTTAACAATTATCGTAGGGATTCCGCATTGCGGAGGAGGCCAATCGGGAGTTAATAAAAAGTCGAATATTCTTTTGTATCACGTTACACAAGGGTATATTTCATAACTTTTTTTTTTTTCTTTTGTTGTTCAGCAGGATCTATATTATAGCCGGGGGGTCCGACGTTTGGCTCGAAAACCAGCTGGTACAATTTCATGTATCATTATTACGTTCGTTTTTACCAAACCAATTGTAAACAGTCCGTTAAACAATTTATTTACCCATGGATGAAGTAGATTTTAAAACTCGCGCTATCATCTTCGATTCTTCGTCCATCTCTTTCTTTCTCTCTCTCTATCTCTCTCTATCAAAAATGAAAAAATTAACAATATTGGGATTCATTACGAATATCCGATTGAAATCAAATGTCATAATGCTTGATGAACATCTCTCTTTGTTGATACATTCGTGCATTAGACTTGATTGTTCGAAATCGAATATGTTTGTTTCTTTATTTCATATTTTATTCAACAATATGTATAAAGCAAGAACTGAATTACGCATGTATGTATGTACCTTACAGTTTCATCTGGATGAAAACTTATTAGCAAATTAAGTACATTTACGTTGAAATAACGACCGAGAAAAAATACGATAACAATAATATTGTCCTTATCTGCCAGATTGGACTGGACTTTACAAAAAAAAAAAAAAAAAAAAAAAAACAATCATGGATTTTAAATTACCTAACAGACTGTATAAAGTGTAAATATATATATATATTATATAGCGTTAGAAAATATCTATTGAAAATGGAAAATTAATATTGAGAATTGTTTGCGACTTGCAAAATGAGAGAGAATTGGTAAACCAAGACGACGTCGCAAGAAAGAGATTTTTCAGTCGACATGGAAAACTATAGACGATCTTGAGTCACTTGCCATTTCTCAACTTTAATTTTTATTATTTATCAAAAATGCATGGGGATGGTAGTCATTCGTGGAGAAAAAAGAGAAAAAAAAAAAGAAAAAAAAACAGACCAACTGAGAATGCCTGTAGCTTATAGTATACTTATTTATATGTATAAAAAAAAAAAAAAGCGTGCTCATACTCGTGAATATGGAAGAGAAAAAAACACAATTTTTTCCATAACGCTGATAGTAGCGATATACAGCAGCAAATAGCAGTATAGCGTGATACTTGACACTTCCATGGATAGGGAGAGACGAAAACCGTCAAGTTCAGCTTTCTGTTGTACTAAATAAATTGAAATAAAGTCGAACCTCTTTGCCTATAGAAAGGCATAGTAGTTATTATCTCTCTTATCAAACGGAGTCGTTGAGGTGTTAAGACTCTATGGTTCTGTCTCAGTTATGTTAATTAGCACCGGACTCCTAGAAAATGTCCCGTATTACCCATCGTAGCATTTGATTACAGTGCAATATAATAAGTAACTATATAAACTAACATTTTTTTTCGTTTTTTGTTTGTTTGTTTAATTCAATAATGATTGTAATAATTAAAAATAACTAATCAATATAATATTGTATATCCTATTATTATATCCATAATGAAGATTAGTCGGCTGTGTTTGTTTGTTTGTCTCTCTGTCTCTCTGTCATCTCGACGTCGCGATTTTGGTATTTATTATTATTTTATTATGTATTAAGTATTTACAATCTGAGAAAATGTGTGATAAATTGTGTTGTGTAGGCACTATGGCTTTGGACGTACGCTAAATTCTACGTTAGGGTACATCCGTAAGATACTTCTAAAGACGATGTTTCCCTATTCAATTTATGAAAAACATGTTTATTAACAAATATTAGAAATAGAACATTTTTTTTTTTTCTCTCTCAACCTTTTCGATTCGAAATTCCTCAAAGTACAAGAATCGTTTTACCCTTTACTCTACTAAAGAAGTAAAATATTGTTCTTGTGTTTTGGTTTTATTTTTTCATTTTTTTTTTTCTCCAAAGCAGATATGCAGCAAGATGAATAGTTAGTTCCATTTTATTAATTTGGGATTTAGGTAATAGAAAAACTATTATTATACACATGAATTCAGTACTTCGATGTCTAATTTACAATTTATAAATTTATAGATAAATTATTTGTTATGATTTCTTATTAAAGTTTACCGGTTGGTTCTACTCTCTGTAAAATTGGCGGTTCTTGCTTGGATACTTGTTCTTTACGTTTTTTGTTGTTTTTTTTTTTTTTTAATCAAATATCTTCTCAACAGGATACATATGAATCATTTTTTTTTTCTATCGATCGATTCACCATATTACACTCAGTTTACCGATACAGAAACATCTACTTTACAAGCTTCTTATTTGAGTCCAGAATAGTACAATATCCTGGTAATAGCTTATATGATATAATAATAATAATAATAATAATAATAATAATGATAATAATAATAATATTAAATATGCGTTTACATGTGATAATAAGAATAATAATAATAATAATAATAATAATAATAATAACCTAGGGGATTTGTTGTACGATGCACGAGTCCGTCTCCATAGATTACAGATATACCCAAACGGGTAACAGGTAAACTGCAGATAATAGTACATTTACAATGAGGATATCAAATTTTTGTATTCAATCGACATTGCGTAGCGTTCCCTCCTTGGTTTTTTCTTTTTCTTTTTTTCTCTACTTCTTCTTGGAGGGATAATTCTTTGTATTATGTATGTGAGTGAGGCAAAAACTATAATAATGTAAGATAGTTATGTATAATTTTTTGTGTATGTATAATTTTCTTCCCTCCGAACAAGACGTGTTTATAATTGCAGCTCAACAAACGAACATGCGCGTAAACACGTGGAAAGAAGAGAAAAAAATAAAAAATAACACTCGACATCCAATCTATGAACATACTATACATAAGACAGGATATACACAATAAACGTGTAGAAAGATAATACGATATATATAAGCATTTTGTTTGTTCAACGGAAGAGAGAGAGAGAAAAAAAAAGAAACCCGCAAAAAAAAAATTAAAAAAAAGTACGTATAAAACAAATACAGACTCTTTAAAAACTGAAAAAATAATCGAAAAATTGAACATAACATGAAATATAAAATGCAACGTGCAATCATTTTTCAAATGGAACGTCGTCAATATATTTGTACAAGAAAAAAGAGAGAGAAAAAAAGATATACATATATATAATATACTTGACGTTAAATCAACAATAAGCGTACGATAGGAGAAAGATCTTTTTCTAAATTGAAATTCAGAAAAATCATATTCTTTATTCTAGTGGATTTTCATTTTCGTTTATATATATAAAATCCGAATTCTTTTTCGCTGCGCATATAACATACATTTTTATTATGCATTATATACTTTATATTCCCTTGCATTCCTCCTACTGAACTTTCAGTTCTGTAACGGAGAGCCATAGAGGTCTAATTCCACTATAAAGATAAACTCTCTTGCCGAAGGTAAGCCAATTTGAAAAATGAATGTCTCTACTTGAATTTATGTATTTCTATTATTATTTAATACATTATCCTGATTCTGATTTTTCGTGCTTTTATTAATATCAATTTAGATCAGAATATTATCCATACGATCCTTTCAAAAATGAGGATTTTTCTACAAATTGTTTCTAACATGCGTCCTTATCATTCAATGCGTGTACGATTTATGTGATCTGTATAAAACCTGAGATGGTCATTGTTTATTACTAAGTATAAAGTATGTTTGTTTGTTTGTTTGTTGTTGGTTTAGTTTTTTATTTTTTACTTTTGTATTTATTTTTGATGTTCATTTTCGAGGTAGAGATAACTCATGATTGGCCGTTAGGTGGAGTTAGAACTCCACGGGTTTCAGGTACAGAGTTATATTTGTTATATTTCTAAGTTTGACTCGGAGACGAACCCAGAATAAAAAATGAACAAAAGGGTGTTATCATAATGGCGTCCCTAGAACTGGAAATCGAAGAGATCTGACAAGCCTTCTGCCGTGTCTAACGAGAACGAGTAGTCATTCTCTGATAGAGGTGGTTCCAGCGAAAGCAACGGTTCGTCAAAGTCGAGCATAACATCTGAAACAAAGAATTTACCATATTTCAGAACATGTATCAACCCCGCGTTCAAAACCGTTGACTTTTAATTCAAATAACTGCTTCTTTCGTTATCCAATTTCATGTGACTCTACAGCGTGTTTTCAATCGTCAGGAATTTTTTTAGTAACGTTTAATCATTCTATAATTCTACTGACGTCAAATGACGGTCTTCCAATTTTATGAAGATGCTTAGATAAACTCCATCATCTTACTGACTAGATTATATTAGTCATACAGGCAACAGTGATGGACTGTACTTGTAAGCCATACGTGAACCTGTAACCAGGGCATTAGTCGTTAAGTAGCAATTTGATGTTGATAACTGTGATATTTGCGTAAATGTGAATTGTTGACATGCAATTTTAAACTGTCAAGGTAATTGGGCTCTGCCAGCGTACTATTGATAACTCATCGGAAGCCACGGTATTATGAATGATAATATGTTGTTAACAGGATGGCCACGGTCAGGGGAAACATAGAAATGTTTGGGATTTTTTAATTGGTCAGGGGAAACAGGAAAATGTCAGGGAATTATTTTGTCATTTGTCCAGAAAAAATAATTCGGGATAGCGTATATAGTATGTGAAATATAGTTCTATAGATGTTTTGTAACTCAATTCGGGAATCGTGCTTCAATTTAATAGAACTTAATGTTTTCTCATGAATGAGATGCTATGTAATAATATTCTGCGATACAACTTGATAGTAAAGATGGAGTGAATGAACAAAAGTGTTCAAATGTATTTCAACTTCGAGAATGTGCAATGTTACAAGTTGAAGCAAATACTAATAGTACTGAATGATGCTTTTTTCTCCAATATTATTCAATATGAGCCCCTAGTTTTTCAGAATCAGTCAGAGAAATAATTTGTTTTTAGTCAGGGAAGTCAGGGAAAAGTAAGGAAATTTTTCTTCTTGATCTGAGTGGCCACCCTGTGTGGAATGGGAATAATACCGTATGCGAACTATGAGTAACTGAGTTTATACCATTTCAAAAATCCAATACTTGCAGAATGAAGCCCTTTGTGAAAATACACAACACTATTTTCAGTTTGGGATTTACTGTGGGATTCACAACAAGTAGATTCAGTCATTTAATTTATTTCAATAGAATGTTATTTGAACCGAGTATGATTATGTAGACTGCGATTGAAAAAAGTGATTCAATGATTTTGAGAATAGCAAAGCTCTCAGTTGATTGGAGTTAGAGTCGAGGGTATATGATCTGAAGCAAATTGAGCTATTTGCGTTTGACAATTTGCCTGTAAACTGGCGCAGGGTATAATATCGAAAAGAATGTATAAAATGCAAGAATATTCAAAAAACCTACCTTTCTGTGACATAATTTGCTGCTCTAAACCGTTACCTAACTAGAACTCAGCCTGTGATGTGATTTTCAATCAAATAACACACAAGTCACAGCCAGAGCTCCAACAGGGAGCGGCTATCGTTAGCTGCCAGATAAACGAGGGTGGTAAGGTAAAAAGTTTACTATAATTGATAATGTGATATGGACATTTTTGCCTTTGTCCATATTTTCTAAAACATATTCGATCTCATCTACTTAGCTCGACTATAAATTATTGCCAACTTTTTACTTGGCCACCTTATTCTTGCATTTCAAATAACATTATACGAGGTTTCTGTATCTAATAACTTGTGAAAAGATATTGGTAAACTGTTAAATCATCTCATGCCATCTACGTAATCTCTGCTGACCTCATTTTCTCATCCATTATATAATTAAATTTCTAATTTCAATCATTTTTCTACTTATAAGTTCAGGAGCTCGATTGAAAACTTTACAGAAAGATTAAAAACTCAAAAAGAATCACGAGATCGCAGTAAACTCAACAGGATAAGAATATGTCCAATGGTTAATTATACACAGCACACAGCTTCTTAGTTTTTGGAATAAACAGCACCGATCTGAATAAATGCCATTAAATTATTCAGAATAGTTGTTGATAATTAAGATAAAAATAAAGAGATTGAAGGCGAGGAGAGTACTTTGATAAATTATATCCTTCTTTTGAGCGGCAATATTTAACATTAGTACATACCTTGATTACACCTCAAATAATACAAAGACACCGGTACGAATGTTCAACAAGAGTATTTATTAAAGAATAAGAAATAAAATCATACAAATTGGTAAGAAAAGAAAGAAAATAGACAATGTAATGATAAAATCTCATGCCGACTAGAAAAAAAGCATTGGAAAGAATTAAAGAAGAAAAAAAAAAAGTTTTAAAAGAGTGCCTGAAAAAACCATGCCAAATGAATTACAATGGAAATGAAAGTGAATTTTCGCCGATTAGAAATTCAACACTCAAGCGAATTAGTTGCATCAGGTTCAATGAAGATTATACAAGTTGTTATCGAAAAGTAGATGCAAAATTGGTTACTGACTAAAAGCATGAATGGAAAAAGCTTTCGCAATGCAGAAGAAAATAAACAAAAAGAAACAAAGGGATAATGCATAACAGTAAAGACATGAAAGCCTGAATGAATGAGAATATCAAACTTTCAGAGAAAAATCTTTGTTGCATCGTAAAAAAGTTTGGAGAAAAAAAATAAAAATAGAATTGAAAGATACAAAATTCTTTTTTGACTTATGAAATTTTGAGTAATTGAATACTATTACTAAGCAGATAATGTGTATCGGATTGATTATACAATGTAACTTGGTAAGATAAATTGAAATGTTGTGTGAGTATACGCGCAATCAAAAGCGTTATCTAACTGCAAGCTAATTGAAGTTCAGTTAGACTTAAGAAGTTCGGAATTCTCTCGCGAATCAGCAAAGCCTAAATACTCATTAACAGTTTGAAAAGATTGTCCTAACTACGCGATACAAATGTTAACTTGCCTATGAAAATACATACAAGCATTAAGCGTCAAACGCAAAAGTTACAAGTATGATGAATCATACCTGGTGTGGCATTCTGATCTTCTGTTTGTAGTTGGAATCTGCCACCTCCCATTGGGCCAAAATCGTCAGATTCGCACAAAAGCGCATCCCTGAGGCCTGTGGATGTGGTAGGAGTTGGTGAAGGGGGTGGTGGATTATTTGACGTAGTGCTAGTTCTGCTGGTTGATGAGGGTGTGGATTCAACAACGTGGTTTTCACCCCCGCTGACCAGCAGTTCGGGAGGCAGACAGGGCATTTCGGGTATTTTTGGTCGAGGATTCGTCGTTGGACGGCTGGGACTATTCGAGACCTTTAAGCCCGGGTCATCCGGACATAAGAACACTTCGATTTCACCATGCGAAGACCTCATGTACATTTGCAGCTAAAATGAGAAAACTTTTAGCCAACTTGTTTATCGGTAACAATTGTTATCTTTTTAATTGGTCAAATAAAGTATAAACATAATGAAGATAGTAATCATTTGAGGTCATAAAAATTGTACAAAAAGAATCAAGATATTATTGCCACGTGCTAATGAACTTTCTGTTTGTATTCAAGAGTATGGTTTTAATGTTAATTTACCCTTGGTTCCCCAAACGCACTGATCGGTTGCGGCACGTGGAGGGTTGCCTCGGGTGGTGCCTTCACAGCCATAATTGCCTGCTCTCGATAAGCAGAGACAGAACGTAAGTCGTGATAAGTTACATAGGCATAATGTCTGTCCGCGCATAATTCACGCAGAGTTTTTTCAGCCCCGTGTATCAGACGGTCCAATGTGTTCTCTTTTGCTTCTAAATCCGCTACTTCTCTTCTCAGATCGACTACGTCTAGCTGTTCACCTGGCAGTTGACCACCCCTTGAATTTTTATAAGTTATGATCAAGTCGTCGATTCAAAATGTAAAAGATGTGAATACTGAGATTGAAAGTATTTCATCTTCAACCCTTTGTGGCCAACATGGGTAAATTCTACCCAAGCCTCATTTGGGGTGAAAAATATTTAACTAATCCATTAGTTACGATTTTTTTTACTCAAAAATATTGCAAATTCAATAAGTTTTGATTTTTTTAGTGAAAAGGTGTATTTTTTGACAAATTTATCCATTTAAGATGTTTTTTTTTAACATGTTCTGCTTTGAATTTTGACATAACAACTTTTCCCACATGTTATAGAATGTTTAAAGTATTTTCAGTATTTTTTCGATCCCGATCGGACTGATAGTTTTCACACAACAATCATTTGAAACTTGGCTGGATAAATTTCACCCCGTGTGACCACCAAGTTATTCTACAGAGGTGTGGCCACGAAGGGTTAAGGAAAATTTGGATTTTCTACGACGAGAAACTTACTTCCATTGTATATTGTTTTTGCTTTTTTTCTCTAGTATACCGATTCCTTCTAGTACATTCGTTATGTCGTATATACGACGCTTTTGTACTTCCAATTTTTCAGAAGCTACGTTCAAGTCCACTACACCGTCTCGACTGTTTTCAACTAAGTTTATAAATTTCTTAGTCAATAAACTTAAGGATGTATCGTATCTTGTCCTTTCAACAGTCTTATCTGCAAGTTATCAAAAATCAGATGTTATAATATTCGATTGTTTACAATCGAAATGAACGGTCAAGAGATCTTAGAAGAAATGCATTTAAATCTTCATAGCACATGTTGTAAAAAATATTTTTGATTTCAACGTCGAGCTGTGGGAGAGAAAGAATGCGTTTCAGTGAAATAGAATCACTCACTTTTAGTCGGTGTGTGTCCAGTCAACGAATTGGAGCCAGAACGTCTGCGTTTTCCACGTGGAGTTTTAAAAGCAGATTGACTCGTCCCTGTAGAACCGACTTCTAAATTGAGTCTTCTTTTAACTGCCTGAACTGAAATCTGCGAGAAGAAAATAATCTATCACTATTTTGTTCATCTTTATTGAGACTCGATCATAATTGGAGCTGTAATATTCAGAAATCTAAAAGAAAGGAAATCACTTATCATCGATCGAGAAATGAAGATTCTATTTCTTCTCTAATCGTTATTGATTCACTTCTAGATTCCTGACTGATAAAACCATCCGCGCCAGGAATCAGAAGCTCGTTGATGATTCATTACACAGTAAAAATTATAATTATTATAATTGTTTACTGACTATACTAATTAGTTGAAGTTGAGAGACACGCTTTGGCTAAACAAGTATGAAAATGCACGCTTCGGCTAGACATGGAGGAAAAAATAATTTCCCGAAGATGACAAATTCCAAAAACAATTGAATTTTCAAGGAATCATAAATTATATAA
Source organism: Ametastegia equiseti (assembly GCA_963989295.1). NCBI lineage: Eukaryota > Metazoa > Arthropoda > Insecta > Hymenoptera > Tenthredinidae > Ametastegia > Ametastegia equiseti. Next base: position 20,551,763 of record OZ022389.1, on the reverse strand, counting down.
TTGCTCGAGAAGAAATTCTTCCCTTTCATGGCATAGCTAAAAAGATTGAGCTGCTATTGGTGGTATTTGGATTGAGAACTAAAAAGGCTAGACACGAGAAACATAATATTTTTTAATCGAATAAACAGCAAGTTTTATCAGGGTAAATGACATGAAAGTTCTTTGATAAATGTTCATTAATTATTCGAAGCTAAGAAGGTGTGGCATTAGTAAAAAATTAGAGTCAGCTACTCTCAATCCTGTAAGATCATTCCGATGCAAGTGACAAAATGGCAGACATGATACAAGTGTTGGAATAAGTTAGAGTCACTTGGAATTGGTAATCAAGTCAAAATCAAATCAAGACAAACGTAGGACATATTATTGACACATTTAAGAATAATCACAACCAAACAATGTTTGGAAGGTTACTTTTTTTGTCCAAAATAAAAAAACTTACCTAGATGCAAAAAAAAAAACTACAAGTTTTAAACAGAGTATTCCTTGTTTGGAGATTGTCTATCTCTATGAATAAGAAGACTAACACGTGTTTGCATGTACATGTGTTTGGGCAAAGTTAATCGAGTTCAAATATAATGCTAAGTTTCTGATTCTGGGAGAAAATATATGAAATGATAAACAAATTCATTTAGAAATGAAACAGGAATTTGAGGGGAGGAAGTTTTTCCTGGTACAAGAATAATAAGACTATGCATTGTGATTGCAAATAGCTGATTGGACACTCGATACAAAAGTAGAGCAATCTGATACAGAATTAGAAAATCTTTGAAGAGCCGATAAATAATGTTGTTGGAAAATAATGATCGGTACTTAAAAATGGCTGCAATTCGACGATGGTATTACCTCTGCACGTGGCGGTGGCTGTGTGGGTCTTCTCGATATTTGATAACTAGGTGTTTGACCATACTGATGATCTTGAAGATGAGGACTTGGCGTTTCTTCGGCTATCCTCTGTGTATGAACTTCGTCCATAGACCCTTCGTCGATAAACAACGGCTCTGACTTCACTGGGTTTGACAAGTAAAATTCGTTGATACTCGAATCTCTCGAAAGAAGCTTATTTTCTAATATTTCACCCATCGAGTAAAGCTAGCATTATCTCCTTGCTCAAAACTCAATCATAGCTTAATCCTCGCATACTTGGAAGTTTAATCAATTAGATTTCTAAAAAGAGATCGTTGATCTCGACTGTGTATCGAAATTGAGGTCAAACTCCTATAATCATCTCCCAAATTTAATATTCGATAAAAAAATTAAAAAAAATATGTGCAAAATGATCGAGATCATCTCTACAAGAAACAAATCGATCTCTCAACTTGTTCCAGCTGTTAGAAATCTTCGTGATGAAAAATTTAAGTGTTCGACTTTGATTTGTTAAAAGACGCAGGCTCATTTTAGATACGATAAGTATCGACGTCTCCTGTTCTTTGACAATGAATTTTTAAAACTTTTGATCCTGAAAGACTGTTAATAAGAAACGCACGCTTATTTTAATTCTTACCTAGTTTTGTGTGGGCCATGTCGGGTGTTATAGACCCAGCTGGGTCTTCGAGGACCACTTGTCTCCTAGCACGAGGCATTGTTAAATTTTCAGCCGCTGTATGGATAAAAATTCGAGTATATATCATAAGAGAAATCATGTCCCTGCAGAGCAAGGTATACTCTTCTTGCATGAGGAGTAGTATAAATATGACGAAAAAATATATCTAAATTAAGAACGAATTCATATTAACAATTGTTTTTTATTGAGGAGAGAAAAATCGAGGCTCGATTCGTACGTTATTTTTTTAAACAAAAGACGGATAACAATCCCGAGAATATTTATTTAATTTTCTACACGAACGATAATAACCAGAGGAACGATAAACGATAAGTTTTCAACGTATTACGTCCTGAACCCTGACACGATAGTTGGGTGTTACCCTCGTCGTGAAATATGAGAAAATAATTAAATTCAAAGCATGAAAATTGTTGAAACTAAGGGGGTGAGTAACGTCGGGGTTTAAAGAGCCAGTAAATTGATATGGGATAACTTTAAATCTGTACGGTGATGCGAACAGGACTTTTCGGCGACACGTATTAAAGGGCGGCTGCTCGTGTTACTTTTTTTCTCTCCAAACATATTTCTACGGTTAAACGGTAATGTATCGTTGATCGTTTCGCGTAGGGTATTCACCTCCGGTATTAGAGTATTGTTTTAGAACGACTTGGACTGGCCAGGCAAGATGTAAGGCCAGTCCTAAAAAGGGATAGGCGAAAAGCACGGCTTGAAGAATTTTTTACTTACTCGGTTCCGGAGACGTGTGTATTTTGAGAATGTCTTCTTCCGGATATACGTTTCGATATCAACTAGCGACCTTTTACCATAGTCATTTTTTCACCTAACCTCAGCCCTTTACGTACGTTTGTTAAATGAAAATCGAAAATAACGACACGCTTTAATGCCCGAAGGATATCTAAAGTCGTACGGGCTCGCGGCCAGGCTCTGTCTCTACCGCATTTGAGCGGTATCCATTTTCTACCGAGCAAACGGCCTTAGAATTTAGCCTGTAACTATTGAACACGTTGGTAGATATATTGTAAAAAAATATCTGGACCCGCGGGATAAAATGAGCTTCAATACGAGCCTACAAGGATCATATTTACTCAAACGGATTGCAAGATAATAATTATTATTCGAGTTAGCACACGAGGCCGGCTCGTGAGCTGGGTCGCGCTGGCAACTGGCTAAGCTAGGAGACTAGACGGACGCGTGTGTGTGTGTCGGCAAGGGCCATCTGCTGGCCGAGGAGAAAGCGAATGCGCGCCAAAACACCAACTCGTATTTCCCGCAATCTTTGTTGCCAACAGCCCCTCACAATTTCCCTTCTATCAGGGCTGATAAATTTGATATTATATCGTTATTACCGTACCGATATTACCGCACTTTTAACTTCACTCACCGACGCCAACTCCATTTCAAACGGTTACCCTTTCACGAGGGTTTGCCGGCGAGTTATTTCTACGTTACAACCTTAAGTTGGCACTCGATTTCCCCCCCATAGAGAGATACGCAACGAACGGACGGAGAGAAAAATAATAAAAATTAAATTACACAAGAGAAAAAAAGACAAACGAATGTTCAATAATAATGATAATTATTTGAAATGGAACAACGAGAAACAAACGAAACTCGACGATTTTAAAAATCCTACAATTTCTAGCCACCTATTACGGATCCGTACGACTCTAATGTTTTATTTGCTCTCTCTCGTATAGCACAGAGGGATATCACGTATTCGGCCTCAGTCCCTTCGCCCAACTACCAAGCAGTTTACTGCTGCTTCTTTCGAGGGTAGGGATGGTATAACATCAGGACCGGCTGCTATCATGCTATTTTTAAGCGGCTTCATGGGGCTCCGAACAAAATAAAATCTACCTGCGACCCACTTTCAATATCTTCATCAAAGATTCTACCTTATTTCGGTAGAAAAAATCGAATCGGTTGATATTATCTTGCGATTAGTTCAACCGGTCGATTGTTACTAACAGATACAACTTTTTCCCCGTTTCCGTTATTCTTTCCATAGAATATATAATCGTGTATATACTATTTACGTATCGTGAACTTACACCGGACGTATAGGAGATTAGAAACAAATGCCACGCTTCCACAATTAACGGTTTTATATCCCGTATACTTGCATATATGATGTAGTACATGTTTTTACATACATACAAGAAAGAAAGGAACACTTAGTTGATAAGGACATGCCTGATTTCCTCGTTTTTCAATCCACATTTGAATATTCGCACGAGTGTTATTGCTACATTGTAACAATTAGCTAATTGTAGCTGTCTCAAAGTTTCTGCAACCGTTCTACATCTCAGAACGAATATAATTACGACCTATCCTATCTCCACTTTTTTCAACCCATTTCTTTCTTTTTAATAATTATATTATTTCGTTATAATTTCACGTATACAAACAATCAACCACCATTATTATTATTATTATTATTATTACAGTTATATGAAAAAATACAAATTATTACATGATTTACAAACATTGGCACAATATCATTGTAAATAGAAAACGGTATTTCGGTTTGTGTATTTGACATTATAGATACAATTCAAGTCTCATAAGTTTACCTATGAATCTATATGTATGGCGATATTTTCGAAGCAATTGAATCAAGTGGTAAAATGCTTCGAAAATCAGGATGAGCTTGATGTGTGGAATAAGAAACGAAATAACGAATGTATAGAATAGTAGGATTTGATCTTTTGGAAAAAGAATACGTTATTGGGGTGAGAGGTAAGGGAAGGGAAGAGGGAGGAGGAGTAGAAGGAGGAGGAGGAGGTCCGCGAGTGTCTTGAGACGGCCCTGCGTGTTGAGGCTAAGAAGGGGGCCCGGTGTTTCTTTCGTAACGTATTTATTCGAACCCTACGTTCTACAAAAGGCCTCAAGGAGGAGAGGTGGCTCTCCCTCCCTTCGAAATTAAAGTATTTCCCAAGCCCAAGGGTCTAAAATGCCTCAACGACGCTAAGGCGTCAGAGAAGAGTTAGCTCGGGGTTTTGGTTTGGTACATATACTAATATATATGTATACGTAGTAGTATATGGTATTAAATATCGATGATCACAAATACTTCTGGTCTCTCGCTATCCGGGCGATCGAATATTTGCATTGCTGAGTAGGTGATAGCCTTTACTTCTGTTCCCTGAGGATGTTTTCCCAGAGTAAATTCTTCTCCTAAAGCAATTGCCTTGATCTTGAAGTTCTCCACGTCCATTTCTGTTATTTTCACTTTCTAATCAGAGAGAGAAAAAAAAATCAACAATAATTTACAATCTTAGGTAATTAATCATTAATCTCATCAATCATAATTTTATTTTTTTGTCTACATAAGTATACGCAAATCTTGGTAAGCAAAAAAAAACAAACAAAAAAACAACAAACAGACGAAAATTAGAAATTAGGCAGGTGTTATTCTTTCCACGCAAGCTTCTCGCTCTTGATGATCGTTATTTCAGTTCTGAATTTAAACTACTAACTAGTGTATAACGCGTACACGAGCGGCGTCATGTGTGACGTAAAGTGGAGACACATGTTATACAATTTCGAGTATACTCAAATATAACGGCCCGAATCGACTGCATACAGGGTGTGTCATTGTTTCTTAATTCCCGTGACGAAGTCAACTCTATAGATTCATATGTCCCGGGATATTTAAACGAGGTAGAGATATTGTAGTTTGAGAAACGGAATTATGATACATTTTCGTCACATTTCAATCAAAAATGGCGATAGTTGATCGTGGATGTTGTTTATTTATTTTTTATTTATTTTTTTGTTTTTCTCTTGTATGCTATTTATTTAAAAGGGGCTTCTCCGTTGAAATGATTAAATAAATATATATTGGCGGGGCTTAAGTCTGGGTCTTTTCTATTCTTCGTTCATCTTTTCCTGACTATTTTTACGTTTCTTGAGCTGGACTAGTGTCCGAAGACGACCATGTCGGATCGAGGCTAATGAGAAATTGGTATATTGTGCGTATAGGTATTTTGGAAAGTCTTTCAGTTGTTATATATGCCTAAATTCTGGGTAAAACGAGGTGGACGTACCCTGGCAATGATAAAGGGCTCTGCGCTGAACATAAAAAGCAGTTCGTCCAAGAAATGAAATAGCAGGCTGGGGAGGTCGTGTCCCTCGGCTTCCACGTGGTGGACCTCCGTCATTTCAACACGTTCCAAATCCGTCATGTACCCGAACATCGCCATTGCGCATTGTTCGAATGCCTCTTGCAGGCTCTCCCCCCACGCGTGCAATCTACAAAAGATGAATATTTGTTTTCTTTCTGATTTTATTTCTTTCAACTGCTGTAACGTATATTTACCGCGATTTCAATGTAACAATTATATATACATAAATGATTGTGGCCCGTCATTCATGCGGTTGATAATGAAAAAGTTACGCGATTCCGTTGCAGATGCAGGATTTGATCGCGTTAATTGTACAACGAAGGTGAAATTTTAGTTTTATTTCGGTAAATAATTGTGATATCGTTGAACGTGGATACTTTTTAAGAATTTTGTTTCATTTCTTTTTTTTTCCATGACGTATTACAGCCTTATACGTATATGACGGTGCGTGTTTTGGGAACGCAAATACAGCCGGAAATAACATCAAATAAGGAACTGCTGTACACACTTTCAAAATGACAAAACTTTACGTTTTTATTGAGGTAGCTATAAGTAAATATCGAAAACATGGGTATATATTGCAGATTGAATTTAACGAAATACAATATCAATACGCGGATGCATTCGTATATTCTAAATATTCATAGAGATAAATTAAATTTCTTTTTTTTCGATCTCATACTCACTGCACATCGGCCGTATGGTCCAAATCTGGAACATCAAGATTTTTGGAGACATAAATATTCCCGTATAATCTCAAGTTTTGGAAGTATGCGTCTTGGGATTTTTTAACAGAATTCTTCTTACGCAACGGACGAAGCGATTGCACGGACTGAGATTCAAATTTCGAATCCGACGATTGAAAATTGCAGGAAACTCGCGGTATCGATTATAATTCCGAATTTATATACAATGATTCTATCATTATCAGGGTTTTGAATGTTGCAGCTGTTCACAATCGCGATTTCAGAAATTTTCATGACCAAATACGAGCCTGCGGTGAATTTTTATAAACTTGTATACTTTCCCGCCAAATCTTTCACCGAGCGGACAACGGCTGCCGGGGGCCGATCCCCCGCTGTATAATAATTGAAAATTGAGGGTTTGTTGATACTACGATAAAGGATGGTTTTAAACTGTCACAACAATCTTACATTCGTACTTGATCGGCGGAATCGCCACGTCTTCTGCTGATAAATCTTCCATCGTAGCCTCACAGCTGATTGCCCACGTGAAAACGCTAATCAGCTGTTCCTCCGTTCGTTCGTCTGACAGACTACAGTAGACCGAGTCATCAATGGTTACTTAGTTCAAAAAAAGTAAATACGAGACGTAGAGGACGCAACCGTGCAGCCTCCGTTAGTTGGTCAGTATGACATCGTCTGCCGCTGGCAGCACCAGACGGCAACTTCTACTTTATCGACATCTCGAGAGAACTTCGAGCCGCGGGCTTTTTCGAAAGGTGTGAAAACGCCGACACGATACACGGATGTAGATTTAAGGCGAGTTTTCATGCGGGACGGGACTAGAAATAACAAACTCTTATTGGCTGATTCGCAGCTGGAAACCTGTGCGTAGAGTGGGGACGCTGATCCAGCTGCGTATCAACCAATACGAACTCGCTGCATCCAGTTGCTGTTTGCTGTACATGAACATTCACCCTCTAGGGGGCGCATACGTCTCGTTGGACAAAAACCTCGAATAATTCATAGTTAATTCGTGTGAGAAGATCGATGATCTGAAATTACAAACTAGTTCTATTATCAAGATCAAGGCCATAGCATTTACAATTTCCATACGCCATAAGCGGATTGCAGAAGTCATAGACATTGAAATACTATCAATGGTATCTACTTGAGAAGTAATACGCATGCGCAATGGCATAAATGGTCTTTAAAAGACTTCCGCTTACAACTCAAATCAAAAACGTGGACAAGACTCCATATCCACGTGATTTGGGGAAATTAGAAATAGTCTATAATCAAATTATTTCGTCGCCAAAGATCATTTCACATTATCATAATATTGAAAAAGAAATAAATTGATTTTGCACTGTGTCCAATTTTTTTATCCTGACGTATGTACTGGTCCAGAGATAGGCAGAGAATAAGGGTGTATACGACTTAGGAATGATTTCACATGTCGTGTGCAAATACCCGTACATATATATGTATACAATGTCTACATGAAAGTGGGTTATCAATATTCTACAGATAATTAGAAGCTTCATAATGATTTGTTCTGTTTTGCATTGATTGAATGAAATCATCAAAAATAACGAGCCGATTATTTCCACTTGCCTTAATTACTAACCGCTATTGGACTCATCCTGGAGCTGTAATGATATACCTACTGAAATTTGCGATATACCATCATGTATGTACTACGAGACTCTGGAGGGATATTGGCTGCCTTAAGCACGCGTTAATTTCTTGGTCTGTGTAGTTTGTAAATACTTATATTACCTTAAAGTTAAATGGTCTAGAGTCTAGACAGAATTTCACAAGAATCGTTAATCATCCGATTTTAGGGATTCTAGATCAGGATCTTAAACCGACAAAATTTACAGGAAAGACAGACGCCCTACGGCATACAGACTGTCATACAGAAGCCGTAAGCGAAGTAAAAATAATCAACACTGTGCACTGATCTAACATTAGTATCGAATTGTGTCGAAATGAGAACCCACCCCTTATTTGTCCAAATCATTTCATTCCACCCTCAATAACAAATAATGTAAAAGCATTGTAAAATAAATAAGTCTGGTTGCTCCATCAAGCATGTTCTTGTAACATAAAGAGTCCTACTCAAGACTCAAAACTGAACAGATGTATCGAATAAACGAGATTTCAATTACCGATATATTTTATTTTGTTGCTTATCAAAAAATAACGGTATACGTGGCAAATGGAAATTTGTCATTAGTGATGCTAAACTTGATGAAGTTTTTCATCAATTCAGATGCCTATGAATTTAGAATAATTTCGAGGATATTCATGTTTTTACTATAATTTCTTCCGCGATGTCCCTTAACTAGCCGTGACTACCGCGGACTATATGTATGAAATCTTAATTCCAATCAGAGTGGAGACGAAAATAAAAATAGCCTACGAATACCTGCCGGAATTTTATCGTGTATCTAATCAAGCTATACCTGTCACTATTTCTATATTTTTGGCTCTCCTCAGGAAGCATTCCGGTTTGGAGTTTCCAAGTATCGATTTGTGGCTACTCTGGGCACATCAAACGCTGTCATAATTTATATATGTATATGTTAGGATTATTATAAGTTATAATTTAGCCATTTTAATTTAGCCAAAAGCTGATTTACTCACCGATAATAAAAAAATATCTAATTTGGATTTGAAACATCTCATACAATTATACGATTTCAACTTAAGGACAACTTGATACTGACAGTGTATTATTCACAGCTTCGAGATTTCAAGACCTGTTTAGAATGTCCTACGACTCGCTCGTAAATCGTAGATATACGATCGTCCAATGCCTCCAGAGAGATGGACTACTGATGACTTCGACTATACATCAAACAAAGAATCATCGGAAGCTTTTGTACAACTTTATCCTATGCCACTCAGTTCTTGTAGCTGTATTTACCCTGTACCCCTGCATCATTTCCGTTAACAAGATAGTTGAAAGGCCTCGAAACGCATTATAGTTATATTCTGCCAAACATTTGTGTAAAGCAATCAGATATTATATTTGCAATTGTGAGGGAAAGTGTTAAAGCGAGTAAACCGGCGTTGAAAATATATAGTTGGATATGACAAAGCGAGTATTCGTACATTCGTGAATGATCTCAATTTTTTACGAAGCACGATCCTGACACTGCGGGATCATGGGTAACCGCTTTGCGAAGAAAATCGTTGTACTCAAGCCGTGGATATACTGGACTAGACTTACAATTGGATACATCGCAGTTACCGCGCTCGTATAATTGTACAAAAAACTTATCCAAGGTTGTGGTATTGGTATTCCGATAAAAGCAGCAGAATGGTGATCGGATATATTCAGCGTTAATTGTCATCGAAGGTGACAGACTTAGGTATAGGCGGATTCAAATCCCTTGAACGTCACCGCCGAGATTTGTACATACACTTTATTTCAGCAATACATCTTCAATTTTAAACAGAAAGGAAAAAAAAAACAACAAAAAACAAAAACACGTGGCCACCCGACGTTTTGAATGATCACTTACAACGCGATGGTATAAAACTTGATAATATATTGTATATATATACATGCGGAGATAATTACAGATGATATATTAGGTAAGATTTTTCTGGCAAATACGCGCTGTGTGAAACTGAAAAGAAATTTCAATACCCATCCGAGTTTCGAAAAGAGAGTTATATATATGCTGGGCCGAAGTGAGCATCAATCAATTTTTCGATTCAATGACGAAGGGTCAGGATTTACAAGGAACGGCCACATCCGATGTAATTTGATGATCAGTGAAACTCGACGTACCCGTAGATGATGTCTAAATGTATTTGCGAGTAAGCTATACGCAGTAACAATTCGTGAACTTTCTAGCAAGGAAAAATCACTTCGTAATTTGCATGTTTACAATTGGCAAAGTTCATAAGCGATTAAATTATTCTAGTATCATATACAATTATCAGACTAACAATGAGAGCGTGAGGTCAATGGCCAATTTGGAGGTCTTCTCCGACAATGCGGTTTGATCGCTATGGGAAAACTAGGTAAAAAAACCAAGATTAATAATTGTTAGTCTATCGAAAATATAGTCTTCCAGTTTTTCCGTGACTCGAGTAATTCGAAGGCTACGATCCCTGTATAATAAAATGAGTGAAGTTATCCTGGGGAAAATAGTTCTATAAATTTTCACGAATTTTCAGGTTTCATATTTGTGGTTTTTTTGTACCATAAGAAACTGTAAGTTTTTAATTGACAGAAATGAGGGTAAGAAAACACAACTACGAAAATTGACAATTTTTTATGATGAACCGCGGAAGTCTGTCATTTTTTCAATGAAAAATTATCAAATGCCAGAATGATTGAATCAGAAATTCTATAAATGTTACGTCCATTGAAATCGATTGAGTACATCACGTTACTATTTTACAAGTCTGTTTCTTGTTGTTGATGTTTTTTCTTATGAGAGTTAATCGAAGTTATCAGTAATGATCCCAACTGACGTCACGAATGGCGCGAGTTTCAAATGCTATTGAGATTATTCTTCCTACACCTAGTACAATAGTGTAGTTTACTAGCTTTTATTGTCTCTAATCAAGTCAATAATTGTTAAGAAAAACAAAATGAAAATTCCTGGCAAATTCAACTAAGTAGTTAATCAGCCGATTGACGCGCACTCATTAATAAATAGGAATTAATATATAGGACACGAAAATTCATATAACTATTGACCCTGAATAACGATTACAAGGTAGTGCTCAAAATCAAGAATAACTTTTAGTGTGTCGTTCCCAGTGGTACAGAAATCACTACGCAATCATTTGTAGTGACATTTGAATTTGGCTAGTTTACACAGATGTGTATATTTGATGGGTAGTCTATGATGACCACGCAAATGTATGGGTGACACGATACAATGCCGTCCTACTACGTAATCGTATTCTAAAAACAAGCTTAACCAGTTTTACTAATCGTTCGTACAATCGCTCCGCTGAGAAGCGAGTACAGAGATTCGATTTTTAATTATAATTATACGTTGTAATGACTGACATAGATCTACCGGTAAATGGAGAATCGAGAGTTTACTCGTATATCTGCAAGATGTCCTGCGGCTTCTACGAACAAAACCGAACATCTTCTGTCCTTAGACATTCAAAAATCTTTCGATCCTCGGTTTTACGTGATCCGAAGCGATTTTACCGGCTGTTCCTTTTTTTAAGACCTACCTTGATTTCCATGGTTGATGCCTTGACCCTATGTACCGCGTCGCGTATTCCCATCATATGAATAACTGCGAAGGCCCCACGTCTTCTATCAGCGAGATGATTGAAATTGTAACTGCAGTTGGTATACAATTTGTAGAATAAAAATAAATAGTTAAAAACTAGTTCATTGACTCAGGGACAAGTTCCGTGTGGGATTATACAATGTGATTTTGATATCCGAAAATTCAAAATCTGTCGTTAAAACATCAAGACATGGATATGTACCTATGATAGGTTTTCGGTTTGGATATTCGTTGCGAAAAGTTTTCATCTCTGTAACTTAAGTAGGTAAGGTGTGAATTGCTATGATTGTTATTATTATTTTTTTTTAACATATGAACCCATACTTCCAACATGTCTAGACGAATAAATACGGGCGTAGATATTGAGGTGTGTAGCCGCGCACACATGGTAGGATCAGTAAAATGCGTTGGGCCTGAACAACAAGCAATCTTGCCACGCTGGTTTTCAAAGTCCTTGGCGCGGTGCTATATAAAGAGAATGTTGAAATTCTCCAGAGCAGTAATTTTCAAACGTAGCAATGAAGCGTGTAGCAGTTATTATCTGCGCGGTTTTATCCGTAGCAGTGGCAGCCGAAGAAGTTGAAATACGTACGGTTTGAACTTATCATTATTTAATTTCCTATTGTTCCTCATATATTGTTTCAAGTCAGTGATTACGACGCGGAAATCAAACTAGTTTCATTATTCGTCGTGAAAAAATGTCACTCAATATTTCGATACCATTATCAAGGAAGATTTGTCTACAATGCTTGATATGACTAACTTCGATATCATTGATTTTGATCAATTCCTTACAAAATGGAGCACATCAATGCGGCCACCTCTATCGTGGATGAAGTCAGGTTATTCGTGAAAAACAAGTAATTCAGTAATCGGAAGCATTTGTACTCGTATATTCATGTAAACGTTGCTTAACATGATAGATAGCGACCACATGGATCTGCCAAAATCCATCAAATGAATCGTATCAAAAAACGAAACTGTTGCTATTATGCTTGCATTGGATTGGGCTGATTTTTTAATCATCAATGAAACTCGGTTTTTTTTTCAATTAATTTTTCTAGATTCAGAGGGTGTTGATATTTATTTCGTTTAACTCAAATTCCTGGGGACTCGTCCGGTTCCGAAATTATTGTTTGTTTATAAATTCGGTCGATCTTGAAACGAATCCTCTGAGGTGAACGGAAATTGGGTTGAATTTGAATTGAAGTCTTCGTTGGACATGGCTGGTTTTCAAACCAGACGATTCGATGTATCTGTTACTCCATCTTCATCGTTTTACGATGAAAAATGTGGTCCATTTAATAGCTTGCAAAAACGAAGAATCAGAAACTAGCAAAAATACACACCTGTAATGAAGGCAAGGTCAAAACGGACCATGACCAATTAAAATATGTTAATCAGTAACAATCGCGAGAATCTTCTCTTACAATGACGGTATCAATTTAACGCGCCACTTCAAACTTTGCCTTGAACGATCAAGGCTGTCCCAAGATCTGAAGGATTTATTTAATGATCAATCAGTTCAGGGTTTCTTTCACATGGATTAATAAATCTGATATCGCGTACGTATAAAAAATTATCTCTGATTACTGTACAACATTTCATGTGAAGATCGAAAAAATTTCACTCTGTTTTTGGATCGTGATTGTAGAAACGAGTAATAGCGATCGTAGTTTGCAACGGAGTATTCTACTTAGGCATACATTGCGAAGTTACATAACTTGTATACCGTTCCTTATTATAGTTCCTGCATTTTATAGCATGAATTTGACCAGATCGAGTGAACGTATTAAACGAATCATTGAGCGGAAAATTTGTGAATTCTTTACTGTAAATTTCATTTTATCTTGACGACGCACTCGGCATATTTATTACTATAACAACTCGATCGCTTGTAATGCGAGAGTTGCGTAGTAAAAACTGGTTCCGAACTTTTCCATAACGCAAAAAATGGAGTCCAAAGTCTTAGGGCTACGTAATGCTAAATTTTACCGCATGTATGCGTGTTGAAGGCGATTAGCATTGCGACACGAGACAAAAGTCTGCAGAAAAAAACGAAAAGTTTGAAATTAATTTTCGGCTTGGACGTATAGTTATTCACTATCCCAACTTATTGAGATACGTTTCGTGTTTTGAGTATCTCTGCTCATTGCGAAATATTTAAAGACTTGTTACGTAAATCATGATCCCATCGTTTATCTTCGATTCTTCAGTAAATCATCTTTATTTCTATGATTACAGCAAGGAACCTGAAACTTTGCAACAAACAATCTGAAGATTACAACGAATGCCTTAAGACTGCTATTCAAGACGCTCTCATCAAATTCGCCAAAGGTATGTTGAGAATTGCAATTTTATATTATGCACTTTAAATATCACCATACTCGTCTGACATTCGCTTTACATCTATATAGATAGTCATAGATAAACGAAAGGCATACAAAACTTTAAAAGAAAGTGAGCCGGAGAATCAACTCTATGTTTTTTTTTTTTTAATCATCTATATAGCTAGTCCATTCGGTTTGGCCTGCGAATCGAAAGTAGATTGAATCGCTCTCGGGAGCATTGGTCTCAAAAACTCTATAGATATACGTAGCTATATGTCAGCATGGGGGGGCTCACTCATTACAGCATATTATCTTTTATTGCAATTTGGCTGACGATTCGCAGTAGGTTGCCGAAAGATTTCACAATGTTCTTGCAATGACTTTTAAGTTCTAAGAAGTTTTAGATGCGAATTGCAATCGAAACTTTGGAAAATATGCTTTATGGGCTACTAGGAACCCAATCGACACATTCTGTACATTTAAAATCACGAATCTAATTGTGAACTTGAAAAACCAGGAGTTCCTGAGTTGGGCGTCCCTGTGCTGGACCCGTTCTTAACTGAATCGCAAGAGGTAGAGTACGGCAATGCCTTCATAAACGGAAAATTGGCTTTGAAGAATGTGAACGCATACGGAACTTCAAGGGCTCGAGTTGTGAACGTACGAGCAACCTCATCTGAAGATAAGCAACGTTTGGAAGTCGAAGTTGCATTCCCCAGAATCTTGGTCGAGGGCGAATACAAGGCTGAGGGTGGCCTTAACGACTTCAAACTCGGAGGAAAAGGTGCGTTTATACCTCCTAGACTATTTTTTATTCATACTGGTAACCAAAGAAGGAACGTTGTGGAATAATTTTGCGCGAGGAATTCTTATCAATAAAAGTCACTATACGATTATACACTAAATCAAAAGGCAATATCCGCGGTATGAAATATTGGATTGATCGATCGTTGTGTGTTAATCACGTATAACAATTATGATTTGAAATTGTGAATGTTCAAGAGCTTTGATGAACTTTCTTTCCTTTTTTTATTCATTTCTATTCGAATCCTGATCTGATAGAATCTCTGGGTGAAAATGGTTTGCTATTCACGAACAATCCACGAATTCTCAGCAAATTCGGGACTCTTCGTAGCTGTTGGTACAAAGTTATAGCTTTGCATGAAAGTTCGATGTCATTGCATCGAGAAAAAACTACCTGACAACAAATTTTTATGAAAACCTGAAACTTCATACAAGACATTCCAAAACGACCAAATTTACCTAAAAGTTCCCAATGTCGTAAGCACACCAAAGCCCACTAAAACTTTAATGTTAATTTCAAGACTTTTTTAGTTGAAATAACAGCAGTACATGTCATTTTGAGTAAAAGTAATGCCACTCCAACTAAAAAAAGGTGTTCAAATCGATATGAAAGTTTAATTGGAACTCTTGGAACATTTTTTTTCCAACAGTGTAGCAGACATTTTGGTCTTGGTTCACTTTTGGTTTTGAGCTTATCCTTAAGGTGTATTCAGACTTGGTCCTCGGTGAACCAGAGTAATTTCTTTCGGATTAAAAGTAGTTAAAGTGCATGGGATGCACTCTTGTGAACAGAACGAAAAAGTATGAACTAATTTTTTTTCTTATTCACGACCAAAAGGTTTCTTCAACGTGAGCATGGAGGCTGTAAGAACAATCTGGGACATGAGCGGACGTATCGAGAACGACAGATGGGTGGTCGAGCGATTCATCATGCTACCGGAAGTCGAGAAGATGAAGGTTTACTTCGACGACCTCTTCAACGGAAACGAAAATATCAGTAAGCATAATTATCCCGACATAATTTCCTCCATCAAAGGGTCAAGTTTACTAAGTTTCAAAGCAATAAATCGCGATTGTGAAAACCGATCAGCAGTATATAATTTCCATTCCTGCGCAGTAGCACAAGAATGATTATTCATTGACAATCACAAACATCGCCAAGGCAAAACCTGCAGATAATCCTTCATTAACATACACCTATGGTACAGAAATACATTTGTTATTGACAAGAACTGTATGACATTAGCCTGCCTTACTGATTAGTACGCTAGAGACGTTTCTTTCCTCTACACAAGAGATTCTTAGCCTTGCCCTCGGGGGGGTAAAAAAAAGTCCGAAGTGGATACATCTTGTGAAAATCCCGATACAAAGATCGAGTTAATTTACATACCAGAAACTTCTACCTGAAGAATGAAGATGTGGATTTTATGATCTTTATTCACAATGTACTGCTTGTCGATGATCTATTTTTGGTTCAAATCTGACAGAATGTTTTTTTTTTCAATTTGCAGACATCGCAGCCCGAAGCTTCATCAATGAGTACTGGCCATTATTCTACAGGGAATTATTACCTGTCGCTGCATCCGAGTGGGACAAGCAGCTGACTGCATTCGTAAATGTCGTGTTTTCGAAATTATCTTACTCCAAGCTCTTTGCTTAATCGTGACCTGTCTTCGAGTTAAGAGGGTAATGTGTGGAGTACGTTTGTTTGGGATGCTAGAATTGCAGCTCGACTTGTAATCGGAGGAATCAATCGAATTTTTGAAATTTATTGATCCCTGTGTGTTCCAACTATCAAAAAAAAAAAAAAAAAAAGAAAAGATAACGCTACTGTCACATCCTTCACATACTTCGGTAGCTCAGAATTTGTTATTAGTTTTTGCCTAGTAGCTAAATTTTGTAAACCTCGATCTGTATAGTCAAATTTAAGATGTTATTTGTTTAGAAAAATATTCGAAAAAATACCACAAATATTTGAGTACGTATCTTATTGTCATCCCAATCCATATTTTAGTTAGAACTAATTGTATGTCCATATGGGTATAATAAGTTATCAATAACTGGGTATTGAGATCGCTGATTTGATCATTACTTAACACTTAACAGAATATAAGTCATGGCAAAGTGACAATGAAAGGAAGCAGCGATTGCAGTGGATTTCGTAAGTGTAGTGTATTATCTACGGTTTTGTCTACCAGCCACGCAATCTTGGATAATACCGCACTACCGCGAGAGGAGTAATTTCAATCGCGATTCTTATACTCCAAGGGGTAATTTGTTTGCATGGTAATAACCGACAGCGGATTTAAATGCTGTACAGCATTGTCTGTGGCTTCTGTGTTTTCTGCTCACTATAAAGCATTGCTTCAGCATTTTTCCGAAAACGAAATCTAAATGTACCTATATGGTATGCTTTTCAAATATTTCAGGAACTTTTCTCTGAGATTTTCATTAGTTTTTTAGGGTAGAGATATTATGAGACTACCACGTACGGTGACAATGATGCTACGAGTTTAATAGTTTTTCATCACTGGAATGGTCCAGTTTCGCAATTTTTTAATAATAATCCTGAGTTTTTTTTTTATTCCATGGACACAAATAATGATGAATAATGATTATTCCGAGTTTTCTTATTATTTCTTCAAGTCGTTGATTTCATGTGATTGCATGAGAATTTTTGGATGATTCACAATTTCATATGATTTCACCAATCCATGCAATATTATAGGGTAGGGGGAGTTGGGCTTAATTATCTCACAATTCGACCGTGTCGTATTTTTTCTTTATCGCACGGAGTGCGTCTATACATGTAAACAACGTTTTTCAGACTGCACGTTGTACCTTCTCTATTCATTCCCTGATTTTATGATGTCACTGATTGCATGTGATTTCCGTCGAAATTATCTGAACTCAATAAAATCTCAGCATTTATTGATTTCACTCGACTTCAACCGATTTCACGGGATTTCATATGATTTCCAAGCTGATTTCATTTCACAGTGACACAGTGATTTCAAGAATGGATAGCCCCTCGGATTATTCTAATAAAAAAACTGAGAGCTTACCATTTTTTATAATACATTACAAGAATCTATGATTCGTTACGGTCAGCTAAGGGAATCTGCTGTATTTGTTGACAAACTGTGGAATGTTTTAACTTCTGTGGAAAATTCGTAAAAATTCGTGGGATTCAAAATTTCCAATAGGGAATAATTCGATCTGAAATATTCAAAGTTTGGTGAGATTTGGTATTTTGAACGTATACTATTATGGATTTATGAGTCAGATTTTCGAGATCGAAATAGTCGAATTTTTCAGTGTTCATTTGTAGTTTTCTCGTAAGCAAATTTACCCAATATTCCGGCTCATTCCAAAATAAAATCCACAATTTGTAATACGGTAAAACTTTTCAATTGCCCTTTCAAAGATCCATGGAGGGGGCCATCCAACAATTGCATCACAACTTCGGAGGGGAAGGAGGTCTGCAATATCGTGATGATTCGTGATGTCATGGGGGTAAAAATTGTACAGTAACGTAACGTCTTTTGCACCAGCGCTCACTAATGTTCGAAACTGTGTGAAAATACGATTGAGGATATTCACGATTTAAAGACGAAAAAAAAAACGAATTTCATTACATCGATTATGGGTAATTTTTCGAAATTGAGGGCTGGAGTCTGAAATGACTGAAACTGGTCTGACGTAATTGTTGAATGATCCTAGGGTGCTTTTTTTAAAATGACTTACACCAAAGTTCGTCGAGGTCAGGTTCAATCAAAATCAACCCCTTAGAGTCTGGATGATGTCAACGGCTTCAGAAGCCACTATACGTAATATATTCTCAGTTTCGCTGCCATGAAAATAATTTTGGATAAGGCTTTCGAATCGTATGAACGACTTGCATGTATCAATTACGGGCCATTCGCAAAGGAGACGCTAATCTCCGAAGAAACGATTGCACAACGTTACGACCAATAATAATTTGCTAGTTGATTTCATCGTCAGTCTTCCCCGGCAAATTTCTTCCTGGTTACACACACGCATAACTTGCAAATTATATAACCACACCAACTTATCATAGTGACTCCATGGCGAGGATTTCGTACATTTCTTTCGTAGATCAATGACCGATGTGATTATAGTTTAAAGATCAATGATTCTCAAGATGAATTGGATTAACTTGCATTATCGCAATTAAAAGCCAGTTGAATTTTATAACTTTCTTGTATCGTAATGACAAGATCAATTACATATACTGAGACAGAGTATCTTAGATATATGTTACGATTCAAGTTTCCTGTTTTCGTTCTCCGCATTACATGACAGAAATGATGACTTCACTGTCTAACGCTAAAAAGTTCTTAAGGTGGATTTATACAGCCGAACATTAATTTTCGATCAGTTACGACGCCAAAAAATATGAAGACAAGTTTTTTCGAGAGTAGAGAAAGTTCGAATGAACCTGTGATCTATTTTGAAAATTGTATAAGCGTATCGGGACTGAAGGGTTGCTTTCATACGATTTCCAAGCACAGTTTCCTGCGAACATTTATTACACGGCTTATCATTGGAGGAAAATTATTTCCCGCATCATTGGATTTAGATGATTTTAAAATCTGTGTAGAGACACCTCTTATCCGGCATAATTATGCTTCATGTTACTGCACGGAGTAAATCATCGAGCTTGGGAAACAGGACGCAATACAATCACACTTATGCATAATGTCACACGTAGATGTAAAGCCTCGAATAGTAAATGTATCGATTACACGTTTATTGCGTAACTTAATATTTGACAACAATAAACATTTAGATCAAATCGATTAGATTTCACCAATGGAAAAGTCTAAGTAATACCTACGATAGCTAAAATAGTGATCAACGTTTCATGTCAATGTTTGCACTTAAGACGGTGATCGGTCCTTAAATACGAATTCGCTGATTGAAAATTAGTTTACGCACTTTGCGTACATGTATAATCTATACTCAACTTTCAATGAGAATCAGTATTTCACTCACAGTATATATGTATGGTGACCGGGAGTGAGGCGAAATAGAAAGTGGATGCAAGAAACTACTAAGCTCTTCTTACAATCGAAAGAAATTATTGGCCGTGTTGGGTCGCTATAGCTACAAAAGATTCGGCGTTATTCTATACGAAAAGAAAGGTAGAGACTGGATTGTGAATCGCGTTTGATGATTGTGAACTGAGAGCAACTCTCTCGCGCTTCATGGGCTAAGAAATGATTCCACAGGTACGTTTGTCAGTAGCTGGTTAACAATTCTTGAAAAAAGTATCGACAGCTCCTTTTTCAGTTGAGGTTCCATAGCCTTTAGCACTTCCTGTCCGTTTTCTCGTAGGAAAAGGTTAATGGCTTCCGCTGGAAGGAAAAACACGAATCACACTATCATATTATACAGGCCTATACACTTACGCAACTCTGCCTTTTTCAATAGAATGAAATAATCGTCTCGTTATGTATAAAACAATTTTTATACCGTCGAGAATGACTCACTCAAAATTCGATTGTTGTTGAAGATCTTTTGAACTTCCATAGTAATGTCCTTCACGGCAAGCGTAAGGTCGAGCTTTTCAACGTGGAGATAAGTGCCACCATTATGGTTCTTAGTGCTGACGGTACCCTTTACAACGGCACGAACACCGTCGAAGCGACCGTGGAAGGTACCGTTTCCGCTGGCAGGCAGGATGATCAAAATGCCTGAGCTATAATCAGTGGCCATTTATTATTCTGTGATACAATTTTACTCATTGCTAATATGATGCGTAGGGCGCAGGTTGGTGAAGAGATGAAGGGAAAATCTCAAACCTAGAATAATGCGCATCAAGAATAAGCGCAGGCATTTCGATGAGCGCCACGAAGGATGATCCAAGGTTTATATCCTGGACTGTGAAATTGCTAGCCCCCAGGACGTCCATTTCTCTTAGTTGTATTTTGTAGCCATTCGGTCCTCCAGTTAACGACAAAGTTAGCTCTTCTATCTGTATGCGAATAAAACGACATGGCGATTTCGGGTGGGTTAATATGCGTTGGGAAATTGGAGCTACGGTACTTTTGCGCCTGAAGATATTATCACGAAACGGAGCTTGCAAGCATGTCATAGAACAACTGGTCACTAAGCGATTAGAGATTTATTTGAATAATATATTTATATATTAGTCGTATTTCAATCCGTGAAATACTGTGCTTATATGTGTAAAGTGCAGTTTTGCAAATTGACCTGTCCTGCAGATGCAATTCGATGCCAGGTGATCGCATTAGTGCAGTGTTCACTCCCATTAATGGTTACGTATAACTTCAATTGGAATCGATATCTTGAGAATTTTCCATTGGCTTCAGAATAATTTTCACAGCTTCGAGGTGTGAGTGATTCAAGATGATATAAATGATTTCGTAGAATATAGGAGAAAACGATTTGATCTGATTCGAATCATTAAAATTTTTCAATTAACAGTAAATCAATGAATGATAATGATTAGTTGGAAGCAACTCATCTGATACAGGAAAAGCACACGGGAAATCCGTAGTGATCTCACATGATTTCAAATGATTCGAATGAATAAAGAATATCGGAATTAGGTGCATTTTCAGAGATTGTTGTATATTTCTTCACAAAATCTTGCAAAATTTTTACAATCTTCATAATTACTTGAAGTTCTTCGAATTCATCTGGAATCCCTTACAATCTTCAAAAACTTATAAAATATTTGGGAGTCTTTGCAATCTTCCAAAATTCTGTAAAATAACATTCGAAATAATTTGTGAGCATTTGAAATTTGTTACAATCTTTGGATCGTTGTGAATTTGTCAAATTGTTAGAAAGAATTGAAATCTCCGAATACCTACTTCTAAAAATTGCCAAAATCATGTGAAAACGTTTGGAATCCCGAAAAATCATTTGCAACAGATGGAAATTATTAAAAATCTCTTGAAGGCTTCAACATTTTTCGAAATTTTCGCTTCCAATTGGCAAGCGTGCTAAACTTTGGAAATCATCTAAAATATCTCGAAATTTTCTGGAATTCTTAATATCACTGGAAATTGTGTGAAAACATCGAAAATTACCTGAAATCATTCGAAATCATCTGAAGCCTCAAAGCTTTCAAAAGATTTCAAACGTTGTTACAACATGATTCTATGCGATTTCAAAAGTTTTCGGAGATTTCCGATGATTGCCGATGAAGATTTTGAACGATTTTAATGATCTTGAAAATTCGGAATCCTTCAAATTATTGGAAATTATGAATAGTATCACGTGAAAGTATAAAAGATTTCCCGAAATCTTGCAAAATCGTTCGAAATCCCAAAATCTGGCGTAGGAACACCGAAACTGGCGCGCGTGGTTGACCCCGCGTCTCTGTACACATCACAGTTCCTATAAACATTGCTTGAATATGCGTTGTATCGGTTTCAATGTTTTTTTACGCGCATCACGAAATACTTAATAGATGTAATAATGAATTAGCACGAACGGAGTAAAACAAATTTGATAACTATGATTAAAGCTTACTCGGAAAGGCTCGACCGGAGGTAGTTCAATCTCGGGGATTCCATCCCGAAGAAAGGGTCTCAAATGGTGAAGAGAATCGATCAGGCATTTCTTAAGTTTAGGATCTTTTCTTGAACACTGTTTCACATAAGGTCCTAGACAACGTAAATTTGTTGAAGCGGTTGCAGTAACTTCTAATTAACTAACAGGCTAATTACTTACGTTTCTCGTCTATTCCTAAAGCCACAACGGTTGTCAGTGCCAATAGCAAACAAATAATCACACGTTCCATTTCTGCGGCTTTCAGTGCCTTTATTCAAACCAAAAAACTTACAAAATATCCCCCTTGTTTCGAGTGAGAAATAACTTCAATTACTTCTTCGTACTCTCGAAATAGTACAGATTGTTCTTAAACCCAACACTGCTGGTAGACTGAAGCCATGAGGGCATTGGCAGATGCAGTTTACTGGATACTTTCACTCGTACTAACAGCGTCCGGCAATATCTGCTCACCTGTCCAACAGCGAGTTAGGGGTAATAGCACGTACTGATTCCTAGTTTCCTTCGAAAGACTCGACACGAACATCAATTTGGAAAGGATCTTCCCTGGACCTCGATGACGATTAGATTTGGGAACCCGCAAGTCTAAAGCGAGTGAATTACGCCGGCCATGAAGTAAGATTGCGTATTCAGAAGTTTAGTCATTGTTTGGTAAAGTTGAAATGAGCTTCTATTGCACGAATTGCGTGACTTATTGTATGGAAATGAATAATTGTCTCGCAAAACTGAGAATTAGAATACGGATAACACAGGAATATCTTCTCACTGCGAAAACTGACTCGGGTTAATACACAGCTCAGTTCGATTTCTTACAACGTACATTTAATTTTGAAGAGTTCCACAACGGGTTATGATGTAATTATTACATATAGGGCCTTCTTGCTGCTCGATTTCTAGCTGATATTACGAAAATTCTAACGCCATCGTATATCTCTCGCGATATATTGCTTCGTGGTCCCGAATTTCCGTACGTCACGATTGACATTTTCTAGGAGGAACAAAACGCTGTCAATTCTGTAAATTGACTTAGACAGAAATTCCAAGGCATCAATAGATTGAGATAGATTGGAAATCAGAAAACGTTCTGCACTATATCCGTTTTTTGAATCAAAATGTAGACAGTAAACCGTTTTTACAAATCGTGTCTAATGAACGAAAGGACTAAAACGTATGCACGAGCAACATAATGATTATGATGTAACTTTCCATATTACTTGACCGGGTTTACAGCTGACATAACACGTCGTTATGTTATGTCATGGGAGCCAAACATGTGGAGCCGATCGAGAGGCTGAACGTTGTATCAGAGTGGTTAATGCATTATGGTATACACACACGAGTTACATTTTGTTTCTTGTCAAACGAACAATTAACAATGAATTACATACATAAAAACCTAAACTTTCTCATATATCTTATCATTCCCCACTTTCAATAATCGATTGGCATATTGGTCAAAGATTCATTTGAACGAATTTCCGATCTTCCTTGAAATCCACAGCTGCATCCCGCATCAGCCGAAAACGTTATATTAAGCTATCAATGAAAATTGATGTGTTCGGTAGAAGGGGTGAGATTTTTGTTTTCCTTCATGATCATTGGTTTTTTTTCTACTAACGTATTCTGATGCCCTATTGATCTGACGATTAGTTCGATCGGTCGCGTATTTTCCGGATTATTCGATGATCCGACGAAGTAGAGATTTTTATCGAGTTACATGACTGTGATTGAAATTCTAAGACAAACATGGTGAGCGGATTGAGCAGCATCGTGGCCTAGCCCTACTATTGTAAGATGTGATGCGAAGAGTGAAAGTCTCATAGCAAATATTACGTCTGACGGTAATTACCACGTGATTCTAGTCGTCAAATTTTAGCCACGTTTCATCCAAGTATGTACTCAAAACAAGATGCCCAGGGCTTTGGAGGCAGAAATTCATTCAAGTGGGGTTTGCGTCGATACTCAATTAGCTGCTTATACTACAGCCTTCGCAAGAACCAGGGGGCACCACGTTTCACGTGTATGCGATACAATTCCAATAACAAATCGAAAGGAAAAAATCCAAAAGTAACCCGCATTTACCACGGCAAGCAGACGATGCACGATTTCGACTAATGTCTAATGCTGTTTGTCATGATGCATTAGACACTGGGGACTATCGATTCGTCGATTAAAAATCGGTACTTCATTTGCCATTTTACCTTTTGACAATACAATGATCTGAACCCGAAGTAGATTGAATTGAGAAATCTATTTATCACATTATAATTAGTGGTGGACAAACAGAAGAAAAGAAATTCTAAGGTCTCACAAAATGCGTTCAAGCATTGGAAAGAGGAATAATGATGTACGAGTATCTGGAGAAGAACAGGCCTCACTATTGCTAATGACTAATAATTCATTTGATAGAAAT